>CAWUFW010000836.1:2400000-3000000 GCA_963921515.1 Calotriton arnoldi
AACATTTGTGTCCATAGGTGTTTTAGTGAGGGTTTGCAAAAACAGTCTTAGCTTAGACGGATCTTCGAATGAGCGAGAGACACCTTCATGGGTAATTTTGCAGAGACAAGGAAAGGATGTAATATTCCATAACAGATGTTCATGGATCTTAGTTGTGGACGAAGTGCTAGGAATTCTTTACGTCTGGCATTAGTTGCGTTGGAAAGATCCTGTGAGATAAAAATGTTATGACCAGACAAGACAACGTTTTCCTCTGGCAGCTTTTAATACATGCATCAGGTCGGTGAATTCTAAGAAGAGCATTATGATACCACGTGGTCTGTTAGAATGAGGCTCAGGGCGACCAAGACTATGAGCCCGCTGGATATTTAGAGGAGCAGAAGATTAAAGGTTGAGAAGGTCAGACAAAAATTTCATTAAAAAGGAAAGAAGATCAGGACCTTTAACATTTTCAGGTAAACCATACAGTCGAAGATTGTTCCTTCTGTTGCGGTTTTTGAGGTCTTCGGTCTGTAGTTTAAGCTTATGAATTTCTTGTTCCAACAAGGGTATTTTGGTAGCCACATCCTGACGATTACTTATACGTTGTTCCATTTCGAACATTTTACCTTCCATGTTGATCCAACGGTCTTCAATCAGTTGTAATTTTTCATTGGTGGTATTCATGAATGGTTTTAGTGCACGTAGTTCATCTAAAATGGAGTCAAGACCGGATTAGAAGATGACTGGACCAGAGATGGAGGATCATTTTTGGCTCTTTTAGGTTTAGTGCCAGATGCAGATGCTTTTATGACTTTGAGAGATTCACTAGCCGTCTTGACGGTATTTACCTGTCGATGAGGTAGTTTTTTAATAGTAGAGACTTTGCCCATAAAATAGGAGAACATTAATAGAAACCTCAATAAAGTTATAAGGTGGTTCATTCACTATATTGATAAATGACACGACCAATACTCATGTAACAGGTTTATAACAACATAACAAACTACGAAGTAGAGAGGTATAGAGGTACCCACTGACTTGTAAATATGCAAAGAAACAGGATGTGAGATGACTTCTGAGGTAACGTCTCAAGACATTTTTACACTTATTCACATCCCCTCAGGCTCAAACTCATGAGGGAAAAAGTGGGACCAATTCAGTGGTGTCGTTATGACACATAAACACCATACTTATATATATAGGTATAGATAATAGGGTCATTAGGCAAAAAAGTTGAAGGGAACTGGAAGCAATGGTTCATTTGCAAGGGACCCAGGTGATGTTTGTCATATTGGATACCAGAGGAGAATCAGTATGAGAAATATGCTAAAAAAATGGCGCCTCTATCCGTGAGGATTCAAGACATCTCAGACAACAACCTAAGCAAATGAAGGGTGGGTACAATGACATCCCTTGTTCTCCCCCCAACAGTCGCTTCTTTCATCCACAGAAGGCGCCCTCTAGAACCTCTGCTGAGGTGTGCTCATAATTCTCATCATCCAGATGCCGATGACGCTTGACACAGATCAAAGGAACCTTTAGAAAAGCCATCCTGCCTGTTAATTTACGTGAGGGAATCCAATTCTAAGTATATTTTCCTTTATAATTTAAAGTAATTTTCCTCACACAGGGTTCAGGTTAAATAAGGTTGAGAGAAGCTCACCCAGGCGTATATTGCCGCATTGGAAATCCAAGGAAATGTACTGCGAGTGTCGTGCAAACAAAATGGCGGCCGCTCGCTTCTGTAGAGCAGCGTCGTCTCGGCGAAGTCATTCAAAAAGCGAGTTGTAGACTCACCCGCTGGCTTACATGTGTGCCGCCCCACAGCGAGGCCTGGAACCAGTCTGGGAATTGCAAAACGAGATCGTAATGCGGCCGATAATCCCCTTGTGAGCTCCGTGAGGAGACGGAGCTCAGCAGACTGCAGCCATCTTGTTAGGCGCGTAAGCCACACCCCCTTCCATAAAATATTCAAATAGTTAAAAACGCAGAAAATGTCTGTGGTTGTGGGCAGAAAAAGCACGAATAGCAAAGTTTGTTCAGAATCTTTCACACCATTCCTTATAAATATGTCTCTCAAAACCCTTCTGTAGCAGTAATTAAGACCAGGACATGGAAACAACATAAGCTTTACATTCTGTACCAGTGCCTCCCATCTTCCAGTAGACTGTCTTCAAAGACAAACCGCAAAGTCAGGAAATTTATGATCATTGTATGATCGAGCAGTGTTGGGCAAAACACAGAGAGAAAGAGAGAGAGAGAGGAAAAAGAGGACATATAATTATTATATATATTTTAACTGAAAAAAACAAAGGTTAAAGTGACGTTATAGTTAGGTATGGTAATAATAGCTTACTCTACATTAAACTTTACATTATACAAAAATACGGAATTCACTGAAAAAATGAAGATCAAAGTGGAGTTATGGTTAGGTGAAAATTTCAGTTAAAAGTTACATTTTAAAGGCTGAAAACCACTGAAAGTCACTGAAGTAACTTTAACTCATGCCCCTGCCATTCACAGTGGTGTCATCAATGATGTAATTTCAGGTGTTGCATTGATGTTATCATTGATGTCACAGAACATGCCACGAGTGATGTAATGTGAGGTCATAAGCAGTGCATGGCAAGGGTGTGAGTTTTAGTTCAGTTGAATATAACTACTAAATTTCAGTGTTTTTTAGAGTTTAAAATGTAACATTTTAACTGATATTTCTACATAATTATAATGTCACTTTAACCTTCAAATTGAAAGGTTTTTTTAAAATTAAAAGTAACATATTATTACCATACCGAACTAAAACATGACTTTAACTTTTTTTTATTTGGTGAATCCAGGTTTTTTTTTAACGAAAAGTATTATTTTATTACCATACCTTACTAGGCCTACCCCATGCTGGCCAACCCTCATGATCTTGCAATGCCCCAAGGCTCGGCCTTATTTATATTTTTTTTGCAGTGCCACGAAGAGACAAGGCCCTGAAAAATCTCTCTCGTCAAACGCTTGACGGGTTGGGACGTCCCTTGGTTCTTCGGAATATGACCACTATGGACACAAATGTGGACACAGTGGCTGCCTTTTAGACACAAGTCCAAAATTAAAGGAATTTTTTAACTATTTAACAGTTCACTTTGCTTTTCGCCCTGGACAAATTTCTAATGATCGGGCCAAAGTGAAGTATGTAGTTGGATCGCTAACGGGGCAGCTCTGATTCGGGTGACCTGTTTAGTGTCTACTGGGGACCCTAGTTTAGATTGTTATGCACATTTTTGAATATCGATGTAAAAAAATATCGATGTAGTAAATATTGCTGGATATAATATCTTTTTTAGCGTAAAATAGTATGTAATGTATATTTTTTAATATGTTTTAATTTTAGAATAATTTCTATTTGATCAATTGTTATCATTTGTAAATGTTAATTGTTTTAATTTTTTTTAAGAATTGTAATTTTCTTTTAGTAGCGGGATGTTGGGTTAATAGGGGATAAGGGTGAAGAAATTTTTGAAAAATGCATTTTATAGTTTTTTATTTTAAGTAAATTTTTTAGACATGCAATTTTTTAATTAATTTTAACATGGATTTATTATATCATAGGGGCTGATTACGATGGCGGTCGTAGGCACCTCCGTGGTGCTGGCGGTGGTGGAAAACGTCCATTTAGTTACTCCTGCGGCGGTCCTCGTGACTACCATATTACAACAGGCAAAGATAGCCCATTTCTCGTCCGTTGCGGAGTTTCCGGATCTGCCAGATTTTTGGTTCCGCAACGGTGCCGGAGGGAGCCAATAGAGAAAGACCGCTGTGCGGAATGACGTTCCGACCGCTGGACAAATCACGATGCCTCAACCAGCCCATCAGAACGCAGCAGAGAAACCAGCCCCTCGGAGATGGCGGAAGCAGAACTGCAGAGATAGAAACTCAAGTCCGAGACACCTCCACACGTTCCTGGGCACCATGGATCCTGCTCTACAAGCCCTTCCGCTGCTGTACCTGATCCACTACCAGCAGATAAGACGCCGTCGTGGTCAACACCGCAGGTAAGCCAATAACACATCCCGGTATACAACCCCTGTACAACGACAACACACAACTGTCGTGCTGAAATACGTGTCCTGTCACCTTCAGACATATACCAATGTCTAAGTACACATGTCTTGCACGTCACAAATTGACACCTCTGCATCTGGGTCACCCATCTCCATAGAAATGATTGCAACTAGCCCAGTCGTGCCGGTCATGTCACTGCAGCGGTGAAGCCGCGGTAAAACCTGCCCACAATGTTGTAGGAGTCCAGGACATTGTCCCAGACAAGCAAGACCAACATCACAACATCCACACCACATGTATCATAAAAGAAGCACCACTCAGCACAACATATCTGCAGCAAGAAGTCATGTGCAGGGACACTGTCTATAGTGACATCTCATTAGGATCATCACCAATTGTATATTAACATGAGTGTGGGGTGAGGCAAGAGTCCCTCCAAAATGGCAATAGTCATCATTGCACACAAATAAGGGTCAGTCCAAATACAATGTGGAACAGAGGAGGGCAGAGCAAGCAGGGTGTATGTGTATTTCACAGTAGTCCAACAATGTGTTGGAATGAGTCAGTGAGGCCAGGTAGATGACACATCATATTAGACACCACTGCCACACAATCACAGATCACCACAGCCCCCAAGCAGACATTGATAGGCCCATCACATACAATGGCAGACCATATCACACAATGACAGCCCATACCATGCAACACAGTAAGAAATTCCTGACTCAAACAGCACACTCAAAGTAAGCACCACTGTGCATTTGACTCACAAGTGTACAGCTGCAATAAATGACACCATGTGAGTATGTCCAGTACATCAACAACACTGACTATACTGCCAACTCACAGAACACCTACACACCATTACTCCACCTCAACAAAGGGAGCACCAACTACAAAGTAGTGAATAAATGCCAAAGTGTCAGGAAGAGTCTATCTTGACAGCAGGAAACTCTGACCTGAGACTCATGACAACCCTCCTCCTCCTCACACCTGCCTTCCACTTATGTGAGTTAAAGTGACTAATTCAAGAAATGAAGAGTCACTGTGCAGATTCACAACCTTGGAACTGTTCACACTGCATGTCAAGTCCTTCAGACAGCTCACATACAAAAGCTTAGCCTCATACACATACCATAAGTCAGCAGCACTGTATGATAATAACTAAACTAGTCTAAAGTGGAGTGCACAGTGCAGGAAAAGCATGGAGAAATTACAGTTACCATTAGTACATGACATGCAAGAGGTACCACATATCACACTACACTTAGGCCATCAAATCATACATGGGTAGCACAGTGATTGAAATTGAACGAAAGTAACATCTGTGCAATATCCCTGTGATACAGCAATGCAAGCAATGCATTGGCCCAGGATGATATGAACTGTCATAAGCCATACAGTGACCAGCCCCTCATCTGTGTCAACTATCTTGACATGTGTATGCCACCAGCACAACACTCATGGCTCACGGTGACACTCCCTGATTGTCAAACCCAAGAATGACCTTCACACATACCCCTCATCTACCCATGTCCCACCTTCACTACTCAACACCTGTGAGAAGCACAGATAAAGTTGTAAATAAGGTCCTGTGAGTTTCCTGATAACCAATGTCACACCCTGGTGTGTATACACAAATATCAGAATCCCACTCAGGGATGTCTGAACCAATGCTGATCACAAACCAATTGCCAAACACATGTTTCACAAACCACATCAAAAGAAGTCCAACAAGCTCAGCCATGTGCAGCCAAACACTGGATAGGCAATGTGATCCTAGACATCACCGGAATAGATAACATTTCTACTCTGGCCAACTGCACAGACACCATCATCCAAACCAATCAAAAAATACATGAACAAATGCCAATCATAAACACTAACTGTTTGCAACAAGACAAATCTGCAAACACAGACATAAACACTCCACCAGTTACAAAGTGAGCATGGTGTCAATTTGTAGCACAAGCATGCACATGCACATCCTGACAAGTGACTGTACAAATATAGGAGGCCATAGCACAATTGTGCACTCAAAACAAGCTAATGAACAAGACTCCACATTGCCGCATGTGACATTCACACAAGAAATGAACACTACAAATTCAACACACATCCGAATGTATTCCAATACACAAACTCCTCACACACAATGTCATGCAAAAATAACATCACACACACATGGACCTGTCAGAAGAAAGAGCCAACACAGGCCAAAGACTGCATCCCTCAACAACAAATACACAACATATGCACATACAAAAACATTACATAGCAAACTCAGCTGGACATCAGGGGGACTCACACCGGGCAAGGACAATGCAACATACACTGACAGCAGTGCATGCACAGTAATCAGTGTGTGAACACCACCAAAACCAGTATCACACATATCTGAGTGCTCAACCATGAACTTCAACATCACAAATCATCACAGCGCACAGATCACATCACACTCAGAATGGGTAGCATTACCTCAGGAAACAGATATACACTTTAGCTATCACCTACTGCTGCACAACTATGGAAAACACAGATGCATGGAACATGACTAGAGGACTGTGCTGGAAAATCATCTGCACTGTACCTGACCAACCATGACTGCAATCAAGTAGAAGAAAATAGCACATAACAAATTGTGAAACAGTCCTGAGGGGCACATTGGTCCTGGACACAGATCATCCTCCCAGTGTCACACTATGAAGTGGTGTGGAAGGCTTGGGGGGGGAGATATTAGACTGGCAAGGCTTGGGGGGGGGGAGATATTAGACTGAAGTGGTGTGTACATTAGTATTGGACAGGTGAGGAGTGTACAGGGCAAAAACACATAGAGGAGTAACTCACAATGCGTAGGCATCAAAAGCTCCTCTTGGGGCTGGTATGACTCTCAATACCACATAGTGGTCAAACTAAAGTGTAAAATGACATCAATGTACGTGAAAAGTCACTTATTATGTTAGTTCTCCTGAGCCGGTCAGCACAGTGAGCACCAACGTAAGCAAGAGCCATGGCTGATCATCAAACCACAGCACAGACATTGCAGTGACACACTCTGCATACTCACAAATGACAGCGACAACAAGTAGGTGTATCCCAGGACTTCAAGGTCATACCGACACACTGCACATTGCTCAACAAACAACTCCTACATGTGCCCACAATCTAAAGCAGGTGTCTGATAATGTAAACAAACAGGCACTCATTAACTGGATCGTACATGTGTGTAGGTGTCATGTTCAGGGGCACATATACATCAACATTTCAGCTAATGACAGGACAATCACACTGTATGACTACTTAAGTGCACACATTCTAATGTACCCATGTGACTATGAAGCCAGGCCTACACAAGATGACTACACATCTACACTGCTGTGTACACATCAAGATAGATTCCACAGATATGACGGACCCTGTCCACCCCGCAAGTTATCATGTGAATAGAATTCTCTGCTGTTGTGGTACAGCATCCAAATATGACATGTGTACAAAATTGGAGACGTGACAATAGAATGATTAGGATAAGAGTAGATCATCATAGACAACCATCATTGCACCCTCAAGCCTTTGACTCAAGAAGCACAAAAGTTGCTGTAACCTCTGGCAACCTCTGCAAAAGAAAATCAAGTATATGCCAATGTGAATGTGGCATACAGAGCATGTAACAGATGAACAAATACATATACATTGCACTGCATCATTAGCAAGGGAAGCGACAAAGCTCAGAACATGAATAACAGTCTTTATTACATAAACTCTGTATAGGCATCAAAAGTGCAAAACATCAAGGCCATTGGCCAGTCCAAATTTCAAGTCCGCACATGTGTGCATGAAAACTTGCACACCAAATAGGTAACACAGTCCACTGCCATGGGAATCACTACAGGATAGGGGCTTCGAATGGGCAGTCGAGGCACCGCTCAGGGAGAAATGGTGTGGGAAGGGGGACTTGGCTTCAACTTTGGGTCGAAGTTGAACTGGGAGGGGGCTGATTGTCTGGGCCAGTTGGAGGACTGGACCTGGGAGGGAGAGAACTGGCTGAGGTAGAGGGATCTGTGGCTGTGGGAGCCTGAGGGCTGCTTTGACTGGGTGGAGTGGTGGCACGGGGAGGTGGAGACATGCTGTGTGGAGGCTCAGTGGCTGATGGTGAATGTGGAGGGCTGGGTCTCAATTGTTTGGGGATTCGATATCCCACAAGGGTCTTGCCAGGAGTGAGAAGTGAGGTGGGCACAACAGCCTCCCTCTTCCCCGAAGGTGTAGCAGGTGGTGGTGGCTCTCCCCGTGGGGATTTGCTGGACCTGGTGGTACGCTGGGGTGGGGTTGCCTTTTCCCCTACATCCCCTGTTATGGCGGTACACTCCCCACTTTGCTCTCTTGTCCATGCTTCACAGGGGTGTGGGTGGGAGTCGAAGTTTTGGGTGAAACTGCCTTCTGAATGTGTTTGGGCTTAGTTGTGGCAGGCACCAGGCTCACTGCAGACAGGGCAAGTGTTTGTGTGTCTTTGGGATGAGGTGTGGGGATGGGAGTGCCCTTGGATGGTGATGAATCGGAGGAATGTAATGTGGATGCATGCTTTTTTGCCTTATGTCCCTGAGTGTCCTGTGATGGGCTTTTTGTTTTGTGGTCATGTGTGGTCTTTGTGTGCTGTGGTGATGGTGTATGGTGTCTGGTACACTTAGAGTGCTGCTGTTGTGTGCTGCGTGTGGATGACTGGGTGCCTGAGGGCTCTGGTGTGTGTGTACTCTGGTCAGGTGGGGGCACTGGCAGGGTGGTTGCCGAAGGGACAGGAGCTGGACTGGGATCTTGGGACTGCTGAATGGCTGCTGTCACTGTGGAGGACAAAGACTGGACAGTTCGGTGTAGGCCACCCACGTCCGAATGAATGCCCTCCATGAATGCAACAACCTGTGACAACTTGCTGCCATGATCCTGGAAGGCATTCAGGAGAGCAGTCTGACCCACACACAGCTGCCACAAAATGTCTATGGCCTCCACACTGAGGGCAGCAGGGGAGACAGGGGCAGGGGCAGCGGTGCCTGGGGGAAGGAGACTTTACCCTTCTTAGGGCTGCGGGCACGGATAGCACTTGGGGGAGCATCCGGGAGGGTGGACACAGGACGAGGTGTGGCGGAAGAAGATGCAGATCTTGAACTTCCTGTGCACGCCAACATAGAGGAGTCACCACTGGACTGGGAAGATGTGGAGGTTGGTGTTTCCAGCCGGGAATCCTCCAGGGCACTCCTGTCCCCCTCCGAGGCGCTGGTCCCCTCAGTGTCACTGAACTCCTGTGTAGCAGTCATGCCAATAGCTTCCCCAACGGTGTCGGGCCCCTGTCCTTCCCTGCCCTCGGTAGATGCTGCAAGAGACATAGGTTCAGTATAATGCCATACTCACAAACATCATATGCAATACAAACTCAAATCCTTTGACTGTAACTCCCACCTTTCACTACTCCATGTACTTTCAGCATATGCCACATTTATGCAATCATCAGCTGATGCATGGAAACATGCTTAATTGATAGGCATGCTCCATGTTGCTTTGACACAGCCAAATAGCTGGGCATGTGCCTACATGTAAACATCACATACAATTGTCTGTAAGCACACCTACGTGCCTGTAGGTAAGATAGCTACACATCCAAACATGTTGTCTCAGTCACATTTGAAGTATATTTCACGGAACACCACAGATACAAAGTCAAATATATCCATTTGCAAGTGATATCACCTCCTGAAATCCACTATGTTGGGCAATGAAGCACAACTACAGTTGTACATTGGAGTCAGCTGTGTAGATGTAACAATTTTTTTGATGTGCACAGTACACATCTCTAAATGCACACTAACATGATGCTCACTGCTGTTCACTGCCAGTTGATGTCTCTGAAACTCACACTGCAGCATATGTCACAAGGACACATCTTTTTTGGTAATGAAGTGCAAATAAGCCCCATGTAACAATGTAGTCACATAGACAATGCACAATAGCATGAGAATGTGAATTTAATGCAAGGCCTTCATGGGTTGTGACATGTCACATAACAACAACTTCACAAGTGCCTGACAGGCCTTCATTGATACAAGGCATGATAGTGTCTTCTGTAGATGAAGTTGTCAGTGGCCTCCATTAGGACAGATAATGTGTGACAATACCTAGGGTCTGGCATATGACATCCCTACATTGTGCTGACTGATGACATTGATGACACATCAATGTGCCACAAATTCACCATGCACTGATGCACATGGACAATGCACACATACTGAGGACAGACACTCTGAGTAACATTTGCTCCTTATCATCTATCAAATTACTGTACAACACCTCAGTCACATCACAATTTGCCATACCCACTGATCACATCCAACCATGTTAAGCCCTAGTGCAAAAACAATCTCACAATGGCCAGGTTCAGCTACATTGCATTTAAATCCCAGAGTCTAACCATCCCAGTCATGTTGCCATGTGCACAAATGGCAAATGCAAATCAGCCAATGCATCACTGCAATCATCACCATCTACCCCATCAGCACCTGTGTGCACTTGCTGTCACTGTGGCAGGAAATTACATCATGTGATGCCATGCTGCTGATATAAGGCTAATATGTTTTGCAATGATGCTGTCATGTCTATCATTGTGAAAAAAAGAACCAATGGGAAAGGTGTGACCTTTACCAACTCACTGCTCCCTGAGTCCACATCTGTGCATGTCTCTAGCCACGTACACATCATCACATGAGCACACTATTGTGGTAGCCACACAGCACACACAAGCCTGACAAGTGTACTGGGCTACACACTTCACACAATGAATTTTCCTGTGTAGGAAGGTCTCAGTTCAGACAACATTCACAAACTGTGAGATGAAAACATGGCAAGATGATTTGCTATGACAACGTTCATGGATTTACTACATGAGAAACAAAATGTTGTACAAATGCAGAACCTCTGCACTCAACACTGAGGCTACTTAGAAGCCATTGCATCACACTAGAGACATCACAGAGGTCCGCACTTGCTCTGGGCTGGGATTCATGCAGTCACTCATACGCAAAGTCACACTTTGCACAATACTCACCCCCAACTTGCTGCGGTTGGGCCCACAAGCGTCCATCCAGCTCTGGCTGTGTCACTGCCAGGATGCGGGCCATTAGTGGTGTCATGCTCCTGCGTGCCAACCTGCCACTTTGAGGGACCAGCCCCATTGTCATTTCCGCGACGTTTTTGCTGAGGCGTTCAGATGTCATCCCACCTCTTGTGGCAGTGTGTATGGCATCAGTTTGAGACCCCAGGGACCGCACCTTGCGGGCAATGGCCCTCCATATGGCCTTACGCTGATGGATTTTGAGCTGCAGGCATGGGAGACAAATAGAGGAAGTTTTTGTAACACTGTGTTGTGTACCAATGTGTGACAGTACAGGAGCATGAAAACACATAGCACACAAATACATCAATGGAAAGCAGAGCCCAACCCATATCATTGCAATGTATACATCTATGATGATGGACACACTACATGCCCATCTCATACACATGCAGAGTGCCGGCACAGAAACCAATGTGCAAATGGGCCTCATCTGTGATGCACTATGTGAGTGAGCATGACATACTATACACTGGAAATGATGTGTAGTGGTCAGACTGTTAAGTCTTCACTCACCTGAAGTCCAGGTTATTCAACTTGAGAGATGCGATGATAGTTCTCTATGCCACCAAAAACCTATGCCAGCCTAAACTGCGTATGAATATTCAGTTTGGCTAGGATAGATCTCCAGGGGAAGGGGAAAATGGGACAAAATAACAAAGAAACAAAAGAAACACTCCAATGATGCAGCTCTAGTCGATGCGACTCTTCCTTTGCTTGAGATTCTGTTTATAGCTTCGGAAGATGTTGTCCTTCAATAACTAGACATCTATAAATATTATAAACAATTATTAAAACAATATTGATCTAAGGTTTTATACTCTTCTTATTTTTTCTTAATTTAGTATTTATACAGTATTCACAAAATACCTTTTATATTATCGCACTTTTCAAATAACACGTGGCTTTTTCTTTCCACAGAAGAGCGATTCTGAAGTGCTATTCTTATTTATGCAGTGGGAAATAAAATAACGTTATGCATTAGTACATGTTATTACCAAGCAACTTTCAAGACTTCTTTCTTTCATGAACTTACTAATAATTGTCTTAAATAAGTCCTATCAATATAGTCCACAAGAGGTTAATAAAATGTTCACTCTTGTCTTTTAAGATGAGTCTTTTCTTGTGCAATTAAAGTTCCTTTTAATTTTTTATTTCTTGCAGATACGTCTCTGAATTCCAAAGAACTCGATTCCCTTTCAATTTCAGGAAACCGAAGATAAGTAACCTTTACTTTGTTCGTTTAGTATAACTGAGTAATTATTTCTTTATGCGCACTTTTCTTTTTAGCATGCGTTAAAATTAGAAAGATCTTACTTGTCTCTTTTTCTTTTTTGTTGCAGGACGGAAGATTTCAACGACTGGGACCGGAGAGAGGACGGAAGTACCAAGGCATCGAGGAGTTGCCGTGGAAACCAAAGACTACTCCGGAACTGGAAGGAGATCGGAGCAGAGCTCTCCAGGAAGCCGCATTGTCAGGAAAACAGGAAACTCTCAGGAGACGCGTCGTCGAGGATTCCCGCTGGAAATCAGGTGAGAGAAGATGCACTAACGAACGCAAGCGCGTCTCGTTACATCTGCGGATCTTTTATAGGCAGTGAGATGGGTGGGGTTCTTCCGTTAGGGTGGGGTGATGGGAACGTGCCAGGATGACTCAGCGCTTAGGATTAACACGTGCTGTTCATACAAATTTGCCAGGATGACTCAGCCCTTGAGATTACAACGTGCTGTTTACACTAATGAACCCCTGAGATTCAACACATGCAAACTGCCCTTAGTCTGGTCACAGTTCTCTACAAGTTAACAGAACACATTTGCGAACATTATTTGAAAGGTATAAGCACGCCCCTGCAATAATAACATAAAGGGGCATTAGACTTGGCATAACCAATGTGTAACAAAGAGGCCAAATACATAATGGAGCTGGCAATTAGTACACAGTATGAGGTTGAGCTACATTGATTGTACAAACCCTAACAGTCGCTCCCCTCAAAGGCCGCCCTTCAGGGCGAGGTTTCCGTGGAAATTGTAAATGGAATTGTTTTATTAGCTTAGGAGCGTGGACAAATAAAGCTGGTTCCCAGGAATTCTCATCAGAAGAATAACCCTTCCAAGCTATTAAATAATGCAGCTTGCCTTCTATTCTTTAGGCATCCAAGATGCGTCGTACTTCGTATTCTAAATGCCCATCTATGGGAATAGGTGGAGGTGGGGGTTCTTGTCTGGTTTCTGGATTATACAATTTTAACAAGGAGACATGAAAAGTGGGATGCATGGAATATTCAGAGGGCAAATCTAATTGTACGGTGACAGGAGTTATTATTTTGTTTATAGAAAATGGTCCAATGTACCGTGGTTGTAATTTTCGTGGGCCTATAACGTTTAGATTTTTGGTAGATAACCAAACTTTATCTCCCACTTTATAACATGGAGCAGGGTTTCTATGCTTATGTGCCTGTTTTTTCATTAATTCTCTGTAGTTATTCAAATGTTTTTTGGCCTTTTGTTGAATTTCCAATAAATTCTGTAAACGATCTGTGACTGCAGGTAAAAGGGAAAGTGAAAGTGGTAAAGCTTTAGGGTGATATCCATTTAAAAAGTAGAACGGTGTACACTGTGTAGCTGAATGCACACTATTATTATAAATGAATTCTGATAATGGTAAAGCTTTATCCCATTCGCTAGTGAATTCAGACATCAAACAGCATAGAGTTTGTAGTAGTGTTTGATTTGCTCTTTCCGTCTGGCCATCTGTCTCTGGATGGAAGGCTGTGGATAATGCTATGTCCATTTTTTAATTTTTACAGAGATTTTTCCAAAATTTAGAAATTAATTGACTAAATAGATCTGAAACAATTTTGTCATGAATATATTAGTAAATTCTACTGCAGTTGGAAGTTTACATAATGGAACAAAATGCGCCATTTTAGAAAGATAATCTACAACTACCAGAATTGTTGTATAACCATTAGCTACTGGTAGATTAGTGATGAAGTCTACACTGATAGTATGCCAGGGACATGGGGGTTTGATAACCCTGCTGGTGCTTTATGTAGAGATTTATTTCGGGCACAAATAGGACAGGATGCCACATAAGTTTGAACATCTTTTGTCAAAGAAGGCCACCAGAAATGTTTCTTGCAGTTGTCTAAGATTTTCTGACTTCCGGGATGACCTGCTAAGGCCGAATCATGATGCCATATTAACACTCTCTTTTGTAACTCAGTATTTGGTATAAATAAAAGAGCATTATGATAAAGCAAACCATCTTGAATTGTATTTTTTGGATCTTTTAACCATTCTTGTGCATTAATGTTAAGATGTTCTTTTATAACTTGTGTCATGAAATCTGTTTGCATTATAGGTGCCACTATTTTATGCGGGGGAATAATGGGAGGACTTGTCACATCCTTCTTAGATTCTGTAGTATGTCCATACCTTGATAGAAAATCGGATTGAATTTGTTTTGCACCTGGTCTGTAGGTAATAACAAAATCAAAAGTGCAAAAATAATTTAGCCATCGCATTTGGCAAAGTGTTAGAGCTTTAACGGAACTGAAAAACTGCAAATTTTTGTGATCACTAAATATAGTGACAGGGTATTTAGTTCCCATTAAATGATGTCGCCATTCAGTGAAAACTAATTTAATAGCTAAGAGTTCTCTCTCTGCCACTGTATAATTTTGCTCGGCAGGAAGCAATTTTCGGGAATAAAATGCCACTGGATGTAATTGTCCATCCTGTTCATCTCTTTGTGAGAGAACTCCCCCCACTGCCATTTGTGAAGCGTCCGCTTCTACAAAAAAAGGAAGTTCTGGATCCGGATGTTTCAATAAGGGTGCTGAAGTAAATTTTTCTTTCAGTTGAACAAAAGCTTGAGCTGCTTTTTCTGTCCAAACAAAGGTTTGTCCCTTTTGCAATAATTTAGTGATTGGTACAACTGTGTCTGCAAAGTGAGGTATAAAGCGCCTGTAAAAATTGGCGAAACCTAACACTTTCTGTACTTCTTTTACTGATGTAGGTTCTGGCCACTCCATTATGGCACTCACTTTTTTTGGATCCATCATGATTCCAGCTGGGGACAGACAATATTCTAGAAACTCTACTGATTTCGTATTAAATGTACATTTTTCCAATTTTGCAAAAAGATGATTCTCTTGCAGTTTGGCTAATACAGCTCTTACTTGTTGTACATGTTCGTCTTCATTCTTTGAATAGATGAGTATGTCATCTATATATACTATTACACAGACATCAAGAAATTCATTCAATACTTCATTTATAAAGTATTGAAAGGCCGCAGGGGCATTGCACAGGCCAAAGGGCATGACAGTGTACTCAAACAAACCAAACTTGGTTCGAAAGGCTGTTTTCCACTCATCATGCTCTTTGACCCGGACAAGATGGTATGCCCCTCTCAAATCTAGTTTAGTGTATATAGTAGAATGACATAACTGATCAAGAAGAACTGGGATCAAAGGTAGTGGATATTTATTTTTAATAGTGGCCTTGTTTAATCCGCGATAGTCTATACATGCTCTTATGCCACCGTCACGCTTCGGAATGAAAAATAGTGGCAAAGAGACAGGAGATGTTGAGTGTCGAATGAAACCTAATGCTAATAACTCATCTAAATAAGTTCGCAAATATTTAGTTTCTTCTTCAGAAAGAGCATATACTCTACTACTTGGGTGTGGGGCTCCTGGTATTAAATCAATACGGCAATCGTATGATCTATGAGGAGGTAGGGTACTTGCCTTTTCAGGATCAAACACATCCTTATATTCATGATATGCAGGAGGAATCATGATAGAAGATGGTATAGTATTGGCGCAATGTAAAACTGTCATAGACTCATGATGGGCTTCTTGATAACAGTGTGATCTACAGTAAGAGGAATCCAAAGTTACTGTTCTTAGATCCCAATTTATTTTAGGATTGTGTGTTGTCAACCATGGTACACCTAAGATAAGACCAAACGTGGGAGTGTCAATAAGATCAAAACTCAAGACTTCAGTGTGACCATTCTGACATACCATAGTAATAGGTGATGACTGATTTGTTATCAACCCGGAAGATAATGATGACCCATCAACTGCACAAACGGGTTCTGGTTGTGCCTTTAGTACCGTTGGGATATGTAATTTTTGAGCTAATCTTATATCCAAAAAATTACCTGTGGCTCCCGAATCCAACAAGACTGAAACTGAATGTCTTTGAGTGCTTATTATCAAAAATGACCTGAATGATGAAATGTCGAGGTATACGAGCTACCGTATTAGCTAGATGTTGGGAGATCTTTGGAACTGTGTTTCTCGTACAAGCGACCTCCATTCTTGAGAGCCTTTTAGTTTTCCTGCTCTGTAGAAATAGAAACTACAGCATTTGTCTTTTTGGGTACTTTTGGTTTAATGGGGCAATCTTTAGCGAAAATGACCTGTACGGGCACAATATAAACATAAATTTAATTTGCACCTCCTATCCTTCTCTTCAGTAGTTAAAGGCGCTTTAATAGTTCCTATTTGCATTGGTTCTGGATCTGATGAGTTAGCTTCTACTTATTTCTTTTCATGTTTAAATACAGCAAATCTGGTTTCTGACTTTGATTTATCTCCTTTACGCTCTCCAAGGCGATGATCCAATTTTACAACCAGATCCACAAATTCCGAGTAATCCTCAGGTAATTCTACGATATGGGCCAGAGCATCTTTTAAATCATCTTGCAAACCCCTGTAAAATAAGGAAGTGCGTTTTTCCTCTGGCCACTGAGTTTCAGTCAATAGTCTATTAAAAGTAGTTACATAAGTCAACAAGTCTTTACTTCCTTGCTTTAAATTCAACAATTCGTTATCACTTGCTTGAACATAAGTGTGCTTTGCAAATAATTTCGTCATAGTTATCTTAAATAAGGGCCAATTATACAGAATAGGATCATTTCTATCAATGTAGGGAATGGACCAATTGGCAGCTGTGCCCTCCAAATATGAAAGTACGAAAGCCACCTTAGTTGCATCAGTAGGGAAAGATTGTGGTTTACAAATGAAGTGCAACTGACATTAACTGATAAAGATATTGAATTTGGCACAATCCCCAAAAAATCGTTCTGGTGCAGATAAAGGCACAACATTGGGAACAGCAACCGTGACTTGTACAGGTGCTGAAGCTGTATCAGATGTCATGAAGGTGTTGGATGTCTTTGACCGAGTTCCAGTTTCTAGAGATGATTTAAAAGTTTTGGGAAAGGAACTATCCCACAAAGTCTCCCTTGGTTTATAACGAATAACTTCCTGACGCAATTCTAAATTTTCTTGCTTCAACCTCTCTATTTCTATTTGCATGTGCTGTAACATTGCAGTTACGGAGTTAACTCTCTCAGTGTTTTCACTAAGAGCTTGGGCCATGGCTTGACCATCAATACGGTCGTTATCTTGATCCATATCTCTCAAGAAGAACCTAATTTTTGTGAAGGCTTGCGTTTCTGTTAAGTCTTCACTCACCTGAAGTCCAGGTTATTCAACTTGAGAGATGCGATGATGTTAATGTTAATGTTAAAAATGATTTATAAAGCGCGCGTACACCGGGTGGTTTCACAGCGCTGTAGAAGGCTCTGTGTGCTATCGATAAAACAATTAATTGTAGGCTTGTGCAAATAGCCATGTTTTAAGGGACTTCCTAAATTGCAGGAGGTTCGTGCAGGACCGTATTTCCAGCGGGAGGGAGTTCCACAGTTTGGGGGCAAGGGTAGCTATTCTGCGGCCTCCTTGACGTACCCGCTTGAATGCCGGGGTGGTGAGGAGTGAGAGGTGGGCAGAACGTAGGTTGCGTGAGGGAGTGTGCCTAAATATCAGGCTGTTAATAAATACGGGACTATTGCCATGCAGGGATTTAAAGATGAGGCAGCCTGTTTTGAAGGCGTAGCGCTGGGAAATGGGGAGCCAGTGCAATTTCCTCAGCAAGGGGGTTGCTGGTTGCCATTTAGGTTGTCGAAAGACCAGTCGGGCTGCATGGTTTTGGGCCATCTGAAGTAAGCCTGGGCGTAGTTCGCGAAGTAGCGCTACGCGAAGCTACGCAAAGTGCAGTTCGCACTACGCGAGCTACGCGTAGCACTACGCGAACTGCGTAGTGCACTGTTCGCAATGATTGCACAGTGCCGGATGCTTGTCCGCACTGTGCAATCATTGAAAACGGCATCTTGCACAGTGCGAGCTGTCTTTTACTGCCGCTCGAGTAGATTTTTACTCGAGCGGCAGCTTTCTCAACGCGGACTGGTAGTTTCTCATCGCGAGCGGTCGCGAGCATACGCGACCACTCGCAATGAGAAACCTGACCTCCCCGCGTTGAAAATCTCGCCGGGAGGTTTATTTTCCACGCTTGCGATCGGCAACTTGATGTTGCTGATCGCGAACGAGAAAAAGTCTCGCCGGGATGTCATTTGCTTGCTCGCGGTCGCCAACTTGACGTTGAGGACCGCGAGCAAGCAAAAATGACCGCTGCACTACGCTACGCTACGGCGTGTTTGCACTGTGCTACGTGCAATTCGCGTTGTGCGAAGTAGCGCAAACTTCGCAAACTACGCGAGCGTAGCGTAGTGCTTTGCCCCGATTGAGCAGGTAGAGTGGCATGCCCAAGTATACAGAGTTGGCATAGTCCAGGTGCGACAGGACGGTGGCTATTATGACCTGGATCAGTGCTTCCTGAGTGAGAAGGCGATGTATCTTCCTGATCGTGCGCAGTTGAAAGAAACTGTGAACTGATAGTTCTCTATACCCCCAAAAACCTATGCCAGCCTAAACTGCGTATGAATATTCAGTTTGGCTAGGATAGATCTGCAGGGGAAGGGGGAAAATGGGACAAAATAACAAAGAAACAAAAGAACACTCCAATGATGCAGCTCTAGTCGATGCGACTCTTCCTTTGCTTGAGATTCTGTTTATAGCTTCGGAAGATGTTGTCCTTCAATGGCTAGACATCTATAAATATTATAAACAATTATTAAAACAATATTGATCTAAGGTTTTATACTCTTCTTATTTTTTCTTAATTTAGTATTCATACAGTATTCACAAAATACCTTTTATATTATCGCACTTTTCAAATAACACGTGGCTTTCTCTTTTCACAGAAGAGCGATTCTGAAGTGCTATTATTATTTATGCAGTGGGAAATAAAATAACGTTATGCATTAGTACATGTTATCACCAAGAAACTCTCAAGACTTCTTTCTTTCATGAACTTACTAATAATTGTCTTAAATAAGTCCTATCAATATAGTCCACAAGAGGTTAATAAAATGTTCACTCTTGTCTTTTAAGATGAGTCTTTTCTTGTGCAATTAAAGTTCCTTTTAATTTTTTATTTCTTGCAGATACGTCTCTGAATTCCAAAGAACTCGATTCCCTTTCAATTTCAGGAAACCGAAGATAAGTAACCTTTACTTTGTTCTTTTAGTATAACTGAGTAATTATTTCTTTATGCGCGCTTTTCTTTTTAGCATGCGTTAAAATTAGAAAGATCTTACTTGTCTCTTTTTCTTTTTTGTTGCAGGACGGAAGATTTCAAGGACTGGGACCGGAGCGAGGATGGAAGTACCAAGGCGTTGAGGAGTTGCCGTGGAAACCAAAGACTACTCCGGAACTGGAAGGAGATAGGAGCGGAGCTCTCCAGGAAGCCGCGTTGTCGGGGAAACAGGAAACTCTCATGAGACACGTCGTCGAGGATTCGCGCTGGAAATCAGGTGAGAGAAGATGCACTAACGAACGCAAGCGCGTCTCGTTACATCTGCGGATCTTTTATAGGCAGTGAGATGGGTGGGGTTCTTCCGTTAGGGTGGGGTGATGGGAACATGCCAGGATGACTCAGCGCTTGGGATTAACACGTGCTGTTCATACAAATGTGCCAGGATGACTCAGCGCTTGAGATTACAACGTGCTGTTTACACAAATGAACCCCTGAGCTTCAACACGTGCAAACTGCCCTTAGTCTGGTCACAGTTCTCTACAAGTTAACAGAACACATTTGTGAACATTATTTGAAAGGTATAAGCACGCCCCTGCAATAATAACATAAAGGGGCATTAGACTTGGCATAACCAATGTGTAACAAAGAGGCCAAATACATAATGGAGCTGGCAATTAGTACACAGTATGAGGTTGAGCTACATTGATTGTACAAACCCTAACACAGACTCACTGTGTCTTACACTACACACCCCTTAATGTCCTTGGCCATTGCATAGCTACATGTGTCATGGTGGTCACATTTAGGTCCCTGATCTTACATTCCCACACTCTTGTCACAAGGTGTAGGCCTGTCTTGTGTACTCCTCAGGCCTATAATATCTCCTTCATCAATAGGATGGTGGACAACACATATGTTTTTCTAAGTCCTTTAAGTGATAGGTCCTTGTAACATTGTGCAGTTACTGGGCAGGCCAGAGGGCTTTTCACTGAGGAAAAACGTGGTCCATCACAGAAATCACATGCATGTACAATGAGAATGGTGAAACAGTGCATACACATGCAAGACTCTGCACATCAAGGAATCAATAGAAGGATGACATGTCCACCGTACATTTAGCAGATGTGTCAGAGGTGATTTACCGCCAATAGTGATAGATCCAGGCCTTGTACTCCTGTGCAGAATGGACACATCTCCATAGGGTGAATTTGAAAGCAGAACACACATTATTCAGTACCCTCTGGCCAATATACATTTGAAATGTCACAAATGAGCCTATGAACATTTAATGAACTATGACATTACATGGCACAGGGAATATGTGTTCAGAGTTCGAGTGTCTCAAATCAGCAGTGTAACTGTATAACTGCTAAACCACAGTATGTCCTTTCCATCATTAAATGCAGTCAGGGATCTGTGGAAATAAGGCTATACACCCCATTGACGTGAAGTCAGCATGCTAGGCAGTGTCTCACACATTTACATTACCCAGTCTCAGAACAACATGTGTGTTTTTTGGCTTCAAATGAGCTGCACCAGTGTCTATGTTGCCATCCTCCCCACATACTCAAGTGCAATAAGTTCTAGGTCATGTATTGACCATGCTGTTGGAAAAATATTAATGCATGAACATTGGCTTGCACTCACAGGCACATACTACTGTACAGTAACATTATGTGAGCATTCTGAGCACTCTCAAACTTTTACTCATACACTTACCAGTACCTCTGGAGCACCATATAGCCGCCCATACTGGGCAAGGACCTCGTCCACCAGGACCTCCAGCTCCTCTGTGGTGAAGGGATGGGCCCTGATGTTCTCTATTCGAGCCATGACTGGGTCCAGAGTAGAGGTACAGCAGCAGTTGGTGGTGATGAATGGCAGGCAGCAGTGTCTGAATGCAAGTGACATGTGTGGCTCTCTCACAGACATTTATAGGCCCCTAGTGTTGTCTCAGTGGTACTCTGCTGATGCAATTGGTCAGCCTGGTTTGCATCTTTCAATTGTATCCAATGCCTGTGACCGCAGTGGCGGAGCACGCCTACCTCGAGTTTCAAAAATGTATTTAATTACCGCGATGGCGGTTCCCATTTGCTGCACTGACAGTGGCATAGGCGGTGCCACACCACGGGGGCCAGGTGGTCTCTACCGCAATCTGGCATCTTTCAATTGTGGCCAATGCCTGTGACCGCAGTGGCGGAGCACGCCTACCGTGAGTTTCAAAAACTGTATTGCACTACCACGATGGCGGTTCCCATTGGCTGCACTGACATTGGCTTAGGCGGTGTCACACCGCGGGGGCCAGGTGGTCTCTACCGCAATCCAGCATCTTTCAATTGTGGCCAATGCCTGTGACCGCAATGGCGGTGCACGCCTACCGCACCTATGGACACATTGTGCTAATACATTGTCACTTGGCAAATTGCATCACTGATCACTATACGTTTACACTATATTGTTGCATCTGGTTGTAAAGTGAAATGAGAGTGTGCCATTTAACTCAATGATGCCCACACATGTCATGTCAGTATACATGAGTACATGCATTGGTATGTACTTACTCACATGTCAAATTTGATATTTGTGTGCATGTATACAGATTTGAGGTGTAATGGAGTCTCATTTTTGTGAACATGCCAATGTGTGAAATGGCAACTCATCCCACAGTCATGATGGACTGACCACATAATGTGCCTATATCACTGTATACAGTGCTGTATTTATCTTGATAGTTGTCCAGCTTACACTCACTGTGCTCATTGTGTAATAATGTTGTGCTTAGTGAGACTAAAGCAAGAAGGTTGTGCAGGGACAGCAGCTACGTACAACTCAGCATTGTTGCTGTTTGCCACATGTGCTGTGTCAGCTACACCCAGGGCTGTTGAGACAAGATGTAGGAGTGTACCATATACCATTCACATAGTCTGATTCTGATTTGACAGTAGTTAATACGTCCATCCTGCCCACATGAATGACTACATGAGATCAAGGTGTCTGTGCATGTGACTTGTGCATTAAGCTGTTGTTACAGTCCTGTCAATGTTGGGGCTGTGTTAGTCATTATTTAAGATGTTTGCCAAATCTCATATGTGAATCAAATTTACATGTGTCCTCTTTCCGAATACGTAGGAGATGACCAAATGTGCATCGGCCTTTCCCAGTGCTGGGGAACATGGAGGATGAGGACATCATAAGGAAATTCCGTCTGAATCGCCTTACCCTTCAAGAGCTATGTGCTCAGTTGGAGCCCCATTTGAGGCCTCACAGAACATATCCCACAGCTTTTACACCAACAGTAAAGGTGATGGCCGCACTGCATTTCTTTGCCACTGGTTCGTTTCAGTACACGGTGGCCATCGCCAGTGGGATGTCTCAACCTATGTTCAGCATGGTGCTGCGTGATGTCCTGTCCGCATTGTTGACCTACACGGACCGCTACATCCACTTTCCAAGGAGACATGAATTGGCAGATGTGAAGGGTGAATTTTATGACCTTGGACACATACCTAATGTTGTTGGAACCATTGACTGCACACACGTTGGCCTAGTTCCACCACAGGCACGTGAGCACATCTACCGTAACAGGAAGCATTACCATTCCATTAATGTGCAAGTGGTATGCCAAGCGGATATGATTATCTCCCATGTATGTGCCAAATATCCGGGTTCTGCACATGACTCCAACATACTTCGTAACAGCATCATCCCACAATTGATGGAAAATCTGCATCCGGAGCGTGCGTGGATTGTTGGGTGAGTACGCTGAGTCAAGTAGTGTGCTGTATGTGTGACATGCTGTTCTCCTCAACTGTTTGTATTACAAACTTGGTCTGTGTATCTCACACCTAGGTGACTCTGCGTTTCCCAACCAGCCTTGGTTGCTGAGCCCACTGAGGAATCCAAGGACTCCAGGGGAAGTCCGATTTAATGATGCACATGGGAGGACACGTCGCGTAGTGGAGCGTGCTTTTGGGCTTCTGAAGGCTAGATTTCGGTGTCTGGACAAGAGCGGTGGTGCACTACTCTACTCTCCCTAAAAGGTGTGTCAGATCATAGTTGCATGTTGCATGCTCCACAACCTGGCCTTGCGCAAAGAGATCCCCCTGATCCTGGACGATGATGAGCAGCAGATGCCCCCCGCTGCAAATCCACACATGCCCAGTGACGATGATAGTGGAGAAGAGGAAGGTGTTGACCTGCGTCAACAGCTCATCGACAACTACTTCCCTTGAGTGTAAGTAACATTGAACAACAATGACATTGTCTGTTGGCTTAGCTGTTAGTGGCAAAGCATAGATGAGGTGTTTGGATGCTGGCTGTTGTTGGCTCACTGCTAATGGCTGATGTGTGTGGCACAGTGTATTGTTTTCCACTTACCTCATGTCTATGTTGATGGTGTTGGTCATTGTTATGTGTGATGAGTCTTGTACGGTGTTGACTAGTGGTGTGTTTTTGCTGTAATGGCATCACCTGACAACTAAATGTCATCCTCTTGTGTCTTTCTAGGTTCCTTTGCCCCATCAATTCCTCGTCACAATCAGAGCTTGTGGTACATTGGAATCAGAGTAGACATTGTACATACTGCGATAATCATGGAACTGACACAAAGGCATAGGTGTGTAAATAGTGTTTATGTTCAATTAGATTGGGTCAAAAATAAAGTGGGTGTAAGGAAATTTGTGCATAGTGAGTGTATGAGTTGTCAGTGGTGGCAAAGGAGACAAATAGAGTAGTCCCCACATTAACGGAATTATACAGTCCAACAAACTCCTGCCATCAACATGGCAATGTGGGATATGATAGTCAACAAAGTCAATGTTCAGGGCAACACATGTGCCATCATGGCTGACTCAGAGACTTGACTTTGGTTGGTGCTTTGCCACGTAATTCTTTCCTGGTGTTTCTCTGACGGCCCCTCTTGCGTTTGGCAGGGGGGGCCTCTGCTGCATGCTCAGAGGTGTCTGAGGAGTCATTGTCTTGCAACTCACCCATCTTTGTGGCCACAGCTGAGGTGGTGTGTGTTTCAGCAGGCTGGCCACTGGAGGGGGGTTGAGCCGTCATTTGAGCAGCATGTATGTCCCTCAGAACACCCACAAGCTGGCCCATGAGATCCACAAGTTGTCCCATTCATGTGTACATGGACCTCTGCAGCAGGCGGAGCTCACGCAGTTCTTCTAGAACCTGGCCCATCTGTCCCTGGTTCTGTTGATATGCACCAAGGACTCTTGCAACAGTGGCCAGGGCTTCTGTCTCAGTGTCCTCATGTGATTGACCCCAGTTGCCCTCCCACCTGCCCTGCTGACACGGACCTGTGGCGTTGGCTGTCGATGCACACTCTCTCCGGCATCCTCGGCTAGTGTGGTGGTGTTGGTAACCACTGAGCCAGGGACAGTGTTGCAGGCAGCAGTGGTGATGTTGGAGGTGGCTGCAGCACAGGTAGTTGTCGCAGGGGTCAGCGCTGTGGTTGTCGCTGGTGTGTTGATTGTGGTGGTGGTAGTGGGGACAATGAGGCCCTGAGATGGAGTGTGCCCTGGCAGTCCTGAGGGGCCAGGTTGTTGCTCCTCATCCGAGAAACGAAGAGAATCAGCATCAGAGAGTTCACGTTCCGGGGGGGGGGAGAGACTGGCTCTGCTGGTTGGTGGTGTTTTCAGCAGCTGTTGCTTGGGGATCTCCTGTTGAACAGAGGTTAGATTGTCAGTTAAGTGCACTCCACAACCTTGGTGTCAGACTTTTGGATGTTACATTTGATACGCCAAACATTTTACATTGCAATCACTTGGTATTGCTGAAAGATTATCAGCATCATGACATGATGTTGAGGTACATACATTACTTGTCATTAGTGTGACATGTAAATTACAACCATGTGACACGTACAGATAGTGTGTTTACAAGGACATGACATCATCTACCAACTTGGTGCACATCAACTTTGCTTTATGCGTGGATTTTGTTTACTTTTCAGGGAATCTGTTTCAGCTATGCAAAAACTTGACAATTTAATTATCTAGATGTTCTTTCATATCATGTGGTTTTGTTTGTTTGACAGATTGACCGTGCATGTGTTGGGTTCTTATGAGCCTTCATGCTCTGAAACCATGGCACTTACACATTGCATTCTGTGCTGTGCATGATTGGGCCCTGAATTTCTTTCACATGTGACTTGGTGAGTCAAAGTGTATTTTCTGTGACAGTTACATGCGCTTAGCTGTCTGCACACCGGATGTAACATTTGGATCTATACAGGGTTGGCTGACATGTGAGGGATGTGGTGGTCATATGGCTCCATTCATTTTGAGAAGGATGACAGGGTGCATGCACTGACTACCTACCGGTTAGGTAGCACAGTAGAGGATAATGGCTGCCACATGGCTGTGGGACAAGGGTGCCTGATGGGAGCTGTAGTGCTGGCTGCCTATCCACAAACCCCCCTCCCTGTTGAGATGGCTACCTACCTGTAAGGTTGAGGAGAGCAATGAAATGGCTGCCACATGGTTCTGGGTGTGGGGAGTGTTCCAACCTGCTCAGGGGTGATGCAAGTGAGCATGAGAAGGCTACCTACCTGTAAGGTGGAGCAGAGGAAGGGAATAGGTTACACATGGCTGTTGGGTCGGGGGAGTGTTCCATCCTGCTCAGCTGTGGGACAAGGATGCCTGATGGGAGTTGTAGTGTTGGCTGCCAATCCACAAACCCCTTCCTTGTTGAGATGGCTACCTACCTGTAAGGTTGAGAAGAGCAATGCAATGGCCGCCACATGGTTCTGGGTGTTGGGAGTGTTCTATCCTGCTCAGGGATGATGCAAGTGAGCATGAGAAGGCTACCTACCTGTAAGGTGGAGTGGAGCAATGAAATGGCTGCCACATGGTTCTGGGTGTGGGAGTGTTCCATCCTGCTCAGGGGTGATGCAAGTGAGCATGAGAAGGCTACCTACCTGTAAGGTGGAGTGGAGCAATGAAATGGCTGCCACATGGTTCTGGATGTGGGGAGTGTTCCATCCTGCTCAGCGGTGATGCAAGTGAGCATGAGAAGGCTACCTACCTGTAAGGTGGAGCAGAGAAAGGGAGTAGGTTACACATGGCTGTTGGGTGGGGGGAGTGTTCCATCCTGCTCAGCTGTGGGACAAGGGTGCCTGATGGGAGTTGTAGTGCTGGCTGCCTATCCACAAACCCCCCTCCCTGTTGAGATGGCTACCTACCTGTAAGGTTGAGGAGAGCAATGCAATGGCTGCCACATGGTTCTGGGTGTTGGGAGTGTTCTATCCTGCTCAGGGATGATGCAAGTGAGCATGAGAAGGCTACCTACCTGTAAGGTGGAGTGGAGCAATGAAATGGCTGCCACATGGTTCTGGGTGTGGGAGTGTTCCATCCTGCTCAGGGGTGATGCAAGTGAGCATGAGAAGGCTACCTACCTGTAAGGTGGAGTGGAGCAATGAAATGGCTACCACATGGTTCTGGATGTGGGGAGTGTTCCATCCTGCTCAGGGGTGATGCAAGTGAGCATGAGAAGGCTACCTACCTGTAAGGTGGAGCAGAGAAAGGGAGTAGGTTACACATGGCTGTTGGGTGGGGGGAGTGTTCCATCCTGCTCAGCTGTCGGACAAGGGTGCCTGATGGGAGTTGTAGTGCTGGCTGCCTATCCACAAACCCCCCTCCCTGTTGAGATGGCTACCTACCTGTAAGGTTGAGGAGAGCAATGAAATGGCTGCCACATGGTTCTGGGTGTGGGGAGTGTTCTATCCTGCTCAGGGGTGATGCAAGTGAGCATGAGAAGGCTACCTACCTGTAAGGTGGAGTAGAGCAATGAAATGGCTGCCACATGGCTCTTGGGGGGGTGTGTTCCATCCTACTCAGCTGTGGAGCAAGGGTGCCTGATGGGAGTTGTAGTGCTGGCTGCCTGTACACACACACCCCTCCCTGTTAAGAAGGCTACCTCCCTGTGAAGTGGAGCAGAGGAAGGGAATAGGTTACACATGGCTCTTGGGTGGGGGGGAGTGTTCCATCCTGCTCAGCTGTGGGACAAGGGTGCCTGGTGGGAGTTGTAGTGCTGGCTGCCTGTACACATGCCCCCATGGAAATATTGCTAGCTACCTTTGAGGTGAAAAAGAGGTAAGAAATGGCAGATATGTGAGACATGTGTTGGGAAGAGTGTGTTGTACGTAAGTGCATTTAGGTCTAGGAAGTGTAGCTTTCTAGTTGTGCAAGACAGTACATGGCAGTGTGATGGGATACATTTGTTGGTACTTACCAGCCTCCACTCCCCCGGCTATTCCTGTGAGACTCTCTGGATGCAGTATGGCAAGCACCTTCTCCTCCCATTCAGTGAATGTTAGTGGTGGAATGGGAGGGCCACCACCAGTCCTCTGAGCCGCCTCATGGTTCCTGTTGGCACGGTATTTCACACTGGTCTTGAGGTCATGCCACCTCTTCTTGATGTCACGCAGTGTGTGCAGGGTGGTCCCTACTGCATTGACTTTGTTGACTATCCTTTCCCACATTTGATTTTTTCTGACTAGTGGTGTCTGTTGGACCATGCTTCTAAACAAATGCGGTTCTACTCTGATTATCTCGTCTACCATCACTGACAACTCACTGTCTGTGAATTTTGGCATTTGTTTCTGTGCCATGGTGTGTGATGTGCAAATGGGTGATAAGTGCAGGTGGGAAGGTGGTGGTGGAGATGTGTGAGGTGTGTGTTGGTGTTGTTGGTGTGGGTGGTTGTGATGGTGTGATGTGTGATGATTTGCCTCTCCTTTCTGCTGGGGTGTTTGGCCCTTAACTACTGGAGTTGTGCAAAGGATGCTGGCCAGGGAAGGGGTTGGGTTTATGCTCAGCTATGTGGGTGTGTCCAAATGGGGTATTCATGTCAGGTGTGTTCTCTATGTTGACCTGGGATTTGTATTTTTTTAAATGCCATGGGGGTGGCTCATTGGGGTGTGTCAAATGTTTTTGAAGGCAGCGGAAAAACAATCAGCCACACTTGGAGGCCTTGTTCTGTGGTTGCATTCGACCGCCATTCTTCTTTCCGCGCAATCGCAGCGGTCTGAACGCAATGATCGTTCCGCCAGCTATAGTGTTACCAGTTGATCAAGTGGTTAGAGACTGCACTCCTCATCGGAATACTACTATTTAGCAAAGCTAAACGGAAATAAATATTGGCAAAATAAAGAATTGAGTTCTTGCCCAAAAATTGAGCAAGAAGTGAATTTTAATACAGAAATAGTAAATGCAGTACAGTGAAAAAATGCATGAAATGCCATAAAGGCTCAAAATACAGAAATTACAAGTAAATGCAAAATCATAGCACTAATTAAACATGTGAAGAGTATAGACGCATCTCATGGAGTGTATATCAAAGAGACGTGGAAAAACAAAGGGGCTTATTTACAAGGCCCTCGCGCCACTTTTGCGTCATTTATAACATGGGAAAAGTGATGCAAAAGTGGCGCAAGGAGCTTGTAAATCTGCCCCAAAGTCTCCAGTGACAGCAGTCCTAATTACAGTTGTAAAATTCAATAGAACCCCAAAACTAAACAAAAGTTAAAGCTAGGACTAAACTTGAGCAGCTAAAGTCCAAGAGCTTTTATACACTAATCACACTTTCTAAAAATAGATTCTTCAAATTCATCACAGTATGATCATGGTTAGGGTCGCAATGGCAAATCAGAAACATCCACGCAATTTCTTTTTTTTAATTTAATTATTTTTATTTTAATAATCACAGACCCAAAATATCAAAAATAAGCCAAATCTCAATAATCAATAATTCTGGAGCAATAAATAGCAATGTAGAGTAATAGTTCATAGATACTCTAAAAAACATTTTTACCTTCACAAAATACATAAAGCAAACAGAATGTAATAGCCTATGAGCAGGCTCTTTATTGCTAATATTGACTTGCATGGGTCTATTTCTCCCCCTCTTCGCTACAGTCCTTAAAGCATTGTGGGGCTCATTATGATGGCGGAAGGACCGCCAACGCCGGGCCGGCGGTCCTTCCGCCATCACTGAGCATTTTACCCACCGCCAAATTAGGATGGCGGTGGGTATCGCGGCGGACGCAAAGTCCGTCCGCCGCTTTTCCGCCGGAGGCAATCGCACCGATTGCCTGGCGGACGGAAAAGGGCCACTAATATGGTGGCGGTGCCTAGCAGGCACCGTCTGCCATATTATGACGTGTCCTGGAATAGGCCTTTCCATGGCGGCAGCGGCTGGCGGGGATTGGGTTTGGGGGCCCGTTGCGGGCCCCCTCTGTGTGGGGGGAGGGTGTAGGTGCACTGGGGGGGTACCCATAGTAACCCCTTACATTTCCATGCACAAGGTGGCAGGCACCACATGGTGCCTGCCACGTTGTGCATGGAAATGCACATCCTGGCCTTTTAACATTGCGAACAGTGCTGCAGCCAGCAGCACCTTCCGCAATGTTAAAAGGCCAGGATGCGCCCGCCAGTATGGCGGACACATCCTAATTGGACTGGTGGGACCGCCGCACGTCTGGCGGGAGGTCCCACCACCGCTATGATGGCGGGCGGACTGATGTCCGCCCGCCATCATAATGAGCCCCTTAGTCTTCTCCACAAATTTGTATACATTTTTGGGTTGCCCCTAATCTATGGGAATAGAATTCTTTGCTTTCTTTAGTTTGTCTCATTTTGGCTACCCATTGTGGGAAACTAGGTGGATCCGGTAATCTTCAGTTTTGTAAGATCAAAGATTTAGCTACCAAAGAAGCAGTAAAAACAAACTGTTTTTGTCAGACGTTTAAGTTTAGGTTAGAAATCCTAAATAAAATGGCCAAGGGATGGGGATCTAGGTATTGATTGAGTTGCCTGCTAATCCACTGGAAGATCCTTATCCAGTAGTCTGATAATTTGAGACAGGAAAAGCAAATATGAAACCAGTCCCCTCTTAGATGGTTACATCGAAAACAGCCTGATAGCATTTCTGGGAAATTATTTTGAAGTTTTCAGGGGTATAATATAGCTGCCATTTAGGGAAGAACTGCATACGTTTAAAATTCGCCCGACGAATGGCCTTATTGGGCCATCTATTGAAGTCCTTCCATAATGCTGTTTTTATACGACATCCCGTAGATTCCTGTATTTTTAAGAGGGCGCTTGGGACTATTTGCTCGTAGAGTTGTCGCTACAAAATGTGATACCAATTCCCTATTCCCGACATTTCCTTAACATATAATGCATGGGTAATAGCCTCAGGATGTGGCCCGTCGGGAAGTCGTACATTTTTTACTAGACTAGAAATCTGGAGATGTGAGAAAACTAGGCCCGAGACTTCTTCTGTTCTATCTCCTCTAACTTGTTCCCAAGACTTCATCTCTCCCTGTATTACATGATCTTTTATTTGATAAACTCCTAACCTTTCCCAAATTTTTAGTGTCTGCGAATCCATCAACATCCTAGATTGTTACAGTGTTTTAATTTAGTTTCTGAGTGGATTAGTGTAAATCGGAGTTTCTCCAATTGAGTAAGTCTGTCTAGAATTATGCGCGGAGTCTTATATCTGTAGCGTTTGGGTAGCCTAGGGATTTTAATAAAGGACTTTAGATGTATGTTTTTTTCTAGTAACAGTTGCTGAAGGAAGAAGTTAAACCCATGATCGTGCGATGCAGCCAGTGGTGGCTCGCAGAGGTAACGCTGTGGGGCGGTGAGGCGGGGCAGGGCTGGGTGGGTGGGTAGTGGAGTCTGACATACGAAGGCACATATTTATTTATTTACGTTCACCTTTGCTGTCGTATGTCAGACTCCACTAACCCCCACCCAGCCCGCCCCCGCTCCGCCTCACTGCCCCACAGCGTTACCTCTGCGAGCCGCCACTGGATGCAGCTGCTCCTCCACACCAATCAAAGAAGGCGACTTGAAAATATTTCTGGATATGGGGGAGACCCAGTTCGCCTTCTTCCGGACTCAGCTGTTCGTTTTTAGTTTAGTACGTGGTTTCTTCCCTAACCAGATAAACTTTTGTAACATTTGATCGATTTCTAGAAAATAGTTTTGCGGGATTTTGATGAGAACAACAGTGAAGAGACTTAGGGGCCGATTCCGATCTCGGCCGGTAGGGCTCCGAATCGGATCCGGATTTACCGGATCCGATTCGGAGCCCTGCTTCCCGACCGAATCGTACGCGGGTCCGGCCGAGCGAGTACGATGCAGGCACCCGCGAAATCTCCGACCGACTCGAACGCGGCTTCAACACGCTCCGACCGACTCGCATGGACACGACTCGCACCGCGCTATGGACACGTTTCCCGGCCGGGTAAGTACGATGCGCGCCGCGAGCAGTCCGATCGACTCGCGCCGTCCTGCTCGAAAAAGCTGTCGGAGCCGGACTTTGGGGGTTCACGTCGGACCCCACTGTACGCGTAGGCGCGCGAGTCGCACACAGGGGGGACCCATGGGTCCCCCCTACCTGTGCATGTACGCCGCGATGCGCATCGACGCGTACATGCTGTAGGGGGGCGCCCTTGTCCGCCTCGCACCCATTGAGTCAATGGGAGCCCGCGTACGCGTTGTACGACCGGCTCCCATTGACTTCAATGGGAGTCCGACCGACTCGAGTCCGATGGCATGCGTGCGCATCGTACTCGTTCAGTCGGACTGCCAGAGTCCGATTCGGTCGGAAATCTCTCCGGGTCCGGCTCGGTCGGAGAGATTTCCGGCCCGAATCGGAATCGGCCCCAGAATATTGAGGGAGAAATATCGAGTTGCATGAATATCGAGTCAAGAATATTGATGGTGTTACATATCGAGGTAAAGTTATTTCGTTGTTAAAAATTCGATTTTTGTGTATTTTAGAAATGTAGATTTTGAAACTATCAATGCAAAAAATATTGTTGTAAATAATATCAACTATTTGTATATTTTTGTTTCTGTTTAATGTTTAAATTCAGTTTTTAATATTTTAATAGTACTTATTTTATATGTATACATTTATTTTTTAATGTTAAAATGTATGTTTTTATTGTATTTTCACTTATTTTTAGGAGCGGTATGTTGGGTTTATAGGGGATAAGGGTGGGGAGTAATTTTAAAATATTTGTTTAAAGTTTTAATAATATTTGTAATTTTATGTCGAATTTTAGGAGCAGGATGTTGGGTTTATAGGGGATAAGGATGGGGAGTAATTTAAGAATGTTTGTTTAAATTATTTTTTTACATTTTTAAAAATATATTAACAAAAATTAATAAAATGTCTTAAAATGAAAATGTTAAATTAAAAAAAAATCGTAAGGTTTTTTTAGGTGTAAATATTTTTATGTAAATAAAATAAATATTATTAAAAATATTTTTTAAATTAAAAAAATATTTAAAGAAAAATGTCAGTAAAATTATATGTTTATTTTTATGTACATATTATTTTTATTGTGTATATGTTTTACAAATGTTTAAAATAATTATTTGTTTTAGAAAAAAAAATTTGAAACATTTGGCAATTTAAATTTTTATATAAGATCAAGGGAAATTTATAATTTAAAATGTAAATTTATTTAATTATTGTAAGGAAAGAAAAACCCATATTTTATTTTCAATTTCTAAAATGTTTTAAATATTGTAGTTTATATGTAGTTTTTTTTAATTTTTTTGTTTTTTGTTTTTAACAATTTTTTAGAAATGTTTGTGTTACATTTTTAAATTTAAAAAGAATTTGAACATTTTTGTTAAATGTATTTTTCTCGTAGTTTTGGAATTTTTTTATTTTTAAATGTTTAAAGTTTTTACATTATTTAGCACTTTCCCTTAGTTTATTTATTTTGGAGTTTGAATAGTAATTTTTTTTAGTTTATTATCCAGCACCTTCCCTGAGTTTAGTTGGTTTGGAGTTGGAATAGTAGTTTTTATGGTTTATTATCCAGTCCTTTCCCTGACTTTAGTTGGTTTGGAGTTGTAATAGTAATTTATTTTGGTTTATTATTCAGCACTTTCCCTGAGTTTATTTGGTTTGGAGTTGAAATAGTATTTTTTCATTGTTTATTATCCAGCACTTTCCCTGAGTTTAGTTGCTTTGGAGTTGGAATAGTAATTTCTTATGATTTATTATCCAGCACCTTCCCTGCATTTAGTTGGTTTGGAGTTGGAATAGTAATTTTATGGTTTGTTATCCTGCACGTTCCCTGAGTTTAGTTGGTTTGGAATTAGAATAGCAATTTTTATGGTTTATTTTCCAGCACTTTCTCTGAGTTTAGTTGGTTTGGAGTTGGAATAGTAATTTTATATGGTTTATTATCCAGCACTTTCCCTGAGTTTAGTTGGTTTTGGAGTTGGAATAGTATTTTTTTATGGTTTATTATCCAGCACTTTTCCTGAGTTTAGTTGGTTTTGGAGTTGGAATAGTATTTTTTTATGGTTTATTATCCAGCACTTTCCCTGAGTTTAGTTGGCTTGGAATTGGAATAGTAATTTTTATGGTTTATTATATAGCAATGTTTAGACTTTATATGTAAATAAAAAATAAAAAGGAGACATATGTCAGTTTTTATTGTTAAATGTTTATTAATTTTTTTATTTATTTTAGTTGTTTACAATTAAATTGTTTTTATTCAGTTTTATTAGACAATTTTTTAAAATATTGAAAAAACAAGATAAACAAATTTTGATGTTATTCAGAATACATTATGAAGCATAAAACATTTAACATATATTTTTAATGTACCTTTACATTACAAATATATTTTTAAATACATATAGGGGTCTATTATGATGGCGGGCGGACTTTGTCCGCCCGCCATCGCCCCTGGAAATGGGACCGCCCGCTAAGGATGCGGCGGTCCCGCATGGGCAATTAGGATGCGCCCGCCACACTGGCGGGCGCATCCCGCATTTTTTGTAATGCGGCAGGCGGTGCTCTCAAGCAGCACCCGCCGCAATACCAAAAGGCATGTGCGCATTTGCATGCACAACATGGCAGGCACTGCGGGGTGCCTGCCACGTCATCCATGCAAATGTGGGGGTACCATAGGTACCCCCATGTGCCCCCCCACCCCCCAACATCCTGAGGGCCCGCAACAGGCCCCCAACTATGGAGACCGCATGCCTTTCCGTGGCGGCAACGCCGCCACGGAAAGGCTGCTTCTTGCTGCCATCAGAATATGGATGGCGGTGTCTAGCAGACACAGCCACCATATCAGGCCCCTTTTCCGCCCGGTCACCTGTGTGACCGGCGGAAAACCGGCGGACGGTCTTTCCGTCCGCCGGGGTCCCCCCCGCCATACTAATATGGCGGGGAGAAATGGCATGCGGGCGGGGGAGAATGTCGGGCGGATCGCCACCACCATGCGGGCGGTGGTGATCCGCCCGACATTCTAATAGTCCCCATGGTTTTTTTTAACAGCTTTGAAAAATGGCACATTTTTATGAAGAATAGTTATGTAGTGGTAAAATAAGTCTATTTTCAGTTCTTTCATCATAGACAGAAAGAAAAGTAAACATTTTAGTACTTGTTTTTATGTGTTTTCTAAATACATTTTAGATAATTTTATTTTTGTAATACAATTATATAATATGTATTTTGCACTGTTATAGTTTGTACATTTTGTTTTTATTATTTAGTATATTAAATATTATTACTTAAAAAAATATTAAATATATTAAATAACTTACACATTTTGTAAATAATATATTTTTGTATCATATATTTTTTACTTAAACATTGTTATATTGTTTGCACATTCACAATACTTTTCTTTTAATTTTATATGTTGAAAGTAAGTACATCAAACAAATATATATTTTAATATATTAAATATTATATTTTATGTTTTGTGTTAATATAACATTTAATATATATTTTAAATTTTTTGTAAATTTTTTGTATATTTTTATATTGTTTCTTCAAAATATAAAACTATATATATATTTTTTTTATTATTTCTCCATTCTTGTCTATGGGGAGGTAGTCTTTTTTCATTGTTATTCCGCGGCCATTTTTTTTTCCATTTGCTCACTTTTCTGTCTATCTGTTTCGTTTTTAGGTCATTTTGGAAGACGGAACTTAAGGTAATTTTAGGGCAGGTGGGAGGTAGTAGTAGTGTAGTTAGACTTGTTAGGGTGTTAAATGTTTGTTTTTTGTGTAGTTTGCTGTTGTTTTGGTAGTTTAGTGTTTGATGTGTTTTACGTAGATTTTGAAGAGTAGTAGAGTGTTATATAGTTAGTTATGTGATGTTTAATTATGTTATGTTGTGTTTAATTTTGTAATTAATGTGTGTGGGTTTGTATATGTTATTGTGGGAGGGTGTTGTTTTTTTTTTTGCAGGTTTTCCGTTTCGTTAAGGTATGATGCTGAAGACTCGTTTAAAAAAAAAAGGCAAATGTATTTTGTTTCTTTGAAACAAATTACTTCTTTTACATTTCCTTTTATTTTCAGGGTTTGTTGGAGCTTTTTATTTTTAAACTAATTTTCAGGGTTTTTGAGGATTGCATCGTTGGAGCCTTTTTTTCTACAGTTGTATTTTTTTCATTTTTTGGGGGCATTCCTTTTTTAATGGATGTATGTTTTGTTTTAAATACTATGGATTTGTTCGTTTTTGAGGACCATCTACTGCGACACAACTGTAAGTTATTGTTTATTATTATGGGTGGGAAATGTTTTTTGTTCACATTTGGTTTGCTTGTTTCTTTTTATTTTAATAATTATATTATATCATATATTTTTATGTAGTTTTTAATTTTTAAATGACATAGGGGGTCATTGCGATGGCAGGCGGACTTGAGTCCGCCTGCCATCGATGCGGGGACTGGGACCGCCCGCCTGTAAGGCGGCAGTCCCGCACCCCCTATTATGATGCGACCGCCACCATGGTGTTTGCATCCTGCAACTTCAACATTGCAGTGCATGCTGCTGGCTGCAGCACCCGCCGCAATGTCAAAAAACCATGGGGCCGATTCTGATCTGGGTCGGAAAGCTCTCCGACCGAGCCGGATCCGGAGTGTTTTCCGACCGAGCCGGAGTCCTGCAGTCCGACCGAGCGAGTACGATGCGGCCGCATGCTGCCGGACTCGATTCGGTCGGACTCCCATTGAAGTCAATGGGAGCCGGTCGTACGACGCGTACATTGGCTCCCATTGACTGAATGGGTACGTCGCGAACAAGTGCGCCCCCTACAGTGGGTACGCGTTGGTGCAACCCGCACCGTACATACCTGTGTTGGGGAGACCCATGGGTCTCCCCCTGTGTTTGACTCGTAAGGCTACGGGTTTTGGGGGGTCCGGCACGGACCCCCAACGTCCGGCTCCGGGAGCTTTTTCGAGCCGGATGCTCCGACTCGATCCGGCTGTCCGACGCGTACATCGTACTCGCTCGGTCGTATAACGTCTCCATTGCGTGGTGCGATTCGTTTCCGTACGAGTCGGTCGGAGTGGTTCGAATCCGGAAACGGTTCAGTCGGAACACACGCGTACAATCGCATCGTACTCGCTCGCTCATACAGCTGTACGAGTCGGTCGGAAAACAAGCGTACGGCTCGTACTTTTTCCAGCCGGATCCCGTTCGGAGAGCTTCCGACCGAGATCGGAATCGGCCCCCATGTCGTGTGTTTCCCTGCACTACGTGGCAGGCACCACACAGTACCTGCCACCTGGTGCAGGGAAATGTAGGGAGACAGTGCACAACCACCTCCCCCCATCAAAAGGGGGGCCCACAACGGGCCCCCGAATCCAATCCCCACCAGTCTTTCCATCGCGGTTTCACCGCCATGGAAAGGCTGGCTTTAAGCAGTATCGTAATGTGGCGGACATTGCCTACTAAGCACCGTCACCATTCTACGCATGCTGGCCGGGTCTGCCAGGCAATCGGAACGATTGCCTGTAGCGGGCGGACTTCGCGTCCACCAGCACACCGCCCGCCATCATGATATGGCGGGCGGAGAAGTGCTTGGCGATGGCGGTGAAACCGCCACCGGCAGCCTGCCGGAGGCGGTTTCGCCGCCATCGTAATCGCCCCCATAATTATTAATTTAAAAAACAGTAGAAATATGTTGTTTAATTGTTTGGTAATTTTGAAATGCTGCATGGTGATGCTATTGTCTTATGTTTAAAGTATAGATTTGGCTATTGTGTCTAGGTATTCTAGTCCTTTGGTGTTTGGGTAGTCTAGTTTTGTGTTGTAGGTATTCGTACATTGTTTTTGTTTGTTTACTAAGTTTAGGACCTATTTTAGTGAGGGATTGTTCTAGCCTTAGAAAGCTTCAAATGTCCCATCCATCATCCATGTTTCACATTGCTTTCACTTTTGAATGTTGGTGTTGGTGGCAAAGATGAAAATTCTTTTTTCATGACTGTTATTGTCAATAAGAATGAATTTTTCATCTTTGTGTGTGACTGTGTATTCTTGTAAAATTTCGATTTCTGCAAAGGTTGGGGCGTGAGTGGTGTTTGAGCAGTAGATCTTTTAGTTCTGGCTATTAGGCGTTTTAGGGTTGGTATGGAAGGTAATTGTAATTGTCCTGTTACATGTTCAGGAACCCTAGTTAGTACGTTTTTTAATATTTGGGTACTGGTTTGCAGGGAGCTGGTGCTTGCTTCTTTGATGGTTTCTAAAGCATCTCTCACCTCAATTTCTGTGACACAGGGGGGATGGTTGTGTTCCTTAACATTAATACCATTTGTTTCTATTGTTATTGCTCTCCCATAGCAAGAATTGTGGTAGTATTTACTACATTTCCAATGGGTTTTATTTTCTGTGTAATATGCTTGGCACGGCCCCGCTGCAGCCCTGCCAAGCATATTACGAGTTTCCTCATTGCCAGCAATCTCATGGCAATGTTCATGCCATGAAACTGCTGGCGATGAGAAAACTAAGGGGGCCCTAAAAGGCCCCTTGTTGCCTCTGGCCATGGGAATGCATGCAGGGGAGCAAATGGTGTGCCCCCCTGTCTTCATGCACACCCAGTTCCTGCACGGCATGGACTTAATAGTCCATGCTGTGCAGGAACTTGCTTTGGCGTTCCCATTGCAATGCCTTTTCAAAGGCACTACCGTGGAAATGCCAAAGGACAACAAGAATACTCGTAATGTGGTGGGCGTCCAGCGGTCGAATTTTGCGGTGTGGGAGCAGGGCAGTGGCGTGCCACCCCGCTCCCACACCGCCAAACTCGTAATCATGCACTAAGTCAAATGGACATAGAAAAATAAAGTCTCCACTAACAGCAGTCCGAATGACAGCTGTACAATTCAATGGAACCTCATAACTAAACAAAAGCCAAAGCTAAGACTAAACTCGAAAAGCTAAAGTCTAAGAACTTTTATATACAAACCACACTTTCTAACAATAGATTCTGCAAATTCAGCATAGTATGATCATGGTTAGGGCTGTATTTGGTAGGTCAGAAACATCCGTGCAATTTCTAAAGGCATTAACACTGACCCATTTCTTAAGCTAAGAGAAATGTTCCATCTTCTCTTTCAGCAACTGCCCTCCAGAGATGATAAACACAAAATTAATCACCTCTCTAACAATAACTCCTAGATTCTGCACATTCAAACTTCCAGTGAGAGTCCTGGAAAATGAGACTTTGGGTACATAGTGGAAACTTCATTCACAATAAAGTCCTTATAACAACGTTGTAAATCACTATCAATTTTACGTTGTTCACTTTCTGTTCCACGGAGACAAGGGAAGAGATGGCTTTGCAGTGGTGCACTGATTAAGAGGGGAGAAATGAGCAGGAAAAGATTGAGCAGAACATCAGAAGCTACAACCATATTTGAAATAATGGTGTTTCTCACAAAAATGTGCATAACTATTTACCAAATTATCTACTCTTCTAAATGACTTAGGTAACTCATGTCAGGTGCAACATTATTAGTTCATCGGTTATGACTATATGCATCATAAAAACCATTATTTATGAGAAATAATTTTCACACAAAATTTGCAAATTTTAAAAAAATTGGAAAACACTGCAACAGCTTCACGCAAGGACTCTGCTGTGCGACGCATCCTTGACACTAGACTCCGCGTCTCTTTGCAACCAGGATTGAAGGTACTCTTATTCATTGGGCCTAAGTGGGTCCATGTAGCCCGCCGGTACTCCATCATGGTCGACCTGAACCTGTGACTTTGTCCTGGTCCAGCACAACTAGATAACAATAGTTGGTGCTTTTTGGCGCTATTTTCACTTAAATCTTTACAATTGCATATCTCCGGTTCTACTGATTGGATTTTTGTTGTTTTGGTCTTGATTTATATATTAAAATTTACTCGATTTATTTCTAAATTGGTGTGGGATATTTCTTGTGTTCTGTTTTCACTTTATTATCGTTTGAAGTGCTGCATAAATACCTTACACATTGCCTCTAAGTTGAGCCTGTCTGCTCTGTGCCAAGGTACCATAGTGTTGAGCTCACTTTATTTTGGGGTTTGCTTGTTACTTCACCCTGAAAAGGATTGTGCTTCCTGCTTGAGTAGGGCTTCACTCCACCCAACCAGTAACCACATTTCTTACATATATAAATATCAAAGCAAACTTGCCAAGTTTTCAGATTGCTTATGTGTAATATTTCCATTGTTTCATTGTACTTAAGAGCGACAGTCTACTGTAAAATGTGTTACACTTCAAGTGGGTTATCTTATACTGTGTGTAATGCAATTTTGAAATAATGAATTCAATATTCACAGTGCTTTCTCAGTTGTTAACTACTATTCCCCACTGCGCCATGCAAGATTGAATTCTATTTCTCTCTGGTTACATACACACAGACATTGTAAGAAATTGGTTTAACGGTTGAGGGGGGTGAAACCCTTCTGAAGCAGCCCCGACAATTCTTCTCAGGGTGAAGTCACAAGCAAACCCAAAATTAACCTGTGCTCAACACTCAGGTAGCTTAGCACAGAGCAGTCAGGTTTAATTCAGTGGCACTGTGTAAAATATTTGTGCAACACTTCAAACAGTAACACAGTGAAAACAAACCACAAAAGGATCCCACAACAGTTTAGAAAAATAGAGTAACTTTTAATGAATAAACAAGACCAAAATGACAAAAACCAGTTAGTAGAACCGGAGATGTTCAAGTTTAAAGATTTTAGTGAAAATAGTGTCCAAAAGCTGAAAACACCAACTGTGAATATCAAGTCGGCCCAAACTGGGACAAAGTCCAAGTTCAGGCCGACCGTGATGAAGCGTGGGCTGCTTGCAGGGGCTAAATTAAGCATGCTGAACAAAGTACCTAAAACCCTGGTTTAAGGAGGGTTGCGAGGATCCACTTTGAAGATGCATCGCACAGCCGAAGCGATGCATCAGTTCCGAGATGCAGGACAGTTGCGGTGCAAGGTCCTGCATCATCATCGAGGATCCCGTCGACCAGGGCTTGTGATGCGAAGTCCAGAGTCGAGGATGCACTGTGTAGTCTAGGCGATGCATCAGTTCCGAAGAGTTGCAAGGCTGCGATGCGGATTCCAGTGCTGTTGTCAAGGCTGTCATCGATGAGGGATGCGATGGCCTGTGCCGAGGATACATTGCAGAGTGACAGCTCTGATGCAGCGATGGGGTTGAAATGCAATGTGGGTATTTGTGACTGATCCGGTCCATGCTGTAGTGGCGATGCAACGGTTCTGCTCGGGGTTGCGCCACGCAGCAGAGATGATGGATCTACAGAGGCTGGCAGAGCACCTTAGACCCACTTCCAAGGGTCCAGGACTGAGGTAGCATCACTTGGCAGGGTAGAATCACAGATGGCAGAATCCAGGTACTAGGTCAAGGTTGCTGGAGCCTTCTGTCCCTGAGGCTCAAGTCAGGAGGCCAGCCAACTAGCCCTTGGCGCCACTTTGGGGTTCCGGGTTGAAGAGATGCAGGTCCAGTCCTTTTCACCCAGGCAAAAGGGCAGGAGGTCAGCACAGCAAGGCAGCAGTACAGCAAGGCAGTTGTCCAGCAGCGCAGCAGTTCAGCAGAGTGGCAGTCCTACAGTAGAATTGCAGTCCTTCTTCCTCGCAGAGTATCCTGGTCCAGAAGTGTGCTGAAGAATTGGTGTCTGTAGTCCAGTATTTATACCCAATTGTGCCTTTGAAGTGGGAAAGAAGCTTCTATAGGTTTCAATTTGAGGTCCTCAGGAATCCTGCCCCAGCCGACCCAAATGGGGTTATACAGCCCTTTGTGTGGAGGCAGGACACAGCCTATTCAAGTGTATGTAGGGCAGGGTCCAACTCTGTCCTCCCATCCTGCCAGTGATAGCCCATCCAGGCACATCTAAGCTCTCTATTGTATGTGGCTGTCTAGGAGGAATATACAAAGCCCAACCGTCAGCTACACGCAGTCATGTGATTCAGAGACAGTCTACAAACACTAAGACAGGAAAAGGCCAACTTTCTAAAAGTGGCATTTTCTAAATTGTAATTTAAAATCCGACTTCACCATAAGCTAGGATTTTTTATTACAATTCCAAAGACACCAAACATGGACTAGTTACCTCTTCCCATTTGGAAATTATAGCATATGAAATGTGATAAGGTAACTCTAATGCTAGTCTATGGGAGAGGTAGGCCTTGCGGTATTGAACAATGAATTTAAGAGTTTTTCACTACTGGTACATGTAAAACTTAATTATACATGTTCAACTTTTTAAATACACCGCATTCTGCCCTCTGGGCTATCTAGGGCCTATCCTATGTGTGACTTATATGTTAAAAGGGAAGGTTTGGGCCTGTCAAAAGATTTATTGTCCACCCGGGCTGCAATGGGAGGCCTGAAACATGTTTAAAGGCCTACTTAAGTGGGTGGCACAATCAGTGCAGCAGGCCCACTAGTAGCACTTAATTTATAGGCCGTGGGTACATGTTGTACCACTTGACTAGGGACCTAGAAGTAAACTAAGTAGATATGCCAATTGGAGATAGGCCAATGTTACCATGATTTAATGAGTGAGCACATGTACTTTAGCACTGGTCAGCAGTGGTAAAGTGCGCCGAGTCCTAAGACCAGAAAAATGACATGAGCAAAAATGGAGGGGGAAGGCAAAAGTTTGGGGAACCTAAGGCTGACAGCTCTTAAAGACATGTATAGTGATTGCAATAACCAACTGAGGTTCATAACGTAAAGGGGCACATTTTCCACCAATGTTATTTGTGAAGTGTATATATTTTAAAAGCCCTTGTTTTACATTGAACATTAAGGGGCCGATTCCGATCTCGGCCGGTAGGGCTCTGAATCGGATTCGGCTTTACCGGATCCGATTCGGAGCCCTGTTTCCCGACCGAACCGTACGCGGGTCCGGCCGAGCGAGTACGATGCGAAATCGCCGACCGACTCGTCCGGGCGTCCCGACCGCTCCGACCGACTCGCTCCCGGCTCGAACCGCTCCGACCGACTCGCTCGGACTCGACTCGCACCGCGCAATGGAGACGTTTCCCGGCCGGGTAAGTACGATGCGCGCCGCGAGCAGTCCGACCGAGCCGCGCACTCCGGCTCGTAAGAGCTGTCGGAGCCGTACTTTGGGGGTCCGTGTCGGACCCCCAGTACGCGTGAGCCGCGCGAGTCGCACACAGGGGGGACCCATGGGTCCCCCTACCTGTGCGTGTACGGCGCGAATCGCTTCGCCGCGTACCCGCTGTAGGGGCGCCCTTGTCCGACTCGCACCCATTGAGTCAATGGGAGCCCGCGTACGCGTTGTGACGACCGGCTCCCATTGACATCAATGGGAGTCCGACCGACTTCGAGTCCGATAACATACGGACGCATCGTACTCGTTCGGTCGGACTGCACGGGTCCGATTCGGTCGGAAATCTCTCCGGATCCGGCTCGGTCGGAGAAATTTCCGGCCCGAATCGGAATCGACCCCTAAACCTCTTTACAAATTTTGCAGCTATATGTCTTATACTGTGGGTAAAAGAAATAAAAACAAAAATTACTTTAAATCGCCGGCTGAAACCTCGTAGCACAATAAGGATACAAGCCAGTATTCCCACTGTACCAACCAGGATTCAATCACAATTGAAAATCCTAACTTATGGTGAAGTTATATTTAAAATTTTAATTCTGCAAATGTGACTTTTAGAAAGTTGCATTATCCTATTTTAGCCATTTGGTGCCTTTTGCCTGTCTCTGAATACACGTCTGGAGTGGGTGAATTAACCTATGCTTACACTCTGGTAGCAGAGGGTAAGCATAGGTTAGTTCATGGTGTGTACCTGACTCACCCTGACTAGGATTGCAGTTCCTGCTTGGACAGGGTGCATACCTCTGTTAACTAGATACCCAATTCCTAACATCAAAACTTTTGAAACTGATTTATAAAATATACGTTTTTTTGTTACGTGCATTAACATATGAGTATTCTGTCTCCATTGTATTGTCACTTAAATATTGTTGGTCCTGCCCCAGTGTGCAACCCATTAATGCACGTATTGGCTTCCCATATAATTTCTTGTTGAATACAAACCAACATACCCTATATTGCCACAGTCTTGGCAAATTGTAAAACTCCATTTGCTGAAACAGTAATTATTCAACATGATTGATATCATTCACAGTGATACTGTATAGTGCTACGGTCTCTGCAAATTGTAATTCTATATTTTCTGGAACACTGATTGCACCACATAATTAATATAATTCATGGTGATACTGTAACAATATTTCATATGAAATGAAATATGAAATACCAGCATTTGTAAAGCGCACAGCTACCTCCGGAGAGGTGTCCCGGCGCTCGGGCCCTCTGGAAGATTAAGCAAGCTATTGCCCAGAGTCACATGGTGCTGGGCTAACCTGCCACCAGCACCGGGGATCGAACCGTGAACCCCGTGGCCCGGAGTCAGGCACCCTGGCCGCTGCACCACACCTCTTCCACGCTGATCAGTTTTTCAAATCCTTCCGTGGTCTCGCCCAAATGGGCAAGTCTTTGTCTGTCTTTTTGGTTGGATACTGGTGAATATTTGTCCTCAATTTCAATACCCTCCTACTAAGGGGCCGATTCCGATGTCGGACGGACTCAGGTCCATCCGACATCGGTCCGGAGCCGTAACCGACCGACCTGCTGTCGTCGGTTACGGCCCAGGCAGTACGATGCGACCGAACCCTGTTCGGTCGCACTCGTATCTCCCACAATGGGAGCATGCATTCCGGACGGAATGCATACTGGCATCGGAGAAAGCAGGGCTGCAGTTCAACCCTGCACCCTGTGGCCGGCACCCCAAGGTGCCTGCCACCGGGTGCAGGGTTCAACAGAGGGGCACCATAGGTGCCTCAAGGCCGCCATTCGGCGACCTTACACCCATGGGGGTCCCACTGGGGGCCCCCAAAGACAGTGATCGACTGCCTTTTCGTGCCGGAAAGACCGGCACGAAAAGGCAGTGAAAACTGCCATCGTACTCCCTCGGTCGCAAAGAGGCAGCCGGGGAGTACAGAGGGATTTCCGGATGGCTGACGGGCTCTCCGAACCCGTCGTGAGCCATCCGGAAATCCGAGTCGGATTCTTTTCCGACCGAGCCCATCGGAATGGCTCGGTCGGAAAGGAATCCGAGCGGCACGTTCCGATTCGGTCGGAAGGGCTCCGACCATCGTTCGGTGCCCTTCCGGCCGAAATCGGAATCGGCCCCTTAGTATCCCCTGGAACAAGCCCCATTGGGTCTTGACATCCGATATATATCTACTTGAATCAATAATGAAAGGCTCAATATCACCCAATGTATCCTTGCCTACACGTTCTCACAACTTAGGACCACATATGTATATATATAAATATAAATATATATATATATATATATTATCTACTGGCGGTCGCCAGTAGATAGTTATAGTTAGGACCTATTATCCATAGGAAATCCGCGACATTCTATTTGCAATAACGTTGGCGCCGGTTGACAAATCTTCGCAAAAGCTTCCAACTATCGGTAGAACCGAGGGACAGAAACAAGTGCGCAAAGCGCAAAAGGGGGCAGGGTAGAAACACCCTGACCCCTAGGTCTGCTCAGGGGTCCCACAAGGACCCCTGGGCAGAAAAAGCATTTTTTTTTAAATCGGCAGGATGCGCTTAGGGTGCGCGGATCCCGCCGAGAAAAAAAGAAACAAGTGCGCAAAACGCACAAAGGGGGCAGGGTAGAAACACCCTAACCCCTAGGCCTGCTCAGGGGTCCCACAAGGACCCCTGGGCAAAAGCATTTTTTTTTTTTAAATCGGCAGGATGCGCTCAGGGTGCGCGGATCCTGCAAAAAAAAAAAATTCCCGAGGGCATGCTGGGGGGTTTATTTTATGTATGGGGGCCTCTAAGGGCCCCCAAGCCCCGGGGACCGCCACCCCCGGGGCTTTATTTGAAAAAGTAGCGGGAGGGCTCTGAGCCCTCCCGCAGCCCCGAGGACCACCACCTCCCCGGGGCTTCTTTATTTATTAAATTAACATGTGTGGGGGCTCCAGCCCCACACGCCCGGGACCACCACCTCCCGGGGCACTAACAAAATTGAAAATGGGGGTCCGTTAAGGACTCCCGAGCCCCGGGGACCACCACCTCCCCGGGGCTGTGCATTTGGATGGGAGGGGGCCGCGCGGCCCCCTCCTGGAGCCTGTGGTGGCCCTGGGGACCGCCACCCCCAGGGCCGGCTCCCAGTGTCCCGGGTGCCTACCCCGGGACACTGCTGTTTGCAATGACAGGACGGGAGCCTCGCGGCTCCCGTCCTGTCATTGCAAACTGCTTTGGATATTGGAAGAGAGAGCAGGGAAACCTGCTCTTGCTTCCAATATCCAAAGACAATTGCTTTTCCACATGGGGAGCAGCATGTTAGCTGCTCCCCATGTGGAAAAGCAATGCCGGCTCCCGCAGGAGGCGGGGAGCCGGCGGGACTGTGGGGGGTTTGGGGACCCCCACAGTCCCCAACCAGAGGCCAGGCCCCGGGGATGGGGTCCCCGGGGCAAGTAGTGGCTCGGGAGGGGGGCCACGCGGCCCCCTCCCCAGAAATAATTTTTTTAAAAGAATAAAAAAATTGAAAGGCCTGCCCCGGGGGATGGGGTCCCCGGGGCAAAAGGAGGCCTGAGGAGGGGGCCACGCAGCCCCCTCCTTAAAAATTAATGAAAAAGTGTGGCCATGCCCGGGGGATGGGGTCCCCGGGGTAGGATTCGGCCAGGGGAGGGGGCCACGTGGCCCCCTTCCTGTATAATTTAAAAAAATAAAAAAGGGGATAAGGCCCTGGGGGATGGGGTCCCCAGGGCCCAAAAATAGGAAAAAGGAAGGGGGCCACACAGCCCCCTTCAGAAAAACAAAAAAAAAAAAACGATCGGGCCGCAGGCCCCGCCCCCTTCCTTCACCACTCTGCAAACGCGCCCCTGGCATGTTTGCAGATGGGAAGCAATTCCCCTTCAATGCTGGGGGTCCCTGGGGGCCAACTAGCCCACCAGGAACCTCCAGTATGCGCCAGGGGCTGCGTTGCAGAGAGTTGTAAAGAGGCCACGCCCCTTTTACACCTCTCTGCAACGCAGCTCTGTGGCGTTTTTGGATATACCTGTTGGGCTAGTTGGCCCCAGGGACCCTCAGGATTCAAGGGAGTTAATCCCCCGACTTAAAACGCGCCACGGGGCGCGTTTGTACAGTGGTGAAGGGAGGGGGCGGGGCTTCAGGTGACATGTGTGCAAACAGGCCCCCTGGCGTGTTTTAAGATGGGGGATTAAGTCCCCTTGAATCCTGAGGGTCCCTGGAGTCCAACTAGCCCACCATGTACTTCCAAAAGCGCCACAGAGCTGCCTTGCAGAGAGGTGTAAAAGGGTGTGGCCTCTGTACACGTCTCTGCAACGCAGCCCCTGGCGCATACTGGAGGTTCCTGGTGGGCTAGTTGGCCCCCAGGACCCTCATGATTAAAGGGGACTTAATCCACCAACTTAAAACGCGCCACGGGGCGCGTTTGCACAGATGTCACCTCAGGCCCCGCCCCTCCCTTCACCATTGTGCAAATATTCCGCTAAAATCAGCCGAAATACGAATTCCGATTTACTCACCTGTTATCAGGAGAGACCTCAGTGCTGCATCTTTCAGCCCAGTACTGATCCTGAAAAGTAATTTTAACCGTACTTACCAGTAACTTGAATTTCCTTCCATAGGATATCATTGCCTGCTTTTTGCTGAAAAAGATTCTGTCGATTTTTGAAACATACAAATATTCCTCTAAAATCAGCCGAAATACGAATTCCGATTTACTCACCTGTTATCAGGAGAGACCTCAGTGCTGCATCTTTCAGCCCAGTACTGATCCTGAAAAGTAATTCTAACCGTACTTACCAGTAACTTGAATTTCCTTCCATAGGATATCATTGCCTGCTTTTTGCTGAAAAAGTTTCTAAGTGTCGATTTTTGAAACATACAAATATTCCTCTAAAATCAGCCGAAATACGAATTCCGATTTACTCACCGGTTATCAGGAGAGAACCCAGTGCTGCATCTTTTAGCCCAGCACTGACCCTGAAAAGTAATTTTAACCGTACTTACCAGTAACTTGTATTTCCTTCCATAGGAATCCATTGTCTGGTTTTCAGCAGAAAAGTTTCAAAGTGTCGATTTTCACAAACTACAAATATTCCTTAAAAATCGCCTGTATGACTTAAACGCATTCTTTCAACTGTTTACAGGAGATGCACCAGTGCTGGATCCAGGATCCACCACTGAGTGAGAAAAAGTCACGATAACACTACTTACCTGCTAAGTGAATTTCCTCCCATAGGATAACATTGGTGATTCTATGTGAAAAGTTTCTAAGTGTCAACTTTTAAAATACAATAATATTCCTTAAAAATCACTACTGTAACCAAAACGCTTTTACTCAACTGTTTACAGGAGATGTCCCAGGACTGAATCTAGGATCCAGTCCTGTGGTTAGAAAAGTAATCCATAAAGTAACTAATTGCATTTAGCTAGAAATTCACATTGAGCTCAATGTTGCATTGTGTTTGAAATTGTGTTGCCCATTGCAACAACTGTAACTACTGTACTTAAAAGTCTATTGCCTATTTGCAAAGTATTTAAAGTAAATTAATTCATTCTGAGAAAGTATATTTTGTAATGTAATGTATAATGTAATTACAATGTAATTTAAAAAATAAAATATCTAAAAATAAATAGTTTAAAAAAATGTAGTAAATCAGTATGAAAAAAATAAAAATAACAATTAATACATTTAAAAATTGGCATTTACAAAACCTTTGAAATTCACTGAAAAAAACCATAGGTTTCAGACATGTTATAGTTAGGAATTAGCATTTAAAAAACCTTTGAAATTCACTGAAAAAACCATAGGTTTCAGACATGTTATAGTTAGAAATTAGCATTTAAAAACCTTTGAAATTCACTGAAAAAACCATAGGTTTCAGGCACGTTATAGTTAGAAATTAGCATTTAAAAAACCTTTGAAATTCACTGAAAAAACCATAGGTTTTAGGGACAGTTATAGTTACTTGGACATTGCACTCGTACAAAACCCGTGAAATTCCCCCGTTATAGTTAGTTCAGCTAACTATAACTCGCGCCCCCGCAATGCACTGCTGATGACGTCACATATTACATCACTCATGACATGGTCAGTGACATCACTGATGACATTACTGATGACATCTCAAATGACATCACTGATGACATCAACCATGTGATAATTTCATGCATCTTCTCACACCCTAATATAACTTTTGATACACCCACTCTAAATTACAGACTGCCATTCTCAAAAACAAAGACACTCCAACACCAATAACTACATACCCACTCACTGATTCTTAGATCTACACACACATCCACTCACTCACCCGTACAGTCACTCATACTTACGGTCACTCAGTACAGGACTATCATATGCACTCATACACCTATATAAACACTGACACACCGCCACTCATCCATAGAGGTACTCACACACCTAGTCAGTCATGCAAAAATTTAATCACACACCCATTTACTCACCTATACAGTTATACACACACCAGCTCACTTACTCATACAAATACTAGCACATTCTTACGCTCTTATACAATAACTGATACAAGCACACACGCATCCATACAGCCACTCTCACAATCACACACTCTCACGTATAGCCTTTTAAATACTCTAACACATATATATACTTCCTTTTACATATGTAGTTACTCGCACATGTACCACTGAGATATACATTCACTCACTAACACACCCATACACACACTCACCCACCCAAGCAGTCCATCACAGACGCACTCTTCAAATCATGCACCCAGTGAATCACCCACTCACACATCTATGTACAGAGTCGCACACACCCCACCCACACAAACACTCAGGCACCCATACAGATACTCAGACAACCAATCAATAACTCATATAGACACTCATGTAGCTATTCACAAACCCATGCAGCCACTTACACAGCAACAGACAGACGGATACAGACATTCACCCAGTTTAGTCACTAACCCATGCATTCAGTAAGATAAGTTTAATCACTCACTTATACAGTTAGTCACGCACCTACTAAATCATCCATTCAGACACTTATACACCCACTCACTCTTCAATACGCCTTTCCCTATATATATTAAACATATTTAAACTTTACAGAAACACACAGTCACTGGATGATGTCATCAGTGATGTCATCAGTGATGTCATTTGAGATGTCATCAGTGATGTCATCAGTGATGTCACTGACCATGTCATGAGTGATGTAATATGTGACGTCATCAGCAGTGCATTGCGGGCGCGAGTTATAGTTAGCTGAACTAACTATAACAGGGGAATTTCACGGGTTTTGTACGAGTGCAATGTCCAAGTAACTATAACTGTCCCTAAAACCTATGGTTTTTTCAGTGAATTTCAAAGGTTTTTTAAATGCTAATTTCTAACTATAACGTGCCTGAAACCTATGGTTTTTTCAGTGAATTTCAAAGGTTTTTTAAATGCTAATTCCTAACTATAACATGTCTGAAACCTATGGTTTTTTTCAGAGAAATATATATATATATATATATATATATATATATATATATATCCCAGCATGTATATCACCTTAAGGTTGCCGCTCTCCACAGCTCACAAAGGCGGTCTCGTGAAACAAATCACACCAGCGGTCCGAAGACAAAGCTGCGCACTCAGGCTAATAGTTGAATTTAACTAAAATCAACAAACAAAAAAATAAATCAAACTGACAAACGCGCAGAGTGTGCAGCTTTGTCTTCGGACCACTGGTGTGATATATATATATATGCCTCAAAAAACTTTGTCCCCAAAAAAGCTTTTTTAGAATTAATGTTGACTGTCACTCTTAAAAAGCATAGATGGTGTTTTAGAATGAAATGGCTGCAATGCATAGACAGAACAATCTGACGAATTGGTGTCGCAGATAGTGGGCATCAGCTATGAAGCATGAGTGTGTTTGCTCACGAATTACATAGAGGCATCAGTGTTGATTTGGTAGTGTTAGAAGATTATACTGGTAATAGACTGCACAAATTATATAGATTGTCCAATTAGAGTGGAAAGAAGGGAATGACACGGAAAGATCCTGATAATATATCTTAGAGATCCTTCCAGAAAAGACAAAAGAATGGTTACATTCTTGGTTAGAATAACCAGATGTGGTGAGGTGTATAAGAAATATATAAATGCTGCTACAATGTAAATATATGAAATGGTAAAAAAATCTTTAATGTTTGTGTACTTCACACAAAAAGTTTATTAGCAATTGTTAGTAGGTTTTTAGCAATTCTAATAGTAATATTACACTTTTTTGGAAATATTTTTAACAAAATATTTTTAAAATATTTTTAATTCATTTTAATGAACCACCGAAAATGAATTTTACCTTACATTGATGATTCATCAGGAATTATGATGAAAGTAGTGGATTATTTGAAAATTATCTTTTAAATTGTGCAGCCTTTACTTTACTTTATTGCCTAATGAGGATACACACAAACACAAGAAAGCTGAATGTATAATTTTTGAGCACGCCTCTTTGGGATAACATTAACTTTGTAATATCGTTATGATTTGAAGGTCTATTTATTGTAACTATAGGATATATGCACTATTTGCACTTTACTTTAAGTGATAGAATGTACTTTACAGTGATTGACGGTAAAAAAGGAAAAAGAAAAAATGGTGGCAAAATTATTCCATCAAAAGTGATTGAGGTTGCTAGTCTAGTTTTTCAAAATGATTGACATAAACAAGGGGTTAAGCACGTTGCACTTTATATAATGTTGTCTAGACACAAGGGACTCTATGGTCCAGTAGAAGGCTAGTGGTAGCCGAAACGCGTGAGACCGTCCATTTTGCTATTCTTGCACAGGGTGTGTATGTAAAAAGAAATAAACAAACTTATCTTATCCTGCAGTCGTGCCGTGACTCTTGCCTGGGGATATATCTTTTTGGTGAGAGAACTGTGAAATATATATATATATATATATTTATATATATTCATTAACAAAAACTAAGGTTACAGGGGCGTAATAGTTAGGTTCACAATTTACACATGGAAAACCATAGAAATTCAGCAGTTATAGTTAGAGTTATCTCAAGACACTATGGGCCAGATGTACAACCATATTTTGCGGTTGCAAACGGGCACTCGAGCCCGTTTGCGACTGCAAAATTGGTCTGCCCCATGTACAAACCGCATTTTGCGACTCAGTAACCTTTTACCGGCTCGCAAAGTAGGGTTTGGGACTCGCTATTAGGAAGGGGCGTGCCAAGGGCGTCTCTCCCTAATAGAGACTCGCACTGCAATGTAAGATTGTTCTGCGACTGCAATTGCGGTCACAAAACACTCACAATTTACCACCTACTTCGAGTAGATGGGAAGCCACTCGCAAATGGGGACCTCATCCCCTTTGTGAGTGTGTGCGAAAAATATTTTTTAAGAGCAGGCAGTGGTCCCACAGACCACTGCCTACTTTTAAAAATGAAATAGTAACGTTTAATTTTTCATTTTTAAATGCATCCAGTTTTCCTTTAAGGAAAACGGGCTGGATTTTTTTAAAACAGCTTTATTTAAAAAGCAGTCACAGACATGGTGGTCTGCTGACCCCAGCAGGCCACCATCCCTGGGAGTGCTAGCCATTCCTAATGGGGTTGCAAATAGCACCTGCCTCATGAATAATAATGAGGCAGGCAATTTGCGACCCCAATAGGAATTGCTAACAGTGTCTGAGACACTGTTGTAAATTACAATTTGCGAGTCACAAATTCCGAGTCACAAAGCGACACAATTTGCAACTCGCAAATTGTAATGGTCGTACATCTGGCCCTATAACTTGTGCCCTCCAACCACGAACAGTTTTCTCATCAATAATTTTACAGCAAATGTTGCACTGATATTATCAAGGATGTCATACGAGATGTCAGGAGTGATCTAATATGTGGGGTAATTAGCAGTGCAAGGCGAGGGCACGAGTTATAGTCACCTTATGACACGAGTTATAGTTTCTCGTGATAACTCTAACTATAACTGCTAAATTTCATTGGTTTTGTGTGTGTAAATTGTGAACCTAACTATAACGTACCTGTACCCTTTGGGCTTTTTTTGTGAATTTCTAAGGTTTTTTAAAGTCTATTTCCTAACTATAATGTTCCTGTAACCTTTGTTTTTTTCCAGTGAATTTCTAAGGTTTTTCAACAGAGCGGGGTATTGGCCAGGCCCTGCAGCAAACCCCCAGCATGCAGCCAACCCCACACTTGAGGCCAGGCCCTGTGGCCAACCCCCTAAAGGCAGCCAACCCTGAAGGGGGCATGCAAACCCCATCCCCGGGCCAATTTTGGCCCCAGGGTCCCCATCACCCAGGGCCCACCACATTTTTTAGGGTAAGAAGCTATGTTCCCCCCCTCTCTGGGCCGTATTTTGGCCCCAGGGACCCCCATCTCCTGGGACCCGGCTTACTTGTAAATAGGGATTGGGGCTCGCAGCCCCCTCCCCGGGCCATATTTCAGACCCGGGGTCCCCATATCCCAGGGCCTGACTCTATTGTAAATGCGGAGGGGGGCATACAGATTGGAAAGTTTTAGGGTGATCCATCAAGCATGAGCCAAGAAAAAAGGGGGTCTCAAAATTCTTTTAGTTTTAGACACAACTACAGCCCAAACCGCTGAATGGAACTGCACCAAATTTGGCAGAAAGCTAGATCTTGGTCCAGAAATAGTGCTGTTTGTAATTTGGTGTAAATCTGTTCAGTAGTTTTGGAGTCATTAAAGTAAAAAGATTTATGCTTATCAAGAGGCACAGATCCACCACAGATCCTCCACGGATCTGGGCAGGTTTTCTGATCTACGTGCCAACAGCAATGCTGAGATTGGCTGGCCACAGCCTGAGAGGAAAGTTGCAGCCACCATTTTGTGCATCAGGACACGGTTCCCAGGGGTGGAAATGAAATGCAAAAGTGATAGAAGAGGTCAAGGTAGAGGTACCCTGACCCCATGGGACTGATGGAGGGGTCTGTGAGGGGTACCTTGTGGGCAAAAATGTTTTTAGTGCATGAGGATCCGCAGATCCACGGATACACCCAGATCCTCACGGATTCAGGCAGATTCAGGAGGATACATGTATCCAAAGTACACATACACCCATTCACAGAACCACACACCTATTCACACACTCTCTCACACACCCACTTACACAGCCACACAACCACTCACACCCAACTCATACACAACCACTCACACCCCACTCATGTACCCATACAGCCACTCACACACTCACTCACAGATCCACAAAACCACTCACACACCCACTCACAGACCCTCCCAGCCACACACATCCACTCACACAACCACTTAAACACCTACTTAACCACTCACTCACAAACCCATACAGCCACTCACACACCCAATCACAGACCCACAAAACCACCCACACACCCACTCACAGATCCACACAGCGACTCACACACCCACACACCCATTGACAAATCCACTTGCACACCAACACAACACCTCACACACCACTTACACACCCATACAGTCACTCACACACCCACTCAGTGACCGACAAAACTACTCACACACCGACATAGCCACTCACTCCCACCCCCACACAGCCACTCACACACCCATATAGTCACTCACACGCCCACACAGTTGCTCACATAGCCACTCACGCACCCACACACAGGCAGCAATAAATGTATAGAAATTGCAATAGCATATGTGTTATTGTTTTAGCATTGAAAGTGTGCAATATAACCGGCAGACTCTATTAGTCTGAGGATTTGCGATGGATCCTCATTGCAAATTATATCGCAGTTTTAGTTATAATTCACTCAAGTAACTATAAAGCCCTAAGGAAACTTTAACTCGCGCCCTCACCATGCACTGCTAATAACCCCATATCTTACATCACTCATGACATCTTCTATTACATCATCAGTGATGTCATTTGAGATGTCATCAGTGATGTCATCAGTGATGTTACTGACCATGTCATGAATGATGTAATATGTGACGTCATCAGCAGTGCATTGCGGGTGCGCGAGTTATAGTTAGCTGAACTAACTATAACGGCCGAATTTCACTGGTTTTGTACGAGTGAAATGTCCAATTAACTATAACGTCCCTGAAACCTCTGGTTTTTTCTGTGAATTTCTAAGGTTTTTTAAATACTAATTTCTAACTATAACGTGCCTGAAACCTATGTTTTTTCAGTGAATTTCAAAGGTTTTTAAATGCTAATTTCTAACTATAACGTCCCTGAAACCTATGGTTTTTCCAGTGAATTTCAAAGGTTTTTAAATGCTAATTTCTAACTATGCCTACAGAGGTAGTACATGTGAAGAAAGAGGAACAAAGGCACAGAAAGAAGCAAGACAAATGCAGAAAGAGGCAACAGAAGTCCAGAAAGACGAAGAAAGGTGCAGAAAGAAGCATGAGATGTGCAGAAATAACCAACAGAGGAGCAGAAAGTTCTCCTGTGCCCCCAACTTCTTGCTGACGGGTACTGGTGATAACTGACTCTGACTAACCAGGCCTAGAGCCCGTGCTATGCTAAAAGACACTTAGAATACAGTGAAAACACCTACATACACTAGGGAACACTATGCGATGGGGTACCCCTGTGATTAGCATGACCTCCTCTGTAGGCCCTAGTACATAATAGGGCAGGGGGATTAAAACTACCTCTAAGTCAGAGGTGCAGAAAGATGCTTCTTTAAGTAGTAGTCACGTTTGCAGAGTGGTAGAGAAAGGGTTCTGGGCCTCCGACCAGCGCTCAGGAATTCCGCTGCGTATGACTTACAGGAGGTACCAGGAGGGCTTCTTGGCCCCCAAACTCCCTCAGGACTAAATTGGACTTCATCCCCCATCCCGTAGTCTGCCAGGAGGCACGTTTGCAGAGTGGTGGAGAAAGGGGAGCATGTCCTCCGAAGACGTCTTAGCAATCCCACTGTGTGGGACTTACTAGAAGTAACAAGAGGGGTAGTTGGCCCCCCAGGACATCCTTGGGGGCCAACTTCCCCTCCTATTACCTCCAGTAAGTCCCACACAGCAGCATTGGTAAGTACTCGTACCAGGCCACGCCCCCTTTGCCCACCACTCTACAAACGCGCTCCCTGGCGCGCTCTTGGATGGGGATTGAAGTCCCCTTCACTGCTGGGGGTCCTTTAGGGGCCAGATAGCCTACCTATTACCTCCAGTAAGCCCCACGCAGTGGGATTGCTGAGAGGTAGACAAAGGCCACGCCCCCTTTCTCCACCACTCTGCAAACGCGCCCCCGGCACGTTGTTAGATGGGGAATTAATTCCCATTGAATACTGAGGGTCCCTGGGGGCCAACTAGCCCACCAGGTACCTCCAATATGCGCCACAGAGCTGGATTGCAGAGAGGTGGTCCGAGGCCACGCCCCCTTTTTACACCACTCTGCAAACGCGCCTCTTGGCGCAGTGCTGCTCGGGGGATGAAGTCCACTTGTGTCCTGAGGTCCTCAGGACACAAGAGGACCTCATCGCCCCACTATCCCCCTTTTTACACCACTCTGCAAATGCGCCTCTTGGCGCACTGCTGCTCGGGGGATGAAGTCCACTTGTGTCCTGAGGTCCTCAGGACACAAGAGGACCTCATCGCCCCACCATCCCCCGGGGCCTGGCCTCTGTGATTGGGACCGTGGGGGGAGCCCCAATGCCCCCACGGTCCCGCCGGCTCACCGCCTCCTGTGGGAGCCGGCATTGCTTTTGAGCAAGGGGAGCTGCTGACATGTAGCTCCCCTTGCTCAAGCTAATCCTGCTTTGCTTCATTGAAGCGAGAGCAGGTTTCCTGCTCTCGCTTTAATGAAGCAAAGCAGAGTTTGCTATGGCAGGGCGGGAGGCATGCTCCCGCCCTGCCATAGCAAACAGCAATGTCCCGGGGGTGAGCACCCCGGGACATTGCAGGACACGGCCCTGGGGGGTGGCGGTCCACAGGGACATCAAGGGCTCCAGGAGGGGGGCCGCTGGGCCCCCCTCCCTTCATTTTCAAAGCCCCAGGGAGGTGGTGGTCCCCGGGGCTTGGGGGTCCGTAACGGACCCCCCAATTTAAATATTTAGTGCCCCGGGGAGGTGGTGGTCCCCGGGTCGAGCCCCCCACACATTTTTTTTTTTTTTAAAACAGAGCCCCGGGGAGGTGGCGGTCCCCGGGGCTTGGGGGGGCCCATGAGGCCCCCCGCCCTAATTATAGGAAAAGCCCCGGGGAGGTGGCGGTCCCCGGGGCTTGGGGGGGCGCGAGGCCCCCCAACACTTTTTGCACAATGCCCCAGGGAGGTGGCGGTCCCCGGGGCTGCGGGGGGCCACGTACCCCCCGCACATCATTAATAAAGCCCCAGGGAGGTGGCAGTCCCCGGAGCTGCGGGGGCCCCCGCGGGCCCCCGCCACATATTAAGGCATGCCCCCGGGACCTGGCTCACCCTGGGGCTTAAATACAACGAAGGGCGGGAGCCCGCGCTTCTTCTTTTTTTTTATTTTCTCGGCCGGATTCACGACCCCAGTGCGAATTCGGCCGTTGTTTTAAAAAAAAAAATGCTTTTTTTGGCCCTGGGGGTCCTTGTGGGACCCCCTGAGCAGGCCTAGGGGGTCAGGGTGTTTGTACCCTGCCCCCTTTTCATGTTTTTTATCTTTGTTTCACCCTTTTTCTTGTGTCTCAGTTACCGAGTCACAAGATGGCTACCAACACTTCCTGGTTTGGAGTGTTGGCGAACCCTCCTCGGTGCTCAGATATCGATATTTTTCTTTTTTAAATTTCTCAGGAACTACTGAATGGATGTGCACCATTTAACAAAAAGGGCGCAGTCTAAACCAAGACCTACCTTTTTGCCAAATTTGGTGTAATTCCGTTCAGCAGTTCGGGCTGTAGCCTGTAATAAATGGAAATTAACATGGAGAAAACGTGCTTTGGGACCCACCTTTTTTCTCGGCCCCCGCCTGACAAATCACCCCAAAAACTTTCAACACAGAAACTGAGCTGTCCAACCCTGTTTTTTGGAAACTTTCGCGAAGATTCGTCAAACGGCGCCAAAGATATTGGCAAATCAAAAAACGCTTTTCCTATGGTAACTAGGTCCTAACTATAACTACCTACTGGTGACTGCCAGTAGGTAATATGTATATGTATATATATATATATATATATATATATTTTTTTTTTTTTATAGAACAAGATTGCTCTGCACTCTGGGAACCTGATTTTCAAGCTTTTATTTCAGCTAGATCGGTCCACACCAACGCATTTCAGCCCTCCAAGGCCTTGATTAAGGCCTTGGAGGGCTGAAACGCGTTGGTGTGGACCGATCTTGCTGAAATAAAAGCTTGAAAATCAGGTTTCCAGAGTGCAGAGCAATCTTGTTCTATAAAATTAAATTTATGGGCTTGGATCCAGCCCATTGGGAGGCACCCGTCGTTGAGCGCGCTGCAGGGAGGATCCAATTGGTTTTGATAGATATATATATATATATATATATATATATATATATATATATATATATATATCTCCCAGTGGAGTTCGCCCCTGGGTAGTTATATTTAGGATTGTGTTTCCATAGGTAATGCCTTTTTTGTTTTGCTAATAACTTTGGCGCCTTTTGACGAATCTCCACAAAACTTTCTAAAAAAGTGCTACTTTTTAACTTTTTTCACCAGTTTATCCATAGACAGTTTCAGGGTAATCCGTCAAGTGGGGGCTGAGAAAAAGGAGGGGTCCCAAAATGCATTTCCCCCATTCATTTTCTGTAGGAGCTTTAGACACAGCTACAGCCCAAACTGCAGACTGGATTTACGTCAAATTTTGCAGCAAGCTAGATCTGAGTCCAGAAAGAGTGCTTTTGTGTTTTGGTATAAATCCGTTTAGTAGTGTATGGAGAAATTTAGGTTAAAAAAGATTTGTATATACCATGCCGCGGAAAATCCGTGGGGCCAACAGATCTCATGCTGAGATGCTGAGATCTGATTGGCTGCCCACACATCAACCAGGAAGTGGTGGCAGCCATCTTAGGACTCAGGACTCAGCCCAGGGTTGTAAGATAAAAGCAAAAAAATAAATAGGGGACAGGGTACGGATACCTTGACCCCCTGGGCCTGCTGGTGGGGTTGGCACAGTTTCTGTGATTGTTTTTTTAACAACCCTCCTGGGGTAGGCCTGGGCCTCAGGGATGACACATGGGGGCAGATTTACAACCCCCTTGCATTGCCAGTGCGTCACTTTTAGTGACACACCGGCAGTGCATTTCTCTGCCCCATATTTACAAGGACAGGAAAAGCCACCCTGCGTGGCTTTTCCTGTCCTTGTAAATACGCCCCTTTACACGCATTCTGCAGCACACATAGAAAGAGGAAATCACCTCTGGTGATTGTTTATGTGCAGGAAGGTGTCCCTTCTTGCACATAAACAATCCTTTAAATAAAGACGTTTTACAAGTTCCATATGTGCTAATGCAGCACACATAGAAGTTGTAAAATGCCATTTCTGATTGTTTATGTGCAGGAAGGAAACCCTTCCTTCACATAAACAATCATCCCGGTGACGCAGACATCCTTGCACCATATTGTTGTAAATATGTCGCATCCCTGTGCTTCCAAACTAACGCAGCGCGGCGTAGCAAAATGACTTGCTGCACCTCGCTGCTTTCGTTTATTGTAAATCTGCCCTATGTTTTTTTTTTGAGAGGTAGGAGGCCGAGTGGCACACCTCCCAAGGACCACATCCCCTGGGGCGAGGTAAAAAACAAGGTGGGTGGCATGCAGCCCCCTCCCAAAGCCAAAAAAAGGCCTGGGGACCCCATCCCCGGGGCCAGCTTAGTAAATGTGTCCCAGGGTGCCCACTCCTGGGACACAGTGGTTTTCCTGCCTGCACCACCATGGGCTGGGAATCATATATTTGCTCTCTGCTGAAGGGAGGATTTTTAAATGTCCAGCCAAATGGGAGCAAACATGGGAGTCTGCTCCCACCAAGCAGAAGACTTAAAAATACTCCCGCTGGCTGGGAGCAGACTTGTGCTCTGTTTTGCTGCCTGTACTCCTACGGGCAGAGAAACAAAACACATATTGCTTCTGCCGGGAGGGAGCAAGCATAGGTAGCTGTTCCTTCTGTGCGGGAGCAATTCTGGCTTCCGCACCATGTAGGCAGCCGGCTCCTCCCATAGCCCCCAAGGTGCAGTGGAGGCACTGGGGCACCCACCTTTTATACAGAGAGGCCCTGGAGGATAGGGTCCCGGGGCTCAAGAAGACTCAGGGAGGGGGGCTGTGTGGGCCCCCTCCCCTTTTACATAAGATACGCACCAAGAGATGGGGTGCCCAGGGCCTTTAATAGCTTGGGGATTTTGGTGTACGCCCCCATCCCCTTTCTTGTTAAGTTTTGCCCTGGGTGATAGGGTCTCCGAGGCCTAATAAGGCTAGGAAGGGGGGGCCGCAGGGCCCCCTCCCCTTTTTTGTTGAATCTGGCCACGGGGTCCCTGGAACCTAATCAGGCTTGGGAAGAGGGGCCCTGTGGTCAAACCCTCCCCTTTTTTAATTGAATTCAGCCCCAGGGGATGGGGTCCCTGGGGCCACGGGATGGGATCTCCAAAGCCTGTAAGGCTTGGGGAGGGGGCTACATGCCCCCTCCCCTTAATATATATGTAATGGCATTGGGGGATGGGTTCCCTGGGGCCCCAAAGCCAACCCACCACCATTAACAACAAAGGCTGTGCGTGGCAGGGGTTGGCAGACTGAGGCAGGGTTGGCTGCTTTCCAGTGGGTAGGCCACATGGCCTGGCCGCAGGCCAGCCCATGTGGCCCACACCCTGATGCGCAGGCCAAATGCTGTGCGCAGCGTGGAGTTGTCTGCCTGCAGGGAGTTGGCCAAAGGGCATGGCCACAGACCAGGTGCTGGGCCAACCTCACAGCATGGAGTTAGCTGTAGGCAAGGGGTTGGCTGCAGGATTTAGCCTCAGGCCAGGCCTTGCAGCCAACCTCACGCTGTGCACAGGTGAAGGCCGTGCATGATGGGGGACTGCCTTTATGTATAGTAATAAAATATTACTTTACATTAAAAAAAACTAGAAATGCAGTGAAAAAAACAAAGGTTGAAGTAATGTTATAGTTAGGTGAAATATTCAGTAACGATGTAATGTTTTAAACTCTAGGGTCATGGCTTGGGAGGCCGAGATGGAGGACGTGCTCTGAAAGACCTCCGCTGTTCCTCCCTGCCTAATCACCATTTATCCTGACAGCAGCCTGCCTTCGTTGCCGGCAACCTCAGCATCTACATGAGCCACCCTCCCCGCTGCGGGGGCAGAGGAAATGACAAGCCACCGGGATGTCTGCTGTGGCCTAATACCCAAGGAGGACAGAGGCCTGTGGAAATGGGATGCCACCGAAATGGCCTGGAATCGCTGGGGGCGATCAAGCCCAATCGGTAGCCTGCTACTCGACTGTTGCTCCTGGAGCGACCAGGGGGATTGTTACACTCCCTGAAGCCTTGCAGTGAACACCGCCTGATGCTGTGGGTACCCCGAGGGACACACAGGTGCCTTGGCCAACTGAGACCACACAGTCACTGGGGACTCTAGATGCTGCAGAGGCCTTTTATCCCCCCTCATGGGGCCGCGAGGATGAGACACGATTATTGTCGCACATGAAATGCGCATGCCCTGATTGGAAGGCCGACCGTGAGGGGAGGTAAGCTGCCGAAACTCATACTGAGGGCGGCGCTTGCAGATGCTGCCGGTGATCCAACTTCAGGGGCTGATTTGTGCTCAGTGGAAGCTGCTACTAAAGACCACGGCCCACCTATAAAGACAGAGACTCAGCACTAAGAAATACCCACATGTGAAGCACTCCTGGATACTTCATTGCATGCCCCACATCGAAACATACACTCTGCCTGGTTATACTAGCTGAGAGCATTAATTCTGACCAATATAGGTGCCTGGAACTACGTTCGCACCTTCTTGCCTCTGCGCCCAGCGAGATCTATTTAATACTTGCTCCTATTGATGATATTTGCATCTGACCCCTGACTTTGGGTTCTGTGAGGCTACTCGTGCTGCTGCAGCCCAACAATTTGCTTCGCCTGACCCTGACAAGGGGGCCTGAAAATCAGATGACCACCTGCACCCAATTAATGTCATCCTGGATTATGATGCTCACCATTGGGGCCTAACAATGAACAAGTCCAGCGTAAAGCTGTGTTCAACCATACCACTTCCTCTACTCACTTACCTCTTGGCAATCTGTGTCAGGCTTTCACTTACCTCAAGGGGCTGCTTGTGCTGCCATGTCACCACCACCGTACTGACTCAGGCAAGCAGGCCCTCCTTTGACATTCCACCTGAACCCACTACAACCCCATTTGGTGGCATCCGCCATGGGACGCACTTGCACTGGCGTGCAGGGGGCAGCCCAACGCTCTCAGGCAGCCCTGAACCAGCTTAATGATGGTTCGGATTCCATTGACTATACCGCACCACCTGCGTCGCTCGGTGACAAAGTAGATTCAGTGCTGGAAGGTGTGGAATGGATTGGTGCTGCATTAGAGAAAACTCGCACACCCTTGGAAAGAAAAAATAGACAAAGTGACCACAGACCTCACATTACTGCATTCGGACCATTGCAAATTGGTGGACAAACCCTTACTGACCTCCAACCGCGAACCTGCACAGTGGAGTCTTCGCTGCTCACACTAGCAGAGCGTGTAGACTTTATGGAACGCCAGGCCGAACATGCTGAAGGCCGATCCCTGAGGAGCAACATACTAGTGATTGGTCTGCCAGAGGGCGTGGAGGGAACGGATGCTGGCTAAAAGACTTACTTCTACGAGAGACATTTTCACAGTACTTCGCAGTGGAATGCGCTCATCGGGTCCCTGCACAGTGACCGCCTCCTGACTCCAATCCAAGGCCGTCCCTATTCAAACTCCTTTATTACCGTGATAGAGACTCTATCGTGTGGAAAGCTCGTAAACTTGGAGAAATCAAAGTTGATGGTACATGTGTGATGCTTTTCCCAGACTTCACGGTTGCAGTGCAGAAGCAGAGAAGCTCCTTCCTGGCAGTCAAGCACCGACTCTGGGAATTGGATATCTGTTACTCTCTCCTGATCCCGGGATGCTTGTGTGTTGTTTCCAACAACAAAACACATTTCTTTACTACTCCTGAGGACATCTGGGACTGGCTGGAAATTACTTGCCTGGCCACCACGGACCAGTCTGATAGACGCAAAGCAATGTCTTGGGGGGCAGCTGTGCCTAGCCGGGGTGGGCCCCGGCCCCAATCGTTGCATCCCTCCCAACTCCACCATGCACCAGATTTGGAACAGGTTATACAGGAATGGCGCTGGGCCCTGCAGACCGCTGTCACACTACGTGATGATACATGGAGTCCGGAACCTGAAGACGACTCTGACAAGTCCATCAGCGGTGATGGTTCCACAATCATGTGGCCTTTGGAGGCGGACTCTGCAACTCCACCTGACGTGACGCCACAGATGTCAGATGATATTATTTGGTGTTTTCTATGTATTACAATGCTTGATCATCCCTGCTAAGACTATTTGTATCCTTGTGCTATATTTCTAACAAGGCCCCCCTCACATCACCTTTCATTTGTGGCAGCGTCATTGCAAGCTGCCATGGATGCTAACATACCAGTCATAGCTGAACCCGTGGCATTAACCCTCCACATTCCAGCTCCTCACAAAACAATGCTGGCATTGTGCCAGGATTGCTGCCCGACACTCTTTCACTCTGCGGGACACCACTTATTTGACCACCAAGACCCCTCTGACTAGTCCCCTAGCTAGTCAGTTCTTGCTGAATTTTGTTACTCTGCTGTTTGGGCGGAAGCACTTTGCACCTCTGCCCTATTGGTATTCTTGGTTCTCTATTTATGGTTTGTATTTTAGCATTGCGTTTTGTTTGTATACCACACCATCCTCCTCTACACACCCTCGCTCTAGACTCGACATACATGCTCACTCACACCGCTAATCACGCTGCACTTACCTGCAGTACACCTATTTACAAACACACATGTCCCAATTTAACATAATCACCTGGAACGTGCGTGAGATGCACACTAAGGGGCCGATTCCGATTCGGGCCGGAAAAAATACCGACCGACTCGGAGCCGGAATAAATTCCGACCGACACGTACCGGTGCAGCCCGACCCGCAAAGTACGATGAAAAGCGTGCTAAATCCGACCGACTCGTACGGAACACAAGCCGAACGACCGAGCCGCGCGGAAAACAGACATCCGGCCGGAAAACCACGCGAATCGAACCGACCGACACGCACCAGGAAGAATCCCGAACGAAACGTACCCGCGAACTCCGACCCGCCAAGTACGATGCAACGCGTGGAAAACGCGACCGAGTCGCACGAAGCCCAAGCCGCACGACCGACACGCATTCAAAACAGCGAGCCGAAGCAACCCAAAACCCCGCGACCGACGCGTACGCAGCACAAAAAACAGCACAAACACTGCGTGAACGAATCGGAGAGGCTCGCACGAGACAACTGGAGGGTCCGACTCGGTCAGAAGAACGTCTCCTACACGCACAAAAAGAACCAAGGAAAAAAAACACAAAAAAAGGCCAAACAAGCAATCACAAAGCAAATAAATACTGGGTGGGGAAACAGGGAACAAAGACACACCCACAACTCCACCCATATAAAGGACACAAATCCCTACCATGATCCTTTGCAAATTCAAATTACCTGCCAGCACTCAACAGACAGCAACCACACACCCACAGCTCATCCATCACACAAGCCACACACCATCAGCACCTCAACAAATAGCACCCTCACATACACCCAGCAAAACTCACACTCACACACCCTCACTTGCACACCAACACACACATCACTCACCACCACCACCCATCACCATGCCCCCAAGAAGAATCCAAAGTTCCTAGATAGTGAATTGGAAGTCCTGGTAGATGAGATCCTCAGGGTAGAGCCACAGCTGTTTGGTACACTGGTCCAACAGACCCCCATGTCGCAGAAAACCAAGATGTGGGCGAGGATCGTTGACAGGGTGAACGCACAATCACCATGTTTGCGCACAAAGGAAGACATCCAGAACAGGTGGTATGACGTGCGCAGGAGGGTCAAGGAGCTGTTGAAGAAGGACTACCTCTTGAGCCAACACACCGGCAGTGGCCTTCCTGCCAAACCACTATACCTCAGGCCCTGGGAGGAGAAGGTGCGGGCCATCCTACCACCAGTGAGCGTCTATGGACTAGAAAACATCCCAGAGCCTGGTGAGTACACAACAAATGTACACAATATTGTGCCACAATACACACACATCACTGTCAAGGGGAGAGTCAAAGTGCACCCTAAGCAAATACACACCAACCAGAACAGAATCATCCCAAAATGTGTATGTTAGTCAGATAAACACAACACATGCCATCTCATAGTGATACGTAACTGTGTCATCACATGTACAAACACAACTACAACTACAGCTAGGCAGTGGCACAAACATAACTAACCAACACATCCAGACATGTAGCCACCACTACAACACCACCTCACAGTGAAGCCCACTGAAAGGAAGGAATCCTGTGTATGCTGGGCAAGTCAGTGTAGCCAATAGCATCATGGGAGTCGTAGTCACAGATATTGCCCACCCTCACAATGCGCACATCAACACCACCATGAACCATGCTCACATCACAGGGAGTGGAAAACAACTGACAAGATGGCTGACACTGGCTACTGCTGTGGGCAGCACATAGCCCTGCTGGGAACTGGGCACCAAGCAACAGCAGGACACCACTGTCAGCCATCTTGCCATTGCACTCACACTCACACACAGTGAAGTCCACCCAAAAGCAAGTAAGTATGGGCATGCTGGGAAGTGGGGTGGAGGCAATAGAATGATGGGAGTGGTAGTCACAGATATTGGTCACCCCCACAACTGTCCCATCAACACCACCCTGAACCATGCGCACATCACAGGGAGTGGAAAACAACCGACAAGATGGCTGACACTGGCTACTGCTGTGGGGAGCACATGGCCCTGCTGGGAACTGGGCACCAAGCAACAGCAGGACACCACTGTCAGCCATCTTGCCATTGCTCTCACACTCACACACAGTGAAGTCCACCCAAAAGCAAGTAAGTATGGGCATGCTGGGAAGTGGGGTGGAGGCAATAGAATGATGGGAGTGGTAGTCACAGATATTGGTCACCCCCACAACTGTCCCATCAACACCACCCTGAACCATGCGTACATCACAGGGAGTGGAAAACAACCGACAAGATGGCTGACACTGGCTACTGCTGTCGGGAGCACATGGCCCTGCTGGGAACTGGGCACCAAGCAACAGCAGGACACCACTGTCAGCCATCTTGCCATTGCTCTCACACTCACACACAGTGAAGTCCACCCAAAAGCAAGTAAGTATGGGCATGCTGGGAAGGGGGTGGAGGCAATAGCATGATGGGAGTGGTAGTCACAGATATTGGTCAGCCTCACAATTGTCCCATCAACACCACCCTGACCCATGCCCACATCACAGGGAGTGGAAAACAACTGACAAGATGGCTGACACTGGCTACTGCTGTGGGGAGCACAAGGCCCTGCTGGCAACTGTGCACCAACCAACAGCAGGACACCACTGACTGACATCCTGAAAGACAACTTGCACTCCCTGCAATGGAAGCACGTTCCATGGTGGGATATCTGGCTGGGTGTGAAGGAGGACTCACAGCACTGACCATAGTTACAAGGACCTCCCTCACACACCCCTCAACACTAACTCCACATAACCCACCTGGGAGAATGCAATGCCTCACATCCTAACTGAAGATCCCACAAAGAACCACCACCCTGGGTTATGCTGTGTGAAGCACAGGGACACACTCGGGACTTGTAGCCAAACAACTGCCAGGACAACACTCCCAGCCATCCTGTCAGCACAGGCACCCCACCCCACAGGGAAGCAGAGTCAAAAGGAAGGAAGGATGGGCATGCTGGGAAAGGGGGTGGAGGCAATAGCATGATGGGAGTTGTAGGCACATATATTGCTCACCCTCACAATTGGCCCATCAACACCACTCTCAACCATGCTCACATCACAGGGAGTGGAAAAGGACTCACAAGATGGCTGACACTGGCTACTGCTGTGGGGAGCACAAGGCCCTGCTGGCAACTGGGCACCAACCAACAGCAGGACACCACTGACTGACATCCTGAAAGACAACTTGCACTCCCTGCAACGGAAGCACGTTCCATGGTGGAGAATCTGGCTAGGTGGGAAGGAGGACTCACAGCACTGACCATAGTTACCAGCAGCACCACTCACACACACCCCTAACACAAACTCCACACAACTCACCTGGGAGAATGCATTGCCTCACACTCAAATCAAATATCCCACAAAGAACCACAACCCTGGGTCATGCAGTGTGAAGCACAGGGACACACATGGGACGTGTAGCAAAACTAACCCCAGGATAACACTGTCAGCCATCTTGTCAGCACAGGCACACAACCCCACAGGGAAGCAGAGTCAAAAGGAAGGAAGCATGGGCATGCTGGGAAGTGGGGTGGAGGCAATAGCATGATGGGAGTGGTAGTCACAGCCCAACATCCCCCACCCACATGGCCCAGCAAGAACACACCCAAGCATGCACACCTCACAGGGAGTCAAAAGCCACTTCAAAGATGTCTGACACTGGTGCTCTTTTGTTGGGAGCACAAGGCCATGCTGGGAACTGGGCACCAACCAACAGCAGGACACCACTATCAGCCATCTTGCCATTGCTGTCACACCCACACACAGTGAAGTACACTAAAAAGGAAGGAAGTATGGGCATGCTGGGAAGGGGGTGGAGGCAATAGCATGATGGGAGTGGTAGTCACAGATATTGGTCACCCGCACAATGTCCCATCAACACCACCCTGAACCATGCGCACATCACAGGGAGTGGAAAACAACTGACAAGATGGCTGACACTGGCTACTGCTGTGGGGAGCACAAGGCCCTGCTGGCAACTGTGCACCAACCAACAGCAGGACACCACTGACTGACATCCTGAAAGACAACTTGCACTCCCTGCAATGGAAGCACGTTCCATGGTGGGATATCTGGCTGGGTGGGAAGGAGGGCCGGATGTCAACCATATACAACCAATGCAGACCATGTACACACCCCAACATTCACATAGAAATGCCCAAATAATGCAGGACAATGTGCTACACCAATATCAACCCCTGACTGTGACAACTTAGGACAATGCAATGTACAGGCCCGCATCCAGAGGCACAGTCATAACTGTCAGGTGTGTCAAACATTGATGCCTGCAGAAACATAACATACATTGTGTGTGTCTCCCAAAAACAGGTGATGATGGGGACACAGTAGCAGACGCTGAGGAGTCCCTGACCCAGGCTCAAGAGGATACGGAGCTCACTGGTGTGGAACAGCCTCTGCCCTCCTCGGATGAAGAAGACCAACCTGGCACCTCCGGAGCAAGTCATCATGCAGCACCAGCAGGACCACCAGCTGCACCCCCTGCACCCACCCCTCCAACGACTGTCAACACACATACCACCCCTGCCGACATGGAAAGACCAAGGAGCACCACCACCACCAGCACAGGGACCCTGGACCAACGTGGGGCCATGGACACCAACACCACCAACAACCCCCAAGGGGGCCCAGGGTCACCTGTGCGTGCCACCTCAGGTACTGCACGTGTCACCAGGGGTGGTGGGAGGGGTGGGAGACAAAGGTCACTGCTTGCAGAGGGGACTGGACTGCATGATGACCCACAACTGGCACGCATAGCCGATGCGTACCAGTCCAGCACCGGAGAGCTCAGCCAGGTAGTGGGGCTCCTCAGGGACATTAAACAGCAGCAGGCTGCCCATCATGCCTGCTTGGACTCACACATGTCCCGCGTGGAGTCCAAGTGGGACACACTGCAAGAGATGATGGCGGTGCATAGGGACATATTACAATGCCTCCGCCAGATGAGCAGCAGCCAGTCAACACCTCCCTGTGTGCCCACAACATCTGCTGCTGAAATAACTGCAACTGCCACAGGGAGGGAGGATGACTCTGGCGGAGAGTCCCCTGCACCGCAGCAGCCTGCACTTGAGGGTCCCCCCCAAAGAAGAGGGGTCATCCGAGGAGGGGCAAGTGAGAGGCCGATGGCCATGTGCAACCCCCAGGAAGCCAAAACCTGTTCTGGATAATCACCTTTGTGCGCAAACTGTTCACCCTGTTGACTGTAACACAACTCTCCCACATGACATGGGGAGCTCAAGTTGGACCAATGTCTCAGATGACTGTGGACTCTACTCTGGACATTTCTGCTACCAGGACTTCCAAATCATCTAGGAACTTTGGATTACAATCACAATGTACAGCACCCACCATCCTGTGCACTATACTCACACATGTATGTCAATAAACTCACTAATACACCATACTTGCCTCTGTTGTGATTCCTACGTTGTCTCTGAAGTGGCGATGATGATCTGGGAAATGACACTGTGCATGCTAACTGCTACAGCAAGTACAACACCGGCATGTGAGTCATGGCGACGTCACACATATGAGGGAGGCACACCACCAGGGCTACACAACACATACACACCATGGCCATCTGACTCATCGCCTACACTGATGTTGCCAGGAAATACGTTGCATTGCACAGACCCAACACCTATTCACAGTCTGTGTCAACTAGCCCACTGGTGCAGTAAGCAAATGTCAGTCAGATGTGTGACCACAGACAACGCACATCCCAAAGTGAAGCACAGGTTTATTACACATTTGCAACATGTTGTAACCACCACAGATGCAAGGTAATCCCACCTGGCAGCGGGCACACAGTCAACAAGTGTAGAAGGAAGGAAGTCCATGGGTGTGGTGCACATCACCTGTAGGGACACGACAGCTACCACCCTGGAAGTCGAATCACGGTGTTGGGGATCACAGTTGACCAAACGACTCATAAAGTACCCTGTGAAGGACAGAAATGACACACAGTCAAAAGCACTGAAGAACAGCACAGAACTGCAATACTCATGCCCAATACATGTCACAAGATACCCACCCAGAACCAAGTTAGCATGGCAACACTGTTGGGGAGTACAGACTACCTGTAAGGACACATCGCTACATGCATACAGTCATGTAGCACATGGACACACTCAAACAGCACCAGAGCACCACCAACACATATCATGCATACTCACATCATTGACATGACATCTCTGGATACTCACATTCAGCTGAAGAAGTTGGTGATGAGCTGTGTGCGGACATCACCATCATCATCAGCTCTGGCATCGTAGTCCAGGCCAGGATCCTCCACAGGTGGCGGACGTTGGTCATCGTCATCCAGGATGAGAGGCAACTCCTTCCGCACTGCCAGGTTGTGTAGCATGCAGCAGACGATGACAATCTTGCACACCTTTGCCGGGGCATATGGGAGGGACCCTCCTGTCTTGTCCAGGCAGCGGAAGCGGCTCTTCAGGAGACCAAATGTCCGCTCAATCACTCTCCTCGTCCGACCATGTGCCTCATTGTAGCGCATCTGGGCTGGTGTCACAGGGTTACTGAGGGGCGTCAGCAACCATGGCATGTTGGGATATCCGGAGTCACCTACAGACAGACAATTGCACATTAGCTGAGTTGGAAAAGAGGGTGGAACACCACATTGCAGAACACACACAATGGTACAAAGTCAGTACACACCAACAAGCCAGGCACGCTGGTTCCGCATCTGTGACATCATCCTCGGGATGCGACTACTCCTCATCACGTAGGCATCGTGTGCAGAACCGGGGAAACGGGCACACACGTGTGTGATGGTCATATCTGCAAGACAGACCACCAGTGCATTGACCGAGTGGTAGTGCTTGCGGTTCCTGTATGCCTGCTCCTGGGCCTGTGGTGGTACCAAAGCCACATGTGTCCCATCAATGGAGCCAATGACATGCGGCATCCTCCCCAGGGCATAGAAGTCACTCTTCACGTCAGTGAGATGCTGGAGTCTTGGGAAATAGATCTACTGGTTCAGGTATATCAACATAGCCTCCAATACATCGCGGAGCACACGGCTGAACATGGTCTGTGACATCCCACCATCAGTTGCCAGAGTGTGTTGAAAGGTACCGGTGGCAAAGAAGTGTAGGGCTGCCATCACCTTCACCTTGGGGGTCAGCGCTGTAGGGTTCGGCCAGCCAGGTTGCAGGTGTGGTGCCAAGCGCACTGCCAAATCATCAATCAGCTGCCTGGTGAAGCGGGACCGTCGGATGCTGTCACGTTCCACCATCGTTGCCAGGTCAGGGAATGGTCTATGGACAGCTGGTGCCCTGCAGTGCATAGGTGAAGAAAGAAAGATTGTCACTCACCCCACATATGTGGCATTGTACACACTCAATATCACACGATACATCATTATGAGGCACAAGTACATGATGTGTGCAGTTCCGTAAGGACATGTATGGCACATACATGGCCAACATCCAACATCACAGTTCAACAAGTGGCATCAATAAGTCCCAGGTTGTGCCATTGGGTATCATGAGGACGTGTCACATTTCCCATCTCCTGCTGCCACGTTACAAACACACCCCACAGTGACATGTGAGGACAGATGTGCCCCAGGCATCACAGCTCAACAACAGGTAGATTTCCAGGGACCCTGTATTGCCACATGGACACTGGCATGACATGGCGTATCATGTATACACCACAGCAAACAACCATGACCCCCACAGGTAGTGGTCCCTGTTGCCTCGGCAGGACAGACATGGACGTCTGTGACACACACACGCACAACATCAAAGTCCATGCACAAACAACGTGGGTGTGGAGACTGTCTCCCATTGTGCACATGAAATCAGAGACATTGTAAACACAACATGCACACAGACTGTGGAGGAACATCACTATTGTGCCAATGGGTCACCCTGGGTTAAACATACCGTCCCACATGGGACACAGGGGGCATGTGACATGACATACACATACACCACCGTGAAATGTGACCATGCCACTAACCCTGGGCAAAGCACTACGCTACGCTCGCGTAGTTTGCGAAGTTTGCGCTACTTCGCACAACGCGAATTGCACGTAGCACAGTGCAAACACGCGTAGCGTAGTGCAGCAGTCATTTTTTGCTTGCTCGCGGTCCTCAACGTCAAGTTGGCGACCGCGAGCAAGCAAAATGACATCCCGGCGAGACTTTTTCCTCGTTCGCGATCAGCAACTTCAAGTTGCCGATCGCGAGCGTGGAAAATAAACCTGCCGGCGAGATTCTCAACGCGGGGAGGTCAGGTTTCTCATTGCGAGTGGTCGCTTATGCTCGCGACCACTCACGATGAGAAACTACCAATCCGCGTTGAGAAAGCTGCCTCTCGAGTAAAAATCTACTCGAGCGGCAGTAAAAGACAGCTCGCACTGTGCAAGATGCCCTTTTCAATGATTGCACAGTGCGGACAAGCATCCGGCACTGTGCAATCATCGCGAACAGCGCACTACGCAGTTCGCGTAGTGCTACGCGTAGCTCGCGTAGTGCGAACTGCACTTCACATAGCTTTGCGTAGCGCTACTTCGCGAACTACACCCAGGCTTACATGCCACATGCTCAGATATGAACAGTTGCACATCACAGTGGTCATGTACACGAAACACCAAGGATACTGTCCCCATGAACACGTGCACAGCCTGGGGGTGGCTGCCCCAAGTGACACCCACAGAACAACATGTTCACCCCCATACACGGAATAGGTAATGCAGCCTTACATGCCTTAGGATACAGTTTGGACAGGCTGTGGTGTTGTAGGTGTGCCCCTCACTCCCTGGGAAGTATATGTGGCTGGCATATGTTCACCTGTGACAGGCATGGTGACATATGCCAGTGACATGTACAGGGACGCATTGGACAGCAATGGATCGATCGGTGCGCACACATTGGCCATTGCATTCAATGTGTGCTGGTACGCGTTGTATTCGCAATACGCGTTGGACAGCAATGGGCCGATCGGTGCGCACACATTGGCCATTGCATTCAATGTGTGCGTGGTACGCGTTGTATCCTAGGTACGTGTTGGACAGCAATGGGCGATCGGTGCGCACACATTGGCCATTGCATTCAATGTGTGCGGGATGCGCGTTGTATCCTAGGTACGCGTTGGACAGCAATGGACCGATCGGTGCGCACACATTGGCCATTGCATTCAATGTGATGCGGGTACGCGTTGCATCCGGGTACGCGTTGAACAGCAATGGACCGATCGGTGTGCCCGGCCGGCCCATTGCATTCAATGTGCGTGATGCAGCGTTGTATCCCGGATACGCGTTGAACAGCAATGGACCGATCGGTGTGCCCAGCCGGCCCATTGCATTCAATGTGTGCGGTACGCGTTGTATCCCGTATGCAGCGTTGAACATCAATGGACCGATCGGTGTGCCCGGCCGGCCCATTGTATTCAATGTGTGCGGTACGCTTTGCATCCCGGTACGCGTTGAACAGCAATGGACCGATCGGTGTGCCCGGCCGGCCCATTGCATTCAATGTGCGCGGCATGCGCGTTGTATCCTAGGTACGCGTTGAACAGCAATGGACCGATCGCTGTGCCCGGCCGGCCCATTGCATTCAATGTGTGCGGGTACGCGTTGTATCCGTGTACGCGTTGAACAGCAATGGACCGATCGGTGTGCCCGGCCGGCCCATTGCATTCGATGTGTCGCGGGTACGCGTTGCATCCCGAGTGCGCGTTGAAGAGCAATGGACCGATCGGTGTGCCCGGCCGGCCCATTGCATTCAATGTGTCGCGGTACGCGTTGTATCCCGTGCACGCGTTGAACAGCAATGGACCGATCGGTGTGCACCCATTGGCTATGGCCTGGCCTGGCAACGGACGGCGTTTTCAAATTTTGAACGAGTCTGATGCTGGAAATTCAGTTGGTCACCCACAACAATGTTGCAAATTCATGGGTGTCATGAAGTTGAACATTTGAAGGATGCTGTGGGCGTGTGTAAGTGGTGCAATTCCATGGATTGGCCAGATTCAGAAGATGCTAACGACTTGGACCTATCACTTTGGACACATGGGACAGTAACTGCCTCTGCAGCACACATATAATGCTGGCTGTTCCCCTGAGAGCTCACTTGCCTGCACTACATGCTCCAGGATGACATCTGCCACCACCACTGCTGCTGTATCTGCACCCTCTGGACCCTGCAATGGCACGTACTGTGGAGAGAGCCCCAGCCTTCAGCACTGAGGAGAACCAGGCCCTGCTGGACAGCCTCCTTCCACAGTACAGCAAGCTGTATGGGAAAGCAGGGGAGCAGGTGAGTGTTCTGTCCACTGCCTTCCTAAATGTGCATGTTGTCTGACTAGCAAGGCTAACAGTCTGCACGCCACTGGCTAGCAGGCTCACTGAGTAGTTGTCACCCCCATAGTGTGTAGTCACATGCACTGGACAGGTATAGTGCAGTGACAGTGCATTTAAACAAGGTTTTACTTCCCAGGCAATGATACCATGTAGTTACTGCTGGCATACTGTCCATGGCCATCGTTGCACTGCCTGTGTACATCATGTGCCCCTGTGATTGAGACATGTATACACAACTGTGTCATGCACGGATATGTTGCATGTGTAGTAATAGCATTCTCACTTTGTCATCCTCACAGGTTGATGCCCACCAGAAGCAGAAGATATGGCTGACCATCGTCCGGGCAGTGAGATCCGTGGGGGACTACAAGCGCCGGATCCGCAACTGCCAGAAGAGGTGGCAGGACCTTCGGGGCTGGACCCGGAGGATCGCACAGGTCCAGCTGAAGCTGTCGCCTCCTCGCAGGAGGGGCGGACACCGGACCCTGACCCCCACATGCTCAGGATCCTGGTGGTGGTCTTCCCTGATCTGGATGGGCAGCTGAAGGCCAGGGAGCAGCACGGAGGGGTGAGTCCATGACTGCATTGTGTACTCTGTCTGCCATGCTATGTGCCCTCCTCTGGCCTGGTTAAACTTCCACAGCACATCAGTCATGTGGTCCAGGACCCATGTCCCTCGATTGTGCACTGCCCACTCCTCATCTGATACCCAGGTGTGGCCCTTGCAGTCAGGGAATTGTGTCACTTGGGTACTGTGTCCTTGCAGTTTGCTTGACTCAAGGTGGGGGACAGCATCTGTTCCCCTAACTGTGGTGGGCATCATGGGTGGGTCCATTGCTTACACAATGCCTGTGTTCTGACATGTAATCTGCGTGTTACTTTGATCTGTGGTCCAATTGCTGAGCTGATCCACCACATGTGCCTGGGGTAACTGGCACACACCCAAGCTGCGGGTGGGAACAATGTTTGGGCCCCAGGAGTGTGTATATTATGTGTGTCACACATACTCAGCCAGCTGCCTACTGTCCAGGGTTCATCCCTCATTCATGTGGGGCAGGACAGTCATGCCTACTCCAGGCCATGCAATGCACTCTGTATTCCCACTCCCGTGTATCAGCTGACACGTTGTGCTCAGTGATATGTCCCCTCAGGTGTCAGCCTCTGTGTCAGTGTGCTGTGGCTTCGATGTCAGGACTGCTGGGGTGTTTATCGGTTGGGGCTCAGCATGCCACCGGAGATGTGACCATAGGAGACGATACTTGTGTGACACATAGGCGTTTGAACACCTGACCGTGCAGACTGGGGTATGCAAATGTGAGGTCCATGCAGCTGTTTCCCATTCACAGCAGATTGTGAGGTGCCCAGGTTCAGAGGCTTGTGTTACAGGTCACCCATATGTCCAATCAGTATGACCTGGACAGATAAGGGTTCAGATGATGTGGTGTGTGGGGGATGTACATGTGCACTTGTTCAGCTCCAGGACTTGCATTCCCCATGACCTACTATTGTGACACAGTGCAGACTGTTGTTGTGTGGCTGCCCTGCCCATGTGACTGGAGACAGTGATGTATGACTTAGCAGGCATGCCTGTGCCATGGCATGTGACTTCCTATGAGTGATCCTGCAGGGGAGTGACATGTGCTACATGCACACCATAGTGGCAATGGCTATCTGCACATGGGTGCAACGTGGTGTCTGTCGCTGGTATGCATCACATGCATTTCATATATCTGACTCTGGGCATCACTTTCATCCGGGCACCTGTACTGACTCAGTGGCAAGAGATGTGATGTGTGCATGTTCACATGCTTCACCGTGTTCTCTGCACCGTCCAACTACTGTGTAGGTGGTGCATGTGTCCACACTGGGGTATTGCCAGCCAACGGACGCCAGACAGATGGGTGCAAGGCCAGGTGTGATGTGAGTGCCATGGTTGACGATCAGACTGACAATTGGCTTCTCCTATTCTGTTTGGGCAATTTTAGCAATGTTCAACTAAGGATGCCAGGCCTTGCTCTGTATTGTGCTGTACTTACTGTGGTGTGTGCGTTCGGTGCAGGTGACTGATGTCTGTCTGTCTCCCTATTGTTTGCAGATACATCCACGGCCACAGGAGGGGACAGCTCCACGGACCAGGAGGAGCCGCAGAGCCAGACTGGGTCAACAGCCGAGGAGTGGTCGGAGGGACCCAGTGGCACGGAGGGCGAGGGGAGCCACACCGAGGAGTCCTCAGCACCATCCACCTCAGCTGAGGACCACAGCAGCTCGGAGGATGACTCCCTTATGGAGGTGGGTGTCAGCAGCCACCACACCCCAGCTAGTGTTGCTGTCCCGCCACCACCACCACCACCGCCCTCCCATCGGCTCCCATTCCCGAGGTCCGTGGAGGCTCCCATGTACGGGAGCGTGTCTCCTTCGGGCCAGGCACCGCACCCCCTGCCCCTGTGTCCCCTGCTGCCCTGAGTGAGGAGTCTGTGTACCTCCTTCGGCAGCTCCATGTAGGGCAGACAGCGATGCTGAGTGTCCTCCATGCACACACCACTCTGTTGACTCAGCTGGTGTCGTTCATGGAGGGCATCTCATCGGGCATGTCTGCCCTACAGAGGGGCAATAGGTCCATGGACTCCTCCCTGACGGCAGCAGTGTCCCTCCTCCAACAGTCCCTCACCCCTCCTGTCTCTGCCCCATCCACACTCCCCAGCTCCTTACCTGTCCCAAGCACACACACACCGGCACAGGCACACACCAGCACAGACACGAGCAGCACACACACACGCCACAGACAAGACGCACACGCACGCACAGTCAGGGGACTGAAACCACACTCACAGGGGTTGGGGCCCAGTCACACACACACGCATCCACGAGCACTGCGCAGTCCACAGTTGCCTCTCCCTCCAAAGCCCCCTCCGATGCCTCATCTGCAACCCCAAAGACCCAGCGGCTCTTCCTCAGTGACCTCGGCCTCTTCCCCTCCGATCCAGCTGATCCAGCATTCAGGGGAAGAGGAAGCCCACCCACACGGAGCGGAGTGCCCTCGCCACCGGACACCCTCCCCAGGTGCAGACCGACTGACGCCCCCATCCGCAAGTCCCCCGGACCCGGAAGAGCAAGACCCCGCCGCCGCCCCTGCAGCTCAGGTACCAAGTCTCCTTCCTCCATCCCTCAGGCCCCCACTCCACAGGTGCCCCCACCACACCCTGCCCCAGGTTCCCCCACCCACAGATACACCATCCCAAAAGGATCAGGCCTTCTCCCCTGCCACTTGCTCTTCCGGCCCCACACCCCCTCGCTGCGCTTGTCTGTGCCACTGGTGTGGAGACGGTGTCCTCCCCTCTGTCCTGCCCACCTTACCTGATCCCCATTCTCCTCCCCTGGAGGTAGGCACTGCAGTGGAGTCCACTACCACCCTGTCTGACTTGGGCACTGCAGTGGGGAACCTGTCCACTCCATCTGCACGGTCCCCTGCAGTCTTGCCGGCACCCACACCATCAGAGTCATGCCCCCAGTTGTGCCGGCACACACCAGGTCAGACACCTCCACTGCAGTTGTCAGTGGCTCTCCAGCACCCACAACCCCTTCCCTGCCTCCTTCTGGTGAGCCATGATCCTGTCCCTGCGGTGCCTGGCCTGCCCCCGTATGCCCCTCCGAGGGGATTTTCCTGGCTTTCATCAGTGCAGGCATGTGTGGGATGACATCTGCCACTGTCACCTTGTTTTGACTTTCAAGTTGGACTGGCCATTGGCCTTTGTTAATTTTTGCTGGACATCAACTGTTAGTCCCACATATGCTGAATAAAGCACCTTTCTGTTCTCTAGTGCTTTTGCTTCTGATGTACATGTTGTTGATGATGCTAACCGTGCCCTTGCTGCAGTGATGGTGATATTTGGTCTCATGATAATGAAGTGTTACTGTGCAGGTACACATGTGGTCCAGGGGGAATGTGTCCTATCCTGTGGTGTATCCATGTCATCCTTAGCAGCATCTGATGGTGTCATGTGTTCAATATTTGGCAATGGGATTTCCTACTTACATTAGCAATTTCACATCTGTGGCTTCCACCCCTGCACATCTGTTGTGCCTGCCATTGTTCAATTCGTCTACTTCCCTGACCGTGTGGCCATCTCCACTGGACATGCAGGTTTGGGCATCAATGGGGAAGGACTCATCTGTGTTGTCAGTGCAACATTGCTATACAAGTGTGTTGGATCTGTGCTGATGATTTCGTTGGCACTCCCATGACCAGGCTGATGTGACGGGAGCATTCATTTGGTGCTAATTGTTGACTGTGTGACCAAGTGCTCAGCTGACATGATGGAGCCCTACTGAGGCAACATATGGCACAGCTTTCCTCACACAGGAGTGGAGTCCCCTCATGGCAGTGTGTACTCCTGTGACATTGCCTGCGCCCAAGGTGTGTGTTATATGAGCATGTCTGTGTGTTCACTGCCATTTTGCTGTGCATGCTGGGATCCCTAGTGTTGTACCTGTTTGTGTTGCTTGCTGAGTTGACCTATGTTCCCCCCAAGTCTTCTCCCTGGATTCTCTGTGATGTGGGTGCATGGCACATTACTGGTCATCAGGGTGTCACCCATAGGTGTGTTTGCTGTCAGGGCTGAGTTTGTGTGCAGACGCAGATGGGTCACAGTCAGGATTCCCCTTGGCACTTGTTGTTTACACCTGACATGTGATTTCCAGTTTGTGTTATCTTTCAGTGATTGTGACAGGTTGTGTGTGTGACTGCTGGCACTCCTCAGGGTCCGGGCTGCAATGTTGGTTGTTGTCTATGTGTGTTCTTTGTGGGTGTCCTTGGCTTCTTCATTGGTGTGTGACTGTGGCTGGGATCCCATTGGTTGGTGTGGTATTGCCGTCATGTCCATGTACAGCGTAGTGTGCAGTGTGTCAGACATTCAGGAGTCTTGTTGAGTGGCCATGTGTGATGTGTTTCTGCACCTTGGTTCCCACCCACCAGCCTGGGATTGTCATGGGTGCATGTGCAATGTCACCAGTGCATGTGTGCTTCACTGCTGCACATTGTTGGAGGTCGAGGTGTGTGGTGTTGAGTGTGTGCAGATGAGAGTTCTTGCCCGGCTAGACCCCTGCCTCCATGTTGGCCTTGGCTTACTGGCTGTGCTGATTGATTTGTGCTTGTGTAGGTGTGATGGTAGTTTGTTGCTCCAGGACACATGACTGTGGTTCACAGTGTGAACGACATTTGGCTTTGTCATCACAGTGGGTTTGTAATGCAGCCCAGGGTCACCACATTGTGGGGGCCCTGGGGGTAGTGCTGTGGTGTGTCTGTGTCTTGCTGTGTCAGTTGCTGTTCCTACATGCTTGTGTGACATGTGTGATTTGTGCTCCCTCTCATCTGACAATGCCTGATTGCCCACATAGGGGATTTGGATCCATGAGTTACCTTTGTGTGGCACTGTATGCACATCTGTGTAATTGGTATTCAGGCCTCCTCATGTGTTGTGTGGTTGCCTGGGGACACTGGTACCCCCGCCCTCACCTGTTGTGTTTGATGTGCAGTGTGGGTCTGCCTGTTTGTGTTTGTGCATCTGCACCACTGCATTGGCATTTCTTTGGTGTGCCATTGGCTGTATGTTGTTTGATGGGTTTCCCCTGCTGTCCCTGGGACTCCTAGGTCATCGGTCAGCACAATGAACACGGTTTGTGTGTCCCATTGCTGCCATGGTATGGTATCTGTTCACCTCACATCTACAGTCTCCACAGGGTATCTGCATTTGTGTGCCCATTGGTGCAAATATGTGGGTCTGCATTCTGATGGTCACTTCTGTCATTGTGTCATTGATGAATGTTGACAGTGTCAGCCCCCATGGGTGTTGTTTGTCTGCACATGGCCAAAGGTGTCTTATTTGCACTGCAGTATTTGCCTCCCCAATCTATGTTGCAATGGGACACATGCACTACTTTGCCACTGATGTGTTTTATGTTCTGTGACCAGGAATCATCCATGCAGTTTGGCAGTTGCAGCTTTTTCTTTGTCAACACTTGCATTTTGGTCACTGTGATGATGGGGGTTTAGGCCCCATTGCCACAATGTTCAAAATGTGCTTCAGCTATGGAACCCACACTTACCTTTTGGTCACTGTGATGATGGGGGTTTAGGCCCCATTGCCACAATGTTCAAAATGTGCTTCAGCTATGGTCCCCACACTTACCTTTTGGTCACTGTGATGATGGGGTTTTGGACCCCATTGCCACAATGGTCATGGTCTGCTTGCATTGTGGGGGCCACACGCATATATGTGTGGCACATGTGATAGGGGGTCACATTGTATGTTCAAAGTCATGTTCACTGTTGTAGGCATTTGACACAGTCTACTCACGCTTGTCATGGTGTTGGGGGGATGTCTTTTTCTTGCATTCCCTAGGTTGTGGTGTGCTGGTTGTGTCATGCATTGTCCATCCTATGAGTGGGGGTGGTGTTGGTGGTAGGCATCTGGCACCCCCTGGGTAAGGGTGGTAGTAGTGGTAGGCATCTGGCACCCCCTGGGTAAGGGTGGTAGTAGTGACAGGCATCCAGCCCCATGGGTAAGGGTGGTAGTAGTGGTAGGCATCCAGCCCCCATGGGTAGAGGTGGTAGTAGTGACAGGCATCTGGCACCCCTGGGTAAGGGTGGTAGTAGTGGTAGGCATCCAGCCCCCATGGGTAGAGGTGGTAGTAGTGACAGGCATCTGGCACCCCTGGGTAAAAGTGGTAGTAGTGGTAGGCATCCAGCCCCCCATGGGTAGAGGTGGCAGTAGTGGTAGGCATACAGGCCACCATGGGTAGAGGTGGTAGTGGTGACAGGCATCTGGCACCCCCTGGGTAAGGGTGGTAGTAGTGACAGGCATCCAGCCCCCCATGGGTAGAGGTGGCAGTAGTGGTAGGCATACAGGCCCCCATGGGTAGAGGTGGTAGTAGTGGTAGGCATCCAGCCCCCCATGGGTAGAGGTGGTAGTAGTGACAGGCATCCAGCACCCCATGGGTAGGGGTGGCAATAGTGACAGGCATCTGGCACCCCCTGGGTAAGGGTGGTAGTAGTGACAGGCATCTGGCACCCCCTGGGTAAGGGTGGTAGTAGTGGTAGGCATCCGGCACCCCCTGGGTAGAGGTGGTAGTAGTGACAGGCATCTGGCACCCCCTGGGTAAGGGTGGTAGTAGTGGTAGGCATCCAGCCCCCCATGGGTAGAGGTGGCAGTAGTGGTAGGCATACAGGCCTCCATGGGGATCGCCATTGCCATCCCGGACGGATACAAGATCACCCGCAGGGACCGCACCAACGGAGTCGGAGGAGGCATCGCCATCGTCCACAGGAACACCCTCAGAGTCTCAACCAACACCGACGACACCCTCAGCACCGCCGAACACATGCACTTCCAGATCCACACCGATCCCAACACCACCCTCAGAGGAACCCTCATCTACAGACCCCCTGGACCCCGACCACAGTTCAGCGATTCCATCGCTGACTTCGTCAGCACACACGCCATCGCCTCCATGGACTACATCCTCCTCGGGGACCTGAACTTCCACCTCGAGAACAACAAGGACACCAACTCCACCACCCTGATCGACAACCTCGCCACCCTCGGACTCAGACAGCTCGTGACTACACCCACCCACGCCGCCGGCCACACGCTAGACTCCATCTTTTCTCGCAAGCCCACACGTCTCCTTCAACCACACCTCCGAACCCCACTGGACTGACCACCACTGCATCCACTTCACCTACAGGAAGCCCACCACGCACCACCGCACCGAACAAATGCCTCGCCGCTGCTGGAGCAGAGTCACGGAAGACCAGCTAACCACAACCCTCGCCCTGAGCCCACCCGCCGAACCCTCCGACCCCGACACCGCCGCCCGCAACCTCAGACAGTGGATCGACGACTGCGCCAACACCCTCGCCCGGCTCAAGAATCCGCCCAACAGCCACACCAGCAAGAAAGCCACCTGGTTCACCGAAGACCTCCAGGCCTCCAAGCGAACATGCCGAAAACTGGAGAAGATCTGGCTCCACGAACGGACAGCGGACAGCTACGCCGCTCACAAGAGCGCCACCCGCAGTCACCATCACCTCATCAGATCTGCCAAAGGGCCTCACTCAAAGACCGCCTAGACAACAACACACACAACAGCAAAGAGCTCTTCAACATCGTGAAGGAACTCTCCAACCCCAGCTCCAACACCAACGACATCCAGCCGTCGCGAAACCTGTGCGACTCACTGGCCACCTTCTTCCACCGCAAAATCGCCGACATCCACGACAGCTTCAACACCACGACCGCCCCGGCAACCACCGAGACCACTGCCCCCGCAACCACCAACCGCCTGCTCTCCTGGACCAACATCAACGACGAGGACACCAGCGAGATCATGAACACCATCCACTCCGGTTCACCGCTAGACCCGTGCCCTCACCACATCTTCAACAAAGCCAGTACAGCCATCGCGCCCCATCTCCGGAAAATAATCAACATCTCCTTCGAGACAGCAACCTTCCCGGAAAGCTGGAAGCACGCCGAGATCACCGCCTTACTCAAGAAACCCAAGGCAGACCCCAAGGACCTCAAGAACTTCCGACCCATCTCTCTGCTCCCGTTCCCCGCGAAGGTCACCGAGAAAATCGTCAACAAACAACTGACCCGCTACCTCGAGGAGAACAACATCCTGGACCCTTCCCAGTCCGGCTTCCGCAGCAACCACAGCACCAAAACCGCCCTCATCGCCGCCACCGATGACATCAGGACCCTGCTAGACAACGGAGAAACAGCAGCCCTCATCCTCCTGGACCTATCAGCCGCCTTCGACACGGTCTGCCACCACACACTACGAACACGCCTTCACGATGCCGGGATCCAAGAGAAGGCCCTGGACTGGACCACATCATTCCTTTCCGGCAGAACACAAAGCGTCCGCTTCGCCCCCTTCCGATCCAAGGCCACCAAGATCATCTGCGGCGTACCCCAAGGCTCCTCCCTCAGCCCAACGCTGTTCAACATCTACATGGCACCCCTCCCCCACGTCGCCCGACAGCACAACCTCAACATCATCTCCTACGCCGACGACACCCAGCTGATCCTCTCCCTCACCAAAGACCCTCACACCACCAAAGCCCACCTCCACGAAGGAATGAAGGCCGTCGCCGAATGGATGAGGACCAGCCGGCTGAAGCTGAACTCGGACAAGACGGAGGTCCTCATCCTTGGTTCCAACCCTTCAGCCTGGGACGACTCCTGGTGGCCAACATCACTGGGAACAGCCCCGCCACCCACCGACCACGTACGCAACCTAGGGGTCATCCTCGACCCCACCCTCTCCATGACTAAGCAGGTCAACGCCGTTTCCTCATCCTGCTTCAACATCCTCCGAATGCTCCGCAGGGTCTTCAAGTGGATCCCCACCGAAACAAGAAAAACAGTCACCCAGGCCCTCGTCACCAGCAGGCTGGACTACGGAAACGCCCTCACGCAGGAACGACGGCTAAGCTCCTGAGACGGCTGCAACGCATCCAGAACGCCTCTGCACGTCTTATCCTCGACATCCCCCGACGCAGCCACATCACACCCCACCTGAGAGACCTGCACTGGCTCCCTGTCAACAAGAGGATAACCTTCAAGCTCCTCACCCACGCACACAAAGCACTCCACAACTCCGGACCAGCCTACCTCAACAGACGACTCAGCTTCTACACCCCCACCCGCCAGCTCCGCTCGACCAGCCTCGCCCTCGCCACAGTCCCCCGCATCCGGAAAACGACCGCCGGCGGCAGATCCTTCTCCCACCTCGCCGCCAAGACCTGGAACACCCTCCCCACCAACCTCCGACAGACCCAAGACCTACTGGCCTTCAGAAGACTCCTCAAGACCTGGGTCTTCGATCAGTAGCAGCACCACCCCCCTCTTCCCCCAGCGCCTTGAGACCCTCGCGGGTATGTAGTGCGCTTTATAAGTGACATGATTGATTGATTGATTGGTAGTAGTGGTAGGCATCCAGCCCCCCATGGGTAGATGTGGTAGTAGTGACAGGCATCCAGCACCCCATGGGTAGGGGTGGCAGTAGTGACAGGCATCTGGCACCCCCTGGGTAAGGGTGGTAGTAGTGACAGGCATCTGGCACCCCCTGGGTAAGGGTGGTAGTAGTGGTAGGCATCCGGCACCCCCTGGGTAGAGGTGGTAGTAGTGACAGGCATCTGGCACCCCCTGGGTAAGGGTGGTAGTAGTGGTAGGCATCCAGCCCCCCATGGGTAGAGGTGGCAGTAGTGGTAGGCATCCAGCCCCCCATGGGTAGAGGAGGTAGTAGTGACAGGCATCCAGCCCCCCATGGGTAGAGGTGGTAGTAGTGGTAGGCATCTGGCACCCCCTGGGTAAGGGTGGTAGTAGTGACAGGCATCCAGCCCCCCATGGGTAGAGGTGGTAGGCATCTGGAACCCCCTGGGTAAGGGTGGTAGTGGTGGTAGGCATCCAGCCCCCCATGGGTAGAGGTGGTAGTAGCGACAGGCATCCAGCCCACCCTGGGTAGGGGTGGTAGTAGTGGTAGGCATACAGGCCCCTATGTGTATGTGTGGCATTGGTGAGGGCCATCCCGCCCCTATGGTGCTGCTGTTGCTGGTGTAGGTATTTCTGCATCCCTCTGTGTGTGATGTGTCGGGTACGTGTAGTTTGTTTTTGTTGTTGGTGTCTGACTTACCCTCTGCGCCGTACGCGTCCGTGCCTGTTCCGGTAATAGAGGTAGAATATTGGTAGGATCGGCATGAAGGGATTCATGGTTGGTTCGTCTCGTTCGTCTTTCTCTTTGCTTCGCCTCGTCCTCGTCGCTGGCGTGTTCGTCTCGTAGCCGTGGATCGTGTTGTGGCGCGAATCGGAGCTTATGTGTGTCTCGCCCAGATGCTTTGACGTGCCGTGCGTAGCGACGGGTTCGGCACGTACGGGAAGCGCATCGTACTTGTCCGGCCGGACGGGGCTGCGTTTTTGCTTCCGTGCGGCTCGATTCTACGATTCCGGATCCGGCTCGGTCGGGGAACAGGACCTGGATTGGGTGAGTACGACTGGGTCGGAATCTATGCTGTTGTGCGCATCGTACTTGCTCGTTCGGAATCATGTGCGGATCGGTCGGGAAACAGGCATTCGCATGGCTTTTTTCCCGACCGAATGGTGTTAGGTGCGCCTCCGACTGAGATCGGAATCGGCCCCTTAATCGTGCCGATATTCAGTATACTCCTATCTTAAGCGGTGCTCCACTCACATCGCTATGTTGCAGGCAACACAGTTAACAAAGTCAGAGGCCCACAAATTACAGCAGCGCTGGTGAGGGCAAGTGTTTGCTACTGGTTTCTCCTCCTATGCCAGATGGGCGTTACTATGGGTTAAATCTGGAACATCCTTTTTAGCTGAAGATATCGTTCTAGATGCAGAGGGCCGCAATGTAATTCTGAAAGACTGTCTTGATGGCAAGAGTATACTGGTAGGCTCAACGCGCTACTAGATCATGAAAATTGAGTGCTTCATGACCCCAGCGCTATTCGTCAGTTAGCAGACGTGCGACGTGAGCGCACTGCGTTATTGGAAAGGCTGTGGTGTCTTAACTATGCGGCTCACTCAGCTCGCACAAACGCCACTGCTGACAAACCAGTACAGATTCTGTCCTGGCTTATTAGACAAGATCATCCTTGACATCCCATAACAACACTCCGCTCCTCTGGGGAAGAAACACTCCTCTACACTCAGCATGACATATATGACGAGCTTGCACAATATTATACAAACTTATACCAATGATTATACTTTATACCAGTCAGTTACTACTCCCAGTCCTGCGGATTTTGACTCATTCTTCTCCACTACACCACTGCCGCGCATTACCCTAGACCAGAAAACTGAACTGAATTTTCCCCTCACACTGGCTGAAATATGATATGCAACAAGGGCACTGGCAACGGGGAAAACCCCAGGTCCAGATGGACTGGCCACTGAATTTTACAAAGCATATGCACCCCTTTTCACCCCACCCCAACTGTTGGCCGTGTATGAAAATGGACTCTCCACTGGCAGCCTTTCCGACCAACAAAGAGAAGCGATACTTATTTCCCTTCCTAAGCCATACAAAGACCCCACACAACTAGGCTTGTATAGACCACTAGCATGCTTAATACAGATTACAAGGTACTGGCCAAAATCCTTGCAGACCAATTGGCACCTATTGTCCCAACCTTAGTTTATTCGGACCAAAATGTGGGTTTGTTCCTGCCTGCAACACTTCACTGAACCGCTGCCATTTCTTCCGAGTCATAACCTACTCACAATAAGCCTGGCCCAACGCAGGATGCTTGGTCCTCGTCTTAGAAAAGACCTTTCACTCCTTAGATTGGGACTACCATTTTAACACCCTGCCTCACTATGGCTTTGGTCCACGCTACCTGCGCTTAGTGAGGCTATTCTATACCCGTACATCAGAGTCAAAACAGGCCCCATAATCTCTGATTCTATAGCCATACATAGGTGTACAGGACTGGGCTGCCCACTGTTGGAAAGTGGGTTATTGGTAGGGGCAAATGTAGGTCTGCCACTAGTCATAAGACCACAAACACTTGATAGGACCCAGCATAGGTCTTAGAAATATAATCCTATGCTCAACCCTTGGTAGCTTGGCTGCGAGCAGGCAGGCTTAACGTCAAAGACAGGTATGTAAAGCATTTAAAAACACCAATTCAGTAAATAACTAAGACACAACTCATAATAAAAATCCAACACCAATTTATAAAAATAGGAAATATTTTTATCTTTAAAATGACACCAAAACGACAAAAATCCAATGTAGGGAACCGGAGATATGAATTTTCAAAGTTTAAATAAAATATAGCACTTAGAAGCATATAGCACCATATTGGGACATAGGCTCGCGATAGACCGGGCCAAAGTCAAAGTTTCAGGCCGACCGCGATGGAGCCCTGAGCGGCTACCACCCTCGGAAGGTACCGGTTAAAGTTTTACCTTCACACTTAGAAACTTTTCTGGAGCTTTTTCTCGCGAGGCCCCTCGAAGCTCCCAGCTAGTCCGGATCCGGTGAGGGTTTGCCGGCTTGACTTGTGACGAGGTCCCGGTAAACTTCCCTGGAGCGGACTTAGAAAATTTCTCAAGATCGCTTCAGCGGGGCAATGCAGAAATCCAGGCCGACACGCGAGTGAAGACAGGCGGCTTGGCTCTCGCGGTTGCTCCCGGTCGGCTTTTCTACGAGCGGACTTAGAAGCTTTTCTGGAGCTTTTTCTCGCGGGGTCTCTCGATGCTCCTCATGTAGCCGGATCCGGTAAGGGTTCGCCGGCTTCAGATTTTCTCTAGTCCCGGTCAATCTCTGGAAGTCGATGCGATGGAGCTTGTAGCGGGACGAACCTGGTGGGCTTGGCCGGCTCGCGGTTGAAGGCAGGCGGCTTGGCTGACCAGGATGAGTCGGTCCCCCTATGGAGCTTTTTTTCAAAGTTCCTCCAAAGTTCCCCAAACTTCTTGAACTTCTTCCTGAAGTTCCTCAAAAGGTCCCAAAGTGTCTCAAACTTACTCCAAGGTCTGGAAGCTCCAAGATGGTCCTTGAAAGTTGAGGACTTCAATTCCCACAATGCACTGGACGTCACCCTTACAAATCCACTGGTAGCTCCCCAGGTTGATGATTCTTGGTGGTGAGGGTCCAGATGAGCTCTGTTAACCTGTAGCTTGCAGGGAGTCCACTCTTGACTTCTTTTACTCAGCACAGTTAGTCCACAAAGCTGTAGTTTCAGGTGGTGCAGTCTCCAGAGGTCAGGCCTTAGAAGTCTTTGCACAGCAGAACTTTTCAGCAGGGCCAGTCTTGCTTTCTTCAGTTTCAAGCAGCAGATCTGAGGGGCTGGGCCTCTCTCAGATACTTATTCCACAGTCTCTGGGTCATCCAGGAGGTCAAGCTTCACCAATAGGAGTAGGGTAACTTCCCACTTGAGTGACTCTTGCCTGCAGAGTGTGGCATTATTCTATCCCAGAGTGCAACAAAGCTTCCAAATCCATAATGGCTGATTTTCCAGCAAGGAGGTAAGAGCTGGCTAAACACTCCCACTGAGTTGGCTAATTAACCTAGCCTCTCCTCCCTACATCTGCACATATCTTCCTTAATCCTGCCATCTGGCTGAGGTGGGGGTTCAAAGTTGTAAATGACACTGCTCTGGGCTCTGCCCCTTTGAAGCTCATTGTTTACAACCCCTCCCCCTGGCCTGGCATTCTTGCAGAACAGCTCACTGCCCTCCCAGTCCATCTGGCTGGCCCCAGGGGATCTTTATCACCTCTTCAGGCAGGCTGGCTAATCCCCTTAACTCTGACCAATCAGGGCAGAGCACTGGAAGGCTGGATTTGGAACTAAAACTAAGAAAGTGTTATAACTTCTTGTCTGTTCACTTTGGGAAAAATTCAATAACATCATATTGTAAGATTTATCAATACCATTCTAGTGAGTCTTTGAATGGAATCTTTATCCCTCTCCTATCAGAAGTTATTGTTTAATAACTTTCCCCCCTGTTAACTTATGGGGCATGGGGTTTGCAATGGGAAAAATGACATGGGCCATTTTTCCAGCACCAAGACTTACAAAAACATATTTTATAAGTACTTGGCTTATTTACACAGGACCCCCACCCCATAGGTCACCTAGGGGAGACCCTAGGGGTGCTGAATCTGTAAAAATATTGCAGATCCTCCATGCCCAGTGCCCCCAGCATCAAAGTCGAATTTGGGCAGCACTTTACACAATGGGGAGAGTGAAATGTGAATTTCACTTAACCCAGGGCATATATAAACTCATTTTATAAGGGTCTACCTTATAGATACCTGACCCCCCACCCCTGGGATACCTAGGGGAGACCCTGGGGGTCATTAATATGCCAAAACATTGTAGGTTGACCAGTTTTAAGTGCCCCAAACCCCAAAGTCGAGTTTGGCCACAATTTACATGTTTAAGAGCAATCCTGGCGCACAGAGCTGCTTTTAAACTGACCACAGGCTTCAGCAGTGCACACATGCAAGTGCAAAAAGGCTGCTGGCCTCTAAACTGCCATGCCCCAGGATACTGGAGACTTCTAGGTAGTTTCAATCCCCTGCCCTATTATATACTAGGGGCTGATGGGGTAGGTCATGCCAATTACAGGGGTACCCCACCATCCCATAGTGTACCCTAGTGTATGTTGGGTGTCTTAACTGTATTCTAATGTGTTCCTTTCAGCTTGGCACTGGCCCTGGGCCTAGTTAGACAGAGCCCAGGGTCAGTCAGAGTCAGTTACCACCAGTTCCAGTCAGCAAAAGTTGGGGGTGCCCAGGGCACAGGATGACTTTACAACATAGCCCCCCCCAAACGAAAGGTGAGGGGTTACTAACCTACACCCTGGTAGTCCTCCTCAGCTAAGTGGAAAAACCTGGAAAGTCCATCTGCATTTGCATGGGCAACCCCAGGTCTGTGTTCCACTGTAAAGTCCATTCCCTGTAGGGAAATGGACCACCTTAACAGCTTGGGATTCTCCTCTCATCTGTATGAGCCATCTGAGAGGCCTGTGGTCAGTTTGAACACGAAAGTGAGTCCCAAACAAATATGGTCTCAACTTTTCAGTGACCACACCACAGCAAAAGCCTCTCTCTCAATGGCACTCCATCTCTGCTCTCTGGGAAGAAGCCTCCTGCTAATAAAGGCAACTGGCTGATCAAGGCCCCTTCATTTAGCTGTGACAACACTGCCCCAATCCCTTGCTCTGAAGCATCTGTCTGAACTACAAATTCTTTTGTGTAGTCAGGGGCCAGTAACACTGGTGCTGAACACATAGCAGCTTTCAGAGTGTCAAAAGCCTTCTGACACTCTGGGGTCCAAATCACCTTCTTGGGCCTCTTTTTAGAAGTCAGTTCTGTGAGGGGCCCCACAATGGTCCCATAATTTTGAACAAACCTTCTATAGTACCCTGTCAGTCCAAGGAATGCCCTGACCTGAGTCTGGGTAACAGGTGCTGTCCAATCCAAAATAGTTTGGATTTTAGCTTGGAGAGGCTGTACATGGCCCCACCTACCAGGTGGCCCAGGTACACCACAGAACTGTGCCCTATTTGGCACTTGCTTGCCTTAATAGTCAGGCCTGCCTGCTGCATGGCCTGAAGCACTTCCCTTAGGTGGCTTAAGTGATCCCCCCAGGTAAGCTGCACTGAGCTGTTCCAACCCAGACAAGACCCTGTTCACCAACCTTTGGAAGGTGGCAGGTGCATTCTTTAATCCAAAGGGCATTACCTTGAACTGATAATGTCCCTCTGGTGTGGAGAATGCTGACCTCTCCTTGGCTCCATCAGTAAGGGCAATCTGCCAGTAACCTGAAGTCAAATCAAAAGTACTCAGGTACTTAGCAGCTCCTAACCTATCAATGAGCTCATCAGCTCTAGGTATAGGGTGAGCGTCAGTCTTTGTGACTGCATTCAATCCTCTGTAGTCCACACAGAACCTTAACTCCTTGGGTCCCCCTGAGGATTAGGTTTGGGTACCAGCACCACTGGACTGGCCCATGGACTGTCAGACGGTTCAATTACCCCCAATTCCAGCATCTTAGCGACCTCAGCTTTAATGCTGGCTCTGACATGGTCAGACAACCTGTACAGTTTATTTTTGACAGGTAGGCTGTCACCCGTGTCAATGTGGTGCACACACCACTCAGTGATGCCTGGGGTCAAAGAGAACAGGCCAGCAAACTGCTCCAGCACTTGCTTACAGTCTCTGTGCTGCTGGTCTGTCAACTTGGGAGAGAGTATCACCCCCTCCACTGACCCATCTTGCACATTGGTGGAGAGGAGGTCGGGCACAGGCTCCGTTTCCTCCTCACACCCTCATCAGTGACCAGTAACATGGTCATGTCTGCCCTGTCATGGTGGGGTTTCAATCTATTCACATGCAGGACCCTATGAGGGTTTCTGGGGGTGCCAAGGTCAACCAAATAGGTAACCTCCCCTTCTTTTCTAAGATTGGATAGGGCCCACTCCACTTGTCATGGAGGGCCCTGGGAGCCACAGGCTCCAACACCCACACCAATTGTCCTGGAGTATACTCAGGCATAGTAGCCTTCTGATCATACCAGTGCTTCATGAGCTCCTGGCTGGCCTCCAGTTTCCTGTTTGCCTTGTACATGTACTCTGCCATTCTAGATCTCAGGCCTAGCACATAGTCCAGCACATTGTCCTTTGCTTCTTTAAGAGGCTTCTCTAAAGACTCTCTCAGCAGGCTCAATGGCCCCCTCACAGGGTGTCCAAACACCAACTCAAAGGGACTGAAACCAACCCCTTTCTGTGGCACCTCCCTGTAGGCAAACAGTAAGCATGGGAGGAGAACATCCCATCTCCTCCTGAGTTTCTCTGACAACCCATTTATCATGCCCTTCAGGGTTTTGTTGAATCTCTCAACAAGACCATTTGCTTGTGGGTGATAGGGGTGGTGAACTTGTAGTTGACACCACACTCATCCCACATAGCAGTCAGATAGCTGGACAGGAAGTTCGTGCCCCTATCTGACACCACCTCTTTTGGAAACCCCACTCTGGTGAACACACCAAGCAGTGCTCTAGCCACCGCAGGAGCATCAATGGTTCTCAGAGGTATGGCTTCAGGGTATCTAGTGGCATGGTCAACTACCACTAAGATATACCTATTCCCTGATGCAGTGGGTGGGTCCAGGGGACCAACAATGTCCATCCCCACCCTTTTAAAAGGAACCCCAACCACTGGCAGTGGTATTAGGGGAGCCTTTGTCTTGCCCCCTGCTTTGCCACTGGCCTGACAGGTGACACAGGAGCTGCAAAACTCCTTTACATTTTCAGACATATGGGGCCAGTAGAAATGGTTCACCAACCGGTTCCATGTCTTTGTCTGTCCCAAATGTCCTGCCAAGGGGATATCATGACCCAAAGTCAGGATGAACTCTCTGTACTTCTGGGGCACCACCAACCTCCTGGTGGCCCCCCCCTTGAGGTCTCTGGCCTCAGTATAAAGCAGTCCATCTTCCCAGTAGATTCTGTGAAACCCACTGTGATCCCCTTCCTCTTGCTTAGAGGCAATCCACCTCAAGCTCTCAAGGGTGGGACAGTCTCTCTGTCCCTGACTGAACCCCTCTCTGGAGGGTCCACCTGCTCCTGTCAGTTCTGCCAAATCTGACAGCTCTGGCATGGATGGAGTCCCTCCCTCAGAGGCCAGATCCTCCCCATCAGGGTTAGATTCCTCCTGCACCTCTGGAGTTCCCTGGGCTGGCTCACCAGGCCCAGTACCCTTGTCCATGGATGCTTGGCCCTTTGTTCCAGGGTCCAAGTGTCCCGCCCCTCCCTTCTGGCTAGTCTGTGACCTAGTCACAGCACATACCCACTCAGGGAGCTCCAATATTTTCATATGGAGTCCTCTCTCCACCTCTGACCACGCAGAGGCTTCAAGGTCATTGCCCAGTAAACACTGGACTGGGAGCACCTTTGACACAGCTACCTTCATAGGGCCTGTCACACCTCCCCATTCCAAATCCACCACAGCCATGGGATGGATTTTGGTAGTGCTGTCTGCATAAGTCACCTGGTGAAACTCACCAGGTATCACCCTCTCTGGAGGCACCAGCTCAGCCAGGACCATAGTTACACTAGCCCCGGTGTCTCTGATAGCCTCAACCTCACTCCCATTCACTTTAGGTCTCTGCCTGTAATTATCCATGTTTGGAGGTAAGGCATCAAGGGTTGCAATATTCACCCCACCCAGGGACACTAAGGTTGCTGCCACTACTGGAATACCCCCTTCTGGTGTACCACTCTCCACCCCTACACTCACACTGGCAATCCCTGTGGCTGGCCCCTTAGGGGGAGCTTCTTAGCGCAGACAGCATCTCCCTGCTTGTGCCCTGGCTGGTTACAGTCAAAGCACTTACCCACCTTGGAGGGATCAAAGAACCTACCAGGCTTTCCCTGATACCCCTCCCTTTGAATTTGGGTTGGCTCGGGGCCCCCTCCTTGTGCAGGTTTTTGTGGGTCTTTAGAGGACTCTTTCTGATTTTGACCTTCTTTCCCTTGGGCTTTCCCCTGGGGAGGGACCTGTCCTCCTTTCTTCTGGTCACCCCCTGGTGCTGTATGGAAACCCAGGTTCTCACCCACTCATCAGCTGCTTCCCCAGCTCTCTGGGGTCTGTCAGCTTAGAGTCCACTAGATACTGGCGTAACTTCTTTTCTGCACAGTGAGTCAAAATGTGTTCTTTCAAAAACAAATTATACAATCCCTCATAAGTGCTCACTTTGTTACCACAAATCCAGCCTTCTAGTGCCTTCACTGAAACATCCACAAAGTCTATCCAAGACTTAGGACTCAATTTCTGGGTGTTCCTAAACTTCACCCTGTACTGCTCTGGAGTCAGACCAAACCTCTTGACTAAGCAGGCTTTCATCTGCTGATATGATTCTGCATCCTCTCCCTTCAGGGTCAGGAGCCTATCCCTCCCAGCTACTGGAATCAACTCCCACAGGAGTGCACCCTAATACCTAGAGTGGACCCTACTCATCTTAAGGGCCCTCTCAAAAGCTGCAAGCCATTTGTCAAGGTCATCCCCCTCAGTGTGCTTGGGCACAATACCCTTGGGAAGTTTGTGATCAGGACCACCCCTGGACATTTCAAAATCTTCATCTTTGTCGCTGCCACCATTTCTTCTCAACTCCTCCCTCTCCCATGTTCTCTTAGCTAGTTCCAATTTCTCCTTTTCTAGGGCAATCAACTCTAATTGCGCCTTAAGCTGTCTCTCTGCAAGGGACAGTGATGGTACCTGAGTAAGGGACCCTTCCCCACTCCCACCATCAGGATTCTGTTGGCTTACACTAGTTATAATGGAAGAGGCATCATCCTCCTCTCCTGGGATGATGTTGGGGGACACCCTCTACCCCCCTTGATTCTCCTCAGCTGCCTGGTCATGGGCTTGTATAAACTGAAACAACCCTGCCTTCCTATACCTCTTGGAAGCAGGCAGCCCCCTAAACCTACACTGTTCCCTAAGCTCCGCCAACTTAAACTGGGACAGTTTAGCCAGGTCCAACTCCATGGTTCCCAAGTTTTGGGTCACAACACTAGGCACAATAGACTTAGAACAATTTGGAAAAATCAAAACAATGGATTAAAAACAGTTTAGTCCAAATTCCAAAAATCAAACTCAAAAGTTTTGTTCTAAGGCAATTTAGAGGATTTTTATAATCTTAATTCATTCACTGAAAAGTGTACTTTTTAAACACAAGTCCACATCCACACCGCTGAGCACCAAATGTTGGAAAGTGGGTTATTGGTAGGGGCAAATGTAGGTCTGCCACTAGTAATAAGACCACAAACACTTGATAGGACCCAGCATAGGTCTTAGAAATTTAATCCTATGCTGAACCCTTGGTAGCTTGGCTGCGAGCAGGCAGGCTTAACTTCAAAGACAGGTATGTAAAGCATTTAAAAACACCAATTCAGTAAATAACTAAGACACAACTCATAATAAAAATCCAACACCAATTTATAAAAATAGGAAATATTTTTATCTTTAAAATGACACCAAAACGACAAAAATCCAATGTAGGGAACCGGAGATATGAATTTTCAAAGTTTAAATAAAATATAGCACTTAGAAGCATATAGCACCATATTGGGACATAGGCTCGCGATAGACCGGGCCAAAGTCAAAGTTTCAGGCCGACCGCGATGGAGCCCTGAGCGGCTACCACCCTCGGAAGGTACCGGTTAAAGTTTTTACCTTCACACTTAGAAACTTTTCTGGAGCTTTTTCTCGCGAGGCCCCTCGAAGCTCCCAGTCAGTCCGGATCCGGTGAGGGTTCGCCGGCTTGACTTGTGACGAGATCCCGGTAAACTTCCCTGGAGCGGACTTAGAAAATTTCTCAAGATCGCTTCAGCGGGGCAATCCATAAATCCAGGCCGACATGCGAGTGAAGACAGGCGGCTTGGCTCTCGCGGTTGCTCCCGGTCGGCTTTTCTACGAGCGGACTTAGAAGCTTTTCTGGAGCTTTTTCTCGCGGGGTCTCTCGATGCTCCTCATGTAGCCGGATCCGGTGAGGGTTCGCCGGCTTCAGATTTTCTCTAGTCCCGGTCAATCTCTGGAAGTCGATGCGATGGAGCTTGTAGCGGGACGAACCTGGTGGGCTTGGCCGGCTCGCGGTTGAAGGCAGGCGGCTTGGCTGACCAGGATGAGTCGGTCCCCTATGGAGCTTTTTTCAAAGTTCCTCCAAAGTTCCCCAAACTTCTTGAACTTCTTCCTGAAGTTCCTCAAAGGGTCCCAAAGTGTCTCAAACTTACTCCAAGGGTCTGGAAGCTCCAAGATGGTCCTTGAAAGTTGAGGACTTCAATTCCCACAATGCACTGGACGTCACCCTTACAAATCCACTGGTAGCTCCCCAGGTTGATGATTCTTGGTGGTGAGGGTCCAGATGAGCTCTGTTAACCTGTAGCTTGCAGGGAGTCCACTCTTGACTTCTTTTACTCAGCACAGTTAGTCCACAAAGCTGTAGTTTCAGGTGGTGCAGTCTCCAGAGGTCAGGCCTTAGAAGTCTTTGCACAGCAGAACTTTTCAGCAGGGCCAGTCTTGCTTTCTTCAGTTTCAAGCAGCAGATCTGAGGGGCTGGGCCTCTCTCAGATACTTATTCCACAGTCTCTTGGTCATCCAGGAGGTCAAGCTTCACCAATAGGAGTAGGGTAACTTCCCACTTGAGTGACTCCTTCCTGCAGAGTGTGTCATTATTCTATCCCAGAGTGCAACAAAGCTTCCAAATCCATAATGGCTGATTTTCCAGCAAGGAGGTAAGAGCTGGCTAAACACTCCCACTGAGTTGGCTAATTAACCTAGCCTCTCCTCCCTACATCTGCACATATCTTCCTTAATCCTGCCATCTGGCTGAGGTGGGGGTTCAAAGTTGTAAATGACACTGCTCTGGGCTCTGCCCCTTTGAATCTCATTGTTTACGACCCCTCCCCTGGCCTGGCATTCTTGCAGAACAGCTCACTGCCCTCCCAGTCCATCTGGCTGGCCCCAGGGGATCTTTATCAACTCTTCAGGCAGGCTGGCTAATCCCCTTAACTCTGACCAATCAGGGCAGAGCACTGGAAGGCTGGATTTGGAACTAAAACTAAGAAAGTGTTATAACTTCTTGTCTGTTCACTTTGGGAAAAATTCAATAACATCATATTGTAGGATTTATCAATACCATTCTAGTGAGTCTTTGAATGGAATCTTTATCCCTCTCCTATCAGAAGTTATTGTTTAATAACTTTCCCCCTGTTAACCTATGGGGCATGGGGTTTGCAATGGGAAAAATGACATGGGCCATTTTTCCAGCACCAGGACTTACAAAAACATATTTTATAAGTACTTGGCTTATTTTCACAGGACCCCCACCCCATAGGTCACCTAGGGAGACCCTAGGGGTGCTGAATCTGTAAAAATATTGCAGATCCTCCATACCCAGTGCCCCCAGCATCAAAGTCGAATTTGGGCAGCACTTTACACAATGGGGAGAGTGAAATGTGAATTTTACTTAACCCAGGGCATATATAAACTCATTTTATAAGGGTCTACCTTACAGATACCTGACCCCCCACCCCTGGGATACCTAGGGGAGACCCTGGGGGTCATTAATATGCCAAAACATTGTAGGTTGACCAGTTTTAAGTGCCCCAAACCCCAAAGTCGAGTTTGGCCACAATTTACATGTTTAAGAGCAATCCTGGCGCACAGAGCTGCTTTTAAACTGACCACAGGCTTCAGCAGTGCACACATGCAAGTGCAAAAAGGCTGCTGGCCTCTAAACTGCCATGCCCCAGGATACTGGGGACTTCTAGGTAGTTTCAATCCCCTGCCCTATTATATACTAGGGGCTTATGGGGTAGGTCACGCCAATTACAGGGGTACCCCACCATCCCATAGTGTACCCTAGTGTATGTTGGGTGTCTTAACTGTATTCTAATGTGTTCCTTTCAGCTTGGCACTGGCCCTGGGCCTAGTTAGACAGAGCCCAGGGTCAGTCAGAGTCAGTTACCACCAGTTCCAGTCAGCAAAAAGTTGGGGGGTGCCCAGGGCACAGGATGACTTTACAACACCCACTTTCCCCCTTACTCTTTTAATTGGCGATGGAGCCACTGGGGATAGCCATGCACGCTGACGGCGAACACAGGGCACACCCTTGGGTGATGGAACACACATGATCTCATTATATGCAGACAATTTGCCACCCAATCTTAGAGATATGCATAATATCCCAGCTATGATAGCCACAACCGTTGAACACTTTGCATCCCTCTCAGGGCTGAAGGTCATCTGGGGAAAGTCAAGACTGTTCCCATTCCAGACAAGGACCCCCAACCCGTAGTTCATTGGAAATGGCACACAAGTAGACTGCCAACCTCACACATTTTGTTATCTTGGGGTACGCGTATACCATTCCCAAGCAGACATTTTCGACGAGAACATTACCCATGCTGTTACATCCCTAAAGTCCCAATTGTCCTTCTGGCATACATTGCCGCTCTCCGTTGCGGGATGGGTGGCACGCCTGAAAATGGTGGTTCTGCCCCTCCGTTCATAATATTTTGCTAATCTCCCGCTCCACATCCCTGCAGCATTTTTCCGCTCCTTTGACGGACAGATACACGAGTTTATCTGACATAAATACAATTTTAGGGTGGCTTTGACCAAACTATGACTGTCCACAAAACAAGGCGATCTTGCTGCTTCACACTTTGAGCAATATTATCTTGTATCTCAACTACAGTGGATAGCCAAAGGGTTGGCGGGATTACACCTGAAAGTCGGCTATGACCTTACCCACCTAGACCCTATCTGCCATCCTCCAATTATTTCACCCTTGCACCCACGCATGACTACCTGACTCATGGGAGTAGCCTTCTGCTGCTACCACAGGTGTCTTCATCTCACAAAAGCCACAACCCCTTATGCACCAGCACTGGCACTACAGGACTTTATCCTAATTGAGCTTCAGTCTGTCACAGCATATGCTACTGATAGCAACACAGAATCCATTTAGGATAACACAAATAACCCCTACCCATCCTCGTTGGTGTATTGACCAACCCTGATACAGAACAGACTCCTCCCAGGTAAACATAAATTATAGTTTCCCTCCTCAAATAGCAGTTGGTAGTGACGTAAGTGTATCTATTGTGATTATGGAGCTCAAGATACGGGCGAGGGAGGAGGGCTTTCTGTTACACAACTGGTTGTAAGAGTGTTTTTGTTGTGGTTCTTACATACACAGTTCCATTTCAATTGAACCTGCTGCCATACCTATCTGTAGAGACATAGGCAACTTCTCACCCATTTTCGACGACATTAATCTTTCAAACCCACTGCAAAGGTTCACAGTGCTATTCCTTTTCACTATGGATCCTTATAGTGTCTGCTTCTTTTGCATGCCTGATTGCAATGTATATGACTCCCACACATAGTAACATTCAACACAGCATGCACATTTCTACATGCTCGCCAAATGCTGCTTGAACTTGCTGTTTACGTTGTCTTTTTAATGTATGTTGAAAACTCAAAATTAAATAACCAGATTCATACAAAAAAAAAACAACGTAATGTTTTAAACTTGAAAAGCCACAGAAATTCACCAGTTATAATTATTGTTATCCCAAGTAACTCTTACTCATGCCCTAAGGTATCTATAACTCGCGCTTTTGCCATGTATTGTACAAAATATTTCCCCTTTGGTTTTTTTCTAATTTCACCTGGTGAGCCTGTAATACTTTGGTAAAAAGGAAAAAAGGTTTTCCTGAATTATTGGACAGTGTCAGATCCAAATTTTCCACCAGAAAAAGGCAGTAGGGTGAGGAGGAATCTGTCAAAGAATTTGTTTCAGCTCTTCACAAATTTGTTTTGTGCAATTTTGGGGTAAACACTGAAGGATTCAAGATCAGTTTATGTTGGAATGTAAATCTGATAGAATAAGAGAAGAACTTTGGTCCAAAAATGAACCTACCCTTAGTGAAGTTATCCTATCAGCCATACAAATTGAATATTTAAAGTTATGAATATGTAAATTGCAGAAAAACAAAGAGTTTAGTTTTTCTGTTCATTGTATTTCAGCCAAAAACAAGAAACAGAATTGTTCAGTACCTAAGACATAATATCCATGCTTACTGGTGTGGGAACCCTAATCATATGGCCAATTTTAAGGATAATACCAGAAGCTAAAGTGCTATACAGACTTTGTGGGTAAAAGTGTCACTTTGCAAAGTGTTGTAAAACTAGCATAGTTAAAGAGAAGATACATGAGGTAAATGCTAATGATAATGAGTTTGTTCTGCAAATAATCAACTTTATGAAATGTGTTTCTGTTGTCAAATGGGATTAATCTTTAGACACTGTAACTCTGAATGGCATTACGGTGTCCATGATCATGGATTCTGGTGCTAAACTTACATTCATTTTTGACAAGGACTATGCACATCTCTTTAACCCCTTCGGTGCTCATGACGAGCTCAGCTCGTCATGCTGCGCGGTAGCGCTGTGCGCATGACGAGCTGAGCTTGTCACGACCCCACCCGCGATCGGAATGTCCAGCACACGAGCAGAATTCCAATCGCGGTCAAGGGGTTAAAGGGCAGATCAATCTATGTAAACCTGATGCCACTCCATATAGTTATGGTGGTAAGCCTACTGAACTAATTTGTTATTTTGAAGCCAATATGGAATTTAGAGGAAATCTGGCTTCAGGTAAAGTGTATGTTCTGGTCAAGGCCGATACTGTTTTAAGCCGGACTCATCAAAAACTGTTGGATATTTTTTTCAACCCCAATTCAAACAATTGCGTATAAAGGATACATTCATCGCATAAAAATAAAGGGTGATGCAAAGCCTGTAACTTACAAAGTCAGGATCATTCCTTTAAGTCTTGAAGATGCTGTTAGGAAAAGAATTATGCAGATTGAAAGCTGAAGGCCTAATTGAACCCGTTGACTACTCAGTGGGTGGCACTGGTGATGGCTGCCACCAAACCTTCAGGTGACATCTGGCTATGAGATGACCTTAGGCATCTCAACAAAGAAGTTATAGAGGAAAGGTTTCCATTACCCAATAGAAAGGAGATGATAACTTTACTGGGGAAATCTAAGTTTTTCACAACGTTTGACTTGACTTCAGTTTATCATCAGGTCAAGCTTTTTGAAGAATCAAAAGACCTTACTTCTTTGATAACACCTTTTGGGGTATATCGGTTCAACAGGATGTTGTTTGATCTCTGTTCAGCTGCATCTGTTTTTCAGAGACTAATGACAGTCATTCTAGACAGGATGTCAGGTGTGAAGTTTTTTCAGGACGATATCTTGATTTTCAATTCAATCTTTGAGGAACAACTGAGTACAATCAAGTTAGTGATGAGGACCTTCAGTAAAAAAGGCATAACACTCAAAATTGGGAATTGAAAGTTTTGCTGTGCTGAGATTTCATATTTAGGACATGTCATATCAAAAGATTAAAACCATGTCTGACTTACCTCCACCCACTGGAAAAGAAGATGTTCAAGCATTTCAGGGAAGGTAGAAACTTATGCTAGGCTTGTTCCGAATTTTGCTAGCTGGTCATCTGCCATTTGCATGTTACTCAAAAAGGATATCCAGCTTGTGTGGAGTAAGGAATGCCAGAAAGAGTCCTGTCTATCCACAGCGTAATGATTGAAGAATTTTATACTTGGCTTTTCTTGCTAGATTGTGACAGATGCCAGTGATAAAGGTCTAGGCGCAGTACTGAAACAGGATCATAAGAGTGTTGAGGTCACCATAGAGTTTGCCTCTAGATCCTTGAAGCCAGCAGAAATAAGGTATTCCACCTTAGAGAAGGAGACCTTAGCTGTATTTTGGGCAATAAGAGGTGTTAACTTTATGATACAGTCTGATCACAAACCACGTCAAGAAGATCTGGACTTCATTTCTTCCACAATTTGTAAGTGGATGGTGGTCTTGCACGGCTACCACTTTGTAGTTTAATATCTGCTTTGTGTTGAAAAGAAGGTTGCTGATTACTTGTCCTGTCTAGTTGATGCAACTCGCAGTGATCAGCAGGATGATGATGGGTGATGGAAGGAAGAAGAATTCAAGGTTTGTATGAGCACCGATGGGTGTGTTACCAAAGAGGAGTAGTTGGATGAGATAGAGAGGGATGACAAGAAGGTATGTGATCTTTTTTATCGGAAAATAAAACAATGATTAGTGATGCACGTATTTCAGGATTTGAGAAAGGTTCAATGAGTTGCCTGTTGAGAATGGTCTCTTACTAAGGGGGAGTAGATTGCTCCCTACTCAGGGTGTTAAGGATCATATGGTGCAAGTGGCTCATGAGGGCCGCCAAGGTATGTGCAAGACCAAGGAAATATTCACAGTGACTTACTGGTGGAAGAATGGATATCCAGTTAAAAAGATTGATTAGAGATTGTCATGAATGTAGGTTAAGCAACAATGTTTAGAAACCCGGGACACCACCCATGGTTTGTCATGAAATTCCCACTGAAGTGTTTGAAGAGGTAGCATTACACATTGTAGGATCCTTGAATGTAGGAAGTTCATTGAAATATCTATTGGTACTAAAGGATATGTTTTCCAGGTGGCCTGAAGTGAGAATAGTAAGTAATATTTCCACTTCATTTCTCATCATGTTTTTGTTAGATGTCTTCTCAAGAGAGGGTAATCCCAAGAGTATACTTATGAAGAATGGGGTACAACTGACCTCTAAAGAATTAGAAAAGTTTCTAGGAGAGAGAGGCATTGGTCATAAGAAGTATGCCTTGTACCATCTCAAGACCAATGGAAGGGTGGAGAGATTTAATGGAACCGTGAAGGAAACTGTACAGATTGCTAAGTATAAAGGAATGGGGTGGATGGCTATGGTAATGAGTAGAGCGGAGGAATATAGGTTCACTCCTCAATCTACCACTGGATTAAGTCCTTTTGAAGTGTTCAGGAAGCGGAAACCATGTACAAAATATTCCCTCCATGTATAGGTACTAATAGTAAAAAGACTCTTTGCTTAGAAGACCTAGTCAAGAAGGGAAGTCCAAGAGATACATGCTTGGAGAAGAAACTAAAAGAATGGTATGACCAGCGTAAGGCTATCAAATCTTTTACTGTCAAAGTGGGGATGTGGTGAGAGTCAACTTGATAAAAAAGTCAAGGAATATCTTGCATTACAGTAAACCTCATAAAGTCATCAAACTGTTCCAAAATGCCATGAACTTGGATGATGGACACATTCGGAATCTCAATTGAGTGGTGATCCATAAGACAGATTAACATATTGTAATAAGCTTTTGTATTTTTGTAAAAGACACACAATTGATGGACGGAGTGCTGAACAAATCAAAACATTCACCCCCAGTCAATAGATCTGGGTTAAATCCATAATTCTTCTGCTCACCATGCCACCCCAGTTTAGACCTGACCATATGCAAATCAGTCTTGAACCTGTGCCTCATGGGAACAGTCCAGCCCGAACTGCCAAGCCAGGTCCTCCCTGGACCGGAAACAAGCATCCTAGGACCGGTTTCGGGCTTTCACCCTTCATCAGCCAGGATAGCTTCAATCCAGTGGCACAGTGAGCCCGGGACCCACGTCTGGACATACCCGGCACACTTAGAGCGAGAAAGCAAAAGACACACAATTGATGGACGGAGTGCTGAACAAATCAAAACATTCACCCCCAGTCAATAGATCTGGGTTAAATCCATCATTCTTTTGCTCACCATGCCACCCCAGTTTAGACCTGGCCATATGCAAATCAGTCTTGAACCTGTGCCTCATGGGAACAGTCCAGCCCGAACTGCCAAGCCAGGTCCTCCCTGGACCGGAAACAAGCATCCTAGGACTGGTTTCGGGATTTCACCCTTCATCAGCCAGGATAGCTTCAATCCAGTGGTACAGTGAGCCCGGGACACACGTCTGGACATACCCGGCGCACTCAGGGCGAGAAAGCAAAAGGCACACAATTGATGGACGGAGTGCTGAACAAATCAAAATATTCACCCCCAGTCAATAGATCTGGGTTAAATCCATCATTCTTTTGCTCACCATGCCACCCCAGTTTAGACCTGGCCATATGCAAATCAGTCTTGAACCTGTGCCTCATGGGAACAGTCCAGCCCGTACTGCCAAGCCAGGTCCTCCCTGGACAGGAAACAAGCATCCTAGGACCGGTTTCGGGGTTTCACCCTTCATCAGCCAGGATAGCTTCAATCCAGTGGCACAGTGAGCCCGAGACCCACGTCTGGACATACCCGGCGCACTTAGAGCGAGAAAGCAAAAGACACACAATTGATGGACGGAGTGCTGAACAAATCAAAACATTCACCCCCAGTCAATAGATCTGGGTTAAATCCATCATTCTTTTGCTCACCATGCCACCCCAGTTTAGACCTGGCCATATGCAAATCAGTCTTGAACTTGTGCCTCATGGGAACAGTCCAGCCCGAACTGCCAAGCCAGGTCCTCCCTGGACCGGAAACAAGCATCCTAGGACCGGTTTCGGGGTTTCACCCTTCATCAGCCAGGATAGCTTCAATCCAGTGGCACAGTGAGCCCGGGACCCACGTAGTCATCTTCTATGAGGTCCACTCTCCTTAACCCCTTCAGGGCGCATCACAGAATGGTTCCGTCATGCACCATGGTGCTCATGTGCAGAGGACGGAACCATTCCATCCTCTGCACATGACCACCAAATCACTCTGATGTAAACAGCAGAGGGATTTCCTATTTTGTTTGTGCGCCTTGGGAGCTGGGGAAGAGCTTCCCCAACCTCCCGAGGCATTGTTTTTTATGTAATGGCGCGCTGACGTCATTACATTGAAAATGAAAGTGAAATGAGCCAATCGTCTCATTTCACTTTCATTGCCTACGTGCTTGCAGGGCTATCTCAGCCCCGAGCACGTAGGCAGATGGGAGAGGTATCATTGGAAAGGGGAGAATCTCCCCTTTCCAATGGTACCCTTCCCTAGTGGATCCCTGCTTGGGGATTGCCGAAGGAGTGCGATCCCCAAGCAGGGATCCACCCACTAGACACCAGGAAGGGGGAGCGGACCCTGGGGCAAGGGCTTATGCTAATTGGGAGACTTGAGGGAATGCTGGGTGGGTGAATATGTGTGGCTCCCTACAGATTCCAGAAGTTTCCATCACAGAAATTTGAGGAAAATGTGTGTGGTTTTTTTCACAAAGTTTTGGGTTTGAAGGGATTCTGAGTAACAGAACCTGGTCAGGGGGTGTAACAAACACCCCCGCAGCCCCCGTGGTGCGGGGGGGCCCCAGTCTTCAGTGGGTGAAGGGGGCCCCTCAGCTCTTTGGTAGAGAGCTGTGAGAGAGAGGCTTGCTCTAAAGCAGCTGCAGTGTGCAGCCTGCTCGGAGCTCCTCGCGCTGACCCAGGGCAGGACTGAAGAGAAACAAAGTAATAAGTTACATTGTTTCTCTTCAGTCAGAGCCTGGCCCGGATAAAGGATGGGGGTGGGAGCCCCAGAGAGAGCATTCACCACAGGGCACAGCCTCTGAGAAGGGAGGAGGCAGCACAGAGCTGACAGGGGCAGGAGAAGGATTGCAGCTCCAGGAACAGAATCTGCTGGGACGCACTAGAAGGTAAACAAGCATTTGCATATATGCAAGTCATATATGGTTTGGATTGGAATTGTTAGTTGTGGAATTGTGTTGTGTGGAGTGGATCTGTGTAGTGAAATAATGTGGCATGGTATGCAGTGTAATTATGTGGATAGTAATTGTGTGGTATTGAGTGTACTGGACTTATGTGGAGTGGGACTGTGTGTCATGGAGTGGGATTGTGTGTCTTGGAGAGAGATTATCTGGAATGGTATTTTGTGTTGTGGAGTGGTATGTAGTGGAGTTTACTTATGTGGTGTGCAGTTAAATATTGTAGCATGATGTGGAATTTTGTGGTGTAGATTGGATGTATGTGGTGTGTTGTGTAATTGTGTTGTTTGTTTGAATTATGTAGTTTGTCGTTGAATTATGTGGTGTGGAATGGAAATGTGTAGAGTTGAATTTGTGTGACGTGGAAGTGTGCGCTGTTGAGTGAAAATTATGTTGAGTGGTATTACGAGGCATGGTGTGAAGTGTAGTTATGTGGAATATTGCTATGTGGCATAGACTGGATTTATGTGGAGTGTATTTATGCAATATGGAGTAGGGCATAATTATGTGGATGTAAATTATGTGGTGCTGAGTGGTATTATGTGGAGTGTAATTATGTTGTGTGATGAATTGTGTGGGGATGAATTGTGGAATTGTGTGACGTGTGGAATTATGTGGCATGGTGTGGTGTATAATTGTGCGGAGTGGAATTATGCAGCATGTTGCAGAGTTGTATCTTATGGAGGATAATTATGCGTTTTGGAGTGGAGTGTAAATATGTTGTGTGAAGTATAATTGTATAGGTTGAAGTGGAATTATGTGTAGTTGAATTGTGTTGTGTGGAGTGGAATTATGTGGTTTGGAGTGGTATTAAGTTGTGTGGAATGTTATTATGTGATGTGGAATTATGTGGTATGGAGTGAAGTGGAAATATGTGTTTTTTAATTTTTAGGATTGTCATTTTGTGGTATGGAATGTTGTAGGGTTAAATTATTTATAGTTGAATTGTGTGGCATGGAATTATGAGATGTTCAAATGTGCTGTGTGTGGTAGACTTAGCATAGCTGCCAAGGCTTCAGATTGCGATGTGTGACATTTTCATAATTTCAGTGTAATTATGAGTGACATTTCAACGACTATGAGTGACACTTTCTCCTGAGCAAAATCAAGGAATGAAGAGGAGGGAAACACATAAATATTAGAAATTACGCCCATTTGAGCAACTAGAAACTCTAAGAAAGTCACTGAACTAAAGTGCGCTAACAGCAGGCTACTGAAAACTGAGCAGAGTCAGACTGTGTGAATGTCACCCATTATTACAGTTTAATTATGAAAACGTCACACTTACCAATCTGAAACCTTGGCATCTATGAGTGAATCAGTGTGAAAATGTGCTCTAATTAAGGTGTATTCCTCTGCACCCTCATGGTGACCAGCCTGCCAGGTGTCTTTGCAAACTTGCAAGCGCCAAGCAGTTTTCCATCAGCTACATGTTAATGTTACTCTACAAAATAAATACATAGGATGTTCTCTGCAGAAATCGGAGGTCTGCCTGCGCCAGGTTACACTTACTCCAGCACTTTAAAAGTGGCAGTTCATTCAAGGTCCAATCGGGCCTCCCATAATGTCTGGTTACTCTGCGTAGAAATGCTGCAAAGTTTTTTTTAAATGCTAATCTGTGGTCAGATTAAACCTTCCAAAAAGAGCTGCTTTCATCTATGAGTAATCAGTCCGTTTCTGGGATGCTAAAATCACAGTAAGACCCAGTGACTTACCCTCTAGTGCCTCCTCAGTGATCTTCTGTCTGAGGTAGGGTGCAACTGGGATCTAACATGTTTTAGGACTATGTGGTCTAGACTGCCCTGGGCTGAAGTGTTTCGTCCATTTAGCCAGGAGTGTGAGAGGAGGGGAGATCCGAGCCTGAAGCAGTATGTGCAGTGGTGCCTCTGATGCTCCCAGACTAGAGTTAGGCCACAGCTCCCTGCGCCACGGTAGGCACCTAGACCCTCGACGCAATCAGCTCGTCTGCGGAGAAAGGTCTGTAGGTGCATTAATACAACACCTGCTGGACGGAGGGAGACCTGAGGCCTCTTCTGTGTGTGTGTAAATTGGGCCTCACAGGCCTGCGTCCAGCAGGCAGAGGCCCGAACTTGAGAGGCTGGATGAGGCAATATAGTAGACCGTTAGAGCATGCCTCTCGATGGAATCTAGTCAAAAGAGGAGCATTGAGGACCACGGGAGGGCCAACAGGTGTTGGATGGCTGCGAGGTGACTGACCACAGTAACAGGTGGAACTACGAGAGATGACTGGAGGCGCTAACCCTCTGAGGATCAATAATTCATGGCAGTAAGGGGAGGGGAGATTATGTCTATGCACTCTGAGAGTGTATTGCGCGGTATCAATACAATGTCACCTGGGTACAGTAACGCTTTCGGAAACCATTGTCACTCATTTAGCAATTACTCAATGTAAAACCCCTAATCAGTGCAGCTATATATTTATCTTGCATCTGAAGAAATCAACGCTCTGACACAGGTAAGAGTTACCAATACACCTAGGTCACAGGAGTTACGGGACCTTCACAATTAACGTTTTTGTTTTTCATTCGGGTATGTCTGCTACTGAAAGTAGCTATTACTGCCATGTGAAAGTTTCGAAGAAAACAAGTAGGAATCAGCCTGGAAACAGACTCCCGCATGTTATTCCTTTAATACTTACTCATCGTTATTTCCGTTCCCCCAACAACAAAACAGCAATGAAATTGGGCACTTCAGCGCTGTGGTGTCATTGTGTTAGAATCTTAGATCCCGGCTCCTCCATGCAGAGCGGCCGTTTTTGCACATCGCTCCCCTCAGGGAGGCGGAGGTTATCCCGGGTCACATCGCTCACTCCAGAGCTCCGGTGCCCTTCTCAAGCCCCTAGCTCCCGTCAGGAACCAGTCCTTGCAGATGTTGCACTCGAAGCGGCTGACATCGTAGGGCTGCTGGTGCATGGCGGCGCGCGCCTGCAACAAATCCTCGCGAGACCTAACTTTATGGGCACACTACGGAAATACGGCAAAATGTTGTGGGCATAGAAAAGGGACATTAATTACAGGACTACCACACAGGCAGCTGTACTGCATAACGAAATTTACAGCATCGCTTTTAGGAGACAGGGGAAGCACCAGAAAACAGACGGCGGCCACATGGAAATAATACTACTCCAGCATTGATTAGCAGCACTGGTACCCGAGGAGGCGCAATGCCTGTTATGCGTGATTTTGCATTTCAGTGCGGTGATGCGGATCACCACACTTAAATGCGTTAGTCTAACGCCAGATGCGTGGTACTTGGCCGGGCTGAATTAGGTGGCGTGGATTTGGACAAGCTGTGCACGCTAAGGCTTTTATGTCATGGGGTATAAAGTGGACGTTTGTCTATTTTTCTTTGTAAAAATAATATGGGCTGTTTCTTTACCTTCCGGTACATTTCTGAACAATTTGTTAAGCTAATTTGTATTGTTGCATTGTGTGCGCATGCAGGGAAGAACAAGTGTCTGGCAGACATGCTAAAAATCATCCTACGTCTCAGTATTAACTTCCACACTTCTAAGCAGTAATTCCAATCCTAGAATGAGTTACCTGTTTGCTTTACAACGACAGTTAGTAAAACAAGTAAGTGCTTTGCGAGCCTGTATAAGTAGCGAAGGTTTTAAAGGGACTTGTTTTCGTGCAAGGTATTGCTTTTCCCAGTTCACGGAAGGGATAAAAAACATCTCCAGATAATAATAGGGTTGACAGGATGGTGCGATAGCAGAATATTGATAGGTGTGGATCTGGTGAGGACTGCGGGCAGCAAGTGCTTGATACGCTATTTGCATAAGAAAATACTATATATTTTTTTCATTATCCTCCATTAGTTATTAGTAAGGAAGGGGGAAGAGAAGCGTTCACCGACAGCATTCGGTTAGTCTTAGGGAGACAAAGAATGCTGTGGTCTGTGGTAGATGCCGCCCAGAAGTCATAGGAATATGTATCAGGAGCTGCCATTGAAAGGAAGTGGAAATGCGCTTTAGATGTTGCCGGTATTGATGGCTACTTCGCTGGGCTGACAGTGGGTCGGGAAATGCTACGTTGTCACTATAGGTTTAATTACATGAATCGCGCATTCTCTCTGGTGTTTGTCCTTGGGGTACTTGCTGACTGGTGCTATACATGGGATCAGGTTTGCCTTTGACAGGAGGTATGGTTTAGTGGGGTACATAGTGTAAATTAATGTTGGCATGAGGAAACACAAATCGGACCCTTTGTACATTTAATATTATTGTGTGCATCATGCAGAGGATGAAAAGTAGCAGGAACAGCTTTGATGCAGTAGAGGCTAGCAGGAAGAACTGTTTTGGGGTGGTCAGTTGAAGACATTGTTTAACATGTTTTAAACTACCACAGTGGCATTGGGGAGGGCAACAGCTGAAAGGCTCTGTCTGTACTGGTAGGCAGTGGTTAGATGGGGACCGGCCATCAGTCTTTCTGTCGGTGGTGGACAGGGGAGCAGTGGGCGGCGGTCACGGGTTCGCAGTGACATCCGAGGGGTGGTTTTAAAGGCGGGTGGAAAAGCATAACTGTGGGTTTTGTAGGGGTGAGAGTAGAGCAGAGTTAATGGATGCGTTAGTAGCAGGCACGAAGGCAGTGGTCTGTGTTTGGAGGTGGTTAACTGAGTGGGCTTCGCTTGAAGGTGGGTCATCAAGTAGGAGGATGTGTTTGGTGGGCCGGCTGGAGGCAGTGTTATGTAACTTTGCTGGAGGGCGCAGCAGCAGTATTTACTGATATATGTAAATCGCCCAATGAAAGGGCGGATGTGACCAATGGAGGAACCAGAATCCTTTTTTTATGGCTGGGGTGAGCCCCTGCAGTATGGCGGGTCGCTGGCCTGAGAGCTCTTGACTGACACGGAGAATGGGGGGCCCCCTCCATGTACTTTGCAGGGGGGCCCCCCTCAAGTTTCGTTACGCCACTGAACCTGGTGAGAGCCCCACAAGTCACACCATCCTGGCTTCCCCTGGGTGTATAGTTTAAAAAAATGTGTGAATTTGATAGGTTTCCCTAGGTGTCGGCTGAGCTAGGGTCCAAAATCCCCAGCTAGACACAGTGCAAAAAAAGTGTCAGTTTTCACTGAAAAAATGTGATGTGTCCATGTTGCTTTTTGGGCCGTTTCCTGTCACGGCCACTAGGCCTACCCACACAAGTGAGGTACCATTTTTATAGGGAGACTTGGGGGAATGCTGGGTGGGTGGAAGTTTGTGGCTCCCTGCAGATTACAGAACTTTCCATCACAGAAATGTGAGGAAAATGTGGTTTTTTTTTTTACAAAGTTTGAGGTTTGCAAGGGATTCTGGGTAACAGAACCTGATGATAGCCCCACAAGTCACCCCATCATGGATTATCCTGGGAATCTAATTTTCAAAAATGTATGGGCTTGCTAGGTTTCCCCAGATGCCCCAAAATCCAAAGCTAGGCACTTTGCAAAAAAATGGGTCAGTTTTCTCTGGAAAAATGTGATGCGTCCCCATTGCATTTTGGGCCATTTCTTGTCGCTGTCACTAGGCCTACCCACACAAGTGAGGTACCATTTTTACTGGGAGACTTGGGGGAATGCTGGGTTGGTGGAACGTTGTGACTCCCCGCAGATTCCAGAACTTTCCATCACAGAAATATGAGGAAAATGTTTTTTTTTTTTTTACAAAGTTTGAGGTTTGCAAGGGATTCTGGGTAACAGAACCTGATGAGAGCCCCCGAAGTCACCCCATCATGGATTTCCAGTGGTGACTAGTTTTAAAAAATCTATGGGTTTGCTTGGTTTCCCTAGGTCCCACCTGAGCTAGTGTCCAAAATCCACAGCTAGGCACATTGCAAAAAAAGGGTCAGTTTTCACAGGAAAAATGTGACGTGTCCATGTTACATTTATGGCTGTTTCCTGTTGCGGCCACTAGGTCTACCCACACAAGTTAGGTACCATTTTTTATTGGGAGATTGGGGGGATTGATGGGTGGATGGACGTTTGTAGCTCCCCACAGATTCAGAAACTTTCCATCACAGAAATGTGAGGAAAATGTTTTTGTTTGTTTACAAAGTTTGAGGTTTGTAAGGGATTCTGGGTAACAGAACATTGTGAGAGCCCCACAAGTCTTGGATTCCCCTGGGTGTCTAGTTTTAAAAAATGTAGAGGTTTGCTATGTTTTCCTAGGTGCCGACTGAGCTAAGGTCCAAAATTCACAGCTAGGCACATTGCAAAAAAGGGCCAGTTTTCACTAGAAAAATGTGATGTGTCCATGTTGCGTTTTGGGCCGCTTCTTGTCGCGGACACTAGGCCTACCCACACAAGTGAGGTACCATTTTTATTGGATGACATGGGGGAATGCTGGGTGAGTGGAAGTTTGTGACTCCCTGTAGATTCCAGAACTTTCCATTACAGAAATATGAAGAAAATGTGTTTTTTTAACAAAGTTTGAGGTTTGCAAGGGATTCTGGGTAACGGAACCTGGTGAGAGCCCCACAAGTCACCCCATCATGGATTTCCATGGGTGTCAAGTTTTAAAAAACTGTATGGGTTTGCTAGGTTTCCTTAGGTGCTGGCTGAGCTAAGGTCCAAAATCCACAGCTAGGCACATTGCAAAAAAGGGTCAGTTTTCACTGGAAAATTGGATGTGTCCATGTTGCGATTTGGGCCGCTTCTTGTCGCGGACACTAGGCCTACCCACACAAGTGAGGTACCATTTTTATCGGATGACATGGGGGAATGCTGGGTGGGTGGAAGTTTGTGACTCCCTGTAGATTCCAGAACTTTCCATTACAGAAATATGAAGAAAATGTGTTTTAACAAAGTTTGAGGTTTGTAAGGGATTCTGGGTAACGGAACCTGGTGAGAGCCCCACAAGTCACCCCATCATGGATTTCCATGGGTGTCTAGTTTTAAAAAATGTATGGGTTTGCTAGGTTTCCTTAGGTGCTGGCTGAGCTAAGGTCCAAAATCCACAGCTAGGCACATTGCAAAAAAGGGTCAGTTTTCACTGGAAAAATGTGATGTGTCCATGTTGCGTTTTGGGCCGTATCTTGTTGCGTCTACTAGGCCTACCCACACAAGTCAGGTATCATTTCTATCGGAAGACTTGGGGGAAGGCTGGGTGGGTGGAAGCTTGTGACTCCCTGCAGATTCCAGAACTTTCCATCACAGAAATATGAAGAAAATGTGTTTTTTGACAAAGTTTGAGGTTTGCAAGGGATTCTGGGTAACAGAACCTGGTGAGAGCTCCACAAGTCACCCCATCCTGGATTCCCCTGGGTGTCTAGTTTTAAAGAAATGTACAGGTTTTCTAGGTTTCCCTAGGTGCCGGCTGAGCTAGGGTCCAAAATCCACAGCTAGACACATTGAATAGAAAGGGTCAGTTTACACTGGAAAAATGTGATGTGTCCATTTTGCTTTTTGGGCCATTTCCTGTCACAGGCACTAGGCCCACACAAGTGAGGTACCATTTTCATCGGAAGACTTGGGGGAACACAGAATAGTAGAACAAGGAAGTCATTTTAAGAAAAATGCCCTCTAATTCACATGCTAGTATGGGTACCCACAAATTTGGAGATGTGCAAATAACCACCGTTTCTAAACTCCATATGTTGTTCCCATTTCGGAAATACATAGGTTTCCTTGCTTCCTATTTTCCAGTCTTTATATTTTACCAAATGAATTGCTGTATACCCAGTACACAATGAAAAACCATTGCAAGGCGCTGCTCAGTTATTCGCTCTGGGTACCTCGGGTTCTTGGTGAATCTACAAGTCCTATATATCCCGCGAAAGGTCCAGGAGACGTAACAGTATATTGCTTTCAAAAATCTGCCATACTTAGAAGAAGTTACAGGTGTAAACGTAGGCACAAATGGCATTTTTTTCCAACTCAATTTCAATATTTTTTTATTTCAACTGTTACTTTCTACAGAAAAACCTTGAAGGATCTACACAAATGACCTCTTGCTGAATTCAGAATTGTGTCTATTTTTCAGAAATGTATAGCTTCCATGATCCAATATTGGTTTCACACCTAGTTCTACCACTAACTGGAAGGAGGTTGAAAGCACAAAAAATAGGAAAAATAGGCTTTGTCCCAGTAAAATGCCAAACCTGTGTAGAAAAGTTTGGTTTTATGACAAAAGTCTGCCTGTTCCTGAAAGCTGGGAAGATGGTGACTTTAGCACTGCAAAGCCTTCATTGAAACCATTTGCAGGGAAAAAAACAGACGCTTTCTTCTGCAGCACTTTTTTCAATTTTTCCCCCCAAAACACAAAATTTAACTGTATATTGGCTACTTTCTCAGTCCCCTCCAGGGGAATTCACAAACTTTGGGTACCTTTACAATCCACAGGATGTTGGAAGAAAAGGAATCAAATGTGGTGTGAATGCCTCATGTGGACAAAAAAATACAGGGACCTAACCCGGAACTATGCCTAGCAGCGAAGGGGTTAAATACTGCAGTGCAACACAGGGCACCTTTTTCCAATGCTAACACAACACCAAGAAAGAATCTTCACCAGGGGCAGAACATGATAAGCAGCACATGAAAACTTTGACATGAAAAACAAAACCCAACAACAAACTCGCAACCAGGTACAAATGTGCACACCAACCAAACCAGCAAACCTGCTGCTGTCACTTGTAGCCTTATTAACGGCAGGTAGCATTTAATGACTTAAATGCACACTAGTACTGGACACTGAAGAAGCAAACCACAGTGGGATAAAAACATTGACCTTGAGTGATCTTCTGAATAGATATGGCTCTCATTTGACACATTTTTACTAAGGATATATCAAAATAATACAGACAAGAGGAATTATCACACCAAATCGAAGGGACCTCCTTGGTACGATAAAGACCGCATTGACATAGTGCATATATAAAAATTATCTAAAATCATTGTCAAGGAAAAAAAAATTCTTTATGGCAATTGGTCTGCGGTAAAATAGGAAGTACAAGGAGACCCCATTGTGAGGCAAACTGTGTGACATCTTAAAAGCACTTTTCAAGAAAGCAAATAGCATCTGTGATCAAATGAGTGTAGTACTCCCTCAAATAGTCAATGTTATTCCCTGTGCTGAGGAGAGGCAACAACAATGGAAAACGATTTCCAGCCTCAAAAGACTTTGGCAGTAGGGAAAGGATCAGGTCCCAACATGGTTCATTGTCATTGAGCACTGCACTATTAATAGAAAGAGAAGGAAGAACAACCAGAGAGGAATGCTAATATCCACACTCACTCAGTCTGCTTAACATTGATAACGTCATAGCCTGCTGCCAAGGGCTATAATAGTTGTTAAAGACCCTCTTTATAATTATAGGCTCGAGCCCCAGGTGAGGGCCTATAACAAGGGAGATGTCTTTAACCCGTTCCGTGCGTCGGACGGCCGGGAACCGTCCGACGTCACAGTGGGCATGTGCGTAGGACGGCTCCCAGCCGTCCTAGCACCCACCCACGGGGGAAGCGCTGGTGCTCCCCCATGGGCCGCCCTTTCAGCTGTCCCCACCGGGGAAGGCAGGAGAAGCCCTTCCCCCTGCCCCCCCCCCCCCGATTTCCCCCTCCACGTCATCGCGCGAGTTATTAGAGGATACCGGATGCACTGGAAGCCATTTGCTTCCAGTGCATCCAGAGAAGAGGAGATAAGTTTCTTCTCGGGGAGGGTGGAGGGGGAGTTTAAAAAGGCATCGGAGGAAAGGAAAGGGTTTTCCTTTCCTCCGATGTCTTTTTAAGCATTCCTGGTGCATCGTGCGCCAGGAATACCCGTTTTTTTATTTTTTTAAATGGCCTGTGTTTTGGGGAGCAGCCCCTCGGGCAAGGGTCGCTCCCCTTGAGGGTGCAATTTTTGAAGATGGGTCTGCTCCCCTTTGGGGGGGGGGCAGATCGCTAAAAAAAAAAAAAAAAAAGGCCACTAGGGATTTTTATTTTGTTTTTAAAGGGCCTTTGTGTCGGGGAGCGGCCCCTTGGGCAAGGGTCGCTCCCCTTGGGGGAGTAATTTTGTCAGATGGGTCTGCCCCCCTTGGGGGGGGGGGCAGATCGTTTTTAATTGAAAAAGCCATTAGGCCACCAGGGATTTTATTTTGTTTTTTTTAAATATGTTTTTGGGGAGCGGCCCCTTTGGCAAGGGCCGCTCCCCTTTGGGAATCAGTTATTTTGGCCGTTTATGCCCCCCTTGGAAGCAGATCAGCCTTGTTGTTCTAGGCCCATCTGCCTCCAGGGGGGCAGAAGCCATTAGACACCAGGGGTGGGTTTTAATGTTGTTGGGGAGCGGCCCCTTGGGCAAGGGTCCCTCCCCTTGGGGGAGCAATATGTTATTGGGGAGCGGCCCCTTAGGCAAGGGTCGCGCCCCTTTGGGGAGCATTTATTTGGGCCGTTTCTGCCCCCCTGGGAGGGCAGATCGGCTCAAATAAACAATTATTTGTATTGTATGCCCACTAGGCCACCAGATTGTTTTAGTGTTGCTGGGAGCTGCCCCTTGGGCAAGGGTCGCTCCCCTTTATAGGGTGATTTTTGTGGCCGTTTCTGCCCCCTTTGGTGGCAGATCGGCCATATGTTTTCAGGCCCATCTGTCCCCTAGGGGGGCAGAAGCCACTAGACACCAGGGCTTTTTAAATGTTGGTGTTGGCGAGTGACCCCTTGGGCAAGGGTCGCTCCCCCTTTATGAGGGTGAATTTTTTGGCTGTTTCTGCTCCCCGTGAAGGCAGATCGGCCTTATGCTTTTTAGGCCCACTTTTGCTTGGCTGGTGGATATTGTGTGGACTGGTGCATTATTTGCATATGTGATTGTAATGTTTTATTTCTCCTTTTTATTCTAGTGCAAAGCTTTTGATTCTTGTTTGCGGTTTCGGCAGTGGTTGATCTGCAGTTTTGCGTAGTTGCATTTTTTTGGTAAGAAAAACATTTTTGTTGTGTTTACTCCAAATGAGTATTAATGTCATGCATGAATGAATTTTTTGTAAGGGGTGTCATAATAGCAGCATATTTAGTTAGTATTTTGAGCATGAAAATCTTTGCGATGTGTTTTGCGTTGTCTTATGTGTAATTTTCTTTTCTTTTTCTTTTTTAGTGGGATACTGTTGGTCCTTACTGTGTCTGTGCAGAGTAGGTGGTGGTGAGTCTAGCTGCTTCTGGCAAGTGAGTGGTATAGTGTTGGAGTATATAGGTCTTTGTGATAAAGCCACAATTTGTTTATGACTTATTTTACAAAGGATTTATTGTTGTTGACTTTTTTTGACAAGTTACCTTTATTAGTAAGCATTATGGCTAGCCGTAGAATTACTGCTCAGCAGGTGGTTGGTATGCTTTTTGAATCTTCCTCTGAGCAGGATTATGAGACTGACAGTGCGTCTGAGGGAGAGGAGGGAGCGCAAGATTCTCGCAGTGAGTTTTCTGTCCACGAGGAATCATCTGATGATGAAGCTACTCTCAGTGCGGATGAAGCTACTCTCAGTGTGGATGAAGTGCCTGTTTTAGAGGAGGACACTGATGTGCTGATGGTGCAGCAAGAGACATCGGTATTGCAGCCTGAGGCTGCAAGGCTTCCTACTGGAAGTGCTGGACTCTGGGTGGATCCAAACATGGTGCAGCCGGTGTTGCCTGCCTTTAGTGGGGATGCAGGGTGTAGAGCGAATTGTGAAACTTTTTTGCCTATACAGTTTTTTCAGTTGTTTATGGATGATGTATTTTTGGCTGAGATTGTTGAGCAGACTAATTTGTATGCTGAACAGTTTTTGAGGGACAACAGTGCCAGACTTAGGCCCCGCTCTAGAGCTACCCGGTGGACTCCCACAAATCTGGATGAGATGAAGAAGTTTTTGGGTTTTACTTTTTTGATGGGCTTGATAAGGAAGCCGTCCATGGCTTCATATTGGTCTACCAGTCCCTTGATGGCAACTGCCATATTTCCTGCAATTATGAGTAGTGACCGGTATTTACTTTTGCTTCGGATGCTGCATTTTGTTGATAATGTTTTGGCGTTGCCACGAGATCACCCTGACTGTGACCGTCTTTTTAAGATTCGGCCTGTTCTTGATCACTTTCTAGATCGATTTTCAGAGATCTATACTCCAGGGAAAGAAATAACTGTTGATGAGTCTTTGGTCCTGTTCAAGGGCCGTTTGGTTTTTAGGCAGTACATTCCTAGCAAGAGGGCACATTATGGAATTAAGATGTATATGTTGTCTGAGAGTAGGACAGGATATGTCTATAATTTCCGGGTGTACACTGGTAGGGATTCCACTATTGACCCCCCTGGTTGTCCGTCCACTTTTGGAGTTTCAGAGAAAATTGTGTGGGATCTTGCTAGAGGACTGTTTAACAGAGGCCACCATTAGTACCTTGATAACTTCTACACTGCTGTGCAATTGTTTAAGGAATTGTTCAAAGTGGACACTTTTGCTTGTGGCACAATCTGCTCTAACCGTAAAGGTTACCCAAAAGAGCTTGTTTGCAAAAAGCTTCAGAGGGGACAGTGCAGTGCCTTGCGTAGTGAGGCACTGCTAGCTGTGAAATTTGTGGACAGGAGGAATGTGTACATGCTGACTACCATTCATGATGAGAGTACTTCACCTGTGACTGTTTGGGGTCAGGTTGCTGAAGTGCGCAAACCTGTGTGCATTGTAGACTACAATAAGCACATGGGTGGTGTTGATAAAGTAGATCTGAGGTTGAAACCTTACACTGCTGTTCGTAAGGCTTACATTTGGCATAAGAAGTTGGCCATCCATCTCTTCAATTTAGCAACTTTCAATGCTTTTGTTGTGTTCAAGGAGTGTTCTCCTGCGTCAAAGATGGCTTTTGTTCAGTTTCAGGAGTCTGTGATAGGCAGCCTTGTTGTTGTGGAACAGGCAAGTGTTCCTAGAGTTGGAGTGGTGGATGATGTGGCTAGATTGAAAGATCGCCACTTTCCTGATTTAATTCCTCCCACGCCCAAAAAAAACAATCCCTGGAAGAGATGTAGAGTCTGCTTGCGAAGAGGTATGCGGAAGGAGAGTCGTATGCACTGTGCCGATTGTTCTTCTAATCCTGGGCTGTGTGTGCCCACATGTTTCATATTGTATCACACTCAAAAGAGTTTTTGGGAGCAACTGTGAGTCTAATAGTGTACTGCCTGGTCTGTATGGTTTTATATAGTTTTTTTTTGTTGTTGTTTTTTTTTGTTCAGTTTCACGTTTGGCAATAGAATGATGTCTTTAGTTACTGCTGTTGTTTTTGTAGTTATAGTTTTGTATCTAGTTGCAATTGGTTTATGTTTTCTTTCTTGTTAAAAAAAATTTATGACGGTGTGCGTGGACTGGCGCTTGGCTGGTGGTGTGCGTGGACTGGCGCTTGGCTGGTGGTGTGTGTGGACTGGTGCTTGGCTGGTGGTGTGCGTGAATTGGCGCTTGGCTGGCAGTGTGCGTGGACTGGCACTTGGCTGGCGGTGTGCGTGGACTGGCGCTTGGCTGGCGGTGTGTGTGGACTGGCGCTTCGCTGGCGGTGTTTGTGGACTTGCGCTAGGCTGGCGGTGTGCGTGGACTGGTGCTTGGCTGGCAGTGTGCGTGGACTGGCGCTTGGCTGGCGGTGTGCGTGGACTGGCGCTTGGCTGGCAGTGTGTGTGACTGGTGCTTGGCTGGCGGTGTGCGTGGACTGGCGCTTGGCTGGCGGTGTGCGTGGACTGGCACTTAGCTGGCGGTGTGCATGGACTGGTGCTTGGCTGGCGGTGTGCATGGACTGGTGCTTGGCTGGCGGTGTGCGTGGACTGGCACTTAGCTGGCGGTGTGCGTGGACTGGCGCTTGGCTGGTGGTGTGCGTGGATTGGCGCTTGGCTGGTGCTGTGCGTGGACTGGCGCTTGGCTGGCGGTGTGCGTGGACTGGTGCTTGGCTGGCGGTGTGTGTGGACTGGTGCTTGGCTGGTGGTGTGCGTGGGCTGGCACTTGGCTGACAGTGTGCGTGGGCTGGCGCTTGGCTGGCAGTGTGGGTGGGATGGTGCTTGACTGGCAGTGTGTGAGTTGTGACATGCTGCTGGTCATTACACACGCTGCTAGTCAAACGCCACTGCAGACACTATGTCAAGCACCAGCCGGTGTGATTGCTGTGCCAGTCATGTGGGCGTATGAAAGTGATGGGCCCTTGAATGGCGCAGTCTGTTGATGTGAATGTTGTAATGTGCTGGGCCCGCGGCTGGCGGTGTGAATGGTCTTGTGTGTCACGTATGAAAGGTGTGTGAATGGCCTGTAAAGAGGTTGGTGCCTTGCCGTGGCTTTACAGCTCACGAGCTGTGAGTCATCGGTTCAGGTTTTTAACCTTTTAAATATTAACAGTGCATTTTCTTTTTGTGAAATCTCTTGTTAATAGAATTTTACGCTCTGAACCTTCACTCACCCTCGTGCCAAATCCAACCAGTATGTGTGAGTATTTAAGGAATTGTTCAGTTTGAAGGAATATTTGTCTTTTCTGTCTCTCTCTGCCAGGGTGTACATTGTCTCCACATTGTCTGTGAATGTGAGTGTTGTAATGTGCTGGGGCCGCAGTTGGTGGTGTGAAAGTGTGTGTCAAGTATGAAAGGTGTGTGAATGGCCTGTAAAGAGGTTGGTGCCTTGCCGTGGCTTTACAGCTCACGAGCTGAGTCATTGGTTCTGGTTTTTAACCTTTTAATTAATACAGTGCATTTCTTTTATGTGAAATCTCTTGTTAATAAAATATACATTTTGAACCTTTCACTCACCCTTGTGCCAAATCCAACCAGTATGTGTGTGTACTTGAGGAACAGGTAGATAGGCAGTCATATTTGTCTCATTTGTCTTTCTGTGCTAAGGTGTAGTCTGTCTCTAGGGAAAATTTACCAACTTTAGATATTTCTGTAGAGTAAAAAGAAAAATGGGGAGTGCTGGGTGGTGTGCCTCTCATGGATCCCAACATGTTTTTTACTCACGCCATGCAAACCTCAAAATGTGACTATAGTCACTCATTTGCCTTGAATTACTGTGTCATAATATTCTGTTGTCTGAAAAACCACAATTTTCCTACCACCCTGCATTCCCCCCAGGTCTCCTGATAAAAATGGTACCTCACTCGCGTGGGTGGGTCAAGTACCCGCGACAGGCAAGGGCCCAAAACCTATTGAGGCAACATCAAAATTACCTATCGCAAAACAACCTGGTTTTGCAATGGGGGGTCCCATGAGTTTTTGGCCCCGAGCTCGGTGGCCATCTAGGGAAACCTACCAAACCCACACATTTATGAAAACTAGACACCCGGGGGAGTCCAGCGAGGTATGGCTTGTGTGGGTCCCCTAACATTTTCCTACCCAGAATCCCTTGCAAACCTCAAATTTAGCTGAAAAATTCACTTTTTTCTCAAATTTCTGTGTGGGAAAGTTCTGGAATCTGCGTGGATCCACAAATTTCTTCCCACCCAGCGTTCCCCCAGGTCTCCCGATAACAATGGTACCTCACTCGCGTGGGTGGGTCAAGTACCTGCGACAGGCAAGGGCCCAAAACCTATTGAGGCAACATCAAAATTACCTATCGCAAAACAACCTGGTTTTCAGGGGGGGTCCCATGAGTTTTTGGCCCCGGGCTCGGCCGCCATCTAGGGAAACCTACCAAACCCACGCATTTCTGAAAACTAGACACCCGGGGGAGTCCAGTGAGGTATGGCTTGCGTGGGTCCCCCAACATTTTCCTACCCCGAATCCCCTGCAAACCTCAAATTTAGCTGAAGAAATCACTTTTTTCTCAAATTTCTGTCTGGGAAGGTTCTGGAATCTGCGTGGATCCACAAATTTCCTCCCACCCAGCGTTCCCCCAGGTCTCCCAATAAAAATGGTACCTCACTCGTGTGGGTGGGTCAAGTACCCGCGACAGGCAAGGGCCCAAAAACTATTGAGGTGACATCAAAATTACCTATCGCAAAACAACCTGGTTTTGCAAGAGGGGTCACATGAGTTTTTGGCCCCGGGCTCGGCGGCCATCTAGGGAAACCTACCAAACCCACACAGTTCTGAAAACTAGACACCCGGGGGAGTCGAGCGAGGTATGGCTTGCGTGTGTCCCCCAAACTTTTCCTACCCAGAATCACCTGCAAACCTCAAATTTAGCTGAAAAAATCACTTTTTTTTCAAATTTCTGTCTGGGAAAGTTCTGGAATCTGCGTGGATCCACAAATTTCCTACCACCCAGCGTTCCCCCACGTCTCCTGATAAAAATGGTACCTCACTTGTGTGGGTAGGCATAGTGGCTGCAACAGGAAATGGCCCAAATCGTACTGTGGAGACTTCAAAATTACCTATAACAAAACTACCTGATTTTGGGGGGGACAACTGGGGTTTTGGCCCCGGGCTCGCCCCCAACTAGGGAAACCCACCAAACCCACACATTTCTGAAAACTAGACACCCTGGGGAGTCCAATGAGGTATGGCTTGCGTGGATCCCCCAACGTTTCCCTACCCAGAATGCCCTGCAAACCTCAAATTTAGCTGAAAAAACACATTTTCCACATATTTTTGGGTGGAATCACCGTGCCGGCACAAATGTCCTACCCACAGCATTCTCCTTAGTGTCCCGAGTAAAGTGATACCTCACTTGCGTGGGTGTCCAATGCAGAATTGGCTAAAAACGTATTTTTAAAAAAAAATAAAGCGCTTAGAATTCTCGGTGCTATACCCCTAATCCCTATGTTTTGGGCTCTTCCCAGTCACAGGCCCTTGCCCCTCCCACACAAGTGAGGTATCATTTTACTCGGGAGACTGAGGGGAACGCTGTGGGGTAGGACATTTGTGCCGGCACGGTGATTCCACCCAAAAATATGTGGAAAATGTGGTTTTTTCAGCAAAATTTGAGGTTTGCAGGGCATTCTGGGTAGGAAAATGTTGGGGGACCCACGCAAGCCATACCTCATTGGACTCCCCAGGGTGTCTAGTTTTCAGAAATGTGTGGGTTTGGTAGGTTTCCCTAGATGGCGGCGAGCCCGGGGCCAAAACCCCAGGTGCCCCCCCCAAAACCAGGTAGCTTTATTATAGGTAATTTTGAAGTCTCCACAGTACGATTTGGGCCATTTCCTGTTGCAGCCACTATGCCTACCCACACAAGTGAGGTACCATTTTATCGGGAGATGTGGGGGAACGCTGGGTGGTGGAAATTTGTGGATCCACGCAGATTCCAGAACTTTCCCACACAGAAATTTGAGAAAAAAGTGATTTTTTTCAGCTAAATTTGAGGTTTGCAGGGGATTCTGGGTAGGAAAATGTTGGGGGACCCACGCAAGCCATACCTCGCTGAACTCCACCGGCTGTCTAGTTTTCAGAAATGTATGAGTTTGGTAGGTTTCCCTTGATGGCCGACGAGCCCGGGGCCAAAAACTCATGGGACCCCCCTTGCAAAACCAGGTTGTTTTGCGATAGGTAATTTTGATGTTGCCTCAATATGTTTTGGGCCCTTGCCTGTCGCGGGTACTTGACCAATCGACGCGAGTGAGGTACCATTTTTATTGGGAGACCTGGGGGAACGCTGGGTGGGAGGAAATTTGTGGATTCACGCAGATTCCAGATCTTTCCCACACTGAAATTTGAGAAAAAAGTGATTTTTTCAGCTAAATTTGAGGTTTGCAGGGGATTCTGGGTAGGAAAATGTTGGGGGACCCACGCAAGCCATACCTCGCTGGACTCCCACGGGTGTCTAGTTTTCAGAAATGTGTGGGTTTGGTAGGTTTCCCTAGATGGCTGCCGAGCCCGGGGACAAAAACTCATGGGACCCCCCTTGCAAAACCAGGTTGTTTTGCGATAGGTAATTTTGATGTCGCCGCAATAGGTTTTGGGCCCTTGCCTGTCGCGGGTACTTGACCCACCCACACAAGTGAGGTACCATTTTTCTCGGAAGACTTTGGGGAACGCAGGGTGGGTAGAATTTTGTGTATGCATGCAGATTCCAGGACTTTCCACCACAGAAATGTGAGGAAAATGTGTTTTTTTGGACACATTTTTAAGTTTGCATGGGATTCTGGGTACCAGAACCTGGTGAGAGCCAGTCACGTCACCCCATCCTGGATTACCCTGGGTGTATAGTTTTCAAAAATGTAGAGGTTTGCTAGGTTTCCCTTGGTGCCGGCAGAGCTAGGGTTCAAAATCTGCAGCTAGACACTTTGCAGAAAAAGGGTCCGTTTTCACTGTGAAAATGTGGTGTGTCCACGTTGCGTTTTGGGCCGTTTCCTATCGCGGGCACTAGGCCTACCCACACAAGTGAGGTACCATTTTTCTTGGGAGACTTTGGGGAACGCGGGGTGGGTGGAATTTTGTGGATCCACGCAGATTACAGAACTTTCCACCACAGAAATGTGAGGAAAATGTGGTTTGTTTGACAAATTTTTAGGTTTGCAAGGGATTCTGGGTAACAGAACCTGGTGAGAGCCAGTCAAGTCAACCCATCCTGGATTCCCCTGGTTGTCTAGTTTTAAAAAATGTATAGGTTTGCTAGGTTTCCTTAGGTGCCGGCAGAGCTAGGGTTCAAAATCTACAGCTAGGCACTTTGCAAAAAAAGGGTCAGTTTTCACAGTGAAAATATGATGTGTCCACGTTGCGTTTTGGGCCGTTTCCTGTCGCGGGCACTAGGCCTACCCACACAAGTGAGGTACCATTTTTCTTGGAAGACTTTGGGGAACGTGGGGTCAGTGGAATTTTGTGGATCCACGCAGATTCCAGTACTTTCCACCACAGAAATGTGAAGAAAATGTGGGTTTTTTTGGCAAATATTTAGGTTTGCAAGGGATTCTGGGTAACAGAACCTGGTGAGAGCCAGTCAAGTTACCCCAACCTGGATTCCCCTGGGTGTCTAGTTTTCAAAAATGTATAGGTGTGCTAGGTTTCCCTAGGTGCCGGCAGAGCTAGGGTTCAAAATCTAAAGCTAGGCGCTTTGCAAAAAAATGGTCAGTTTTCACTGTGAAAATGTGGTGTGTCCACGTTGCGTTTTGGGAGTTTCCTGTCACGGGCACTAGGCCTACCCACACAAGTGAGGTACCATTTTTCTCTGAAGACTTAAGGGAACGCAGGGTTGGTAGAATTTCGTGGATCCACGTAGATTCCAGAACTTTCCACCACAGAAATGTGAGGAAAATGTGGGTTTTTTTACAAATTTTTAGGTTTGCAAGGGATTCTGGGTAACAGAACCTGGTGAGAGCCAGTCAAGTTACCCCATCCTGGATTGCCCTGGGTGTCTAGTTTTCAAAAATGTATAGGTTTGCTAGGTTTCCCTAGGTGCCGGCAGAGCTAGGGTTCAAAATCTACAGCTAGGCACTTTGCAAAAAAGGGTCAGTTTTCACTGTGAAAATGTGGTGTGTCCATGTTGCGTTTTGGGCCGTTTCCTGTTGCGGGCACTAGGCCTACCCACACAAGTGAGATACCATTTTTCTCGGAGGACTTTGGGGAACGCGGGGTGGGTGGAATTTTGTGGAAATACGCAGATTCCAGAACTTTCCACCACAGAAATGCGAGGAAAATGTGTTTTTTTGACAAATGTTTAGGTTTGCAAGGGATTCTAGGTAACAGAACCTGGTGGGAGCCAGTCAAGTTACCTCATCCTGAATTCCCCTGGGTGTCTAGTTTTCAAAAATGTATAGGTTTGCTAGGTTTCCCTAGGTGCCGGCAGAGCTAGGATTCAAAATCTACAGCTTGGCACTTTGCAAAAAAAGGGTCTGTTTTCACTGTGAAAATGTGGTGTGTCCACGTTGCGTTTTGGGCCATTTCCTGTCGCAAGCACTAGGCCTACCCACACAAGTGAGGTACTATTTTTCTTGGAAGACTTTGGGGAACGCGGTGTGGCTGGAATTTTGTGGATCCACACAGATTCCAGACCTTTCCACCACAGCAAATTATTAGGATGCAAGGGATTCTGGGTAACAAAACCTGGTGAGAGCCAGTCAAGTCACCCCATCCTGGATTCCCCTGGGTGTCTAGTTTTCAAAAATGTATAGGTTTACCAAGTTTCCCTAGGTGCCGGCAGAGCTAGGGTTCAAAATCTACAGCTTGGCACTTTGCAAAAAAAAGGGTCAGTTTTCACTGTGAAAATGTGGTGTGTCCCCGTTGCGTTTTGGGCCGTTTCCTGTTGCGGGCACTAGGCCTACCCACACAAGTGAAGTACCATTTTTCTCGGAAGACTTTGGGGAACGCGGGGTGGGTGGAATTTTGTGGATCCACCCAGATTCCAGAACTTTCCACCACAGAAATGTGAGGAAAATTTGTTTTTTTTGACAGATTTTTAGATTTGCAAGGGATTCTGGGTAACAGAACCTGGTGAGAGCCAGTCAAGTCACCCCATCCTGGATTCCCCTGGGTGTCTAATGTTTAAAAATGTATAGGTTTGCTAGGTTTCCCTAGGTGCCGGCAGAGCTAGGGTTCAAAATCTTCAGCTAGGCACTTTGCAAAAAAAAGGGTCTGTTTTCACTGTGAAAATGTGGTGTGTCCACGTTGCGTTTTGGGGCGTTTCCTGTGGCGGGCACGAGGCCTACCCACACAAGTGAGGTACCATTTTTCTCGGAAGACTTTGGGGAACGCGGGGTGGGTAGAATTTTGTGGATCCACGCAGATTCCAGAACTTTCCACCACAGAAATGTGAGGAAAATGTGTTTTTTTGGACAAATTTTTAGGTTTGCAAGGGATTCTGGGTAACAGAACCTGGTGAGAGCCAGTCAAGTCACCCCATCCTGGATTCCCCTGGGTGTCTAGTTTTCAAAAATGTATAGGTTTGCTAGGTTTCCTTGGTGCCAGCAGAGCTAGGGTTCAAAACCTACAGCTAGGCACTTTGCAAAAAAAGGGTCAGTTTTCACTGTAAAAATAAAGTGTGTCCACGTTGCGTTTTGGGCCGTTTCCTGTCGCGGGCACTAGGCCTACCCACACAAGTGAGGTACCATTTTTATCGGGAGACTTAGGGTAACACAGAATTGTAAAGCAACTGTTATTACCTATTGACTTTCGATGCATTTGTGCCTTCCAAAAGAAAGACAATGTGTAAAAAGAAGTCATTTTGAAAAATGACCTATAATTCTCATGCTAGTATGGGTACTCACAATTTCGGAAATTGGCAAATATCTACTGTTTCTAAACTCTATATTTTGTTCCAATTTCAGAAATACATAGGTGTCTTTCATACCGATTTTTCCATGTATATATTTTCCCAAATTAATTGCTATATACCCGGTACATAATGAAAAACCATTGCAAGATGCTGCTCAGTTATTGGCTCTGGGTTCGTCGGGTTCTTGGTGAACCTACAAGTCCTATATATCCCCACAACCAGAAAGGTCCAGCGGATGTAACGGTATATTTCTTTCAAACAGCTGTCACAATTAGAAGAAGTTACAGGTGAAAACGTTGGCACAAATGGCTGTTTTTTTCAACGAATTTTAAATTTTTCCTATATTTAACTGTTAGTTTCTATAAAGAAACCTTGAAGGATCTACACAATTGACCCCTTGCTGAATTCAGAATTTTTTCTACTTTTCTAAAATGTATCGTTTTCCAGGATCCATTACAGCTTTCATACCCATTTCTACCATTAACTGGAAGAAGGTTGAAAGCACAAAAAATAGCAAAAATAGGCTATATCCCAGTAAAATGTGTAAAGAATGTTGGTTTTCTGACAAAAGTCTGTCATTCCCTAAAAGCTGGGAAAATGGTGATTTCAGCCCCATAAACCCTTTGTTGATACCATTTGCAGGGAAAAAACCAGATGCTTTCATTTGCAGCACTTTTTTCCCATTTTTCCCCCAAAAAACAAAATGTAACTGTATTTTGGCTAATTTCTGGGTCCCCTCCAGGAGAATCCACAAACCCTGGGTACCTTTAGAATCCCCATGATGTTGGAAGAAAAGGACGCAAATTTGGCGTGGATACCTTATGTGGTCAAAAAGTTACAGGGGCCTAAGCGCGAACTACCCCAAATAGCCAAAAAAAGGCTTAGCAAAGGGGGGAAAAGGCCTAGCAGCGAAGGGGTTAACAACCACTACAGCCTGAAGCAGAAGGGCTATAATGATACTTTGACATCCCTCCCACTGCTGGTAGAATGTTCAGAAATAAACTGGGAAAACATAAAGACGAGAACCGGCATATTGGGGCATTGACTGTCTACAGGCCATTTCTAAGTCTGAGCCATTTAATTATCTTCAATGGAGCTCTAAACATTCCAGAGTTCTAATTTCAGTAATATTATTTAAAGCAAGTGGTGCCAAAATGTTGATGTGTGTGCAGTGTTCCTAGGCTTTTCTGCAACTCGTTAGTAAAGAAGAGGTAATGACTGAGTACGGAATGATGGAAATATTTTAGGAGTAATTTGAACCTTAAATGCAAATGCCTGGGTAAAAGTGAAACTTAACCAGCAGGGGGAATTCAGGTCTTACAAAAGGAATTGATGTTTACTTGCCCCCACTCTTTTTTAGCGGTAGGTGAACAATATGTACCTTGAGACCCTCGTTGCCTTGCAAAAACGTCTGAAGGTGTGATACTTTGAGACATGAAGTTTTTATATGCTGTCAACACAATCTGAAAATTAGCACAAACCTCACTTAGTTTGCGTCAATGCAAAATGCATGAATAGCAATCTGAAAATATTGTAAAAAATTATCTTTGAGAGAGAGTAGACACCTTATAAATTCATTTTTAAAGATTAGACCCTCGAAAAGCTTACCAGTGTTCCTTATCTGGGCACACTGGTTTCCAACATTAAAAATGCTACCAGCAATTCAAAATTTGCTGCAATGGTGGCTGTGAGGCTCGTATACCAACGACATGAAACAAACAGTTGCCCAAAGTGATATCAAATTGTATTGACCACTAGGGGGAAATGTCACCTATTCATCTGGAATTCGGGGCCTAGATAAATCCTTCATACTCCATGCAGTCTTTGAAAGAAAACTCTGAACAACCCAGCTACCTCTCACAAATGTTTTTTTCAGAGTGACTATGACTCACTTTTTTGCAACAAGGCCATGAGGGCCCCATCTTCACTATGGAATTAAGAGGAAGATGTATTCAACCTACCACTTTCTAGTTGACGTGGAACATGTGACGTTGGACTGCAAGGTTATACTCACTGCACACAACCTGAAATATTTAGAATCCTTTGGCATATTTTGGTTCCCGCAGCCAGTCAGCCCCCTTCCTTTATCTCCAGAAATTGTCATCCATGAAGGAAATACAAATTTAAAAGAAGTGAAGGTCTCCACAAAATGGATAGCATCCTGTTGGATAATACCTATCAGATAGTCGCCAAGAATGGTGTACTAACCCACATTAAAAAAGATGCTTTATCCTGGCAAATGCAGATTCCTCCAGCTTAGAATGAAATTAATATGAGGAAATTCTCAGTAAGCAGCTAACTATTTTGGGCATGGTACATGTACTGACGAACTGAGAGAGGTACTTCTGTGTCCAGTCTATAAATATATGGATAAGGAGCTGACTGGAGGTCCAGGTTAAGCTTAAATCTATGACATCAAAACCAGACTAGGTATTGCTCTTCCTGGTAATCAACTCTTTGTCACAGAGGTAATTTCCGACTCGTATCTTTACATCCGCACTCGGGCCAGGATTTCCGCACCCGGGGCGGAATCTCCTGAATCTCCTGAATCGGGTCGGAGTCTCTGAAATCGAATAGGAGTCTCTGTAACCGGGTCAGAATCTCCGCACTCGGCCGGGATGATCATTGCATTCAATGCGAAACACCCGGGTGAGTGCTTACCATCCCCCCGCTTGGAGCCGATGAAATCAATTGACACTACCTGCAAGACCTGCACTACAAACCATATAAAAGCAGCACACTAACAAGGACCAGGTTTGTCCACATCAAGTTCTTGCTTGACTGCTCTTCACATCACTTCAGGAAAATGCTTCACCAGAGGAAGAAGAAAAACTTTACAGAGGAGGAGACAGCTATGATCTTGGAGTTCATTGTGAGCTACCACAAACGGCTCCATGGTTTCCCCCCTTACAGCACCAGTTGCACACAGAAGGCATCCCTATGGCAGCATTTAGCCACTGCAGTCCCAGCATTGGGGAAGGATGTCCGCACTGTCATTGACATCAAGAAAAAGTGGCAGGATGAGAAGAGGTGGGTGAAGGAGAAGTATGCCAGGATTGAGGTGGCCAGAATTCTCACTGGTGTACAATCTGGACCCTGGCTCCATTTCACCTCACTGGAAGAGGATATCCTCAACACCATACACCCCCACATGCTCCATGGGCTGCCTGTGAGTGATGTCTGCAATGTGGTACCAGGTAAATGTGATGACCAGAACATGGATATGAAATGTCTTTCTTTGTTCCACCACAATTGGGGCTAAGGAAGTTGTCCCAAGTATGTATAAAAGCATAGTGAGTCAGAGCCTCACATGTCTCCTTCTGTACGTTGCACCACAAGTCCCAGAAACCTTAGAGATGGAAATGGCAAAGCCCATTTCCGCTATCAAAGACATGGGCCCAGCACTGCTGGCTTATATATCTAACACTGCTAAACAGCAATAGACAAAGTGCCCCTGCCACTTTTCCTGCCACTGCAGGTGCATGTAAGAGCGTGGGAGGGTGGGGATGTAGGGGAGGGGAAATTCTGACAGACAGCGTAATAGGGAAAATAAAATAAAAAGAACATTTTTCTTTTTTTTCTTTTAAATTGATTTTCCCCATTCCTTTGTTTGGCTAATTCCCCCCCCCCCCGCCCCTCCATGCCCCCCGACTGCTCCTATCTGCACCAGCCGTGGCTGCATTTAGCATTACTGTTAGCATGTAGATGCAGTGAGGTAAATTCAGACATGTTGCACTTGTACATTTTTGCTTTGCTGACTTTTCAGTGTTCTCCTGTATTGACACATTCAGCCAGAGTACAGTCATCCTCTGCTGGGAGGAAATGAAATCATCCACAGCAAGCTATACCACCCTCATAAACTGGTAAGTAAATCTGGTCAGGAGAGGGTCCAAAAGACTACATTGTCAGCAGACAACAGATGGGCATATTGGGCCCGATTCATAAAGGTAAACTGAGACGAAAACCTAACTTTACGACTTTCGGTATTCAGAAAGCACATTTACAAGTAGTAAATGCCTTTGTGAATATCGAAAGTCGTAAAGTTAGATTTTCATCTCAGTTAACCTTTGTGAATCGGGCTCATTACATGTATTCCATCAACAGTGCCAGAAATGTGAACTGTACTCTGAAATCCAGTGCATTACATGTGGCGACTGGAATGTTAACTGGCAAACGCACATATCTTTGTAGGTCCTATGATATCATCCAGGATTCCTGGCCCCACAGTGACATCTACTACAAGGTTGGCTGTGACATCTGGTCAGGAACCACACACTGGGCAGATGCGGGACCCTGGTAAGTAAACCCAAGATTCATGTACCTGAATGCTCATAAAATGTGGATTTCATGTCCGCAGTATGTTGTATGTGTTCAACATCATTGTTGTCCCTAATCACAATATGCCCACATATGGCATTTTAACACATACCATATCACACCATGGTGGCTAGGGAAAGGATGACACTAAATGTATGGCAAGTCAGTGCAGCATGTACATAATAGACTAATTTGTGTCATATGAAGTGGAGTAGCCACAACTGGATTGTAAGTCAATGATTTGAAAACTCTCATTGAAAATCCCAGGGAACAAAATGTATGGAAATTGGTGTAGATGAGGGTTGCACTGATGCCAGTTAGGTTGTGTTGTTTTGAGAGGGGTGTATGGGATGCTGAGGTGGATGTAGAGGAAGTGAAACATATATATTAGGTGGCTGAACTGCACAACGCAAATCCAGTGTAGGTGGCAAACATCCAAGCTTCTACGCTTCACCACAATATGTATTTCAGCTTGCCTCCTCTCCTACCGTATTCCCATATATAAGTGACAGGATAATATATGAGGTTAGGATGTGTGCTGGACAAGACATCATCCATTGATAGCTAAGTTCTACCATGATGCCGTACATGTATAAAAGGAACAGAGGACACACAAAGATTGAACATAACAAAGGTATGAAGACCTAAAGGGGCGTTGTGACTTCATGGGGAGGGAAGCGCAAATGTGCCACAATATGTGCCTGTCTATTGGACATATCACATATTAACTCTCCAATGCAATGATATGATCTGATGTGCAAATGTGAAACTGGTTTGCATGATGATGTACACTTCTTTAGATTTGTCAACAGACAACATCATACTCATGAGGCATAAAGGTGTAACCAAAGGTAGGCAGAGACGTTCACCATAATTATCCCCTTCCTTCAAATATCAGTTACCTTCTCATACACATTTGTTAAAGTGATATCTCAGTGATGTCAGTGCTATGTGGAGGTAACAGCTGGCAACTGCTGCTGGTGATCAGGGGCCCAATGTAAAGTTCAGGAGGTACACATGCGGCACACTGGCCAGAAATAGCATATCAATGGTCTATGACAATGACAATGACATATACATGTTAACTCGTGGCTATCATGCTGTGTACTTAAATAAGGACATGTATGTCTCATACCACCTGCTGGCAAGATACCATCAGTGCTACAGCCAGCACCATCCCGGGGTATGCAAGACATCTTGGCTGCAGCAGTGAAACCCACTCACATCTGTCCATCAGGCAAGCGTGCCATAAAGTGTTTCCCTATTATGGATTCCAAAATCATTCCAAATATCCAAATCCCCTTCTGCTCAGCATCTGTAGATGGTGTGTAAAAAGTTAAACACATACTATTTCAGTTATGTGCGTGTCATGTGTGTCTGTTAGCATTTTTTTTCGGAGTTTTATACAGCGCGAACTTGACCCGAATGGGGTATCAGAGCGCCTTACATAGCACCAGTTGCATTACATGAGGACACATTCATTAAAGTCATATTAGTCATACAGATCTTTAAGTATGCTGGATCACTGACTGCTTCTTCAGCTACACCTATGAGGAGCCAGGTTCAGCAGTTGACATCAGGGTGGATCGCAAAGCAACACAGAGCTGTGGCTGGAGCTGGTGAGTTTGCTCATGCATTGTACATCTCTATTCCATACCTCAGTGCTAAGGTGTGAGACGTCAAGTGTAGGTGTACCCAAACCAGGTCACATATGCAGCGTACAGTAGAATCAATCCTTGTGTTGCACCACATCATATACTGGGTTAATTACTAATCCTGTTGCAACCTCTGTCTTCCAGGTTGACGATGAGGAGAATGGACCTTCCACCAGTGGTGGCCAACGGGCAATCGAAGGGGAGAATCCACTACTCTTGTAAACAGCAATTTCAGCTGCAAGTACTGCACAAGAGGAGGAGGAGGAGGAAGTACCAGAGGAGGCTGTTGAAGTGGAGGATGATGGAGACTATCTGGCCCTTCTCACAGAGGATGATGAGTTGGATGCCCTGACCAGAACATTAGTTACACTGGCCACCCAGCAAAGTGCCTCAACATCAAAAACCCATTATTGCCTGGCCTCAGCATAGCACTAACCAGCCACAGCTCTCACACACCCCAACTCAGACATCACTCCCTCACAGCCCTCACATCCAGGACAGACGCAGTGGTTCCCCTACACACTCCTTTCTATACAGTGCATACCAGGCATTTTCTCCACCATCTGAGGGAGGTTCCACCCCTCGTGCTGTGCAGGTATCCCCTGGGTACCAATCTCCTACATAGCTGCCAAGGTTTCAGATTGCTATGAGTGACATTTTCATAGTTTTAATGTAATTATGAGTGACATTTCAACAATTATGAGTGACACTTTCTTGCCCAAAATCAAGCAATGAAGATGAGGGAAACTTATATATCAGAAATTATACTCTTTTGAGCAATGAGAAACTCTAAGAAGATTTTGAAACTGATGAAAAACATGAGAAACAGTGGGGTACTAACCTAGTGCTCTTGTAACCTGATCACACAGTAAAACGAATATCTAACCATGATATGCAAACTTCAACTCGGACCTTAGCAGGAATATTTATAATGTTAGAAGCTTTCGTTTTTTACACTTACCAAGTCTGTGAGCCACAGTGCTGCAGCTGGGGCTATAGACTGATGGTCATGGGTCCCCGTAGTCTCTTGGACTCTGTCACCCTCCTTGACTGCAGACATCTGCTGGGAATCGGGATACATTTCACAGTGACTGATGACGGTGAGACAAGCTGCAAAGTGGCACCGATGTCTTGAGAGCCGTGCTTCTGCCTTTCAAAGACACTCAGGCCCTGCTCTCAGACTCACGTTATGACGGGACACAACCCCCAGGGACCCCCCACGACAGGTGCTGGGCAGGCAAGGCAGCAAGTGTGAAGGTCAGGAGGTGACAGGCCGAACACCAGCCTCCTCCTGTAATTATTTAACTTGGCATAGAGGCGACAAATAACTCTTGGGGGCCAGGCGGGCAGGAAACTCAGATTTAATAAGTGTGTCAAAGGAGATAAATACCTTGACACTAATTTACATCACATCGTGAGTGCCATCACTGTACGGGACAAAGCTAAGCCCCGATGGATCCTCCACAGCGGCAGCAGTCTGGTCGGAATCGCGCCACATTCTCATGAAGTATAGCTGCAAGCACTCTCTCGCGCGGGCGGCAGCTTGATCAAAAGTTATATATTTTACTGGCACCATGGCACACAACACAAAGAGTGCGAGCGCAACAGCGACAGAACTTACACTTCCTTACTGCTACCAAACTGCACATAACTGCGCCAAGCTAGCCTACCTTTAAGTGCCCTGTCTCGGCTGTGCAATTGGGCAAATCATGACGTGCGCTGGTGATCCAGAATCTGCGGGTGAATGTATCTGCGCAGCTGAGTCAGCCCCCAAGCGGTGGGCAGCGCAGACCGACACCAACAGCTATATTCAGAGTGTTATTTATTATACTATCAGCCTTGACAGTTAAGGACAGGAGGCGCTATAATGTGTGATCATTATTTTTAATGCGGAGATGCGGGCGCTTGCCTTAAAATGTGTTAGTCTAATTCGTGATGCGTGGCACTTGGCAGGACTGCTCCTATCCACAGACTACCACCTGCCACAATCCCCCCTGCTAGTGAACCTGTAGGTCTTAGCCATGGCTGCCCCATGCAGAGGGGGCTAGCAGATGGCATGGTGGCCAGTGAGAGGAGGACTTCTTCCAACAGCGAGGCTGATGTGAAGCAGGACATTCGTGCCATAGGGGCTACCCTGTCAGACATGTCCGAGGCACTGCAGAACATGCAGAAAATCCCTCAGGTGGTGTTCAGACTGACCCAGGTGTTGGACAGGATGGATAGATCTTGGCAAGACATGTCCACAAAGATCAATGACATTATATCCATCCATAGGGAAGAGAGTGCAAGACACCACGCCTTGGCCATGAGGATGAAGAAGGGCATGCTGAAACTTATCCAAAGTCTCCCTTCAAGGTCAACCATGGAGGGGAGCCATCACATCTACCTGCAGCACATCACACCCACACAACTGTATCACAAACTTCACAGGCTTGCAGCAAGAGTACACATCCACCACCACCCCCTGTCCAGGCACTCCCCCCACCTGCACATCCACCACCACCCCCTGTCCAGGCACTCCCTCCACCTGCACATCCACCACCACCCCCTGTCCAGGCACTCCCACCAACTGTACAGGCACCATCAGCCCCTCTTCAGGAACTTCCCCATGTACAGGCAGATGTACCACACCAACCTGCACCTCGGCCACAACACAAACGCAATTACTGCGATCCTACCCACCAACTTTGCAAAGTCACAAGCACGATCCCTCCTGATCACAGGAAGATATATCATCCTGAACTTGTGTAAATAAAAGATGAATGTCCTCACAAGTCAAGACTAAATTGCGTATTATGTACTGATGTCAAAATGTTTACCCTTGTGGAGGCCTAGAGATGTGAGGATGAATGTGTGTGAGTGACACATGTAAAAGTGTAACCCCATCAGTGCAACAAGCTATCATGTGCAGAGCAAATAACTACTCTCAGGGTATATGTCCATACTTTAAACACAATATTTTGAATGAAGTTACCAAGGAAACTTTGATCCAAAAAATAAGTTTATGTAAATTAAATGATTTTGAGAGAAAAAGATATTCAGTACGTTTGTAAGTGAGAATGGAAAGCAGATAATGTTCTTCAAACAGAAAGGACTGGGGGACTTGGAGTGGGGAGGGCAACATAGATAAAACATGCCAGGAAATGTCAGGGGAACCAGTCTATATACAAGGGCAAAGGAAATAAATGTCCAAAACAAAGTCGAAGTCCAACAAGTCAACTCTCCTTCTGGTTATCCTCAATCTCCACAATGTGCAGATCCTCTGAATCCAAAGCAGGCTCCTGGCTGGCCGGTGCTGGTCCAGGCACCACACGGGGTTGGAATATATGAGGAGTACGGGGGAAACAGTGTGGGACAACGTACAGGGGGAAACATTGAGGGGGGTTTGGGAGGGACGTTGTGCTAGCACAGACAACATGGCTGCACCCAAGGAAGTGACACTGGCAGAGAGGGTGGCCATAGATCTTGCAAGTTTCTCTTGCATAATACGAACCTCATTGCAGATCTGCAGAATGATGTGGGAGGGCATGTCTGGCTGACCCTCAGCCACAGGATTTGCAATACAGGGAGGGGTTTGGGTTGAACATGAGGGGTGTGGTGTCTCGGGGTGAGAGCCTGTGTTGGGGTCTTCCTGGCAGCCACTTGGAAGGGGACTAGTGGCAGGGGATGCAGCTGGAGACCCTGATGGAATAGGGGCCTTAAGAGACAGGGAGGGGCTGATGGCAGGCCCAGGCTGCGTTGTGGCCTGCCCCAGGGACACCTCACCCAAATAAAGTTGTGAATAGTCAGGGGGAGAGTCGATCTCCTCCCCCCCAGCCAGAGGTGTCCAGTCCTTTATCCCCCCAACAATGTCCTTAGCCTCCACCCGGTCCGTAGCATTTGAGGTGTGGTTTTGCTTAGTCTGGGTGGGCGCAATTCCCCTGCCTTTTGATGTAGAAAGTGTCTCCTCTTCCTCTTTAGTCATGGAGAGAGGTTGTGGTCGCTGGTGCCCCAACGATGTCCTGCTCTGACCCGGGTCCTGGTCCTCTTGGCCAGCTGAGCCCACTGAAATGGAAGACAAATCATAAGTTAGTGGATGTACACGTCAGAACGACACACATAAATACGTGAAGCAAGGGTAGACTTTGTTCTGCTCACACTATACAATTATAAGTGACTTTGAGCCTAAGGTGCGTGTATGTTCACTGTGATCTCCTGATTTGACTCGCACATAGACATCTTACTTGAAGTTTGACAGCTTACACTTCTGTCCAGACCAACCCTAATATTCTGCATTCTTGTAATCTGTATTTCCTGTCATTGCTACATAGGCATCTTCCAACTGCCAGTCTACAAAATGAGATCGGAGACAGTCCGGATGGTATTGGAATGGTCCTGTGATATGGAGTCTCTGCACTTTTACACGTTCTAACAAATGTCATCTGCTGTGAAGCATTATATGAGACAACACAAATGCAGATTTGGGTGTACATGTCCAAATAGGGGCTGGGATATTAGGTTACATTTTGATATTCCCTCACAACAGCAGACAGTCTAGTGCCACATTTTGCCTTCGAAGACTGCTCAGGTAGTGCCGTACCCTGGTGAACAGTTGTGGCTAGTTGTTACAGCTACCTTGACTGGACAAATGACATACAAGCCACTGTTGGGAAGATGTGTGTATGCGGACCTACTTAGAGAAGTTGGTATCACTTAAGAGTGAGGCAAGGATCTCAAAGTCTGTCTTAACTCCATGGCACATGATGATCTGTCTTAATCAGAACCCATTCTCACCAAAGGCAATGCAAGTCACAGCATCCAACACCCATAGGCCTCTCATCCACACACTGGACAGTGTCTGTACCATTCCTCACCCAATGCACACATCAGTTATAATGCCCTTGGTTCACTGGTAATGGTGCTGGCAGTGCAATTTTATATACAAATGCACGTGTGTGGCTCTATTTTCCTGGTGGCAGTCAAAAACTACCACTTCCAGAATGCACTCTGCTCAGTGCATTCTATGTGCTACAGCAAGCCTTTGGCCTTATATTGACTGCTCCATTTGCACAGAATAGGTAAATGGACACATGGGACACATGATGGTGCAGCTCTGTCATCCCTCACATCATACTTTCAGACATATATTGCAGTTAATGCGCTTACCAGCTCTCTGTTGCTTATGCTCCTCCAGTTGAGCATGGACGGTCGGCCAGGCTGCCCTCAGGATCCTCCTGTACAGTGGGGATAGGCGGGCAGGTGCACAAGGTGCTGGGAGGACTAGCCCAAGATATACTGGGCCTTGATCCTGGCCCAGCGTTTTAGGTCCTCCCAGCGCTTATGGCATGCCCTGCCCCGCGGGTATAGATGCCCACTGCACTGAAGCACTCCCCAATGGTGGACCAGAGTCTGGCGTGTACTGCATTGCTCAACTGGTCCTCAGGACTCCCATACAGCTGAGGGAATGTTTTAAGCACCCCCTCTGCTAGGATATCCAATTCTCTTTCACTGAAAGGGGGTGCTTTCTCCTCATATCCCTCAGCCATGTTGGAGCTACTTGGGTTTTACTGAGCAGCAGAATGGCAGAGGATCTGATCTGTGACAGATGATGGCTCAGAATGAACAGAAAATGGCTGCCAGCAACTTCCTGTGATGTATTTCCTGCTTACAACATCCTATAAGTCATTTCCTGTATGAAGGAATGGGTTCGGGTCCGTTTCCGGAAACTCCGGCCCGAGTGCGTACTCTCTGTATGCGGAGCGTAGGCGCCGTATGCGGAGCCGAGGTGTCGCACATGGCACCTCCGCTCCATATAGGGAGAGTATGTACTATGGCCGGAGGTTCTGGAAACAGACCGGAACCCATTCTTTCATACAGGAAATGACATACAGGAAGTGGTAGGCAGGAAATACATCACAGGAAGTTGCTGGCAGCCATTTTCTGTTCATTCTGAGTCATCCTCTATCACAGAGTAGAGCCTCTGCCATACTGCTGCTCTGTACCGGAGATCCCAAAAATGACACATAAAAGGAACATTAGAGACGTGAAACAAAAGGTAGAACAGACCATTAAATTATGTTTGGCCTGGGAAAAGGGTGTGGCCAGGCATAACAACACATCCCAGAAGAGCTTGCTCCTTTGCATTATGGTGCATGTAGTCCATATTTTGCGCTCAACTCAAGAGTTGACTGTAGTGTTACAGTAAATTCGGGTGATGCAGTGCTGTGTATCCCAGACACATAGGGCCTGATTCCCCAAGCTCATCATCACTCACGGTGGGAGCCCCTCAGTTGTGGGGGAGTGGATTCAGTTGCGGGCAAATACTCCACAATGCAATAGTTAAGCCCCTTTGTGAATGAGGCACCCATTGTCAAGAGGTCCTGGGAGGTCCCACACATGCACATACATTTAATCCTCTGAGGCAATGGATTCCTTATGGACATTGGCAACACTGATTTCTTACATCTGCACATGACCTAATGCATGGCCACCTTTTGACTCCTGTCAACAGCTGTGGATTACATACATTTAGTGTGGCTTGCAAAGTAGTCTCAGGATGGAATTTTTGGACTGAGTCGTAAATATCCAACTTTCATCATTGACAACAGACTGCAAACCACATTTTGTCCATAACACAACAGGTTGCTCAGGTGAAAAAAGTGCCAACCAGCTCATCACGGTTCTTGCATACCCTGCCCTCTGTTCTGTGCAATGGCCCGGTTGCTGGGATTCAGACCTAGCTGCGGTACAAGAGGTATGTGTAAACCATGAATTAAAGCTATGTTGTGCAAGACACAACAGGCTAAAATGATCTTTCACACAACTTCAGGGGAGTACATCAGCATTCCCCCCTGTACGGTCAAGACATCTGAATCGCGACTTCAGGAGACTAAAAGTGCGCTGTATGATGGCTCGAGTTCGTATGTGTGCCCTATTGTACCCACGCTGAGGTACAGTGGATGCACATCTGTATGGTGTGAGGAGTGGAGGAGAGAGTGCAAACCCAGCATCACCTCAGGAGGAAAAATAGGGCAATTGATTAAATTTCCCTCTTACATCTGTACAGAACATGATCTATACTTTGGTACATGCAGTGTCAGTTGAGGCAGTGTATGTGGCATGATGAATCTTATTGTAAAATGGTTGTTTATGTGAGATGGCATTCATACATTACATTTATACATATCCCACATGTTTGTGCTTGGTACTTACCCTGTAGCCACATGTTGCCAAATTCTCTTGCATCCATCCGCCGGGCAAGAGGTGACATGCGGAATATAAAGCTGTCATGGGTACTGCCTGGAAACACTGCATGCACATCAATGACTCCACCACTGGCATCACAGATACCCTGCACATTGATAAAATGCCATTGGTGTCTGTTGTAGAAGATGTGTAGAATGAGGTGGGGTGGCTGAAGAGCTACATGGGTACAAGCAGTTGCACCCAGCACATGTGGGAAGCGGTAAATGAGATAGAAATCCCTAGCTGCCCTTTTTCTCCTGTCTAGTGTATGGAGCATTCGTATGTGGAGGTGGGCTCTCGTACTGATGCAGCTCAGTACCTGATGCAAGCTCAACGACTGGCTTGCCTGAGAGATGCCCACAAGGTCACTGGAGATCCTTTGGAATGACCCGTAGCGAACAAATGGAGAGTAGCAAGGATCTAGAGATAGGCTGGGATGGCATGGTAGCGACAGGTCACAGAGTCAAGTTCCTGCTCCCACTCACAAACCATCTCCAAGATGACATCTGGGGGGAAAGGGTATCTGGCCCTGACGTCTTGGCTGGGCATCCCAAATAGATTAATCCTTTGTCTGAACATCCTCTCTACTCTCCTCCTCCTCATCCTCAACTCTTCTTGCCGCATGACAGGGGGCAGAGCAACAAACACATTCAGCGACATGTTGGAAGGTTTGTATGTGTTAGCTCTGAGTTTCTATTTGCTGCAGGGCTGGGATTGGCAGTTGGGCTGCAGTATTTCAGCTGGCGCATGGTGTGGGATGGTAAGCACTTACACAGGTGTTTAGCATTGAAGGCAATGATCATCCGGCCCGAATGCAGAGATTCCAGCCCGGTTGCGGAGACTCCGGTCCGATTTTGGAGACTCCAGCCCGATTCCGGAGATCCCGCCCTGAGTGCAGAGATTCCGCCTCGAGTGCGGAAACTGCGGGCCGATTGCAGACGTAAAGATACGAGTGAATTTTGTGAATACCAAAAGTCGTAAGTAACTTCTGTGAATACCAAAAGTCATAAAGTTAGACTTTTGGCTCAGATTACCTTTGTGAATCGGCCTCAATGTATTTGACACAATCGTCAAAAAAAGACAAGCTATGAACAGTTTCCAGGACATGGCAAAGCTAAGCGGGACTGATTTGCAAAATAATTTGAATAGGAGAAGTAGTACTGCAGGCGTACCCTTTTGCATACTCAGTCTTACATTCATTTGTGAATCAGCCCGAAACGTCCAGCTTCATATAGGTAAAAGTGCAAGGAGCACACAGTGCTTTCTTTTGTACTAGTGGAATATGAATATTCCTTGAATAGGCCCATTTTATTTCAAGGTACATGTCTTGGCTTAAATTCACAGAGACATCTAAAAGCATATAAAAAGTATTGCAAGAGTACTACTTTAAGTATTTCAAAATACCTATATGAATAGGACCCATTGTCATCAGTCATGTACTTCGGAGAAGGGAGCCATAAATGGGGCATTAGTTAAGGACATATGTCTGTGCTCAACCACAGTTTAGCAGAAGATTAGGAAAGATGCTTAAACTAAATGTGATGCTTGTGAAATGAAAGAGCTCTTGTGGAGAAATATTAAGTTTGATTTTTAATAACGAGATCCACTTTTTCCTACTTTCTCCTATCTCTGTTTGATTAGTTGTTTATGGATCACACCTTATGCATTTGACCATCGACACCCTTTGGTTAATCACAGGCATGCTCTAGGTAATATATGACTGGAGATTGCGTGCTAAAGCACAGGACAGTGATTAATCAAGCCCACTGAGACACAACATTGCATTTACTTCTTGGTAGAGAATACATTTTGCATCTTGGTATTGTAGAGGACTAGCATCAATGGTATTGGATAAATTAATTTTAGATTAAATTTGCATTTTGAATGGGTCTGCCAATTTTTCCAGTTGTCTAGCATGGTGGTGCTTATAAAATGCACTATGTCACACATCACTATGATATTGTAAACTGCATTTTAGCGAAGAGCAGTTTTACTATTGGAAAGTGAACTCTGGTGTTTGGCACTCTAAACAACATAACCTGCACTCTTGCGATATGTGCAGTATCTTCATTTACCAAAGATATTGCAATTAGGAGTTTGGTGGCTAACACCGCTATTTTTCCCCCAATATACTTCTGAAGGTCTTACCTGCCAAAATTCCTGATAAATATCAGAAAAAGTGGATTCAAGTGCATTAAGGACCAAAATATACAAATTATTCCCCTTTCATGGGACACAAACTCCTGATCGCGAGTTAAATTTGGGACCCAATAAATTTGAATCCCGTGAAGTTGGATTTTGTCTCTCCGATTAATATCGGCAGAAAAAATGGACTGGCCATAATAAGGGCCCTAATTGCAGCAACCAACTGGTGAAAGAACAGAATGTTTAATGAATGACCAATGCAAAAAATATATACTTCATGAAGTAATCACACTTGACATTCCATAAGTATAAAATGCCATGTATTAGAACAGGATTGCAAATAACTCAAACACTTCAACAACATAGAAAACATCTTAACCAACGTCTTATTATATCCCCACCTCCTTCTTACTTCCCTCAACTTTCACACAATCCAGTTGCTTCACTCTTTCTCACACCTCTTACTCCCATGAGCTTCTTCCATCCACAAACTCATTCTTCCTTCTTTTCCCAAACATCATTCCAATGGAAAACTTCCTTGCCCTATCCCAGGATATTGTGCACACTGTCATCCTTCGCCTGCGTACACCCTCTTCCCTGCCTAGGGGTAGATATGCCTGCATCTGACTCCACACCCCCCCACTCTCCTGCCACCCAGCAAAATCCTGAAAGGCGTTTTGCTGCCCTACATGCGAACCCACTGCAACCAGCAAAGGAAGCCCGTTCACTGGCACCAAATCGTCTCCCTCCATAAACCTCCCACCAAATCTCACAATTCCATCATATAATATGCATTGCCCATCGTAGAAAGATGCACCCTACCCATTTGGTATAGAACCGCCTCACCCACCTGAATACCTCCATGGGACAAGACTGAGATGCCATTTGCCCCGCAAAAAACCCTCATCACTCTATTCAACTTCCTTCTGGCCCTGTCAACTGCCCCATGCTTCAATGCACCCCTGCAGTTTCTTCTGGGCACAAACTAGGTCCATACAATGCAGAACCCCACCAATTGTTGCTGAGGCCACTTATGCACCCTATGAAGAAAGAAGAATGTTAGAATGTCTACCAAAACTCTGAGATCACCCACCCAAAAACTCCCTTACAAATTTGCGCACATATCTCTCGCAGCACCTGGAACTCCACCTGCCAATCTTACGAATCTGTGACCAATTCCAACCCAATAGTGCAGCCGCAGTTGCCACCCCAATCCGGAAGGAATGTGTCCCATAGTGAGCAGAATCCCTCCCGAACTGTTTCCGAGTCAAGCGGAGCATACTCAACAGCTGATACGCCATGAGTCTAGATCCATCTCATGGCAGAAAACCGCCACCAGCCGGAGCCCAGGCTAGGCAGTAAAGTCAATCCCCTCCTTCACCGGATGTGTCTCAACGCTATCACCCTGCTGTAACCAAATCCACGTACTCCTCACCAGCTGATTGGTCTTTGATTTTCTCAGCCAAATACTCAACCTCCCCCTTCCAAACACACTTACCCACACAGCACACCCATCTTTGACTTCAACCCCGAAAGCTCTGACACCCTAAAGGCACCAGAAAACATCCATATCATGCTCAGCCAAAACAGAGCAACCTCAAAACGATCAACACAACACTCAGGCAAGACCCGCAGCAGACCAAGCAACAAATCAAACGTAATCGCCCCCCTCAACTGTGTGCCCCTCCCCAACCTCTCTCTGCCTCAACCTTTCAAAACTTTCCCCAACATGTCATCCTGCACGGGATCAAACCCCCAATACAGTTTCCCATAAAAGGATAAGCCAGCCAGCTTACCCGCAATGGTGGCAGGTGAGAAACCTTGGTCAATCAAAAACAAAATGAAACTCATGACCCTTCTTTCCTGGTCCATACATGACAAGCTCCTTGGATGGCCCTCAAAAGATACAAATTCACTCCAAACCAGCTGATAACTCCTCCTGGTGGACTCAGCTAAAGATTTTTTTAGCCAACCTAAATGCTCTCACGCCCCCCACTCCCAGATGTCCGCTGGGACTGATGTTTTGCGAGCCTCCGCTCCCGGTGCCAGACTGCAAAAATGCTGCCACTGTGAATGAGAAAAGGAATCAGCGATAGAGTTGTTGACCCCAGGTACATACTTGGCCTTAAAAACTATATTCAGCTATAAGCACAATAACATGAATCTGCGCAGCAAGCGAAATATCTCGCCTTCTGTTTTTTAATGGAACAGGACAGTCCTGTTTGCAAATTCTTCCCACCAGACTGTCAATGCTACCAGCAGCGGAAAGAATTCCAAAAAGGCAATATTCCACCCTTGAGCCAACCAAGTCCCTGGCCATGCCTCAGTGCACCAGCGTCCATCCCAGAAAAGACCAAAACCATGCGCTCCTGCATCAGAGAAAATCTGTACCTGCCACACTGTGTCCTCCTCAAGAAAGTATATTAAGACCCCATTGAAATCCTACAAAAAGGACTTCAATTCCTGCAGGTCCGCCCCCATGGAAATCCGTATCCTGTGATGCGTCAGAACAGCCCCTAACGTAACCAAATCCAACATTCTGCAAAATGTCCGGCCACTTCGCACTACCCTACAGGCAAAGTTTGGGAAACCCAGCAGCTTCTGCACAGCCCTGAGCTCAAATCATCTCACCCCCAACACCTCCTCAAGGAAGGGGTGGCTCTCCAGCACCTTGGCCCTTGGCAGCCTGACCATCATGTGAACCATGTCCAGCTCAATGCCCAAAAAAGTCAAAACTGCGGAGGGACCCTCCATTTTTTCAGTCGCCAATGGCACCCCAAAAGCCACTGCCATGACCTTAAAATGCCTCAGAGCCCTTAGGCAGTCTCCTGACCCCGCTTTGCCCACAAAAAGGAAGTCGCCCATGTAGTGAGACATGCTACGATGTCTGCTATCCCTCACAAAGACCCACTGCAAGAAGGTACTGAAAGTCTCAAAGAGGGCACAGGAAATGGCACAACCCATGGGCAGCACTCTGTCAACGTAAATCTCCCCATTCAACTGCATCCACAATAATGGGAAATCCTCCAGGTGAATAGGCAAAAGCTGGAATGCCGACTTGAGGTCACATTTAGCCAGTTCTGATCCTCTTCCACACGCTCTAATCAATTGGATCGCATCATCAACAGAAGCATACTCCACTCTTGTATCCTCGGTGGTGATAACTTCATTCACCGAGGACCCTTCAGGCCATGACAAATGATGAATGAAATGAAATTCCCCAGCTTGTTAATTGGGTACCACACCCAGCGGGGATACAATCAAATCAGACAGCGGCCAGTCATGGAAAGGACCCACAATTTTGCCCTCAGCAACCTCCCTTTGCAGTTTGTCGAGTACTACACTGGGGGCAACCGTGGCAGACTGCAAATTGTCAGCCCACCCCCTAGCCCTGGGTCCCTGGTACCCCACCCTAAGACCTTCCCGAAACCCCCACTCCAATCTCAAAGCTGCTTCCCTGTCAGGATAAAGATCCATGGCAGTAACGCCCCCAACCTAATTGGCATAGGAGCCCTTTGGTCCACGAGGGCCTGAGGTCCCTTTCCCCTGGATGCCCTCCATCACATTTAGAACACTCGTGTGTAAACTTAAAAGAGTAGCTGGAGCAGGACCCCTTGTTAAAATTCCTACATGCTCCCACGTTCATGCCATGGCCTTTGTGGGTGTTCCTGCCCCGTGCTGGGCGGGACAGGGATGAAAGGCCTTTACATGATGGGCAGGCCGCTCGTCGTATGCGTCGAGTCCGTAGACCGGTTTGAGGACATCCACTGCATTCACAACTCAGAATCTACATCCCCCCAAGGTTTCTCTGGGTTGAGGCTAACCCGTGGCCTAAACTCCTCATCGTAACTAAGCCAGACGAACCCTCCAAAGAGCAATTGCACTTTGCGGATTATGTCCATGTATTTGCATAAGACCATGGCGCTATCCGCATTCTTTTTGCAGTAAATGCTGGGAATGATCAGGAAAGCCCACATCCAGGTATCCATGGTAATGGGCACCCTCGGCCACCTGGCCAATTCCCATTCCTCTTCATTCGATCCCTCCTTGGCCTTAATGTCGCGCTGTAACAATTTGAACACATTCACATGCTCGTGCCTCCATATCCGCTTTTTGGCCTTATCAGATACATGGAACCCCAGGGGCATAGCCATACCCATGTAGGGCAACCTCTTCTTATGGGTTCCCTCCTCTGTGTCCTCTTTGTACCCCACCTCTGCCACTTTCTCTGTGGCCTCGCAATTCTCTGACCCCCTGTGCACTGCCATCCTTGGCAGCCACCCTTTTACCGTCTCAAGAAACCCCCTCCTGGGTCGGAACTTCCTCCCCATCAATTCTCCCAACCCCCACGGATTTACATTCCTTCCCTGTCAAGCCCTCTTGCTGAGGCTCCCAGACAGCCCACCAGTCACCCTTACCTCTGAGTAACTGGCAGTGCACCTTCTGCCTGCTGGACCTTCCAGTGGTCGACTGCAACTGCCGTTCGGCCTTGGCTACAGGGTCCACACTTGACTTCTACAACATACCAACTGGAGGGGTTCAGGGCCGGACTGGCTACCGGGCATTTTGGTGTGCTGCCAAGCTGGGGGCTGATTTCGTTGATGGGGACCTGCGTGTGCTTAAAACCATTCGTTTTGCTTTGTTTATTTAGAAGCACACGCAGGTCCCCATCAACGAAATCAGCCCCCACCGCAGTGAAATCAGCCCCCAGCTTGGCAGCACACCAAAACGCCCGGTAGCCAGTCCGGCCCTGGAGGGGTTGTTGTGCCCCCACTCCCCCTGGCGTGTGCCTGGAACAACAGCCCATCCTCACCATCACGCTCTTCACCTTCCTTCCATTCATCACTTCCTTCCACATAACCCAGCTCCAAAGCGTCCCCTTGGTCACACAACCTATTCTCAGACCGCTCTGTAGAAAATACACAGAATCTTCCAGCACATGTCCCCCAAGAAGGGGGACAAGAGGCATCCAGTCCCACGCTGTAGGGAGGGCCACCAATGACCCCCCTATTGCTTCGGCCCAACATCCAGGCGTCATCATGCGCCCGCTGGGGTCTACAACTGTCCGCCAGCCTCACGTGCCGGCATTGCCCCTCTGCTCGCCACAGGGCTGCTCCAACCATGCTGTCCCCCTGCACTGCTGGCCCCCTGGGCCGCAAGAGCCCCGTCTGAGACGTGCCCGCCTTGGTCCTCCCCAGGTACCCTGAACCAGCATCCTGTAACCCGTGCCATTCCCCAAACATCCCCCTCAACGGGGTGCCCCTGACCTTCTTCACCTGCCGTACCTGCTCCAGGGGGCCCTCCCTCTCCCTGCATAACTTTTCCCACCCCTCTTCAGTCTCTTGGACCAGCCTGCGCTGTTCTCTGATCCTTTCCTTTAAGTCTACCCCCTACCAGTTGCTCACCGGAGTGTTCCCCTGTCCCTCTTGTCTGGTGCAATCCAGTGGCCCCTCCATAGTGTAGCCTCGGCCACAAGCCTGGGTGCCTGACCTGCGGCCCTCTAGGGGCTCACTGCTATGCCACCCGTCAGACTCTGTGACTGCCTGGATCTCAGGAAGACATGCTAAGGATGCCTCCCTTTTTCCCTTTCCCTTGAGGCCCCCCCTGGCAGCCCGTGCCACATTGGGCTGCTCTGTAAGGTCCAAAGGCCCCTCTTGGCAGATCACCAAACCCAGGTCAGAGGCCCCGCCCACCACTCTGACCGGGGAGTTCGGTCCCATCAGGGCCACAACCTGCTGCTGCCCAATATGTTCTGCCGGGCCACCATCCAGAGCGGCGCGTCGGGCGGGTGCCGGTTGACTGCTCCGCCTTGCGCAGAGTGGGTACCGAGCAGCCGCAGGGTAAGCGCTGCATCCCCGCCCTTCCTGCCTGCCTTACCTTTCTGCGACGAGCATGCCGCAATCGCAGCCGCAACGCCACCTGAAGCGGCCCTTGACAAACGGGACATGCCCACCCAGGCCTCATCCAGGACCCCTGGCCTCAGCAGATCCGCTCTGCCTGCCGCACCAAGGGTGCGCAAAGCGGCATGTACTGCTTCTGCCTCCTCCGCCATCAAGCCACAAAGGACCTAAAGTAAATTTCTCCTCCAGACAACACCCAACAGAAAACGCCTGACTCACAAGGGGCATGAGCCAGAGAGAGGCTGACCCTCTCTCTGTGCTCATATATAATTCCTCCTCTAGGCCCCTCCCCCGCACACCACCTTCCTATCCTGTCATGCCAAGTCATTCTCCCTTCAAGAAAGATCCCATAGGAAGATTAGGCTGCACCACTGATTCCCATGGGACCCTCTTTTGTACGGTTGTTGTAAATGTAATCTTTGCTCTGTTGTTATAAAGCAGTGATGATGCAGCACTGCTTAATCTTTCATTTTATGTGAGTTAGTGTGTTGGTACGGAAGGGCATAAGGCACAAAACGATGCTATGAAATCTGATGTGATTTATTATTGAATAACCTGATATGTTATTACGTAACACGCACACACACATTACTCACAGGATTAGAATGGAAATGTAATTATTCCCAGCATATGTCTGATGTTGAATTTTGCATCCACAGTGGTGCTGTAAAGCAATTAACACAATTTGAATGTTCATATGCATTCCCTTGAACTTTCTAATTTTGTTCGCATTGAAAAGAAGAACACTAACTCAAGAATTATTATTGCTAAAATCATAAAAGTAATAAAGGGAACCCCAACTGGGAGATCTCTGCAAGATATATTATACAGTGGCATGAAAGCTATTAACTAATATGAGTCTAACAGCGACCTGAGCAATGTGTATACTAGCGGACTCCTAACAAACTGAGCTATTCACACAAAAGAACTGTAGTTAAATATAAAAACAAGCCTTTAGAGCTGCGATATTAATATAATTCTTTTCATCCCAGAGGTATTTATATTTAAGCTCTTTTATGAGGTCACTTGAAACCCAGTGTAAGAAATGGGGTTACTGGTTGAGGGAGTGAAACCTTACTCAAGCAGCAACCACAGGTCTTGTGAGGATGAAATACAAGCAAACCCCAAATTATCCTGTGCTTGACCCTCTGGTAGCTAGGCACAAAGCAGTCACGCTTAACTTAGAGGCAAGTGTAAAGCATTTATGCAACACTTCTAACAGTAATTAAGAGAAAGCACAAGAAACATACTACACCAATTTAGATAAGAAGAGCACAATTTAACAAATGATTTCGCACCAAAACATTTAGTAGAACCGGAGATATGCAGTTTGAAGGGTTTAGGTAAAAATAGTGCTTAAAAGGACAAATGGCCAACTGTTGTTATCTGGTTGTGTGTTGTGCAGTGGCGGTTCCGATGCGAGGCAATGCGTTATGCTGGCTGGCTCTGCTTGGACCATAATCCAAGAGTCCAGGACTTGGGAGGCCTCACAGCAGACAGAGTCCAGGTGCTGGGTTCAAGGTGGTTGGAGCCTTTTGTGTACCTGAGGCTCTGGTCAGGAGGCCAGCCAACTAGCCATTGGAGTCATTCTGGTGGACCCAGTGTTAGTCAATAATTTTAGGAGGGACGGGGGCAGATGGGACACATACGCACACATATACACTCACTCCCACCCATGCATTTACACACATGTGCACATACACACATCCATACACAACACACATTACCAAATATTCAAACATACATGCACGCAAACATTAATTTAAAAAAAATCACACTTACCTGAAGCTCTGCCTTGGAGGTCCCAGGAGGGATGGGACTGCTGCCTTCCCTCATTGGTTGACCTTAAGTCAGCCATTGAGTGAAGTCAGCAGTCTAAAGCCCTGGAGCTCTCTGGAGGTTTGGGACTGCTGCTTTCCAAGTCACTGAGGGAAGGCAGAAGTCCCAACCTTGTCACAGAGTGGGATGGGGTGAGTGAGACTACTGACCCACCCCACTCTGTGATGAGGTGTCACTGATTGACACGCAGCCCTGGCCACTTCAGGGCTTAAAGTTGAAGCGTGCAGGTCTGAGGAAATGAGTGAAGTTCTTTCTCGTCACGAGGGGAGGGCCTTGAGGTTCTTTGCTGAACTGAGGAGGTCACGCCCACAGGAGCTGTGACATCCTCAGCCCAGCAAAGTTCCGCTCGTACAGCAGCCAGGAGCCAGCGCATTTAGCACATGTCTAGCTCCTGGTTGCCTGACCTGAAAATGAAAAGTGTCTGTCAGGCTGACCTTTGCTCAGCCTGACACTCTTCTTGAGGGGCAAAAGGTGAGGGGGAATGGCCCCTCAGCCCCTATGAATAGGCCACGGCAGGGTGGTCCTGGGATCAAGATGCAGGTCCAGTCCTTTCACTCCGTCACTAGGGCAGTAGATTAGCAGTCCTTGTTGCAGCAAAGCAGCACAGCAGTCCTTCTGAGTCTTCCACAGGTCAAGAGGTGCACTGAAGAGTTGGATCTGAGTATCCATTATTTACACCTGGTCTCCACTTTGAAGTAGAATAAGGTTCTAGTGGTTTCTACCCCAAGAGATGTTTGGAATTTCCTGCCTCCCTGCCCTGGCCCCAGCTTGTCTGGGGTCACATTAGAAAAGCCTCACACACGTTGTGAGTATGCTCAGGAGGAGGCTAGTGATGTGCAAGTGTGGTAGGTGACAGCTCCTCCTCCTCATCAAGTCAAAGCTGGATCATCCAATAATGATGATAGTAGAAGAATTAGATCATGGGTAAATGATTGCAGCAGGGTCCTCAAACATTCTGATAGTGCCATTAGGATAATAAATGCATCACCATAATTGATATGAAGGTTGCTAGGAAATTGATTGTAATCCATTCTACTGAAGAGGAGAAGGCAAAACTGGCAAGTATGGATTTGTTGAGGAGTATATATAAACAACCCCACATTTTTTTCACTGAACTGGTTCTAGGGGTAAATGTTGCATAGTCAATGTCAATTGCAATCACTGTTGTCCTATTTTTATAGCAGCTCTATGTTTTAATCATCCCTATGAACTAAAAAGTGAAATATTGATATAATTCTCAGGGATAGAAAATATTTTGTTACAGATGGCTAAAATATTCAGTGAACAAGGACAGACAGTCTGAGTTTGTGAAGTTGGTCATAACTATTTAGGTGCTGCTGAGTGGCTTGATATAAGGTTTCTAGGCGGGTGACTTGAGTGTTTTGGAGATGTATAGGAGCTTTAGTTTTGAGGGGTGAAAATGAATATATGGGAAGGTTAAACTTGGGTGTTAGGAGATGGGAATGCCTGAGGCTGCATTGACGAGAACGTTGAAGGTGGTATTGGGCAGCTTTTATGTACGATTAGTGTGAGAAATTGGTTTACTGGTTGTGGGGGCTGAAGCTGTATTCAATCAGCAACCACAATCCTTGTCAGGGTGAGGCACAAGCACAAGCAAACTCAAATTACCCTACGCTCAACCCTCTAGTAGCTTGGCACAGAGCAGTCAGGCTTAAGTTAAAGGCAATGTGTAAAGTATTAACACAGCACTTCAAACAGTAATAAAGGGAAAATAGAACATACAAAAAGTCCCACAGCATTAACATAGAATAATATGTAATAAATAAGTCAAGACCAAAACAACCAAAATCCAATCAGTAGAACCGGAGATATGCAATTTTAAAGATTTAAGTGAAAATAGCACCAAAAAACCCAAAGCAGCACTGACAGCTATCTTGTCATGCAATACCGGGAGAAAGTCACAAGTTTAAGCTGACTGCAATGGAGCATAAGTCGAATACAGGGACCAGGCAAGTCCCGCTGAATCGTTATCTTCGCAGTCCAGCGCAAAGAGTCCAGTTCGCGTCGAGCGGGCCGTATGAATTAGAGAAGCATCATGGACGGCCGTCGATGTAAAGCAAACAGCAGGCCTGATGTTGTGGAAAGGCGTCACTGTAGCGCAAACATCCTGTTGTCATTGCAAACAGTCAGGCTGGTGCTTTGCGATGGCGCTCCCTGTGAGCGGTCGATGCTGTATTGAGAAGGGTCAGGCTGACGGAACTTCATGTTGGCAGGCAGTGCGAGTGACAAGGTTTTGGAGCCAAAAGTTTCAATTCAGCCTCTCTGAAACAACACCAAGGGTCTAGGACCTGAGGGGTACCACTTGGGGGTCAGGGGCTTGCTCTAACTGGATCTCGATGCCGGTTTGGGTGGTTGTGAGCCTGTTATGTTACTGTGGTTCTGAACAGGAGTCCAGCAGACTAGCCTTTGGAGTCACTCTGTAAGTCCTGGGTTCAGGTGCAGGTTCAAATCCCTCTGACTCAGGCAGGAGGGCAGCATGGCAGCAATCCACCAAGTCAGCAGTCCAGCAAGGTAGTAGTCCAGCAGAGCAGCAGTCCAGCAGAGTGGCAGACCTTTCAGCAGCACAGCAATCCTTCACCCTGGCAGAGTATCCATGGGTCCAGAAGTGTACTGAAGTGTTGGTGTCTGAGGTCCAATATTTGTACCAGGTGCCTCTTTTGACGTTGGAGAAGTTTCTAGAAGTTTCCATTCCCCTGAGTTGTCAAGCATCCCCTTCCTTCCTCCCTGTCCTATCACTCCAACTTGTCTGTGGTCACACTAGACTAGTGACAACCCCTTTGGGAAAATGCCCAGTCAGAGCCTTTGTGATGTGCAAGTGTGGTGGGTGACAGCTCCTCCCCCTCGTTAACTCAGAGTGGCATATCCTGTCAACACGTATCTTTCCATTGTCTTACTGTCTGGCAGCAATACACAAAAACCAACTGCCAGCCACACCCAGTCATGTGACCCAGGATCAGGCTATAGGTACCAAATGGTTATTACAGGAAAATGCAAACTTTCTAAAAGTAGCATTTTGAGATTTGTGGTTAAAAATCCGACTTTACCATTAAAGAGGGCTTTTAATTACAATTCTTTAGATACCAAACTCGACCTGTCTACCTGGTCCCAATTAGAAGTTACAGCTTATTAAATATAATAAGGTAGCTTCAATGTTATCCTTTAGGAGAGGTAAACCGTGCAGTAATGAAAAACAAATTTAAGAGCTTTTCATTACTAGGTCATGTAAAACTTAAAAGTACATGTTCAACTTTTTAAATACCTTGCACCCTGCCTTCTGGGCTGTTCAGGGCCTACCCTAGGGGTGATGTGTATTAAAAAGGAAGGTTTGGACCTGGCAAAAGTTTGTTTTGGTAATGGTAAATGGTAAAATGGTAGTTTAAAACTACACACACACAGGCTGCAATCACAGGCCTGAGACATGTTTGCAGGGCTACTTAAGTGGGTGGCACAACTAGTGCCTCAGGCCCACTATTAGCATTCCATTTACAGGACCTGTGAACATGTAGTACTACCTTACTAGGGACTTACAAGTAAATAAATTATGCCAATTGTGTGTAAGTCAATTCTACCGCGTTTTAAGGAGAGAGCACAAGCACTTTAGAACTGGTTAGCAGTGGTAACGTGTGCAGAGTCCTAAAAGCCAACAAAAAAACTGGTTCAGAAAACAGGAGTGTGAAGGCAAAAAGTCTGGGGATGACCCTGCAGAAAGGGTAAAGTCAAACAATTAGGGACCATTCAGGAAGATGGAGGGGCTATTCACTAAAAACATGTAAGAGTAGGCGTTGAGATTTTCACTTCTGTCTGAGCATACTTTTCAGTTTGTTTTTTTGCTATTCACAAACATTCAGAGAATTCCAACTAGAAAGCACCTCCATGCACAGGTTTCCAGCCATACGTATGGGAATCTCAAATGACATTTATGATGTCATGTAAACTGGCTCCTATTCTACCAGTGCAAAGATCACCGTACAGGTTGAATGGATCCCTCTGTGGAAACACAGTCTTTTTCTCTGCAAGCAAAACATTTTTTCTTGGCAAAATTTAAAATGAAGATTGTGCTTGGACTAGGGAACCCAAATGAGAGTGCATTTTCCTTCTCTCCTAAGGTATAACTGTTAGTGCCATCTGCCTGGATTTTCTTATCCTAAATCCTAAACTTACTACAATTTTGGTATTCACAGAAGGCACTTACTCATTTTGGTATTCACAGAAGGCACTTAGGGCCAGATGTATCAAGCAAAATTGCATTCGCAAACGCCGAAATTCGCAGAATTTCGGCGCTTGCTAACGCAATTTTGCTTAGTGGTATGTATTATGGTAAAATGGCCTCGCAAAATAGGAATCGCAAAATTTGCGATTCCCTATTTTGCGATTGCATTTAATGAATGCAAATTGCGATTCCTTAAAATCAATGTGAAGCACCAAAAGTGCAATTTGGCCTTATGAATCGCAAATACTACCAACTTCAAGTTGGTGGTAATATGCAATTTCTTTGAAAAATGCACATTTTAGCATTTTTCAAAGTGCATGTGGCGCACATACATGCCCTTAGGGCATGTATGTGCGCCACATGTCACACATACATATTTCAGGGTGCAACAGGGTGTCAAAGGACACCCTGGCACCCTGAAATTGCATTCTCAATTTGCGATTCTTAATTGCGATTCGCAAATTGAGAATGTCTTCCCATTCATTCTATAGACCTCTACGCCCATAGGAATGAATGGGAAGGTTTTCCTAATCATGATCGCAATTTGCAATTCGCAACTAAGGAATATTAGTGAATCGCAATTATTATTGCGATTCCTACATATATAGCATTTTACGATTCTTATAGTAATTCGCTAAAATTCGCTATTAAGGAATCGCAAATGCAATCCTTGATACATCTGCCCCTTACTCATTTTGGTATTCACAGAAGGCACTTAGGGGCAGATGTATCAAGGATTGCATTTGCGATTCCTTAATAGCGAATTTTAGCGAATTGCTATTAAGGAATCGCAAAATGCTATGTATGTAGGAATCGCAATAATAATTGCGATTCCTCAATATTCCTTAATTGCGAATTGCAAATTGCGATTCGCAATTAAGGAATACCTTCCCATTCATTCCTATGGGCGTAGAGGCCCATAGGAATGAATGGGAAGACATTCTCAACTTGCGAATCGCAATTAGAGAATCGCAAATTGAGAATGCATTTCATGAGTGCCAGGGTGTCCTTTGACACCCTGTTGCACCCTGAAATATGTATGTGTGCAGATGTGGCGCACATACATGCCCTAAGGGCATGTATGTGCGCCACATGGCACTTTGAAAAATGCTAAAATGTGCATTTTTCAAAGAAATCGCATATTACCACCAACTTGAAGTTGGTGGTAATTTGCGATTCCTTAAGGCCAAATTGCACTTTTTGGTGCTTCTTACATTGGTTTTAAGGAATCGCAATTTGCGATTCCTTAATGCAATCGCAAAATAGGGAATCGCAAATTTTGCGATTCCTTATTTTGCGAGGCCGTTTTGCCTTAATACATACCACTAAGCAAAATATGTTCGAAACGCCGAAATTCTGCGACTTTGCGTTTGCGAATGCAATTTTGCTTGATACATCTGGCCCTTACTCATTAATGAGTAAGTGCCTTCTGTGAATACCAAATGAATAAGTGCCTTCTGTGAATATCAAAATGGTAGTAAGTTTAGGATTTTGTCTTAAGTTAGTTCTGTGAATCGGGCCCATACTCTTTGAGCTCACCCACGTTATTGTTGAAGTACCCTGTCTACCAAACTTCAAACAAGGCCCTAATTCTTGTTTATAGGGCACCAGCCATTAGTTCTTTGTATTCAAGCATTTAAATACTGGGAAGGAAATGCATTATCCGAAGCAGAAACTAAGTATATCTTGCTCATTCACAATTATAATTAAGTGGCCAAATGTTGTAATTAAAGACAATTTGTCATCAGAGCAAACCATTCATTGATATCATTACAGCAGCTCTGACCCTGTGGCAATATTTTAAAACATCCACAGTTTTGTCTGCACTGTTTTGTTTGTCTGTAATAGGTCTGCACTGCTAGTCAAACATCAGAGAGAAAAAAACATTGTGTTGCTCTTCCTTTACTTTGCCTATTATCCTGTAATATAAGGTTCTTAGTTAGGGTGATTGTAAGACAGGGACCTGTCCTGATGGATGCACTGACCTGCTTTAGGATTGAACATATTTGCTGACTGAGAGTCTGCATTGCACAGACCTCTTAGGAATGCTTTTTTAATCATGCAAAGAGTCAAACAATAAATTTAAGATGAATGACCTTCTATGCTTTTTTCAAAGCTACTTTCCCTTTTCCCATAGGAATAACTTAATACTTGTTTGATTGTTCCTCTACCCTAATAACATAGACCAGGACTATATAGTAATACCCTGTGATGAGGTTTTGCAGCGTTCTTTCTTCACAAAAACAAATATATAAAAGTCAACCCCCACCCCTAATTGCTCCAAAGGAAGCCCACTAGTCACTTAAATCATCGGCAGTAGTGAGGAAGTACCCATGATGAAGAATGCTATTGTAAGTGGGTAAGGGTAACTGTGCTTTTTAAAAAATATCTCCATGCAGGCTTTGGAGCATATTGTCCTTGTGAAAGGTTTTAGTTTTTTTCAATATATCTTTAACTTAAAGTGGGGTTTTACTTTTCAATCGTTGGTAATGCATAAATATATATTATTGTTAGGTAACAAGATTAATATTTAATTTTTTTTAAGAAATGTATAATCTTAAGGATGGTTAGAGGTCCATTGTATTGCTAATCTGTTACTGTAATTTTTTTATTGTATTGTTTTAACTCTCTACTTATTGTTATTCTTCTCATTTAAAATCCAATAAAACTATTAAACTAAAGAAGCAGTGGCAAATTTGTCAATGTTTTTTAGGCGTGTTGCATAGCAGCATGAGCTGCTGTGCAAATTGGCTGACATTCAATTAAAAAAAGCGATATGACACGGCCAGCGTTGACCGGGTCATATCACTTTAAGTCATGTTGCACAGGAGCATGGGCTGCTGTGCAACATGGCTTAAAGTAAAGAAAAAAAGAGCTATGATTGGATCCAGCGTTGATCACGTAATAGCGCTTTTTGCTAAAACTCAAGCCATTTTACACAGCAGCTTGGGCTGCCATGCAACATAGCTTAAAGTTAAGGAAAAAAGTGCTATTGTAGTGTAGTTCCTAATAATCCGCAGGATCTGCCCATTCTTTGGACAACATAAACTAAGGGCTTGGTGTCAAGACTGTTTCCGGACACCGCTGGAGGATATGTTGGCCTATAGACCAGCTAGCTCTGCGGTCCAACTGTAAGCGCGCCTAAAATACCAGGGAGTGAACAGTTTCTGGCAACCACTGAACATGACAACCCTGAATACCCAGGAATCGTGGAAACAGTACAGAACCTTTCGCTCAGTCACTCGTGCTCACTTGTTCTCAGAGAAATAAACAGAGAATACACAGTGGGACGTTTTCAATAATATTTATTGAACCAACGTTAATCTTGCCTAAAATACATGTGCTGCAATGATTAGGAGACAGAAGCAAATAAAGGAGATTACAAGCACCCAACGAGTGAACAGTAGATACATTTCTACCATGGCGCAGAAGCAATGAATATATGCAGGCATATATGCAATATGGTAATCTAATGTACTGTAGGTGTAGAGCCAGGAATCCCCCCAAGGGACGATCCAACCCGATTGCCTGATGGGAGAGTGTGGAGGACCCCATCTTGGTCTCAAGTTGGACACCCCTCACGGAATGTCAGACCGGTGCATGGTGATTTCTCAGCATGCAGGGACCTTGGGTATCAGCAGAAGTGCCTCCTCTACCAATCTATCGGGGTGCATATTATTTATAATAAAAAGCAGCCTTTTTGATGTGCGCACTAGATTAGTGATGTGATAAATATGTGGATATCTCTGTCGCCTCGTGGATGAAGATAGGACGACTTTTGTACCTAGTGCGCAGAGAGGCCTTGTCCATGATGTTCAAGGCATCGTGATAATGTTGCGCGAACCTGGATGTGAAAACAAAGTAGTTTCAGAGAAACTAATCCAACATTGTCGTGCATGCAAAAGTGTGAAAAAAGTATTTGCTGAAATGTTATTTTCTAGGACAATGTAAGGAATAAGCTGCCTCGCTACATGGGCCTAACTTAGGACAATAACACTATGACATGACCAGCATTGATTGCATGATAACCTTTTGTAAGGTAACTGGAACTCATATAAAGCGCTCCAATACCTTCGGGTCGAGTTTGTGCTATATTAAAAAAGAGCTAAAACACGAGAGTGGCAAAGGGGATAAGGGTGGGAACAGAAACAACAGAGGTGGGAGGGGTGTCAGACAAACTGCAAACATGTACATGCTGAGGGTAGCGCTTGTGTTGAATGCCTGGTTGCACTGGGCGCACAAAATATGCCTTCCAAGAAGGTGTTCTGTCTGAACTTGTTTTGACGAGTTAAGAAAAGAGCCATGTTTCTCCAGAGCAACTCAAGATGGATGATTGTTTGTGTGACCGGACCGATTGCGTAAATCCAACACATTTGTCCTATACCTAATAGAGCGCAGTCGTATAGAGAGCTGTTTGTGTAAGTAACTTTCTTGTGCAGTTACCGGTTTCCATGTAACTGAATTGCTTAACCAACTAACTGGTTATGCTAAGAAGAGATTGGGGGAAATCAAGAGCATGTTTAATAAATTGCAGCACGTTTTTGTAAATTGCAGCAAGATTGTGTAAATAACATGCTCATTCAATTAGCATGTTCTATTAACATTTTTAGTGGGAGGCAGCAAGCAAAGCCAAGATAGCGGGAGGGGAAGGGCGGTGATACTGCATTAAAACACATGCACTCTTAAGGAGTGCTAGCAGCAAAGTGAAAAAAAATACCTCCATAAGTGCGCAGTCAGTGGAAGGACACTTGTTGCCTACAGGAAGCTGTACTTTGTCCATGCTCCATGTCTGTGCCACAGTAGGAAGCCAGAGGCAAGGAGGACACGCTAACCAATACGAAGCAAGAGAACGAAAGCGATGTCGAAGCCAACCAATGGTAAGTAAAGGTAAGTAATGGGCGGGCTCCAACTCTGTTTTAAGCTTTTTTAAATACAAGAGATTTTGAAAGCACAGCGCAATCGCTGTGAAGGTGATACCTAAAAAATGGTTCTTTATTTGTTCTTTCTGCGTGTACTTTGAGATGGGAAACATAATGGACGAAATTCGTGCCTATTCTCTGGGTAGACATTTAAGGCAACCATCGCCTACTTAATATGACAAAGGTCTGCATCAAGAGGAGAGGAGATGGGAGAATTTTTCATCTAAAGGACGCTGATCGGGAATGGACAGCTCCCAGAGATTTGCGAAATGAACCTTTAAAATGAGATAGATGACTCTGATATTCGCTAAACTTGATCACTGCTTAGCATAATTTGTGGGTTTTGTTTTCGATCTTGAAGCCATGATTTGCTTTTTTTCTCTATGAGCGTATATAAAAATAGGGGGTGTGGCTACGCGAGCAATAGAGTCGGAGGTGCTCGAGTAGAGCTCCGTCCCAAGCTCCCCTCTCTGGCCACATAGCTCCGTAAGCAGACATCCGCCGGGGCCGCCAACTCCCACGAATGCACCGGGAGCTGGCCTGATGCTTTGGGGAGGCGGGAGGCAGTAGCGGACGAGAGAGGCCGCGGCGAACCTCTCCGATTCTAAGGCCGCCCGGCAAGTCTCCATTACCCCGGGAGACGACAACAACGCTGCGCCGGGGACTGGCTCCGCCCACTAGGCCCTGACTCATGGCGCAGCTCATAGCGGGAGCGCTGTATGCTTCTGCCGTGGCCAAGACAGGCTGGCATTGCACTATCACTGGCCGTGGGGATCATCCAAGGAGGGGCGCTGTTCCGGTGTGGACTCTCCCCCCCCCGTGATGCGGGGGCGTCCTCGAGGACACGTTCAGGCTGCTGAGTCCCGGCCTGATGCCCCTGCTGCTCACAGACTTGAGCCCACGCTACACCGATGGAGTGAACCCTTTCCAGTCCCACTGTGACCTACCTTACCTGACTGCTGGAGCAGCCGAGAGACGTCGCGGTGAGTGGATTCGGCTGTATGGCATTAAGACGCCGGGGGCAAAATGAGCGAGGTGCCCAGCGGCAGAGACCTCTAGCAGCATTAACAGCGGGGAAAAGAGGCACGGAGTACTGAAGTCGGACCCGACCCCGTGCTGAAGACCCTGCTAGTGCACCACCTTATACCCTGTGAGACCCCACCTGCAGGGGGTGAGCCGAGGGACCGTGAGGCCCAGAAAGTGCCTGGGGCGCCACCCGGCCGCGAGGACCACCAACGCTGTGGCGCTGTTGCGGCGCGATCTTTTCTGCTCCCCCGCAACATGGAGGCACCATCACAGGCCTGCGCAGGCCACTGAGTCCCGGCCCGTTGCCCCAGCTGCCGTCAGCCCCGGGCCGCGCTGAGCTGGGGACTCGCCCCACTTCGCCCCAACTGTGGCACATCTTGCACGGCCGCGGAGGAGGCGTGAGGGACGGTGGTGAGTGCATGCAACCGCGCAGTGTGGCAGCGCCAGAGACAGAATTCACGGGACACCCAGTGGAAGCTGATACACCGCCCCACATCTTGTGGAACTCTCCCTGCAGGGAGTGTGTCGCGAGACCGGGAAAATCAGGTGGCGTTGGTGGCAGCAACTCTCGCTCACACGCTCCACCTACCAGACCGACACTGCCGCTCACATAACTGACTGTGCGTGAAGGGCAGAGGTGGTGCCCTACCTGCCGCCTGATCCTTTGAGTGGACACCCAGTGGCTCATGTCGCGTGGGGGATGCACGCGGACCGGTGTTGGGGGCACATCAGCCCCACCCCCATAAACTCGAGCACAGGCAGACAGAATGGCTGAAGCGGAAACAACTGACCCAATGTCTCACAAGTTGGATGCAGTACTGGCGGCGGTGGAGAAGCTTGGGGAAACCATGAACCAGATCCGCACCTCCCTGGAAAGCAAAATAGACAAGGTGGCTGTTGATCTCACTTTGCTCCATGCGGACCACCGAAAGCTCGCCGACACCACTGCTGAAGGTGCCATTGCTGATGTCTCCCCACGAGTGGCCACGGCGGAGAAGCACATCCAAGGCCTTCTCAACCGACTGGAGTTCTTGGAGGACAGGGCCGAGGATGCTGAAGGCCGGGCTCGGCGCAACAACATCCACGTGGTGGGCCTGCCGGAGGGGATGGAGGGAAAAGACCCGGTGGCCTACACCGAACATTGGCTCCGCACGCTGCTACCTGGGGAAGCCCTCTCTCCTCATTTTGTCGTCGAGAGGGCGCATAGAGTGCCGGCCAGGCCTCCACCCCCGGGCTCCAATCCAAGGCCGCTTCTAATCCGCCTGTTGAACTACAGAGACAGAGATGCCGTACTCCAAGAAACCAGGAAACTACAAGATGTACAGGTAGACAACCACAAAGTCATGTTTTTCCCGGACTACACACTGCAGGTTCAGAAACAACGATACTCCTACATGGCCGTAAAAAGGCGGCTCCGGCAATACAATCTCAAGTACTCTCTGCTATTTCCGGCGAAGCTGAGGGTGATCGCAAACGGAACGACTCACTTCTTCAACACCTCGGAGGGGGCGGAGGACTGGCTCGATGCCTATGACTCCACGGGGGGCAGGGCCCAGGCCACCGGAATGAGAGAGCTGAACCCTGGGGTGTCCCCACGCCGTAGGGGAAAGAAGAGAACACAGCCCTCGACCTCTCGGACCCTCGGACCAGTTCCGGAACTGATACTGAGCAGCCCGCTCCAGGCCCTCCAGGCGGTAGCGGGCATTAGCGGGACACAGGATGAAGAGGCTAACTTGACTTCTGACCAGCAGGGACCGGCAAGCGAAGACGATCTTTCAGACAGTTTTCTTGCTTCACAAGACTCATGCGAACTACCTCAGGTCACTCCACAGACCTCTAATGACATTGCCTAGACTCCTGTTTTTTCACATCTCCTGCTAACCACAAAGAAGACCGTGACACCATACACGCAAGTATCATAGACCTGCGTTCAGACTGCATGATGCATTCATTTGCTCTCACTGTCAGAAATGTGTATTAGTGCTAGGGGTCTAGCTGTAAGCGGGAGGCGGGAGTCATGATTGAAGACAGGTCCCAGTGTTAACAGGCGGGGAGCTCCTTTCACCTCCCCCCCGGTGGGAACATCATATATGACATTTGTGCGGTGGCCTTGACCTGCGCACGCTTGGCCAGCAGTTGGGGAGCTGCCGGAGACGGACCCCCATTAATCGACGCCTCATAGATTGCTGAGTGCGATAGTCCCCCCTAGACGTTAGTTGAATGCTGATTTTGCTTCTTGTTTGGACGGTTGCCTGTTGCACACTCGCCCTTTTGGTATTTTTCTTTGAATACAGTTTATGTGTTTTTTATGCCATCATTTATGCACTGAGGTATAGTAGTCAGGGTATTGGCTCAAAAGGGGCCCAGAATCTGCCACCGTTTTCACACACATTGCTTCAATTCTACACAACCATCGGCCTGACAAGGCCTTGCGTGATATTGATAATCACACATTATGGCACCCATTAAGATAGGTACTTGGAATGTGAGAGGTATACACAGCCCATCGCGCACGTATCTCATCTATTCATATCTGAAACGTCATCACATAGCTCTCCTCCAAGAGACACACTTGCCCAAACCAGAGGTGACACAACTACACAGGAGGTGGAGGGGGCAATTATACGCCACAGGCTATTCAGCATACGCAAGAGGAGTTTTGATATGGGTGAGGCCGGGGACTCCCTTCAGGGTGGTAGATTCTTTAATAGATGCGGAAGGCAGATACGTCATAGTCAAGGGCGCTCTGGACAGAAGACCGGTGATTATTGCGTCATTGTACGCGCCTAACTCCGATCAGGCCGCTTTTCTGGAAATGCTATCTCACAAATTGGCCGCATGGTACCCCCATGGTGTTAGGCAGTGACTACAATAGCGTCTTAGACGTTTCGTTGGACCGCTCCTTTCCCCCCCTACCTGGCACAGCCACGCATACTGCAACGAAAGCGTTAAATAACTGGGCGACACATTGGCACTTAACAGACGCCTGGAGGCATAGAAACCCGCAAGACAGAATGTATTCCTATTATTTGGGTGTGCATGGTCTCCATGTACGCTTGGACCGTTTTATGGTATCCAGCGATCTCCTGCCATGTGTTTCTGGGTCGCAATACATGGGGCGGACGCACTCAGACCATAACCCGCATGTGCTGGAGCTAGAGTGGGAGGGTGATATGCCACCGATCCCTGTCTGGCGCCTCCAACCAGACACTTTGCTTGACGCGCCTTTTCGCGATTTGTTAGCTACTACCATAGCACAATACTTTGATGAAATTGCAGGCACAGCCTCGTCACCACTGTTGGAATGGGACGCCCTCAAGGTGGTCGTGAGGGGGCACTGTCTGGGAGCGCAAGCAGGCATCCGAGTGCAGCTAGAGAAATATCTCACTATTGTAGAGAGAAAGCTGGCATCCAGTGAACAGGAGGCGGCTGAGGGATCCCCAAGACAACTTGCACACCACAGGGAGGAACACGCTCGGTTGCTAGAACGGCTTCGATGCCTTAATTACGCAGCGCATTCGGCGCGAACACATCACATGGGGGACAAAGCATGGAAACTGCTCACATGGCTGATCCGCCAAGACGAGTCGACGACCCCTGTGGCATCAGTACGCACGGCACGAGGGGTTACAGTATACACGCAGCGTGACATACATTGCGAGTTCGTGGTGCATTATCGGGACTTATACAAATCCCACGCGCAGGCTACCCATATGGAGCTGCAGCTCTATCTTGAGGGGATTACCTTGCCACATCCCACGCGTAACCAGAGAGCAGAATTAAATGACCCTATCCTTCTAGAGGAGGTCCAGGACAGCATATTCTCGTGGTCAAACGGTAAGTCGCCGGGACCTGATGGTCTGCCGACAGAATTTTACAAGGCCTACGCACACGTACTAGCACCGCAATTGCTAAAAGTGTATGAGACTGCGGTAGACGACTCTACACTTACTGGCACGCAAAATGAAGTGCTACTGATCTCTCTCCTCAAACCTGGCAGAAACCCCGAAACTCTAGGCTCTTATCGTCCACTAGCCCTCCTGAACACTGACTACAAGATCTTCGCATCGACCCTAACTAAGCACTTAGCACCACTGGTAAAAACACTGGTGCACCCTGACCAGAATGGTTAAGTCCCCGCCAGAAGCACCTCACTTAATATACGCAGGTTCTTCCGGGTGCAGAAATATGCATTGCACAGATGGCCACGCTCTGGCTGCCTAGTGCTAGACCTGGAGAAGGCCTTCGACTCCCTGGAGTGGCCCTATTTGGCGACAGTACTACACAAATACGAACTAGGGGACCACTACATGAGCATGGTCCAACTGCTTTACCAATGACCCATTGTTCAAGTCAGGACTGGTCGGCTCATTTCGGACCCCATCCGGGTGAGACGAGGTACGCGTCAGGGATGCCCCCTGTCCCCGTTACTCTTCTCACTAGCTATGGAACCACTGGCGATGCTCCTCCGTAGAGATGGTGAGACGTGGGGCATACAATTGGGAGATGGGATGCATGCTGTTTCTTTATATGCTGATGATCTGTTATTGTATGTGCGTGATATACATGACATCCCCACGACCATAGCGGACATGCTCAGGGACTTTGAGAAAGTGTCTGGACTTCGGGTAAACTGGGCTAAGTCGGGAGTCTATCCCTTTAGCGAAAACACGATGGAGATGGATGTGCTCATAAATGGCTCCACTCTCACGTGGTACCCCACTACGTTCCGCTATCTTGGCGTCTTCATATATCGATCGCCCGCCGACATACTGGAAGGAATCCTAACCAGAGCTATCTCAGCTGTTAGGGCCCAAGTGCAATTTTGGAAGTCACTCCCGCTGAATGTCATGAGCCGCATCACTCTGATAAAGATGATAATCCTACCAAAATTATTGTACTATTTTTCGAACCTCCCGATCTACGTCCCGACCAAAGTCTTCCGTGAGCTGGAACGTATGTTCCGTGACTTAATCTGGAACAAAGGCAGGCCCCGGGTTGCATTGTGGAAATTGTATGCCCCCACCAGCCAGGGAGGACTGGCAGTCCATAACATGGAGTTATAGGGGCATATTTACGTTCCCTGGCGCATCCCTGCATATCAGCAGGGATGCGCCAGGGAAAATGCGTCACGCAAGTTTACCCTTGCGCCACGTCCGATGCGCCGCATTTACAATGCGGCGCATCGTGGCGCTAAGGATAAGCAGATGCGTGACGCATCTGCCGGCGGAAGGTTGGCGCAGTGCTGAAGTCGTGTCGCAAGCGCGACGCAACTCCAGCACTGTTCCAACCTTCCCTATCCCTAACATGGTGCGTCAATCCTTACGCCTGCTTGAAGCAGGCGTAAGGATTTGGCGCACAAGGGTCGGAAAAGTGACTGCGTGAAATCTTGTAGATTTCACTACGTCACTTTTCCGAGGCGTACCTGCGCCGGAACGCCCCCCCCCTGCGCCGGTACGCCCACATGAAACCTGACGCAGGTTTCATGTGGCGCAGGGGTTTACTACGTGACGCATCTCCCTAGATGCGTCATGTTGTAAATATAGCACAACGCGGTGCATGGTTTGCGTCGCCGCTGCGTCACTTGCATGACGCAACGGCGGCGCAAAAGTGGCGCAAGGGGCTTGTAAATATGCCCCCTACTATTTAGCGGCCCAGTTACAATGGGGGACGAGGTGGTTGAGTGGCAGGGGTTTAGAGGGCACGGCGACCCTGCAACAACCCTGGACACAATCCCAGATTTACCATCTTTTCCGCCCCATTGCTAAACCTTCACGCCCATCCCAAATACACCTGGAACTGGCGCATAAATACTACAAGAGGAGCCCACATCTGACCCGTGCAGTAATCCCATACGCCCCGATACTGCCGCTCACGGGGACACCTAGAGGGAGGGCAGGCACCTCCGAAGAGATTCTTACACACTGGCACCCAGCGGGCATAGATACTCTGGGCGACCTTTATGCGGACGGTTCCCTGCTCTCCTTTGAGGCACTGGCGGAAGACTATGGCTTGCCGGCAGGACAATTTCTTCTGCATACTTCTATCACAAGGTCTCTTTCAGCAACGTGGGGGGACATGACGACCGAACCGACAACACACCTGCTGCTGCAGTACTTGCACGTAAAGGGGGCGGGTTCCCACATAGTACATTGGCTGGTGGTAGCTTTGCTTACACATACACTGAAACCCATGCTGAGTCTTCGCACACGTTGGAAAACGGATAGAGGCCAGCGGTGGACGTTGAAGGAATGGAGCGCTGTCCTTGCCAGCTCCTCATCTATACCGAGAAGCTCAAAATTTAAGCTTATTCAAACATATATAATACAGAGAGCATACCTCTCGCCCGATAACATAAATAAGTATTTCAACATCGCCACCTCTCCGTGCCCGCGCTGTCAGCAGCTCAACGCAAACCTGTTACATTTGCTCTGGTCCTGCACCTCCCTGCAACTCTACTGGCACACAGTAACGGTAGCACTCGCAAATTGTACGGAGGTACCCCTACCGCACACATGGGAGGTCTGTATACTGGGTCTATATGCCAGGTCCAAGAATAATAAAGTCACCTCCCGATTTAGAGACTTGGGACTGATAGTGGCGAAGCGACTAATCACAAAGAGGTGGAAGCACAATGTTCCCCCAGAAATTGTCAGCTGGGAAAAATCACTCACGATATGGGCACAGGCAGAAAGTACAACATTACATAGGGAGGAAACAGCAGGGCTCCGCAAGTATCCGATAGCGCAACACTGGGATACCATCCTCACAGCATTTACACACATGAACGACAATGATGACGGCAGCGCCCCCCCCGAAAGTAACTAGCACAAACACTAAAAGCCCCAAGTAAATGGACACACGTTATTTACTACTTAAGCTGTGGCCTATAACGAAGCATGTCTATGGCCTGAACCCACTGCCGTGAGCCTACCCAAGTCCCCGCCCAATCATCTAGTGCACCAGGCTCTTAACTGTATGGATGAGTCATAGTGCCACCCTGGCGAGCTAACATAATATATATGTACAAGATGTACAAATCCAGGCCCAGTTGCGATATGTTTTTGATGGTAGTTTGTTTAGCAAATTATTAGTTTAGAGGAACAGAATAAATATATCTTATTGGCATATTTTGCAGATTTATTAGTTTTATACGGAGGTGAATATATATGCATAGCCCCCATGTGATTAACTACTGTACATTCCATGTGATAATTCAACAAACCATGTAAGGTGCGATCGCATATCTTGCAGACGCTATTATCTGTAAATAAGGGAAAGAAGTGACACAGAGTGGGAAGGAGGTGGTAGCATACAACTGTTTACTTTAATATTACAAATGTAGAGGCGTATACGTACATACATGTTTTGTAACTGTACTTATGCTATGTACCTCAGCCGCATGTACTCTTTTACAATATTTGTCCGTATATGTATGTATACTGTTTTGAACGACCTCAGGCTGTTAAAAAATTCAAAAGATGCAATAAAGATATTTAAAAAAAGAAATAAATGAGCGTATATAAAAATAGACTAGAAATATATATTAAATCAATTAAATACTTCTCAGTGTCCTTGAACCTGTAATGTACATTGCTTTCATTTATAACTTTGTCCTGTTGTGTGGTGTACTGGATAGGTGTCTAATGGCAGAAGCCAAGAGACCATGTTATGAAATTAGATTTGATTTATTAGGGGATAGCTTGGCATGTTATTAAGAAAGCCAGCGGGCAGAATACATTGGTGCATAGCTTACTCACAGGATCTGAATGGGAATTCAGTAATTTCACACTGTGGTTAATGCTGAAATTTCATACCGACAAAAGGACTGTAAAGTCATTAAATCGGTATGATTGTTCCATATGCAATCGCTAGAACTTTCTATTTTTGCTCCAGTTGAGAAGAAGAATAACACAGACACAGGAGTTATTGCTGCTAAAATCACAAAAGGCACCTCAGCTGGGAGATCTCCACAGGATGTGATATATTGTGGCATCAAGAATTGTTAACTAATATCAGGCTAAAACCTGCTTGAACAAAGCGAATACTTTATAAGTTCTTCCAAACTGAGCTATTCACACAAAAAACTGCAGGTAAATAAAGAAATATGCATTGTTGCGGAAACATAAATGCTAAATGACGTCAACACAGAGACGCTTTAACCTCATTTGGGGGACAACACTGAAACCGAGGAGCTGACACTAGCCTAGATCAGTGGTTCCCAAACTTTTGACTCCTGAGGACCCCCAATGGGTCACTACTGAAAGCCGGGGACCCCCAAGCAATTTGTACTAATTAAATTTCAAACATTAAAACAGTAATCCTTGAAAATACATAAACAAGTGCACACCAAACAAATACTCTAATAGCTGAAGATTTTATTATTTTATATTGAAATAAATCTAAAGATTGTAATGGGAAGGTTGGTGCTGCACCTCGGTGACTAACTTTTCAATGTTTGCTTTTATTTCGGGGTACGAGGCTCCTGATCTTGCCAAAGCCGTACTGGAAACCCAAAGCAGCCCTGGCAAATGTTGTCAGACCAGCCCCTGTACGGTGTGCACTAAGTGCAGCGAGTCAGCCTGACCACTACAAAGGGAGCTTGGGGGGCTCACCCGCCCAAGAAAATTAGGGAAAGAGGGTGCATTCCACATACATTTGTCATTATATATTGAATTGTGTTCGCTTTTAAAGCATAGTAAATGACGACCTTACTGTGTACCAGGATACAACGATCTTTGTTGGGATTCTTCAATGATTCCCTCACTATCACCCTCCAGCAGTGCCTCTTATCTCTCCATAGCCCCTCTGTCACATGTATTCCATTTGTTTTATAGCATCTCTCATACCAGTGTAGGGCAGAGACAATGAATCATACATGTGTAAATCAGTGTATAGAAAATGTTACATAGGCAAAGGGGACTTCAAGGTGTAGGATTCACATGTCATCTATACTGTTAGTCATTTTGTTTTGTCAAAGATCTTTTTATTCAACATGACTTCCAAGTGAAATATAACACATTGCAAATTATACAGGACTTGGTATAGGTGTTAACATCTAATACATGTTCAGTTTCTGGTATTGGGAAGACCCCCTCATGTATTGCAAGTCATGTCCATTTTGTTAAATCCAACATTAGGGGTATCATCCCAAACAAATATAGTAAACAAACCCCCCTAGCCCACCCTTCCCTCCCCTGAAGGTGGTGGAACATCAGAGATAAGCTTTCGGACATTCAAATCTGTGTCAAGTAGAAGGGCATTACTCTCCCTGCGCTTATCTTGTCCTCTATATCACTTTGGGGTATTAAATCGGGCTCGGACAGTGGTCAGCCTAAAACTGGAAGAGGTGCATGGCTCTCACAGAAGCGGGGCATACCGCCGATGGGAGGCCCCGAGACAGGAAGGTAATCAACGGTCCCCATTTGTATTCAAAGTTTTTGTACTCATCTCTGAATATATCAGCCATTTTTTCTATGGTGAGGATTCTCCACAGCCGAGAGTGCCACAGCGACAGAGCTGGCGCTTCCCTCTTTTTCCAGGCTGCCGCTATTGTAGTTTTGGCCGCCCCTAGACATGCCCATAAAATTGCCTTGTCTGCTTTCGTCTGGTGCTCAAGGTCAGGGTCTCTAATGCCCAAGAGTACTCCCTCTATAGAAGTTGGTATGGGGTAACCCAGCATATCTTTAATGTGCGATAAGATCTCCTCCCAGAAAGCACGAATTGCAGGGCAGTCCCACCATATGTGACGGAAATCTCCAAGAAGGCCGCAACCTCGCCAGCAAAGCTCGGAGGTGTCTGGAAATATCTTTTTGTGTTTAGAGGGATACAGGTACCAATCAAAAAGGATCTTGTAATGGGCCTCCCTCAAGGCCACTGAGTGGTTATTCTTGGAAATGTTCGACCATATGTGTTGCCATTCCTCTTAAGCAATGTCCCTCCCAACCCATGGTTCACAGAGGCTCTAAGAAAGAGCAAAAGCGCCTGCAAATGTCTTGAAAGATTATGGAGGAAGAACTTTAACCCCGTGGATAAAATTACATACAAATTGGCTCTGAAAGCCCACTACGCAAAAGTTTGTGAGGGTAAAAAAAAAATTCTGTCTACGAAAATTGAACTAGCAGGGAACAGCAGTAGGGAATTGTTTAAGATTGTAAAAGACTTTTCCTCCTCTAATGCAAGCAATAGCCCTTTCACCCCCAATTATGAATGGACGAACCATATTGCGCAATATTTTTACAATAAAATTAAAACCATCCAAGATTCGTTTGGGGATTTACCTCAAGCAAGGGATGGTAACACAGGTTTGCCCCCCTCTGTCATTTCCAACTCAGGTGAGGTCCTCCTGCAGTTCCCCCCTATTTTGCTGGACATATCTCTTAAGATAATGAAAGCGCTGAAATCTGGCTCTCCCTCGGACCCTTGTCCTGCAAAAGTATTGGCGTCCATCGCCGAGGTGATCAACCCAGCTGTTAATCTGGTTTTGAACCTCTCCTTGTCCGAGGGATTGATGCCTGACAGCTGGAAACACGGTAAAATTCTCCCGCTTTTAAAAACACCTTCAGCAGACCCTTCTGTAGCCAGTAATTATAGGCCTATATCACTGTTACCTTTTTTATCCAAAACTTTGGAGAAATACGTAAATGCTGTTATTACAGATTTTGTAGAAGCTAATGATGTATTACATCCGAGCCAGTCAGGGTTTAGAGCAAATTTCAGCACGGAGACGGCCTTACTGGAAGTGTTGGAAACTATTAAAACAACTCTTAACAGAGGTGGCAAAGCAGTACTGATACTATTGGACCTCTCTGCGGCTTTCAATACCATGCCCCATGATTTACTCCTGCACAGACTTCAGGACTGTGGCATTGGTGGCACGGTCCTCAGGTGGTTTACCTCCTTTTTGGAAAACCGCCATCAAACAGTATGGTCCCCTCCTTTCTCGGCCCCTATCCCTCCTATGAAAGTTGGAGTGCCTCAGGGCTCTGTTTTGAGCCCAACTTTGTTTAATATTTATATGGCTCCCCTTGCGCTCCTGGCAGAGGAATATGGTGCTAAAGTAATATCCTACGCCGACGACACGCAGCTGTTGTTCACCTGCGAGAAGGATGATGTGCTGAGAGGAAGTGAAATAAATGCTTGCCTGGCGAAGGTGTTCGCCTGGTTCAGGCAAAACCAACTGCTATGCAACTCAGAAAAGTCTGAAATCATCTTTTTTGGCCATAGTCCAGGTGAGGAATGGCGCCAATGGTGGCCCCAGAACACGTCCCGCCCAGCAAGTCCAGTAACCACCGTAAAAAACCTTGGGATGAAACTGGACGCAGACATGTCCATGAAGTCCCAGGTCCAAACAGTGGCCGGTACGTGCTTTGGGATACTAAAAATGTTGAGGAATTTCCTCCCTTTACTTCCAGTCTCATATAGGAAAACTGTGGTCCAAGCACTGATCACTTCTAGATTGGATGATGTCAACGTGTTGTACCTTGGCCTTCCTGACTATCTATTAGGTCGCCTACAGGTGGTACAAAACGCGGCGGCAAGAGCCATTTTGATGGTTGACCCCAGGACACATATGACGCCCCATCTAAAGTCCCTGCATTGGCTTCCGGTGCGAAAGAGGATAAACTTCAAAGCCCTGGTGTTGGCCTTTAAGGCCTTTCACAACATAGGGGCTCCTTACATCAGGAATAGAATTCAGCACTATGCTCCACTTAGAACTCTGAGGTCCTCGACTCAGTGGCTGTCGACTGTGCCAAAGTTCTATCGTTCTCGCATGGGGGGTCGCTCCTTTCAGGTGGTGGCCTCTCAGCTATGGAATAGCCTGCCACCCTCCCTGAGACAGGTGCAGGATCTCTTGAGCTTCAGGAGAAATCTTAAAACCTGGCTCTTCTAACATTGAAGAGGCCTACCTGCAGTTGTGTGCACTGTTTCTGTCATGGGGTCTTTCTCAGCGCCGGGACACTCTCCGGAGTAGCCGTGCGCTCTATAAATACCCTATAACATAACATAACATAACAACCACTTGTTCCCAGAAAGATAGGTAGCGTGCTCGTGGTGCGTGTATTGTCGATAGTAACAACGTATAAAGCGCAGAAATCGCCCCCTTTGCTGAGCCCGCCCTCCGTATCCACTGTTCTATCGGTGTGCGCTCTCTGGTGATGGATCCCCTCATCCGCGGCTGGGATACCCAATGTTTGAGTTGGAAATAGTGGAATTGCTCACTACTCGGGACATGGAACTCCCTTTGGCAACTCTCAAATGTAAGCACATCAAAGTTGTGAAACAGGTCTGAGACCATCAAGCATCCCGCCACCCATCAAATGGACCTTCTCTCAGAGCTGGGGGAAAGTCTGGGTTGAAGTGGATGGGTGTGTAAGGCGAAGGGAAGGTAGTCCATCTCTCGTCTTTCGTAACCTCATCCCAGACCTCAAGAGTGGTATGTGTCGGGGTGCTGATGTATGCTTTAGCCGATCTATCTTTCTTCTGCTTCCAAAACACATCCCAGATCGACCACCTACAATCGCTCTATCCATGTGGAGCCAGTGTTTGTCGGACCCCCTCATAGACCACTCTACCATCACTCTTAGTTGGGCTGCTTTGTAGTATAGTGCGAAGTCTGGTAGCGCCACACACCCCTCCTTCTTGGGGCGCCGTAAGACATGGAACGGAAGGCGCGCCCTTCCCCCCTGCCATATGAATTTAGTAAGAAGAGAGCGAAGCCTGGGTAACAGATCGCGGTCTAGGTCGACCGGGAGTGCCTGGAACAAATAGAGTAGCTTTGGCAGTAATGTCATTTTAGCGGCGTTTATCCGTCCGAGCCAGGAGATGTACAGTGGTTTCCAGCGCTTAAGATCCTGCTGGAGTTGAGACAGCTGTGTGGGGTAATTGGCCTTATATAGGTCTTCTATCCTCGGTGTGAACTGAATGCCTAAATATTGCAGGGAACGCTTAGCCCATTGAAGAGAGGTCTGCCCCCGGAGCTGCAGAGCCTCTCCCTCAGAGACTGTGAGGTTTAGGATGTAGGATTTCGATAAATTGACCTTGAAGCCCGCCACTCCTTCAAATTTACCCAGTTCTATCTGTAGTGCCTGAAGTGAGGGAACTGGATCTGTGAGTGTCATCAAGATATCGTCCGCGAAGAGTGAGGCCTTGTGTTCTGTACCCCCAAAGTGTATGCCCTTAATCTCTGGGTTCGCTCTAAATTGGATAGCCAAAGGTTTGATACTAAGGGCGAATAAAAGAGGGGAGAATGGGCAGCCCTGTCTCGTGCCTCTGCTCAATGCGAATGGGAGTGACGAAGATCCATTGACCTGAACTCTGGAGTGTGGGTGTCTATAGTTAGCCCTAACCATATTAAGGAATCTGTCTCCAAAACCAATCTTTTGCATGGTAAGGAAGAGAAACGACCAATCCACCCTGTCAAAGGCCTTCTCTGCATCCAGACCCACCAATATCGCCGGAATCTTCAATTTAGAGACTTTTTCAATCAAGTGTATTGTCCTCCGGATATTATCATGCGTCTATCTACCTTTTACCGGATTGATCAGGGTGGATTAGTGTGGGCATTAAGTTTTCTAATCGTGCAGCCAATATTGCAGAGAAAAGTTTTGCATCTAAGTTCAGCAATGCAATAGGCCTATCTAAGAGGCACAGCTCTGGGGGGTTTTCCCTGGTTTAGGAACAACAGTGACCATAGCCTCAGCCATAGAGGTCGATACCATGGAGTCCTCTGCTATGGCATTAAACAACGAGGTGAGGTGTGGGAGAAGCTCTGGCGCAAACGTTTTATAAAAGTGCGCCGTCAGACCATCGGGTCCAGAGGATTTGTGGATTTTAAGTTTCGAGATTGCTTTCCCTTTTTCTTCGGCTGTGATTGGCCTGTTTAAATGGTCATTCTCCGCTGGCGAGATTTGGGGGAGTTCTAGAGAATCTAGGTATTGTTGTTGCAAAGCTACATCTGGGGATGAGCCTGTGTAAAGATCCCTATAAAACCTTCCGAAAATGTGGGCTTTTGCTTCGTCTGAGTGGATTAGAAGACCACCCTTATCCTGAATGCCCCCTATGTATTCTCGCTCCCTTTTTTCGCGCAACTGTCTCACTAAGTGGGACCCCACCTTACCCCCCTGGGCGAAGGATATCTGCCTCAGCCTCAATAACGTGTATTCAGCCCTATTCATATATATCGCTTTGATTTTCCCCTTCAGTGCACTAAGCTGTCGTTGTAAGACTCGGGATGGTGTTTTCTTATGGGCCCTCTCTACCTTCTCTAATTCCTCCTCCAGCTCCTCTCTTTCCTTAGCCCTTCGTTTATTCAGTGTTGCATTCAGTTGAATACATTTGCCTCTGAGGACAGCTTTGAATGCGTCCCAGTTGTTCTGGGGTGATGTGGCTTGGGGTTGATTCAGTTCAAAGTATTCAGAAATGGAAGCCCTCAACTCATTTCGCAAGATCCTGTCCCTAGTTACCGAGATTGGGAAGTACCATCTATGAGTGCCTGGCCCATTACATCCCCAAGAAAGGCTGATGGTCACTAGGCTGTGGTTTGAAATCGTAATTGGGAGCATCTTTGCCACATGTTAGGAGCCTATCAGGGATTGACTTATAAATATGTGGTATAGCCTAGAGTAGGTCAAGTCTACGTGTGAGAAAAAAGAATAATCTTTAGTAGTGGGGTAGAGCGTTCGCCATGCATCTCTCAGACCCAGGGCCTGTATTTTCTGTTTGAGTCCCTTGGGGAAACTGCTGGTGGCTGCCCTGTGCGGTAGTCATTTTTTAAGAGTGCTTGGTCTGGAGAAGCACAAACTCAGGATTCAGAACATAACACAGTGGTTAACATTGACGTTAATAATAAGAATTTATTTCTACCCAAATAAACCTTTATTAGCAGCATCAGGATAATGAAAGACTGAGATAAAACATAACTTACTAACTTGTACCATGCAGTTTGAATGCAGCTCTTTGATGGCAGTTCATAGCTCACTGTGCTAGTTTACAATTGTACTTATGAACTGCACAGTAACAACAGAAGCTCTGTGACAAAAGCAGTAACCCACTGAGCTATGCACATAAAATATTGGGGCATATTAGCAAGAACGGCGTTAAAATTATCGCCGCTTTAGCGGCAGGAAACTGCTGCTAAAGCGGCGATAATGGGCTTGATAATATGCCCTTGAGAATTCCAATAGAAGCCCAGGATCACAGCAGAACATGGGCTTCTATTGGTATTCTCAAGGGCATATTATCAAGCCCATTATCGCCGCTTTAGCGGCAGTTTCCTGCCGCTAAAGCGGCGATAATTTTAACGCCGTTCTTGCTAATATGCCCCATTGGTTTTTTTAAATGCATGGTACACGTTCTTAGCAGCAGGCATATTAAACCTCTGCGCTTCCTTAGTGGAGTCAAAGCTGCCACTAGACAAAACTCCCATCTCTTTCCAGCAGGTAAATTAATCACCAGAGTTACCTTGACACTTTTATTGTTGCTTTGAAAACTGCTGATTATACAAGGAACTTTGCAGTGCTTTTAAAACTGCTGCCTGCGGAACACCTGGCAATGTATCACGGACCCCTTGTGGTCCATGGACCCCAGTTTGGGAATTATTGGCCTAGATCATGTGCAAATAAACGTTGTGGCATTGATCAAGAACAGGGTGCAAGCTAGCTTATTCTCTATTTCAAAACATTAGCTAAGTGACTGCTGCTTACAGCAGCATTAATTGATGGGGACGTGTGTCTTTTGTTTGAGCGAACATTTGGTGTGGCTTGTGTGTGATCCTTCGGAAGAAGGGCAGCATATGCCAACACTTCTTTGTGGTAAAATTTCTTTCTTGTGTTCCCTCCTGATTTTTTTTGTTTATGAACCGAAATTGCTGGCAGTTTTTGGACTGCTTGGCAGTTAGTGATTGTCATTCAATCGCTCACAGCATGTACCCTACTCCAGAAATATGGCAAAATCTAATATGGCAGTTTTGGTTTTAAATCCACTGTAAAAACATAGAATGACTGTTGGAAATGGCCCTTTCCAGGGTGCTTCACCTCAGCTTTTTGCTTATCTCCTTCCCAGTTTTCCGCTGCTCTGGATGCTAGCCTTAAGATTTGAGCACATCTGGCAATGCCATGCAGTGTCAAAGCGTTGTGCTTGTCATATACATACTATGGATCCGTGTATACATGATTAGCGAATTCCGGTTAGCTGTAGGTCCCTTGTCATGGGGTAAGATACCAGGGGCATGTATCTTGAATGAGCCTCGTGGGCCTTCCACACTGGTTGTGAAAACCATGGAGGTAGTTCATTGATGGTGCCACAGGTTTATCCTGGTGGGGCCTGTGTGCACAGGTTACTGTTGGTTTGGCATTTATTAAGCTACGTCCCAAGGTTCTGCATGTCTCTTGCTATTTCAGAGTTCTCCCTGGCGACAGGGTGTGGTGTTGGGAAGAATTTGGGCAGGTGTGTGTATGTGTTACCTGCAAGAGTCGTGAATTACACCAGATAATGTGTTCGGTATGATGGGGCCTGCTTCTCGAATTGGATTAGTGTGAGGGGGTGTAGGTAAAGGCTGTCGAGCATTGTTTCCTACGGGCAGAATTGTAACAGAATAGTGTTTGGTATTGATGAGTTCATAATGGCGAATCCTCTCCAGTAATGAGTGAGGGTTTGACATTATGGTGCTGGAAATGTCATTTCGGGAAAGTGGGCATTTCGATGCTTGGGGCTCTGTGTGCCTGGAGGCCTGTCTTCTAATTCACAACTGGGTGCTAGTGGGGCAGCCACATCGGTGCACTCCTGATAGAGGGCCATAAACAAGGGTCTCACAATACTGCGGACCTCTGACTCTAAGGGGCCTTTCTGGGACAGTTAGGTGGGGTGAATTGGGAACTGCATTCCAAGGGGCAGGGTCTTGGCCCCACTAAAGATTGTGATCAAACCTCCCGGATGGCAGACGGGGACAAAACTTAGAGAGGGCCTGTGCATTTCAAAGGTGTCCTCTTGAACTAATCGTATCTTCAAAGGCCATGGTGGGTATAACTACTGGGGCTTTGGCCTCCGAAAGAAGAGACACTTTTGGATTTGGAACCATACTACGCTGCTTCGATACTGGAATATTGACACGAGGAATCATTAGGGCAGGAGGAACTGCAACTGAACTATCCATAGATTCATGGTGGCTTGGAGCTTGTTGTGCTCCAAGAAGAGGACAATCACTTGGTAAATTTTGCCTAGATCTTGCTGGCCTGCAGCTAAGGGCCAACTGTTGTGGCCTGGGCCTCGAAGTACTCTCCAAAGCTGGTGAGCTGGCCTCCTGTCCAAGAGATTCCAGGGGCACAAAGGATCTCACTGTCTCCACAAGATCATAAGGACCACACTAGGTGCAGCGGCGACAGGTGGAAGTGATTGTGGTTGGGACAAGGACCGTCCTGACATACACCATCATCTCGCCGCGCAAGAGGAGTGTGTGTGGAAGATCAGCAGCAATCTGAGGGGCCGGGACGTCCATGGTTTGAGGAGTGAGGAGGAAGCGTGCAGAGTCCGAGGGACTTGTGCTGGCAACCAGGGGACCTGTGCATGCTTGCACTCCAGAGCATGTGAACCGGGAGCTGAGACTGTCTTCGGCCTCCAGATCGGGAGGATGACAATGCTTGACATTGTGGCCTCTGTCTGAAGTCGTTGGCTCCCTCTCCCTGGACCCACATCACAGGGTGCTTTTATTTGGAAAACACAGTGACGAGACCCGAGTGGTTTCGTGTGCCTTGTGGGAATCTGCAGCAGACTGTCGGGTGTCTATGGCAGGTCACACCTCCGCTTGAGGGGAAAGCAATTCTCAGGACTTTGGAGCGTGCCAGCTTACTGGGTCACAACCTTTTGTCTACTTTGGGGGGATATTGATCCCGCACTCGTGCAGGTGCCGTCGGGCGCCTGGAGGTCTAATCCAGATGGATGAAACTAAGTAATTGTTTCTTTCCGTGTTAGGTGGTTCCGACTGTCTAGTCAACAGGGTGCCAGCCGGGGCAACATGTATTATTGGTTGGTGTAGTGGAAGACTGAGGGGCTGCGTCACGAGGTGTAGTCAAAGAACTGTGACTGTTTAACCTTTCTGCTATTGGGAAAGTTCAACAATTGTATATAACCGTAAAGTGTATATACAATGTGTGTTTCATTTTGATTTCAGTGTGTGTGTGTGTGTGTAATACAAAGACAAGTGTTTTTAGACATACAGTGTGGAGTCTTTTTGTAATGTAGGCAGTGTGTTGCGAGGCAGGGTGTTGTGCCGATACTTTACACTATAGCCCTGAGAATAAGCCTAACTGCTCGCTGCCAAGCTACCAGAGGCTGAGCCCAGGTTATAGAACAAGTGCATTTACTCATCCTATTTGGAACAGTAAATTCTGACTGGCTTCGCTGCATCTTAGCCAGCCCGAGACAGCTGGGACCATAAGAGGTATAAACGTCAAACATCCAAAATAGAGCACAGCTCAGCTTTCCACTGCCTACATGCAGCATTACAAAGCTTTTCAAAAAGTTCGACAGGCAATACTGTAGCACTTCAGAAAAAGCTGCAGTGTTAGTATGTCAAACAAACCCATTTAGGAAAACGTAAACCATTAAATAAATCCACAGTTAGAGTATATTGAAGCATTCATGACCCAGTTGACTAATGGTCCAGATTTAGCTCATAGAGGTTATGCTAACTTGCATGTCACAGTGGTCACAGAAAAAGGTTTGTTACTACAAAGAATGGTGGCAGTTTACCTTTGAAAAGCCTGGTCGAGGTTTCAAAAGCCCAATTTGGCAAAAAAAAAAAAATTCAAATGTATTGAACATGCAGAAAGGCCTAATTCTCTGGTTAGATTGTTAGTATAAATGTCCCAACAATGCTATTTAGAAATCTTTCTCCAAAATGCATTGTAAATCTTTTTTGATAGTATAGCTGAGCTTGAACCCTCCTTTAGGAATTTCGAATTAGGTCTTTCTTCCAATCCATAGCACTAAATATGATGTGAATGTCTCACATAATGAGTGTGTTGCCAGAGGTAACTGAGTTACTGAATCACTGCCTCCTGTGGTGCTGTAAGGAAGACACGGGAAATTGATTTTAGATACTTGACAATGATGAGCCGACCAACTCTGTGCTTAGCAGACTTTTTTTTAGGTACAATGGATTGAAGTTTAACCTACCAACTTAGGGACACAAAGATATGCTCTTCCTTTTGTCATAGGTAAAGATGTGTGTGTCAAATGAGTAACACTGCGGGAAACTAATTTGATACCAGTGATCACAGAGACAGTATGGTACACTCCGCCTTGTTGGATACAGCAAAGAAATGACAAGCTGAGATGTTGTTCTCTTTCATCAGAAGTATGCTGCAAACGATTAAAATGGCCAACTTGGAGGTTGCATTACACACCACTGGCAGGAAAACATTGCTAAACCTTTCATGCAGCATTCTAGAAAATCAAAAAATAATTCTTCCTGAAATTGATTTACTACAAATTGCAGAAAGTGATGTAACATCTCAGTGGTGTCAGCATAGGAATTTTACATTTATAGATTTAGGGGAGTTCACCAATCACTATTGAGTAACCACTGTAAAGAGAGACTCTCATCAAACAGATTCAGGATGTTGCTGGAACAGGGGAAGAAATAGGGCGCCAGTGTGGAAGAATTATTGAGCCACCTGGCGAGGAGTATGGCGTTACTGACTTCAGCTCTCCCTTAAATCTCTTTTTCAAAGAGTTATTCTCTGGGAATGTAGAGCTGCCCCCTTGCACCTCACAGTGATAATTAGGGGGCCAGGAATTACCTAGGCTTGCCTAAGTCTCTGGACTCCTTTTCATAGAACTGGAAAGATGACTGACACCCCAAGGTACAGAATGAGCTATAATGACCTGGAAAATCCTGGAGCACACCCAGCAATAGAACATTTGGCTGTGATCCTGAAGAAAGTGTTTATGAAACCTTTCTCTTATTATAACCTGTAAGGTGTTGTCCAAAGAGCATTCCATGAAAGGTGAGGACACTTGCAGCATCAGCTCAGTCACAGAACGATTGCTACAAGTACTGAAGACCGTGTTAAGTGCTTTCAGCAGAATTTGGAAATTGTAAGTTAGTAAGGCTTTAAAAGGTAGAAAGAATTTTCCCAAAAACCTGACTCTTTGAAGACTATTCACATTGGGGAGGTGTGCGGAGTTGTAGCACTGCTTTTTGTCTGCTAAAACCGAATACACTGCTGACCCCTACTGTCTGTTTTTGAAGAGCACAACCAAGTCATTGCTGTGCCTAAAGTCTTACAACTATTTAAATACAACAGTGCAATACTTCATGAATAGCGTATGATCCCTGAAACAAAAATGTCTCATTTTTAGGTCTCGCCTACGCAGCGCGCATGCGCTGCTTAGGAGGAGACCTTTAGCCATCGGTTCCCTTTTTTCCCCAAAAACGTGCACGCGTTCCATTGCCTTCAATGGCAACGCGTGCACGTGTGGCGATTGCCTTGCGGGAGCGAGCGGCAGCGCCATATGGTATCAATTATCGCCGCTGGCTCCCGCAAGGGAATCGGCAGGCCCCCCTCCCCCCTGCTGACGCGCGAGGCGCGCTTTTGCTTGTTTTTTTTGCCAATGTTTAGTACATTTTTCAGTCGTAAAATGAAATCATTTTTGATAGGTTTCTGTTGTTTGAACTGTATTACAAGAACGCTTGATTACAATCTTTTGTGTTTATACTGAGATTCCCCTTAGAAGAGTAGCCCTCCGTAAAAGGTTACAGCACTGTGGACTTTGGCTGCTCAGCTTTAATGATACAAGGGAATAGCTAAGCAGAAATAAATGAGGTGCTCTCGGCGAGTAAAAAAGTGAAGTGCCTGTCAGTGTGAGGTTGGTGCTAGGAGCAGTTAGCCAGCAGTAATAGGGCACACTCGAGTAATTGAATTTGCATAACAAGGCCTGCTGAAGAGATGTGACAGGCAGGGAGATTTGTCTGGCTGGAGACCTCCAGATGGACGTGGCCACACAGCAGCTGCGTGGCACGGTGCTCAGCATGCCCAGTAACGCCCAGGCTGTCAGCTGGCCCGTGTGACTGCAGAACCCTGGCAGGCCAGCTGGTGGCTTCTGACAGGCAGTGGCCCTGTTAGAGGTTCTTTTCACGCGGGCTGTCAGGCGCGCAGACCTGCAGGGACCGGGGCGAGGATGTAACTAACAAATCACCAGCGAGCGCTACTGAGGAGGCGAAAAAAACCTGCGTCTGTTGAGTGGGCCCGGCTTTCCTACGAAGACCTTCCTTCCGAAGTCTGGGCTGCCTCAGACATGGACAAGAGAATATGATTCGGGTTGAGGGGGCTGGGGGGGATCTGCCTGTCTGAGTTACAAATGGCTTTCATATGTAGGTCACATAAGTAGATTTTTATATAAGTATAGGGATGTATTCTATATCCCCCTCGGTCTAGTTGTGTATAATGTCTCTATGTGCCACTATTTTATTCGAGTGATTAATATGTTTCGTATAAATGACAAAGTTGAAAAAGTCAAACTAAGTACAGATAAATTATCAGTAGAAAGACTATGAGCCCAATGTCGAGTGAGTGAGAGTGAAAAAAACAGGATTCAATAGCAGGCATTTTAAAATCTGCACCAGGAACAATTTCTCACACACACACACATGCTGCGCGTCTTTGCATTCATTTCACATACTGACAAATATCTGATATGTATTCATATTTCTCTAATTACTTTGTGTAATAGTTTCAGGCTAAGTTCTGATGTTGAAAACTGCCTTGGGGGTGTATTTTAACTGAAATAATGTAGTAGTAACCCTTTCACTGCCTGGGTGTTTCTTCGCCTCTGTGCCATAGCTCTTAAATAAAAGAAAATCCTTTCAATTTTCTAATTTTCAGCATTTTGTTTCCAAAATATGGAAATTCACTCAGTCTTCCTTATACAGGGATATATCACTGCGAAGGCTTGACCATCTGTGTTCCCCTGGATCTCCTGGGTGCGAGGGTACTAGGCATATGGGTTTTCTATAGTTTTGTTTTGTCCACAGGCAATAAACCGTGTTCAGCGCATTTGGGAAATTTCAAAAGCAAATGAAAGCGAAATGCTGATTAAAGGTAGCCAACAGATAGGTACAGTTATTTCCACTGGGCTAATAGAAACCTACCTCAGGAACGTATTTCCAGCATCTAAACATTCTAAGGTTTCTATTGCTGTGTGCCAGACCACTATCGCCCTGATTGGCTACCCAGTAGAGCAGACTGAATATGAAGTTTGTTCGATTTTTAGAATTAATTTCCAAAACATGGTCGTAACTCCAGTCTCCCTTATACAGGAAAATATCCCCGACAAGATTTGACCCAAATCTGTGTCCCCTGAATTTCCTGAACATGGGGGTATCAGATTGGTTTTCTATGGGTTTTGGGGTGCCCACAGGTGATTAACTGGATGCAGCGCATGTAGGAAGTTTTAAAAAGCAGCTGCAAGTGGATTCCTGTTTTAGAGTACCGTTTATTGGTGCCAGATATCACCCCTGAGCTGTATGTCAACCGACCACAAAGTATATTTTCAACATCTACAAATTATAAGTTTTCTATCTCTGTGTCAGATCTCCCTTGCCCTTACTGACTGGCCCAGAGCTTGCTCTGAATATGCAGTTTGTCATATTTTTAGCAATTATTTAACCAAAACGTGGCAATTCCTCCAGTCTCCATTGTGCAATAACATATTCCTCCCAAAACTTGACCCACATCTGTATTGCACTTGGTCTTTTGAGAATGGGAGTAACACACATGTATAGGTTTTCCATGGGATTGGGCTGCCCACCAGCAATAAACCAGGTGTAGAGCATTTGGGAAATGCAACTTAGAGCAAAGTGCTGTTTCAGAGTCTCGGTCTTTTAGTCACAGGTTTCACCTCTGGGCTGGATGGAAACCTACCACATCAATATATTTTCAATATTTGCACGTCTTCAGGTTTCTATTGCTGGGTTTCAGATGGCATCCATCACTAAACAATTCACTTGTTTATTCTACACTTAATAGCAACTACACCATATAAAATTTCCGCTAAATAGTACGAAATAAAAAATACAAATTAAATGGACTACTTTGACTTTGGTCACTAATAGCCCCATATTCGCCAGGGTCCATGCATTCCCAAAACCTGAAGAATGATTAACGCGCAATACAAAATCTTGTAACATAACTTAACATGTGAGTACTCATGGAAAACTGACTGTCGTACTCGTGCAGTAATATTTCTGGAAATTTTTGCGAATTCCCAAAACTTTCTGCTCCAAACGTCGAAGGAATTCTTCAAGAGTAAGCGCAATTTCTCTGTCCCATGCCTCTCTAAGGCATGCATACAACAAGGAATAACAGTGGCATAGGCACCTCAAGGTAACGACAAGCGGAAACTACACAAGTAATTATTTCTGGTTTTCCAAAGCATGAACAACATATACTATTGGGAAGTGGAAAGCGGTTGCTGAAGGACATTCAATGATTATTGGCTTGTGGTTGTTACCCAAAAATATTCTTGGCAAATATTTTTCTGTTTTTTTGCAGGAACATTTTGGGAAGATTTCCAAATAAGCTAAATTGTGAAAAAGGGTTAAACGTGTTCCTTCTCCATTTAGCAGTAAGATATTGGTGTCTCAAAAAAACTGGCTTTATTGTTTTAAGGCTATGTACAGAGTTTGAATACTTAGATGAAGATCAAAAACGACTAAAATCGTAAAACAAATTGGATCAAAAACTAAAGCAGGCCTCTTTGCTCTGTCTGCATGTGCTTTGTTTCATTTTCAAGTAGGAATGCCATCAATCTGCCAGGATATCACTACATGATTACATTTAAGTGCTTTTTGGTTTCGACCGCAGTTTAATTTGGACTGACCCAAAAGAAAGATTATGAAAACTTAATTTAATTTTTTGACTTTAAGAGGGTTTTTGCTGTGTTTTTCCACAGCCACACTTTTTTGTTTTGTTTTTCTTTTCTAAGACTATTGTGCTTCGAGATAGTAGAAAGAACAAGGCTATAAAACAAATTGGGTCTCTCACAAACTAAACACGAAGTTCACCATCCCTTCTTTCGGTTGGCCAGTAATACAGATGCCGTCATTTCAGGGAATTCGGTTTTCAGTTATATTTATTCGTGTCTGCATGGTACATATTTTACTTGAGGATGATATTGAGTTGGCATGATTTTCTATCCTGTTTGTTTCCCCTCTTTTCATTCTGATATGTTGTTTTCCACTTGATAAAGGGAGCCAAGTGTCTGGTCCCCATTACTGGATTGTGTGGAGTACAGAGTCTTCCTACCCTGCCAAGCCCCTTGCTGGCCTTTCAAGCTCCTGTCTCCCTTTGGCTGTTCAGAAATACTCATGTCTGCTTTAAGAGTCCACTGTAAATGTTTGGCTCTGGTCACTGCTCTGTAGCTACTTTCCTCTTGAAGTCACGCTAGCACAGCTCTGCTAGCTCCGACATTGCATTTTTCTGATTCTGATATTCATGTCCTTAAAGTTGGGCTCCTATCTCACTTCTTTCCATTCTTTAGTACCCCTTCACATCCATGTCTGTTGTGTTATGCAGGTTGAGTGTCGGGCAAAGAGACAGAAGTGACTGCATTCCAAGGGGCATGTGATGAGAGGTGTAGATAGTGCATTCTTGGTCAATGAATTAGAGGCCCCATTCATGCAGTAGTATTTGTTCATTAATATACCTCTGACTTGTTATTTTTATTAGCTTACAAGTGAGGTTATGTTTTTTAGTATGTGTACATAGGGGGCCTCTATGTTAAAAAAAAAAAAAACAGCGAACACCTGATCTACTGTGGATATCATGTGCATGTCTAGATCACTACATACTAAACCTCTTTTGCTTCAAAGTAGCCCACACATCACAACCAGGCAAATGTATTGGCTAGATGCAATACATCTTCACACTTCATGGTAAGTAACATTTACTACATACATTTTTTTTGGAGGGGCTTTAATTTGAGCTTTCTTACATGGGATTATCTCCAAGGTCTTTGCCATATAGAGTAGCTACTGGAGCTTCCTATACTATCTCCATATGGTAGTAAAGTGAAATCAGTTTTCTAGGCAGCTTACTCCCATCTATAGATTGAGGCTTTATTGGAGCCTCAGTCCTGTGGGAGGAGTTGACTGTGTTGAGCACCATTAACCACACCATTCTCTTACCAAGACTAGATAAAATAGGCATTGGTGGTTCTAGACTTGATGGAATGTTTCTATTTCTGTCCAGTTTTATTGTTTTCCTTTGTTTTATTTTGAGAGCATGACAAAATTGTGTGGGAGTCGCCTAAGGCTTGATCCTGCACTCTCTCTTTTTCAGTGTTCATGTGTCCACTCTCGCTCCAGCTGCCATCAAGTGTTCTAGATCCCTAGGCTTTTTCGTGGTCGGAATCTCATCCTTCAGATTCATGTTATTAACATGGTTAAGAATGATCCGTTCCCACAGAGGGAGTGGGAGGAAATGCACGAGGAACTTGACTAATAAGTGAATAACGGATGGGACACTGCAAAATGGTGCTATAAAGATAGCTAGAAATGTTATGGATGTAACTAGGAGAAGTGACAATACATTGTATATGTGGTGAATGTAACTACTTTGTGGTGTTTTTGAAATAAAAAGATCTTAAAAAAAAAAGAATGATCAGTTCCAGTTAAGACTCTTATGGGCAATAAAACGCAACACCCCAGAATACGATTTCAAAGTAATAGTGCAGTTACTGCTTTTGTCCAGATTGGAGTGTGGAAACTTCCTACTAACTGATACGACCAAAATACATTCTGCCCCTCTGAAAGGTGCTCTTCTTGCGGTAGCACAGCTAAATATGCTGATCACATCAACCCTGAACTTCCCACTCTAAATAGATCCTTATAAAAGACAGATGCATTTGAAATAGAAAACTTGATGTACAAAATACTCTGGCTGTCCTTACTATTTTGCTCAAAACTAAAACCTCAGAGGTTCATGATCTCTTCAAAACTCTAAGAATCTCCTGTTTGAGACACTAGCATTTTTAACCAGCATGGGCATAGCCGATAGGTCTCGCCTTTGGGACCTTATAAGTGTTTAGCCATGCAACAGTTGATGTTGTTGCACCAAGGATATTGTGCTGCATAACTAAATACTTATAAGGTCCCAAAAGCGAGACCTATTGGCTATGCCAATGCTTGTTGCTATTGTAATCATGAAATATGTTATTAAATAAATTGATATAAGAATTTTATTGCATTTTATTTAGTTTATTTCTTAATGTTAAATTTGATTTTGATGCAATTTCTTTGAAGGAAGCACGTTCCCTTGGGGCAAGCTAACATGGCAAAGCTCTGTATTCCTCAAAGAAACCTGCTGTTATTTCAGGAACTATATTAACTTTGTGGGAGATAATTCACAGCTAAAATAAGGTTGAGACCTGTCTCCCTCCAATAGTTTTTAATCTAGTTTCCGACATTCTACATCTTTTTATTCTCTTAATTTAATAATTTTCCAAGGCTCAGTGGTTGTTCTTCCTTTTGGGTATTTGTATCTCTGTAATTTTGAGTATTTACCATGGCAACGTGATAATCCTATATTTGGGAACTGCATGACTGAGTAAATTGAGCAATTAAAAGAGGGTAACTGCACTGAGAGAGAAGCCTGCAGGATCCTTCTTTTGAACATCTGTAAAGACCATTGGAATTGCAGTTTTCAGGATTTAGTTTCATTCTATCGATTACAAAGCACGAGAAATTCTGGTGGACAAATACAAATACCAGTTGAAACCAAACAGATAACATTGGGGCATATTCACAAGGAGCTATCGCCGAATTAACGGCACTTTATCGCAGCCAAAGTCGTGTTAAATTTACCCCCCCATTCACAAGCCGGTGTTAACAGCCCACAGCACCAGTATACCCGCGATAGCAGCCGCCAAAAAACATCGCAACAGAGGACCCTCGCAAATATCGCTAATGAGATGCAGAGTAGGCGTTCCCGTGACAAAAGCCGAGACAACAGCACACCTCAACATTCACAACGACCAGCCACATCCGCGATAAAAACACAAAACAGGCGATAAGGCGCGTTAGCACCAGGAAATCTACACCTGCTCTGACCTGGTGTAAAGTCGGACGGCAGCCAGCACCACAAAAGGGAGCACAGCCCAGGGCCACAACCGAAGGGCAACAGATGCCATGGAGCCACACATCATGCACCCACCCCCACTACCCCAGGACCCCAACCCACACCCGGAACACCCCCCCCCCCGGACCAACATAGATGCAGCACAGACAAAGACAGCGGAACCCCAGGAAACGTACCAGCCGCACAGACCCAACATCTGACAATGTCAGCTTCCACTCCAGGCTGAAAGGGACAACCAACCTACGCATCCTGACCATCATCGCCTAACAGGCCTACGGCAACAACACAGTGGACAACCAACATCGCACCCCACACAAAGCTGATGGCGTGGCTGCACCTGTTGGCCCCTGAGACCCCCCATCCAAAACCCGCCAGAGTCGGAGGAGTCCCACAGCCAGCCACATCCTAGTCCCCCACACCTGTCCTGGACATCACCATCACCCCAGTCCCCATACGTACAACACAATGCGCAGGATCCGCTGGAGACCAAGCAAGGACCATACGCCCAAGCAGGATGCACGCACGTGTTGGGGGCAACACACAGCACACATGTACTACCTGTGCCCCCTGGTGACACAGCACACAATCACCGCAACAGGAAGCACACGTCTCACACCAATGTGCAGGCAACAACAGAACACCGTGGAACACCCAACAATGTCGCCTTCAAATACACAGCCAGTGTGCATGATACCTTCATCCTCCGACAGTCCATCATCAACCAGCGTTCCCAGGATGGCAACAAGGGAAATGTACAGCCCCTTGGCAATATACAAATGAACACCCCACACACCTCAACACCACAACCATGCAACTCACAACTCTGGCAATGCACACGTCACAAAATCACATACAACAGGCACAACAATATGCCCACCCACCAGACACGACAGAACAACTTACAATGTCCACATGGGCAAGCCCTGAAAATGAGCCAGCAATGGCATGGCACCTCAGCCACATACTAGCCGAATGTGGGGAGAGGTGGCAACCAGGCATGTGTGAAGGATGCAGTAGAACAATGATTGGGAAAGTACACAATGCCAACAGTGCCGGAGATGTGCTGGACACCTCGCAGTATGCAGAACACACCCATATCCATGGCGACATACACCGCTTGCGTATGGAGTGCAGTGGTCAGTGGACGCCACCATGTCACCACAGCCAGTGGGGGACCTTACGGAAATGTTGCCTGTTACGCCCCCCCCTAAGCGTCAGCGGAGTGGGATGGCCCGGCGTACGCCACGCCAGCGTAGGGGTGTGCATAAAAACCACATAGGCCTGGGCGTGGTCCACTTCTGGAAAGACCCATGTCTCTGCCAGGGCGGCGCCTCCCACCTCGCCACGAGGCCGACGCCATCCTCGTGAGTGGAGTTGCCTGAGATGCCGTGCGCCTGCCGGACCCCGGCACGCTGGTCCACGAACCCGTCAGGCCAGCCCCTGCGCAGCCAGGCCACACTGATCACCTTCCGACACCTGCGTGTGTCAAGGAGGGCCCACCACATGCTGGCGCAAGCCACAAGCCCGAGGCCTTAGACCTTGGCAGCCACCTCAGACCATCACGGCTGCCACGACACCGGCCCGCTTTATTCCTTTTTCGTTGACGTACTCCACTGCCGCCCCGCCCTACTCTTCGGACCAGTAGGTCCCACATGTGGAACTGTGTCTTGAGTCATGAATGGCAGTGACCCCATATCCCGGCCAGCGGCCACAGCACCAGACCCCCCCAGTTCAGTGAGGCATAGTTCCATATGGGCATCTTGCGACATGTGGTGCCACTAACCCTGTTCAACGCCAGCCTGCTACATGTGGTGCCACTAACCCTGTGCAACGCCAGCCTGCTACACGTGGTGCCACTAACCCTGTGCAACACCAGCCTGCTACACGTGGTGCCAATAACCCTGTGCAACGCCAGCCTGCTATACGTGGTGCCACTGAACCTGAACTACGCAGGCCGGTGGGGCCATCCAACCTATGCCAGCGACACTCGGTGAATGGGCCGTGCTGACCGCTGCCTCAGGCCTACACCACGGTCAGGTAGGTCACACATTTGGAACTGAGTCTTGATTACACTATGGCAGTGAACATCATTTAAGGCAGAGAACAATACACTATACACCCTCCGATGTGGTGGCAACAAGTCTGTGCATGGCATCACAACCACACGTGTCTGTGGGCCTACGCGGACCACTGCCCTCGGCCTACGCTGCGCACGATTGGGATCACTGATTTGTAACTGAACATCAGTAATTCAGAAGGCAGAATACATTTCCTCGCACGCACCGAGGGGCGTAAGAGGATGACACGTTGCAGTCCGGAGGGAACAGGATCAGCGTCACGGAGGTGATTGAACACTACCGACAACTGCCACTGTGTCACCAACTCTGTGCCTCGAGAGCCAACGACCCTGCGGTCCAGTAGGTCACAGAGCCTTGATTTGGCATTCTTGGAGTTCACATCTGTGTACGGGCATCATCGCAGACTGCATCCCCTCACAGCACCTGTGCCACTAAGTTTGTTCCCCGACATTCATGGACACTCACTGGTCGGACATTGGTGGCGTTTGAGTCCATGGACTAGGGGCTAGTTTTCATCCTCATGTAGCTGATCTGAATTGTTGGTGAGGATGAGGGTTGCGCATTCCACTCCTCCATTTGCTGCTTCCAGATAACATCAGACCTTCCGCATCATGCCCTGGAGGACACCTTCCACTGTCTCCCGAAACCCTCCGCAACATACACCTCGGACATTGATGGGGACCCTCTCAGGTCGCATGGCCCATCTGACTGCATCGCAAGTCACCGTCCCGTGGCTGGGTGCCTGTGTCGGCCGCAGTGCATCCGGGGCCACTAACTCTGTGCTGCTCAGGCCTGGGACCCCTTCTTCTGAGTCATTGAATGGCCACTGTAGCGATGGTCTTGGGGTCATCAACGCCATGTGTCTGTGGCCCTGCGCTGTCCGTCTCCTCTGGCCCCAACTGTGGTCCACCAGGGCCCACACATGGCATCGAGTCTTGACCAGCCCGGACGTTGCATCACCGCAGGAGGCACACGCCACCACCGCAAGGACCACCTTCAACCGCCATCTACCAGAGTCGAAACGGTGGTCCTGACAGACCTAAGGAGTTGCTCAGACCTGTCGTGGATGCCATCATCGGCCTGATACCCTGCTCAGTACTCCAGGTGCCAGTGACTCAGTGCACCGCAAGCCATTGTCCGTTACTGATTGAGTTTTGTGCTGTTGTGAGGTTGCGCAGCAATGTCACCTCATGCAGTGGGGAAGACCTGGGACTATGATGAGGAAGATGTGTCAAGTGTGCGGAAGGGAGAGGGCACAGACAATGGGAGGGCAGGAGGCAACAGCCCCACGGCAGGAATGCAGACTGGTGGTGGTAGTCAAGCTACACACCCGGATCTATTGCTGGGTATTGCGTTGTGGACTGCGGACGCAACTGTCACCTCAGGCAGTGTGGGAGACCTGGGACGTTGATGAGGAAGTTGATGCAGGTGTAACACACCCCACTGCATCTGCATCAGGACTGATCCGAAGGGACACAATCCTAGCAATTTCTTCACATTAGCGCGCTCTTCTCTAGTGCCCCTGTCTCACTGCACTGCAACTCAAGGAACGTCCAGACTGAGTATTGGGTGACCTCTATCCTTACTCCGGATCCCTCCATGTTGCTCTGCAGTTGACTCTGTTATGCTGGTGTTTTCTGTTTCCATTGCACTAGTGTCCACTGTTCATGTTGTTGGCAGCACCAAGCACTCCGTGCGGGCTGGCTTATACTCACCCCACACACATCCAGCACAGGCGTCACTGTACATGTGGCCCTGCCAATAAAGGGGCCGGGCGCACATGCCCAGTTCAACATGATATATGCATGTGTCTCTGTGGAGGTGTGGGTCTCCTTTGTGGGGTGTGAGGGGGTCCCTGAAGGGTATTGGACACCCACGTATGTGTTCTAGTTCGCATTCCATGGGTTGGGCAACACCCTCACCTGTTGGGCCACCTCCTTTTGGCGTTCTGCCACCTGGCATTGGGATGCCATGTGTGGGTGGGTGAAGTGTTGTGAGCCAGCCGTGATTGCGGGTGCTTCATGCTGTGTGGTCTGTTGCAGGGGCTGGGTTCTCCTCTGAGTGGCTTGTCTGCCCTGGTCCTGGTGGTGGGTTGTGTGGGATGTCCATGGGCTGTTGTAGGGCGTCGGTGTCTGGGCTGTGGTGTTCGTCTCGGGCCTCACTGATGGGTTGTCTGTTCTGACCTGCTGGAGGTGTTGTTTGTCCCTCTGCATTGTGAAGGGGAGGTGCATGTTGGCATTGTGTTGGCGCCTTGTTCTTGTCGACATGCAGACTGTGTGACGATGTACATTGTGAGTGTTTGGGCGGTGGTGGCTATTTGAGTTGGGACAGAGTCCATTTGGCCTACATGGCTGATGTGGGGTTGTAGGGGTAGATGTGCATCTCACAGTTCCCTGCTCTGTCCGATGTGATTGTTCTGTTACTGTGCCTGGTTGGACCCAGTTGTGTCCCCTGTTCTGCAGTGTGGGTGTTGCACTTTGTGCCACATTGTCATGGTATGTGCTGTGATTGCTATGTGTGTGTGCTGCAGTGTGCCACGGGGATGGGGGACATGTCCCTGGGTAATTGTGGGTGTGCAGTGTGTTACACCTCATTGTGCATGTGTGGAATTGTGCCCATCACCCCCCCCCGGCCCCCCAGTCCCTGTTGGATCCTCACCCTGTTGTTGTTGTGTCAGGTCCTGTCGGGCTGTGTCCGTACTCCCTACTCCTTGCACCCTCTCCACACTGATGACTGTGGCCTGGGTTTCCTCCTGCTCTTCCTGTGGCGCTGGACTGCTACCTCCTGTCGCCGTTGCTGCCTTCCTGTTGGCAGCGGGTTTGTACCTGGTTTAGGTTGTCAGGTCCTGCCGGCGCCTCTTGGCCTCCTGGATTGGCCTCCTTGGCTCTGCGACTGCATTCCAGGCGGTCTGCTTGTGGGTCATTTGCTTGTAGTGTTCTGTCGCCTCCGTGGCCTTGGTCTTGTTTTCCTGCGGTCTGCACCCCGTCTTCCTCTCCATTTTCTCCTTGGCCTTCCCCGAGCCAGTTGTTCCTTGCTGGTGGTCTGTGGGGGTTGTGGGGTTCGCGTTGCCCTCTGCGCTGGGTCAGGGTGCATGGATGTTGCTACGTGCTTTGGCTTGTTTCTGGTGTGTTGTGCCTGTGGTTTTTATGGTGCAATTGCCCGCCAGACGCGTGGGAGTTGCAGGCCTGAGGCTGCTTTTCGCAGCTTTTTGTACCGCGATTGGCCTCATCGCATGATTTCTTGCGTTTTGCATTTTTTGGGCGTGGTGTTGATTTACACGCTGGCATTTGACGCGTTATCTGGTGACTATCGCATGCTACCGCCTTGTTGTGAATTCCACGTTGACACGGGGTTATTTTCCCGTGATAGGCTGCATTATTGAAAGTTGCGTTACGCTACTCTTGCGGTAGTTATCACACGTTCTTGTGAATATACCCCAATATGCACAAAGATCCAGTTACAAAAGGTGTAAGATCTAACTAGAATTGTCATCATAGTAGTTCAGCAGGTCTTCAGTGTCAGGAACTGGCTCCTGTGAAAACCATTTAAGACTTGCTAGATGTCAAATTACCAGGCACACTACTTTGTTTAGGACGTCAGATCTACACTTTAAGATATTTAATGTAGCTATACGGGAGGTAATTTTGCATGCAGTTTTGGGACGCAATAATTAATATCCAGAAATTATATAAAATACAACGTAGACTGTAAAAGTAAATTTGAAACCAAGGGCTTTGCCTAATTACAGAGCCACCTTAATGAAAGAAGTGAAACTTAGATGAGGACACCAAGATATGCCCCCTCTCAGATGGTAGTTTTGTGGTACAGCTGTGGTAATTGCAGCAAACGAAAGTGGCCCCTGTCACTCCTAATACCACCCAAGGCCACCCTCCTCCAGCCTCTTTAGGATCAAAGCTTGATACCACCTATTGTAGGACTAACTGTTATGTGCACCTGGGAAGGGTGACTGCTCCAGATCAGAGAGATTCTGCCTCTTTAAAGTGGCAAAATATCATGGGCGTCCCTTGACAGATAGCTGCCAGAATACAAAGGATGTGCAGGAAGATATCTGTTGAGGCAAAGCTTTGATAAGTGGAAGCTGGGCACCTCTCACAGGTGTGGCTGAAGTTTGACTGAAACCAATGAGAACAAGATGGTCAACTTTGGTAGAGGGATTAAAGTGACTAGCACAGACTGATCACTTAAAAGTCAGAACATGTCCCATTGTACGAAAGTCCCATTTAATGCAAATATAAAATGAAGACATGCTGACTAAAGATTGTTATATTCCTTGTGCAAAAATAATCCATCCTTGTATTTTAGATACATAGCAAATTGGCTGTAAATGTCCTGATACCTAAGTCTAAAATAAGAATTAAGGGTACCAAAAATAAGTCTAAACTATGGCCCCAGGCCCCCACAAAAGCAGAGTAAATGGGACAAAAATAGAGGATGATTTTCTATTTGGACAGAGAAAAAGGAACGAAATTGATAATTCAGGCACCTATGCGCAGCATTCAGAACTGCTGCTTGGAAGCAAAACAACTATTTGATTCCTCCTCGGACAGAAACTAGCACTGATATGAAACATCTGGGAATATCAATTTGTCAAAAGCTTTGACCACAATTTTTTTTTTTTAATTTACAACAAAGAATGCACAACGGACAGAAATATTTTCATCAAATGCACATTCATTTTTTATGTATTTGTCTGTTCTTTTTATATATCATTGTCTACACACATTTATAAAATTAGAAAAGTATACAACTAGCTAAAGAGGTTTCATTGGTTTGTAGACACAATAATGTCTTAATGGTCAAAGTAGAGACAGTTGAATACATATTTGTAGTGGTATCACACATTACTCTTGAGTTGGAATCACCATGGGGTCCTTTTTACGTATGTGAGTGGGAGGGATTTAAATTAGGGTGTTAATAGATGGGGTGTACATAAGTCCAAGGTGCATAGAAACAAGAGAGAAAGAGAGGATTAGCTATTAATGGTGAGCAGAGAGAATTTACAATTAGATGTTGTAGTACATGGCATCCAAGGAATACAGGAGCTTTTGTGGAGTCCATGGAATTTAGATGCAAATATAGCGAGGATGTAAAGATAGAATGTATTTATTTGAGTGATGTGGAAAAGAAAATGAAATACTGAATATGGGAATGACCTCGGAAGGAAGAGGTGACACTAGATCTAAGGAAAGAGATAAAACATGGTGCTAAAATGAGCTGCAAAGAACCAGTTGAAGCCATGTGTAGGAATTAGTTTAGCAATGCTAAAGGGAGAACTGAAGCCCAGATCTATTAAGGCTTTGCTCCAGTACAAAGTAATGCAAAGTCAAGCAAAGGGAGGCAAAGCATTATATTGGTATTTACTTTTCAGAGCAAAAGTTATTTTGTGTTGGAAACGTGCCATTTTCTTAGTGCAAAAAAGTGCTTTGTGACGCTTTGTGTCAAAGGGGCATTACTGCTGCCTTACTTGAGCAGATTAGTGCAAACCCCCTTTCTTTTGGAGCGTATTAGGATAGCCAGACCGGACTTTGCATCAAAAAACCTCCTTGAAGTAGGCGTTAACAAGGGGAAATGTTTGATTTCTACGAGTTTCTTGTGTACTCAAGCACATTTTAATTCGATGGGATATTTCTGATTTTGTCTAGTATTTTGAAGAGTATGCTTCCAGTATAAATTCTAAACCAGAAAGCCACACTTACCCCTGCACCATAGTGCGGGGACTGCGTGTCTCATAAGGCAGCCTAACTAGAGAGCCAGAGAACGTGATGACACCAGGCTGATCTTAGTAGGTCTGTCTCTGAGCTGCGCCCCCTTGCACACCATAGCACAGCAAGTCTGGATGCTGCACTGAGTTGCGTTAAAAATTTGTAAATCTGCCCCATGGACTTAATCTCATGGAGGGTAGGAGTAAAATCTTACTTGCCTTTGTTACCAAGTGCTCATCTAGATTTTTTTTAAAGCGTAAAAAGGTGTTGCTTGTCTATATTCCCCCAGCATGTTGCTCCACATTCCTGGAAGCTCTAGAAAGAGTAGGTCAGAGTAGATTTTTTTGTTATTGTGAAGACATGCCAGGAAGTGTGTAAATTTATTGCAAAGCATTATCGTTCCTTCAGAAGCTGTTAATCTGCTATTAGGGTAAAGTGCGGCAAATACTGTATAAAATTAGTACTTAGGCCTACGTTTAATGATAAAGTATCTAATAAAATGCTTGGGTCTTTCAATATTAAATACTGGAGATAGTTTAAGGAGAATAATTCGACTTGTTTGCCCTTTGTAAATCACCAGAAAAGCATCATCAACAATTTTTAAGGAAACTTTTTGGATACTGTGTCCTTCATAGAAACCCGTCTGCTATAAATTGTAGCCATATTTTGTTATGTAATGATTTCCTCCAGGATTTTCACAAGAAAGGGAATGCTTGATATTAGCAAATGTTGCCCTTCCAAATTGTAAACGATTTAATCAACCAAATGCTAAACTTTGACTTTTTCTAGGTCAGCCTTTAGGTTCTCAGGACTGATTTTATGATCATTTTTTTGGTGCTAGTACATCTACCTGTGGCAATTATGAATTTATGATGTTGAGCCCATTAGGACAAGGAATGAGTAGGCTGATTTCAGCAGTTTTGTTAGTACACACTCTTGTAAGTTGTTCAAAGGGAGTTCAATGGTAGAATCAACCATCTTTTCTAGAGGTTCTCGAGGCTGAGGGGGTGGGGAGTTGAAGGAGGTCCAGTTAGTGCTCTGAATTTTGGGAGTAGAGATTAGTTTAGATTATTCCTTTTGCGGGAGGTAGTAGGAATCTTTTGCCTTATAATGCACATCTTTTCTGAAAAAAAGCTAAAAGCTCTGACCAACCTTTCGTTGGTAATTTTGGGCAATTAGGTTCTTTGAAGTTACATGATTGCATGAGTTTTCTGGTAATTTTGTTGGTAGGTCAAGTACATTCTCTAAGATTTTGGCCTTCAATTTGAATATATTAACCTTGTTCATCTTTTGATATTCTTTCAAGGCTTTGATCAATTTTCAAGGATTATCCTCCAGTATATTTTAAGCAGGGCACAAGCAGTATCTAAAAACTACCCATCGTATTTCCTAGTTTTTTGTTTTTACTCTTTGTAAAAGAGCCACTTCTTTGATGATTTTCAATAGTGCAGAATTATAATAGTAGTTGGTAGTATTTTATGCCTGATATCAGTAGATAATGAAGTACTTATAATGGAATTGAAAGAGATTTTGTGGTGGCTCTATTCCACACATAGAGAGTTTTCTGATGTGCCTTGGGCAGCTGCTGCTGGTAGTCTTTATTCGATATTTTCAATCATGAAAGACACAAATACAAACATACAATATCATAATATCTTAAAATATCATAGGAAAATGCCGCAAGAAGAAAATAATCATTACAATTTAAAATTCCTTTGCAGAGTCATTATAAAAGGAATTTTATCCGTTAAAATCATACATGGCTTAAAAAAGAATTTAGGTTCGTATAGCAATAATAAAAATGGATGTTAAAATTTTAAAATAACATATATAAAATCCAATTTTCCAGGAAATACAATACACAGAGGTGGACCACAATAAATATGTGCAAGTTAATTATTAAGGAGTAGTGACCGCTGTAACCACCAAACTAGTTCTTCTAAGTGCCCATGTCCAGCTCAGAAATTTCGCCATGGCTATAGCTACATCTTCACGAGTATCTGTTTTTAAGATACGCTTAGCTATTTGGCATGATCTTGTGCCAAGATTTAAACAGATAGGCTTGGCCATTTTTGTCGAGGACCCTTATATGCAGGACACACAAACAATAAGTGTGCAATGGACTCTTCCATAGTTATGCACGTAGGGAATTTATTGTCTAAAATAGTATTCCACTTTGCCGTAAAAGATTTTATGGGAAGAGTACCCACTCTAAATTGGTGATATAATTTTCTGTCAAGGGGTCTCTCAATAAAATCCCAATATGCTTCAGGTCTTGATTCAGACTTATGCTCTAAAAAAATGCCTGTCAGGGATGTCCTACTCACCAGTGACATGGTCTTGTGACTAACCATGTCCCTGTATAATGCTTTAAAATCTTTTTTGTTTGGGAACAAGTTCCCTGCTGGGTCTTCCCACAAATGACTAAGCCCCATGTCAGATAATGTGCCCTTGATCTTTTGTAGCCACTTAATTTTTGAAGATAGATCTACTTCTCTGATATGCTTTACTGCATTAGCATATGGTGCTAACTCCGGTGTTGTCCATAGCCGTCTCCAGTAGGCCAGGGGTCTAAAACCTGCTTCCTCCTCAAATGAAATACAACCCATATCTAAAAGAAAGGGCTTAAGAGGAGTCGATTGAGGGAGACCAGTTAATGATCTCAGGAACTTATTTTGAGCAAGGACTAGGGGAGCTAGATCTTCGAAACCCCAAAGCTCTGCTCCATAAATTATCGATGCCCTAATTTTCCCTTTGTAGATTGATAGTGCTGGACCTATCGGTTTGGTATGGGAAAGACGATGTTCTTTTAAAAGGGCACCTGTTAATTGGTTGTGCCTAAGAACTAGCAGATCTATCTGGGGTTTCCAGTTCATCCTCTTACCCATTGTTACTCCCAAATATGTGAAGATATCGGTTTGATCCAAGAACGCTTTGTTCATTTCTACTCTGCCTTTAACTATTTTATGTTTGTGCAACACCATGAACTTAGTTTTGTCAACGTTAACTGCTACCTCATGATCGTTGCAAAAAACAGTAAATCTGTCAAGGGCTCGTTGCAGACCAGATTGAGTTTTGGACAAAATTAAAGTATCATCTGCAAACATCAATAATGGGACCCTTGAACAGGCGAGAGTAGGGGCATCAGTTGGGTAGGCAGAATAGTATGAAATAACCTTATTTATAAACAGGGAGAAGAGGGTGGGGGCCAAAACGCACCCTTGCCGTACACCCCTGCTTACTGGAAAACGATTCGTTAATTCACCCTGCTGTCCCCACCGAACCTGGGCGTAGTTAGACTCATGCAATTTAATGATGAAAAGTAGAAGCTCGGGGGGCATCCCTGCTTCCTTTAGAGTGTCCCAAAGCTTATATCGGGGCACCAGGTCGAAAGCTGACTTTAGATCGAATAATGCTGCGTATAGAGTCCCCCCGGCTAAAATCACAGTGCTCCAATAAATCATCATGAATCTAAAAACTTGGTCAATTGTACTGACATGGGGACGAAAACCCGCTTGTAAGGTAGATAGAATTTCCTGTTCGTCTATCCATATATTAACTCTACTCAGCACAAGTCTGGCCACAATCTTTTGGAGTGTATCAATTAGGCTTATTGGCCTATAATTACTGGGGCTGGCGCGATCCCCTTTTTTATATATTGGGATTATTTCAGCCCCATGCCAGGATTCTGGTATGGGGGCACCTCTAGCCAGGGCATTAGAGATAATATGGATATATTTAAGCCAATTCTTCTTGTCATATTTGAATATGTCGGCCGGAATACAATCCGGACCGGGTGCCTGCCTCCCGGGACTCCATCCAAGACTCTGTCTATCTCCCCTATGTCAAAGGTTAAGACAACGTCAGTAGTTATTTCAGGGAAATATGTGGAAGTGCCTGTTATAGATGCAAATTGGGCCTGATAATGCGAAACCCATTGTTCTGGTGGCACATTATTAACTGGCACAGGCCCTAAATCTCCACTACCCCATTTAACTATTTGCCTGAATTCCCACCAGTTCTTCTCATTAGATGCAAGTATCAGATCTTTCCATCTATTCTCGTCAAAGTTCTTTTTTGCCCTGTGTTGTGCTTTTTTATATTCTAACCTTGCGTTTTTGACATCTTGTGATACTCCCTGCCTAATTACTCGGGAAAGGTGCCTAAATGCAATCCTGCATGCTTCATCATACCATTTAGCTGATTTCCGGATTACCTGCCTGGTAGATCTTTTATTTTTGGTAAAAAAGGATTTCAGCTCAGCAAAGAAGACCTCATATACCAGCATAAGGGCAGAGAGAGAGTCATCATGTATGGCTAGGGGGGAAAGAGTTGTTAACGTATCTTCAAGGGTTAGCTTTATCAAATCTAGGGTGCTGTCATCAGCTGATACCACTGCCCATTTTAGCCTTCGACAATCTTGGGACATGATTACATCCGCTGTCACAGTTTCTGTGCTTGCCCTTGATTGGTCCTGACACCTTCTCTCCAAGGATAGCAATAATGGGTCATGATCGCTTTCCGTTCTACGTAGGAGCTTCATGTCCTTAAGTCTAGGCCATAATTCTAAACTAATGAGATAGTAGTCAATTCTGCTACTTCTTATCCCGTTATTGAAGGTATGGATACCTTCGCTATCCGATAACGACCTCCCATTTACAGCCCTTAAACCCCTCACCAAAGATAAATGTTTTAGCTGGAGCGCCGCCTCAGTCCATTTGTTAATTGGGGGCAGCGATAAAGGCGGGATCTCCCAGGTCGAATCCTCATCACTGCTAAAATTGCAATCTTCGTACCCAAGGGGCTCAAATGTGCAGTTGAGATCACCTGCAATTACCAGATAGTTTACCCCTTTCATGGCTTCGATAAAGGTATCCAATAGGGCAACAGTTGGTGATGCTTTCCCTCCTGCTATCCCTCTCGCATACACATTTATCAATGTAAAATCTGGCTCGCAACCCGATCGAACTCTAATAGCCAGGATATCAGGGCTATCGATTATTACCTCTTCAACCTGAAAGCCTGGCTTTTGTCTAACCCAGATAAGCAGCCCCCCACATGGTCTCCCTTTCTGTCTTACAGTTGCCAATTTACCAAAGGCCAAATAACCGGGACGATGAATCATATTCAGTGACCAAGTCTCCTGAAAAACAATAATATCATGCCCCTCAATAAAACTTGACCAATCAGATGACAAAGTCTTGGAGTGTAGGCCGGCAATATTCCAAGATATAAGGGTTAGTGGGGAAGAGGCTAAGCTACCACCCGATACTAACGGTATCAAAGTCTCTGAACTCGTTCGATGGGTAAAATTCATTATCCGAAGTCCCGCCTCATTGACGGGAGAGGGAATAGACTGAATATCTAATTTCTCTTCCAGGGTTATAGAGACTGATTGTAGTCAGTCACATGCGTCTAGATCAGACAAGGGGGCAAACCTGTTGGCGAGATTTATATCTGGAGATCTGAGTGTACTTCTTGGTAGGGGCCTTGGCTGTCTCATTGTTCTTGGTAGGCCCCTCTCTAAAAGGGGTCGGAGGTAGGGTCTATAAAAGAACTCTAATGGCAGAACAGAAATATTGTCAGAATAACTTCTTGTATTGCAACCCAATTGTTCCAAAAGAAATCTAACAACATACTCATTATTAAAGTTAACAACTACGCAATCACCCCTCCCTTCCTTCCTGGAGGGTCCTATCCACGCAGAACGTCTAACCATAATCATCTGATTATAGATATCCCCATCCCAGATCCCAACACCCTGTAGTTGATTGTTTAACCAGTGCAGAGCTTTAAATAGTAATTGTTCGGTGGTTTCTGACTGCCCTTCCTGCAATACTGGAACATTCATCAGGACCACCACTAGAGGTGCGGCTGCCGGAGGAAGATGTAAAGACATAGAGCCTTCTAAGGCAGCGTTATGTTTCGCCCTTCCCAGATTCGTTGGTGGTTTTGGACCATATGTCCCTGGTAAGGAGCTAACCTGTCTTACTGTGGCGAAACTTGTGTTCAAATTGCCCCAAAGTGCATTATTAATTGCTATCATTGTGGAGGGGTGGTCTTCGCGTAGAGGGCTCATAATGAATTGAGCGAATTCACTCGACATGTTCCCAGTATCAGCAATAGACTCAATTATGGCAGCCGAGGCAGGAACAGAATTAGTAGCCATGGCAAATGTCTCTTTGGTAGATGGTAAAATCATTGCCGGTAGTTTTATGTGGTTAGGTTTAGCTGGGGCTGTGGTGCTCGGCTTACAAAATGTAGGGACAAGTGGCGACTCGGTTTGAGCAATTAGACCTTCACAGGGACAGGAATTGGACTTAGTCTGTAAATCAATGATATCTAGTCTTTCCTCTATCCGGCGAAGTCTGTAATTAATAGGATTTAGTGATGATAAAAATAGCTCTTCCAGTCTCTTCCACATGGCCTCATTAGCATCCGAGCAAAAATCACGTAGTGGGTCAAAGTTTGAAGCTCATACAATAGGGGGGATACAATCAACTATAGTAGATAATTCGGATAGGGCACCTCCTCCATTTTTGTTTGTCCTGGGGTTTTTAGCTGATTTCGGTCTCTGTGGGCCCGCTCCTCTCTTCCTCTTTACTGAAGGATCAGGGTTTACTTCCTTTCTTATGGTATTGGTTTTGGTTGAGGGCGCAGATCTAGTGGAAGTTCGTTTGGAAGGGGGATTTGGAGTGCCCTCATGCGCAATCTCAGCAGAATTTTGGCTGAAAGGGGCTTCCAATGACCCATTTAGAGGCTGTGAGAGGTCACACACCTTATCATTGTTATCAATGGGAGTAACAGTATTAATACTGCAGTCGGGGGTACGAGCAGAGGCCAGGCCACCCAAGGATGATCTTTTAGGCAATAAGGGTTCTAGAGATAGACGGCGTTCTGTAATAGCTATCTCGTGTGCAAGAACAGAGCTCGCTCTGAGCAGAAATTGATCCAATGTGCCCACCATACTACCACTGGGTAACGCGTTTTTCCCCTTTCCTTGACGCGTATTCATTTTGGCGGTAGATTGATATCAGTTCAATGATCAAGTTAGGGGCAGCTCTAATGGCAGCGTAATTGAAATAGATTTGGGGGACTAACCTTTATTTTAGATGGGCGCTCAGATGGGGGGCCCAGTCCAGTCTCCTCCAGTCACTGACGGGCCCGCCCTTGGCCCGGCGCGCACCCGCGCGCGTCCCGCGAGGTGTAAAATAGGCTTTCCCCCTGCTCAGCTGTGGCGCGTTGATGTCAGGCAGGGCTTCCTGGGACTTGCAGTCCCCTCTTTGGCACAACGTTCTCCTCCAACTTTGGCGAGGTGTAAAATAGGCTTTCTCCCTGCTCAGCTGTGGCGCGTTGATGTCAGGCAGGGCTTCCTGGGACTTGCAGTCCCCTCTTTGGCACAACGTTCTCCTCCAACTTTAGCGAAGAGGCTCCCGCAAAGCGGGTGCCGCAAGGTGTAAAATAGGCTTTCCCCTGCTCAGCTGTGGCGCGTTGATGTCAGGCAGGGCTTCCTGGGACTTGCAGTCCCCTCTTTGGCACAACGTTCTCCTCCAACTTTAGCTCAATCAATCATTCAATCAGTAGATTTGTAGAGCGCTTCTCGTCACTCGTGAAGGTATCCAGACACTGGCAATGGTGGTAATAATGTGGAAGGGAATTTGGAAATGGTCAGATCAGTAAGTTATAAAAGGAGCAAGTACTGTGATATAATTAGGAGCAGCAATAATAAGGTCAGACATATTTCCATTTGTTGTGAGTGGGCATTTGACAGAGTAGATTGTTTCACATAGGAAACAAGCGAAGGTTTCTGCCACGTTGCCTGAGCAACTGTTCTAATGGATATTTAATTATCCTAACAGTAAATATTAATTTGCTTTTAGTAGCGGCACAGCCATACACTCAATCATTTTTTCAACAAAATTATAGTTACTCCCTTGTGCACGGTAGTTAAGGCTAACTGTGAAGTGCTAGTTCTTGACAGAAGGATATTGATATGCAGGAGCAGGATTGAGTGGCTTACATTTTAATGCATTTATTGTATTAATATTCCACACCAGCACCAATCTTTGGTGGAAAAGTTCTAACACTTTGAACCATATTTCCATCAGAAAAGTAATACAAACCTGATGCAAAGTATTGTATTGGGATTTACTTTTCAACGCAAATACTAATTTATGTTGGAAAGTAGATCACAAGTAATGCAAAGTAGCTCTATCCACTACTTTACATCAAGGAGGCGGGCCATGGATGGTACATGGGCATTCACATACATTCACCCATAGGTTTTGAAGCAAATCCCTATCTACTGACAATGGTAGTTAGGGATGTGCATCAAACATGTACAGCTCTTTGAGGCTAAGTGTAAAATTTGGAGAAAAAACATAATTCTCAAAACTTTTCTAACTTTGGATTTGTGCTGCACTGTGCAGCACAAACACAAACTGGGGGAAAATGTTCCCTATGTCAAAGCATAGTAATTTGCACTAAAATGGTATCCTTGAAGTACAGAGCTTATGCTTGACTTCTGGCACACACCCCTGCACTATAGTGCCAGGGTGTTTATTGGTGCAAGCCAGCCTTAATGTGTGCCAGCGCAGAGGGAGAGGGGAAAAGTGCATATCTTACTTGATGCAGCACTATTCTGCTCTTTCCCTTTCAGGCATCGCAACGCAGCAACTATGGCTGCTGCTCTGAGTTGCATGAAAAATTAGTAAATTTGGCTTGTTGTTTCCCAATCTAATCTGATAATATCATAGCCCTTGAAGGGTTTCCGGCCCATTAATATCTGCGCCTAGAGCTAATAATAACTGTCACATAAAAGATAACATGTCACATAATTATTGCACTTTCCGATGTAGATATTTTATTTGTTACTTTGTTACTGTAGTCATTTAATTACTTTGTTATGTGCCAGTTTGCAGCCCTACAGGCACTTCACAGCACGGTGGCAATTAGGTGTGAAACATGGTGAGGGTAGGGTACCCAAATAGAATGGCTTAGATACCGTCTGACAAATACATTTAATGGAGCGGTATTTTGTAAATTACATTTAGGCCACAACATTTGTGTCAAACACTATTTTTGTTATACTATTCCGGCTTACAACCATCATAAGAGCTCAAGTTACAGGACAGTGATATGTAAACTGACATTTATGTGGTCTGTTGCGATTGCCATGTGGGTAATGATTCTTTAGACACTCACTCTCTTGTGATAATTGTGGTAATTCACTCTCTTTTTGTCGTAATGCACCATTACAGACCCTCGTTTGCTGTGACCAGAAGATGCAGTGGTAACACCAAAACTTTTCTCTTTATTTCGCACATATCACAATATTTCTCTCAGATATTTTCCGCCAGTTGCTCCACACCAGTAGAGGTGGTAAAGCCAAGCACATAACTTGAAAGTCTGCATTTATACATCCACTCATAATTGGTGCTGCACAATGACCGGGCCCATATACATTCTGCATCCGTTTTTCACTCTGTGGTGTCCTCTCATTTACAGGTGGTATGGGTGTGTACCTTCAGTGCCTGTATTATACTGTGTTAAAAAACTACAGACAAAATTAATTTAGAGTCTTTCAGAAGTAGCGAAGAAAAACTGCATGCAGTTTATCAGTCAACTCGTTTGTTTATATATTTCAGTTTCCAGGTGTGTATATTTACAAGCAGTATAATATTCATAAATAGAAGAAACAATTTCCAGTTTAAAAAATCCAAATGTACCTTATTGGGTCATATGTCTGCAGAGTATAATATCACTGTAAGCATGCGTGTCAAAAGCGCAAACTAAGTCACACAAGCTGCCATGACTGAAAGTATTCTTTGATTCTCTCGGGTCCCTGTCTGCAGACCTCCTCAGGGGGACACTCGAGAGGATTCCCTTCAAAGTTACATGAACAGTGACTGCGTCCCCAGTCCAGGTTCTCCAGATTGCCAAACCCCGCAGGGAGCCTCCTCAGGCGGTTGTGTCCGAGCCACAAACTGCGCAGGCGCGTCAGCCTACAGAAAGATTCTGGAAGGTTCTCGAGGGAGTTGAACAGAAGCAGGAGGGTCTCCAAGCGTTTCAGATTCTTGATGCTCTCGGGGAGAGTCTCCAGCTGGTTATCACTTGCGTCCAAGAAAGTTAACGTTTTCAGCTGACAGACTGGAGCAGGCAGGGCTGTGAGGCAGTTATTGGCAAGGTGAAGACTGCGCAATTTCTGAAGCCTGGCAAGTTCTACCGGCAGAGAGGCCAGGCAGTTGTTGCTCAGTGTGAGCCTCTGCAAATTCTCCAGGCTGCCTACCTCAGGTGGGATCGCCTTCAGGCTGTTGGAGTCCATGTAGAGGACGGCCAGGTTTCGTAAAAGCCCGATTTCCCTGGGCACGAGGCCCATCTGAAACGATAGACAGCTCTCCCGCTCTGGGCTCATCTCAAGCACCTGTAGCGCCTCGAGGCCAAACACCTCCAGAGGCAATGAGATAAGCTGCTTCCCTTCGATTTTTAGCTTCTTCTTCTTTCCAGAGATGGGGCTGTCCTCAGGTAGGTACTTCCACAGTGGGTTCATATTGAGAAGAAAGTAGGCGTAATGTGTCCAGGAAAAATATTACCAAGAGCTTCACGAAATTGAAAAGTAACAGCCATCTTCCAGGACCGACATCGTGGCGTCATACATTAAATATGCCTCTGCACGTCTGTTGCTGGTCTGTGCGTGAGATGCTAACCTATATTCTTTGGCTGTGAGTTGCCTAGCAACAGCTGGCAGGTAAACAACACATCACCGCACACGGTATGTTTTCTATTTCCTTGTCATCAGACGAGTCAGGCACGTGATTTTCTTTGGAACTCGGGTCACCTACCGGCTTAATTTGTGTTTACCGTTCGTCTGGGTTGATTTGTTTTGTTCCATAATCTCTTGTACTATACTCGTGTGGTTTTAAAGGCAATTAGACATTTTATTTTATGTTTCCTCCAGGAAGGAATGCTTTGCTTCGAAGTAATCTTCAAATGGCTGCTTATTGACAAACTAAACTTGAAATTATTCAGTCCCCGAGTAGCAGATTCCCATAGCACAAATCGACGACAATGATGTGCTGGAAGCATTAAGGTTGGATGCATCATTTTCTAAATATTCTTTTTACATACATTGAAAAAACCGACCTCTCAATATTGCTTAACAGACAGGAATACAAGACTAGATAATCAGATACATCAATACATTTCCCATTGATCTAAGAAACATTAAAGAATATTATTGTTTCACTTCTGTTCCTACAGACGTTTACATTTTTTGTTGTTGGAGATTTTAGCTTCTTTTCCAGGAAGATGTGAAAGTATAGTTATATGTTCTTCTGATGTGGCTTTGCTCCACTGATTACCGTCCTGTAGCCTGCACCCCAGTCCCTATGGATTCCCTCTTATAGCATACAAGGAGGTACAGCACCATGCAATCTTGCATGACCGCTTCCCACCCACTGCCTGGCCACCCCTTGCTTAACTCGCATGCCCCTTCTAGCCCAGGTTCACCTGCTCATCCCTGACCATTGTCAGAATGGGATCAGAGTTAGGCCTGGGCACTCCCCCAAAAGTTTCCCACATTCCAGAATCGTACATTTTTGTGTAGTTTTATATAGTGTGAACTCGGCTTATGGCAAGAAAAAGGGCACAACAGAGACTAATTTATGCACCTCCCCCTTCCGTGACGGGAGATGGACACAAATATTCCTCGCTGGCCCAAGAGCCCCCCACCACCCTAACTTTCCAGTCCTCCTCCCTACCCCACTCCAATGCGTAGCAAGTGTTAATTTCTTCACATCAGCAGCTCCTTGAGGCCTCTGTCGCACATGGAGGGAGCTACGGGGCAGGGATACTTCATGCTGTGACAAAAGGAGTAGCCCATTATCATTCTGCCTCTGACAATAAGCTGACCTGAGGTGGGTCAGGCTCATTATATGTATGCGAAGGCTGTAATAACAGCCTTTTACGTTGTGCACTAGCAGTGGGGACAGGGATGGCCTTGACTGATTGGACTGCTTAGTCCAAAAAAAAAAGGCCCGCCAACTGTCCTCGCAACAGGTCCATCAGACCATGTCCAATTGCCCGCCTTGCCAGTCCGAGCCTGTCCCTGGCTGCTCAATAAGCCACTGTGCTCCAAACATTTCAAGCCCCATGTCTGACCATCAAATTTCCCATGAAAGTACCTTTCTATATCCCTTCACCATATAAACCACGTTCTCCTCAACATAAGCACTAGAAATGTTATGGTCAAAATATCTGGGCTTCCTCTTACTCCTCATTTGTACAGGTAGCTGCATCCTTCCCGCTCTTCTCAGGGCAAGGCGATCATTTCCAACAATACACGCCAAGCACCCATGTGGCATAAAGTAAGGCATGCTACTCTGCAGGTTTGTTAATGTGGGCTGCTAATGCTAGTTACTGTGCAGGGGCAGATAAAGTATGGCACCCGTCTGCAGCCATTGATGCATACACTGTCTACAGCCATTGGAGACATATTAAATCTGAGCCATGGGATCTCTGATATAGATAGTGTCACAGAACATTGATGCATGATATTGCCTGGGCCATTGATACATGTTGATATCAGTGCCCTGACGTGTTATTGTGTAGTAAAACTTAACTGCATAACTCTGGGTGCATGCATGCAAGTTGCCTGTTTACAGGACGCCTTTCTCCAAACCTCTGTATGAAACCTGGACCGGTACATTTTTGTCAAAGCATGGATGGTAGCGAGCGGGTCATGCGAGTTTAAAGGAAAGCTTTTTATCAAAAGGGACTCCAAAATGTTGGTATGATGCAACTCTCTATATATTTGGTTCAACATCCAGGAAAATGCTCACTTTTGCCTACCATGTTTCACACTTGAAAAAGAATTGACATCTTCAATAGGACCATCAAAGCGGTTTTCATTTTGGTATTTAAAACTTCATAAAATCAAGATCTAATTGTATAATTTGGCGTTGCATTTCATTTATGTTGTGTGACTTTCCTATTCGTTATTTTGGTGCTTCCAAATGCTTTATACTTGTGCCTTTGTTTATGCCCGACGGCTCAAAGCCACAGCTACCCAGGGTTGAGCTATGGTTTAGCAAACAAGCCTCGGTATTTTGAGTTTATTAGAAGGTGAGGATGCACAACCACCCCATATAATACAAAACATTCATCAAATAAATACCAAATGATTAAATATTTTATTTAAATCATGTATATTGAAAATGGGACGGTTGGAGCTTTCTAAATTCAATGAGGGCAACCATTGTCTGTACTATATTCTGTTTGATGCACTTGCATTGCTCCAACAAATCAATCTGCAGTATCAAATTCCTTCATATCTACAGAGGGTTTTAAAATGTTCTTTTACATTTTGGTTCCTTATATACACTTTATTAATCTGTTAATATCATTTAATTTCCTACGCAGTTGCGGATTGCCTGAGTGGCCATCGCAGACCAGCCAGGGTCACCGACCACAGTCTAAGAGCCCCTGGTCTAGTGCACCTTCATGTGCTGTCCAGCAGAATGGGCCAGAAAACAGTTATGGCATAAAAAAAACATCCCCCTCTAATGATTTCCGTCTTTCCACTTACACAAGGCAAATAGCAAGAATTTATGATAAATCTTGCTTCCCATGTTAAAATTTTATGCAGGATTCTTCAGGAAACACAATGATTTCATATCTTGTTCACAATTTACATTAAAACACTGCTAAGTTGCAAAAGGAAGTTACAGTTGTTGGTTAAGAGAATGCCGAGCAGATCACTCTGCTGTTCTTGGGGCATACAAACAATAATAGAACCTATTTAACTTCTATGCAGTTAAAGACTAGTTGCATTGTTGTAGCAGATCACACTAAGCACAGTTTAAACAGAGGTGATTATTTTTATCATTCAAGGAGGCAAGTTATTTTTACAAGGAGCAGTTATTGAGACCTTCCAACTCACATGGTGCCATTGTGTGTATTGGCTCTCTTCACACGAGCCGATATCACAGGGTGTGTGCACACATTTAACTGAAACCCCGTGCAAAGAGAAGGTTTCCAGCTAATTGTTTCAATGCTCTGAGCAGCTGATGTCTATTGCGAGTGTGAAAACTTCCCCGGGACATCAGCTGCAGCCTCTGGACCTTTGGGTCCGATTCACAAAGGTAACGTTAGATCTGAAGTTTAAGTTTAGACCTGAAGTCTAAGGGTCTCATTTATGGCATTTTGGAATAGGGCAGCGCAGCAAGGTACCTTCCTGCGCTGTCCTGCACCAAAGTTAAACAGCAGGAATGCACTGTATCTAAGTAATATGGTGCATTCCTGTGAATTTAAAGTGCCCCCGGCTGTGCTCAGCACATGGCCATTCACCCTCCAAAATCTCTCCCCCTCCTCAAATGGTGAAAGTTTCATGCAATCTGGCAGATCTGGTAATTGCACAGGAAGACTAAACATTCTGATCATTCTAAAGCAATAGCTATCTGAACTCACTCATACTGTATCTTCACCAGCAATAACCAAATTGTCTAATAATAGCCACTATTGGAGTTAGTTGCCAATTGAAAAGGGAGGGTCTAAGGTAAGATATGTGTGGAATACCGCAAATTACAAATTTGCGAAGAGACACGTGAGTGTAACAAAGACCACCTGAATGGGGTTAGAAAGAAAGGAAGACAGGCAAGGCTTATCCCTAATTCCAAAAGCGTAGAAATTATAAAAAAATTATAAATTGAGATACAGTGTTAAAAGTAGCACTTAAAGAGTATCAGTCTCTAAAACCCAGGACTGAGAGAAACCGGAAATTTGCCCAGTTCCCTGTGTAAGCATTGCCTTGCACTGGGATCCATTGAAAGCTTGAGTAAAATTATATTCCATTCCAATGTCAATAAGTTTCCATTCCATTCAGTTCTATTACAGTGCCAATACTTCTGCAAAGGTGCATTAGCTTATCTACAACAAACATTGGCAATGCCAATAGGTCTGGCCTTTACTGGCTAGCAGCAGAGGTATTAATGTTGACAATTCCATGTACATGTGAGTGCAAAAAGAACAATTGATGGACAGAATACAAAACAATGTCATACATTCACCCCAGTACAGAGATCTGGGCCAAAATCCATTGTTTTGTTGCTCCCCTATGCCATTCCAGTTTGAACCCAGCCATATGCAAATCAGTCTTGACCCTGCGCCCAATGGGAACAGTCCTGCCCGAACTGCCAGGCCAGGTCCTCCCTGGACTGGAAACAAGCATCCTAAGACCGGGTTCGGGGTTTCACCCCATATCAGCCAGGATAGCTTGACTCCAGTGGCATGGAGCGCACGGGACCCACATCTGACATACCCAGCCCACTCGGGGTGACAAATGCAAAAAGAACAATCGATAGACAGAATGCAGAACAATGTCATACATTCACCCCAGTACAGAGATCTGGGCCTAAATCCATCGATTTTTTTCTCCCCATGCCATTCCAGTTTGAACCCAGCCATATGCAAATCAGTCTTGACCCTTCAACCAATGGGAACAGTCCAGCCTGAACTGCCAGCCCAGGCCCTCCCTGGACTGGAAACAAGCATCCTAGGACCGGTTTCGTGGTTTCAACCCTCATCAGCCAGGTTAGCTTGACTCCAGTGGCATGGAGAGCACGGGACCCACGTCTGGTCATACCCGTCCCACTCTGGGTGACAAATGCAAAAAGAACAATTGATGGACAGAATGCAGAACAATGTCATATATTCACCCCAGTGAGTGGTCATCTTACAATGGGGTTTCACTTCTTTCTTAATAACATATGGCAAAAATTATCCAATAATGACTGCCCATGTGTGTTGAGTGATTTGCTTGCTAAGTGCACCGGCCCTCCAGTACAAAGCCTGAATTAAAAATTTATGTTGAGTGTTTATGTCCAGGAAGGGACCTAAGGTGTCCCTTCCTACACATAAACAATCATCGCTGCAGTGGAGGCACCCTTGCAACAGGGTGCAAGTGTATCTGCATTGGCGCACTACTGTTCTTTTTGTACCGGCTCAGGTGTGAGCATAGGGGTGGCTTGAATTCCTGTAAATACGGCGCATCCCTTCCTGCACACAGCATTTTGCTCCTTCTATGTGTGCTGCAAAATGCAGCACACATAGAAAAAACAGCAGGAAAAAAAGTATTTCTCCTCGTTGGCCCACTCTAAAGCCTCCTTTTGAGAAGCGTTAGTTTTTGGCACAGCTTCAGAATTATGATTACTTGTAAAGCTAGGGCAGTGCCAAACAGCAATGGGTGTTGCGTGGTAACGCCTACAGTAACACACTTTGCACTCCCCTTTGACACAGAAAATGTGTCAAAGAAAACAATATTTACAAGGTGGCGTTAAGTCATGCAAAGTGGCTTGGTGCGACCTTGTAAAAATGGAGCAGGGCATTGCGCAAACGGAGCATTGTAAGAAGTGACGCTCTGGTGGCACAATGCCCTTCTAAATATGCCCCCATGTGTGTCAAAACAAATGATGGTGTGTGGCCCTAGTGGGCTCCTGCTAGTGCAGTGCATAGTAGGTGCTTGATGTGCGTGTCAAACAGCCCCTCTGTCTGAATGGAGAGACATTGCATTTCAAGGAGGTGAGAAGGGACATGTGAACTGCAAGGTACCCTCACAAATACACATGCACTGCTGTGTCTGACTGGGTCACACTTGTACTGCTCTAGGGTCATGTTGTCTGTTTAAGCAAAAAGGAAAACTGTGAGTCAAAGTGTGAATATTATTTTTTCACAACATCAAAGGTAGCAGCCGCTACAGCCTAAATTAATCTTGCAGCTTAGAGTGAGCATACACATTCATATTATATAGCATCTCAGATTTACTAAGGCCAAAGTACAAAGGCATGACAATCATTGCACAATGCAATTGCACCACCTTGGCACATCTAGGTATGACCATGTCAGTAAATAATATGCTACGGAACAATGCTGCTTTTTACCTATGGTATGATGCACATGTCATCTTCAATGAACATTAGTGTGCCTTATGCATCCTGCTATGCTCTTTATGCCATTGGCATTCACCGTAGGAAGATGTGCAATGTCTGCAAAACACATGTTTTGTCTCACAACGTAGTGTAACTGATATGGCAAGGACCCATATTAGGACACATTGCTAACTATACTGAACACTTGGCAGATATTATATTTAACATTGGACACTGGATAAGTACCTTACATCACACAGAGAGAAATTAAAACTCTCCTGTCCGAACTGTTGCAAGTCCATGGTGGACCATGCCACCGCTCATTACATGCTCCCAATATCATAGCATGTGCAACTGGCATGCATTCTGAATTGTTCACATCCACTGCAATGTTCAGATGTGTATCCACTACCACATATTTTCTCATAGTCTGCTACTGTAATCATGGCTCCCCTGTCAAGCCTCTATCATGTGGTTCATCCCAGATTGGCAATGCATTCTCCTTGAAATTAGTCAGAGGCTGATACACAAGCAACAACTAACATCCACTTTTCTTGACCTATTAACCATAATACAAACATTTATTGTGATAGGGATGCACATTGAATCTGGCAATTCGCACAGCATCTGACATCACACTCAATCCTTGCACTACACAATTAGCATTGACAAAGGCACTCACTAGTGACGTTGGGGTCCTTGAAACCATCCACCTCACCAACTGTGTATGATGGTGGTCCACCAACAAGACATAAAGTTTAACCCTTTAAGTGCGCCCGTTGGCCAACGGCCGTCGCGAGCACTACCTCGGTAGTGCTGCGCACGTCCGTTGGCCGACGCGGCCCCGCCCACTTAATGGAACGTCCCGCACCGCGGCAGAATTGCCGCCGTGGTTAAGGTGTTAAGACATCACTTAACTTAGAACACATATATTATATGCAACAGAAGCACAGTACATATGCATAACTATTTGCTATGCAACCTTTCAGGTCGTAAGTAATCAAATGGCACAGTTGACATGCCTGAATGATACACTTCAGTAAGGCAGGCTGAAGTACATACATATGATGAACCAAAACATACACCTGTTGGCCAATTTGCAGAACCAGTTCTCCAACCTCATCGCTACTATATCTCACTATGGTAGCTGACTTTGATGAGTCTCTGCACCTACATAACTCACATATCATACTCAGCGAGGCACAGCAAAACCCATGACCTCTTAATTTTGATACCAGGAAATGAGTATGCCACATACATAAAACATGCGTACTTGTTCCTTATGTTAAGTGAGTTCTGTACTTGTCAGTGCTGTAGAGTACCAGATATTGTTTAGACATGTTCCATGCATTCCTAAGTATTTTATTGGAAAAGTGAACAATAACATATATGGCATGTGTACAATGGTGAGATATGTCAGATTCAGGCTGGCACGCGCTTGGATACTGTACCATGTGAGTAGGCTGCCCTCTGACATACATTGGGCCTCTTATTCAAGAGGCATGTACAACGGGAGTCTCATATGTAAGGTTAGCTCCAGTGGCTCTGGCCTCAAAAGCACCTCCATGAGGCCATGCAAAGCCAGCATGCGGAATTAGCTATGCATTCAGAGGTATGGAGTCAGGCAAAGCACAGCGTAGCCATAGTGGACATCAATGAGCCAATATATTTTACATAGCAAATGCTGTTTAAGACCAGTGATATGTGTTTTGCCACATTCACAGGTTAGCTAAGCTGTGTAAGGCATGGCCAGCCTCATTAATGCGTGACTACCCAGGGGAGGTATGCCAAGGCGGATCATCGGTACATCATTATTTGTCATTCAGTATTGTATGCGTGATCCATTCCAATGCACACATACAAAAGTTTCATACTCTGCCTTAGCATTTATTTGTGCTGAGGGCTGCCCCTCCAGTACAATAACAATTATGTCAACAATGCACACGCATGTGCACCATAGGTCAACGGTGCATGTTTATGCTAAGCACACCAATGGGCTAATTTGTAAGCCCATTGCGCCACTGAGGCCTAATTTTTTTCCATATGAAAAGTGACACACCAGTGCCGCCGAGGGCTTCTAAATAAACACTGGTGTTTATAAGGTGGCCCGCTATAACTCAACGGACTACCCCTTCATCAATGACTTCTGCCAAAAGCTGCAATTTACTCTGTCTTGCTGGCCAGCACAGGGCAAATCCTTGTTGAGCTGCGCAGCATCATTACTTGTGAATTGCACTCCCACAGAGTTTTGCAGACAACTTTGGGGCTTATTTACAAGGCCCTTGCGCCGCCAATGCATCACTTTTGATAAGGGAAAAAGAGATGTCCCGGCGGTGCAAGGGGCTTGTAAATGAGTCCCTTTATGTGTAACGTATGTTCTGTAATGGCCCATCGCAACAGTACCTGACAGATGCTTGTGGTAAAAGAAGCACCTCTGGAGTTGATCTGCACTACCTGGTTTGTCATCATATGAGTTGTCTGGATGGGCTGCGGGAATGTGCATCAGCTCAATGCTTCCCTGGGACTCATTTGTATCACCCAAAGGGACACTAACACGTGTGTGGCCCGCTCAGTGTCACAGATAGCACTATTGCACAGATTGTGCCAGCGCTTTTTCCACTGAATTTCCCTCATTTGCATGGGGCCATGGCCATTTTGTGCAAAAAGTAATGTGAGCCATACTTAATCTCACCACTATTCATCAATGGGTAAATGAGACACAGGAAAACACACAAATTATGTGTACTTAGCAACTTCTGCACCAACTTGGATGCGAACGTAGTCGAGGAGGTCAGACTCCCTGCCAACCACATCGGCCCAGTGATGTTTAAGCTGATGGACCTTCTGGTCGACTTCAAACAGCCTCAGTACCTTCACCCAAAGTTGCTTCCACACCTTCATGGGGTATCCCAGGAGTAAACAACCCCCACTGGCTACCATGTTATGTAGGTAATAGATCACCAGCCACAGGAAGCTCCCAAAACTCCTCTTCACTCTTGAGGCGAACCCTACTCTTCCCAGGAATGATCCCACTCAAAGATAACAAACGCCCAAACAAAACAGAACCCCCAAAAAACCTACAACTAGCCCTAAAATAACAATACCCCAGAAGATAAAAACTAGACTGAACACAGGACAATACACAACAATAGGCAACAAAACAGCACAAAAAGGACTTGAGGGACATGACAGAGACAGCAGACACAACTAACCAACTCCAAACACACCAAAACACTCTCCAGCACAGCCAAGACACAACCACTCACACTCTCAAACAGTAAAACGGTGACCTAAAGTGAAAATGAAAGTAACTTCACACTTCCTGGTTTGCAGCATGCATGATCCATGACATCCCTTCCCTTTATCCATATCATCAGTTCCTGGGCAGATGTGTCACATTTTCAGCCGATATGTAGGTTTATTTTTACGCTACCAGTCAATGCCTCTAATTCACACCATGCCTGACAAGGCACAATTCGATCATTCAGACGCTTCGGCTGGGAAGCGTCATTTTCGACTGACGCGGTGGCTGCAAAATTCACGCTTTAGGCTCATGCGTCATTTTTTTGGAACGCAATACAAATGTGTGTTTTTTGTGTGTATTGGGATGTGCAATGCATATAATCATTTACAGGGATTGCTGTGTTGGGTGTGAATATTTGAGTTGTCTGCTTACTGTCATTGCATGTGTTTAATATGTGTGTTGACAGTGTACACATGTGTGAGTTAATGCTTTTTGGGGATTCTACTACGCATTGGGCCCATTCACTCTGGTAGCGCAAGGGCACACATTACAAGTGATGCCCTGTGTGCTAAATTGATATTAGCACCCAATGACATTGCTTTAGCTTCACCCAGGGATGCCACACACTAGCACTGCTATGGTGTCAGTACACCCACATCTATGTCAGCACAGCCTACTCCCAATCTGAGCTGTGTACCACAGTGCAGGCAGCAGGCTGTGGGGATACTTGGAAGGGTTATATTTTCCCTTGCAGGCAAATGCTGTGATGGGCTGCAATCACCTGGAAGGGGGGTGTATGTAAGGTGCCATATGATTGGTCGAGTTTAGGCCATTCATATTCAAGGGTCATACCCCACAGGAAAGTAACAGAGTCATCATTTGTGGGCCACATGATTCTCATTCATGCTGATTGTGCTATGCTAGATCACCATGCATGCCTTGGCGTCACCTCCTACCTATTGCTCACAGTAAGGCTGCATAACTCACACCATAACTACATTTGCTTGTGCGTAGCAGTGGGTGTTCACACACAACACTCATGTAGTGTGACACTGAGACAGGTGATGAGACTCACATGGACCTGGCACAGTCCATCACTTGACAGACATCCCCAGTAGAGTCTGAACAAGGAAGTATCAATTGATGTAACCTTGGGTAATCTGTTTCCATTTGTCCTGCACGCTGTTGCTCACATTGGCCATGTAGAACTATTCCATGAATGGTTTATGTGCAGAGAAGTGTTGAGAGAACCCACCATTTCATGTTGTGGTACACAAATATCGGCTGTGTGGACTTGTGTTTGGAAGGATATATTTGGGCCATGCACATAGCAATTTGCCCATAGTCTAGCCACAACTAGTCAGGTGGAGTACAATCATGAATATGTTTGCCCTGTGGACCCATCACAATATGTTTCTAGGTTATGTGGTTACTTGAAGTATGGCAGTGGCTATGCAATTTTCTAGCCACATTGGAACGCAATATACTGGGATGCATCGTTTCATGGCACCTTGGCTGTATTGACCTTGCTTTATGTGATTTCTGATGCTCAATTGTTACGTATTCTGAATCTGGGTGTTGTGTCTTCAGATTCACACTAGACTGTACTGATAGGAGTGAAGCCATTGTCTGTATTTGATTGTAATACACCAACATGGTTGTTAGACCTGTCAGCCCTAGGGTGGTCTTACCCTGTTTTTTCCCTTTTGTGCCTCATTTTTGCCACCGTATTTTTTACTGGACCTAGGTCTCCAGGCGCCTTACCACTGCCAACCAGTGCTGAGGTGCAGGTGCTCTCTCACCCAAGATGGCTGCCACAGGCCCCTGCTACTGCGGAGTGGCCTTGCACACATACACCTACTAGTAGCCAGGGTCAGGCTGGGACATAGGGATACAGTATCCATCCCGTCCCGCCTCTGGGCCACATAGCCAGACATGGTGGAAGGTTCCAGAACCTTCCGGGCTGTGGGAGGAGTTATGGTTTGCCGCCTTTCTGGAGGGTCACCTGACCTAGGGATATAATAGGCTTGGAGGGAAACTTAGAGGCCAGTTGGGGCACCACTGATCCTGGGAGAACCTCCGCGGGAGTACAGGCTTTAGGGCCTAGGGGGGAGACCTACACTACTGCTGCTGACAAGGCTTAGGCACTGCTGTAGTAAGTTAGCTGAGGAACGCCCACCCCCACTGACCTTGCCCAGCGTGAGGGGACCCAGGGAACCATCTTCAGCGTGCTTGGAAGCACCACCCAGCGCCCCAAACACCACCAACTCATCCCCTCCCCTATAAGGAGAAACCCCAAGAAGCAACCACCAAGGAACTACTTTCAGCAACCTGAAAACGCAAGCCTGACAAGACAGCAAGGTCAGAAGCCAGAACTATCAAACTGGGGATCACCAGGTAAAGCGCTATGCCATGAAGCGCTAGGCCTTCACCCCTAATCCTCTTCCGCTTGTCGCAGTGCTGCCCTGCTGCTGGGCTGGCCCAAAGCACTTTTAAATCAGCCCCCCGGCCAGCCTGTTGCAAGCGCGCCCCCGCGCTGTGCCTCCACGTGGGAGGAATCGCCCTTAAGCCACTGACCTTGTGGCTGAAATCTGCCTTTGCGGCCGCCGCCGCGTGTGAGGAGCTGCGGAGGTGGGCGTGGCCTCCCCGAGGCCGGGGTGGTGAGGTGCGCCGTCCGCGCCCTCACCGAAGGTCCGGAGTTGCCGTGAATCACCGCCGGGCCCAGGGGCTCCCGCGAAGGAAGTCGCAGCCGGGAATCACCGCCGCGGCCCAGGAGGAATAACGAGGCCTTCAGTCCCCGCCGACGCCGTTACTAGGCGACCGGGGACGCCGACCGCGTCTTCGGCCGCGCCCCCGGGAAGGCCGCGCAGCGATTGGGCGCCGGCTCCCGCCGCGCCCCCAGCACCGACGGAAGCCTCAGAGAAGTCCCCAGAGAGCAGAGGGAGGCGGGAAGCCGGCCGGAGAGGACTGCCGGCTCACGCTCCCTTCCCCGCAGTACAGCGCTGACTATGGGGGCCGGAGGAGAGTGATACCGGCCCCCCAACGACCCGCAATTCCGGCCGGAAGGCCGTGGAACCTAGTCCGGGCCCCGCCCTGCAAAACACGGGCCGGCCCAGAAAGGAGCCAGTCGCTCTGGAGAGCGACCACCGAAACCACTACAGGTGAGCCCGGGAGGCCCCCAGGGCACACAGGAATGCCACTGGGGGCCGGGGGCCACCATTAACCCGTTAATTGAAAGGGGGAAGTAAGGATTAACGGACACACGAGGCGAGGCCCTGGAGAGGAGTGGGCCTGGCCTGATTTAACCCCCTAAGCAGCTCCTGAGAGACACAGAAGCCCTAATTAACAGGGAAGCCCCAGAGAGAGAGACATGTAGAGGGGTTCCCTAAGCTATTCACCAGCCTAATTGTTATGCCTGCTTTAATTACTGTTTAGGCCTGATGCATATCCGCATTAATGAAATGTGTTGCCAGTGTACAGGTGCTTAACTGAATTGAGCTGAAGTGTACACCGCCAAGAGTTGAAGTGTTTTATGTTGCAGGAGTACCGGATTTGCGACACCCCCTGAACTGCCTATGGGAGCGCCTAGATTAACGCAGGCCCTGTTTGAAGTGTAACGTAAAATGCCTATTTACAAGTGATTGAATATTCATGAGGTGAACTGCATGTTTTAGGCCCATGTTTTATTCCTGCACCCTGTGAACATTATTGGTGCTACGTTTAGGAGATGATTCCTGCGGCCTTTTAGTGGCCTACAATGTTGATGAGCTATGGTGCTTTAATGAGATGACGCACTAATGGAGTACTTCAAAGAGTTGAAATGTTGCCCTGAATTAATCTGCCTCATCTGATGCTGCATTGATTTATATAAAAGAACTTGTTTTTAATACACAGGCCTGGTGTGGTGTCACATTATTGCGTCCGCATTACTGAGTCAGAGTGAGTGTGTGCTGCACAACTGCCTTACACATTGCCTTCGGGTGCCTTTCCGCCTCGCGCCATGCTACCGTGCCGGAATCGGTAACCCCGGTTCCAACATTGGTGTTCAGCGGTGGGATAAGGACTGGTGTTTGTGCAGCACCCTACAGGGACTCAGTGTGCGCCGCAATTGGACACCTATTTAAATGCAAGTGCGAAGAATTCTTTTGTGATTGCCTGATTGTGTACACTCCTGCGTTAGACCTGCTACCTACATTCTAGAACCCTTTTTCCTAAATTGTATGGGGCCCCACCTAGCAGGATGGAGTTTGAGTTGGCCAACCTAGAAAGGTATACGGTGGGGCAGCTCAAGGAGTTCTGTCTAGAGAGGGGGGTGTCCGTCAAGCGAGGCGCCAGGAAAGAGGAGCTTCAGAAAGTTTTGAGGGCATGGGTAATGGCCCACCCGGGGGGAAGAGGGGACGAGGAGCAGGGGGAGACAGACGACCCAGGAGAACTGGACCTACTGCACATTGACGTTAGCGAGAATGTGTTGCCAGGAAGACGTTCCAGGGCAGGCAGTAGTGCGTCAGGGGGAGTTTGTCTGCAGAGGAATTTGAGGACAGGAGGGAGGAGAGGCAATTGAAGTTAGAACTTGCTAGGATAGACAGGGAGCGAGAACAGGCAAGGCTAGCCATGGAAGAAAGGAAGCTTGCGCATGAGCTTAGCCTGAAAGAATTAGAGCTCCGAGCCTTGCAGATGGAGATGCAGGGCAACTTGAATGGTGGCAGCGTACCTGGTGGGGTTCCCCAGGAGCCCAAGTTCTATCTACCTAGAGAGGTGATAACCAGTTTTAGTGTGGGAGATGACATTGATAAGTGGTTGGCGGCGTACGAGGTGTCTTTGGTGGCCCATAGGGTTCCTGAGAGCTACTGGGGGGGAGGTCTCTACAGGTACATACCTCCACTAGTAAGGGACACACTTTTGACCTTGGACAAGGGGGATCAGACGAACTACCCTATCATGAAGGAGGCCCTGCTTAAGAAGTTTGGCCTCACCCCAGAGAAGTACCGCCAAAAGTTCCGCAACAGCCACAAGCTTCCCACACAGAACTGGGTGGATTTTTTTGATTATGCCCGGAAGGCATTGGAGGGTTGGGTGCGTGGCAGCAACATTGATGATTACAAAGGGCTGTACGACCTGTTCTTGAGAGAGCACCTCCTAGAGAAATGTTTTCTGGAGCTGCGCCAGTACTTGGTGGACCGCAAGCTGACCGATCCGCGGGAGCTTGCAGAGGAGGCAGACACGTGGGTCAGCACTCGGGTGTCCCACAAGGGAGCCGGGGCGGACCCCCCGAAAGGTGGACAGGGGTGTAGGAAGGTGGAATCTGACTATATGGTTGCCCCCACTTTTTTTATGGTGTTTTGCTGGTTTATGACTTAGTTGGACTGGGATCCTGCTATTCAGGGCCCCAGTCTATCTGCTTTCTCTGTAAAAAGGTTTCCATGTGCCTTAGGCACATCTCTGATTGGAATCTGGAGTGCCCTTATAAGTCCCTAGTATATGGTATACTATGTACCAAGGGCATAGGTACCTCAGAGGCCTACCAGGGGCTGCAGCATGTATTGTGCCACCCCTGGAAGGCCATCCAAACTGACACCACAGGTCTGCTACTGCAGCCTGGGTAAGGTGGTGCATGCACCCCTTACTGTGGTATAGGTTACCTATATCACTAAATACATACACACATATAAACCTATAAGTCACTCCTAAGGCAGGCCTTATCAATCCTAAAGGCAGAGTGCATGGTTCCTATGTGAGAGGGTGCCCCTGCATGAGCAGGGCCCCTCTGCAGCGTTCGGAGACCATCTCTGATGCTGTTTGTAGTGCAGCCTGACCATATACTCTTAAGCGCATTATATCCTCGCGGTAAAATGCTAACTTTGGAATGGCTGCACCTAAACATGTCGTGTTTGGTGTCAAACATCTTGGAATATTACCCCCCGCCAATCCTGGCGGCGGGGGTAGCATTCCACCCTTCTAGAGGGAAAGACATGTTAACTCTGACGAGTCCGGTAACTTCTTTCCAGAGCCCTGGCATCACAAAATGGATGCTGCTGCCACAGACACGAGTCTGGCCTCCTGCTGCTGGACGAAACTCCGGCAGGGGAGGCCTGGACAATAGGTTTCCTGTCCCAGGGAGGTGTGACCACCTCCCCAGACAGGATAATGTGTATTGGGGCTGGGCGGGAGCACTTTCGGGTGCTTTGAAGTCCTGCACTGGGGGCACATTTGGTGTCCCTGTGCATACCCCAGTTCAAACCGGATCAGGGGCTTGCAGCCCCTGCTTTGGCGCGAACTGGACAAAGGGAAAGGGGTGTAGCCACCCCTCTGCCCTGACCCACCCATAGGTGGGGCCACAGAGTAGTCCAACCCCTATTTTTAGAATAAAGGTAGGAACCCAGTCCTTAGGACTTTAGATTATACCTGGACGAAACTCTGAAACTGAATCCTGGACCTTCGACGCTCTACGACAAGATTAGAGGACTGAAGAATCTCCTTGGGGTCAAGGAGTGACTCCCCTGCTTGGCAGGCACCAAAGAAGCATCTGTCCGGTTCGCATTTCTGAAGCTCCCGTCGGACGCCGAAGTCATCGCATCACCAGAGGTGGATTCTCAGACTTCCCCGAGGCTACCCTGAGTCCCCAGCAAAGCTGAGGCCCGTGGCTATCGTGGGTGACTTGAGACCATGACCCCTGGACACCGAGCACATTTGCAAGTGCATCATCTTCTGGGTCTCCCAAGAAGTCGTGCTTTGGGCTCCGAGTAGCCCTAGCCTCCAGCACCACCTGCACCGAAGATCACTGGCCCCCACTCCACGAGTGTCCTGTAAGCCAGATCCACGTGCGGCGTCACGAGGCTCCTTCGCGGTCGCTAGCCCGTTGGCTAGTAGCCCTTAACGAAGGCCAATCCTTTTCTTACTTGGCATCCTGGTTGCTCCAGGCCTGCCCTCACTTACCCTCGCTGGGTGAGTTCCACAGACCTTGCTGGTCTGCACCATCGACGATCTACATCTTCATCGAGACTTGCCGTTGCCAAGGCTTGTTGGGTCCAATCCGGTCGCCGACACCTCAGCACTCGACAGACATCGTGTACCAGCCCGAATCCTGCTCCTGGTCGCCGACAACGACTCCTGGACCTCGTGGCTGAAGAGTCAAGACGACCGTCAACGCACCTGAAGCACTCGACATCGGTGGGCATCTGTCCATCGCCTTCCTGGTCACTGGCTAGTGACCCAGACTCTGTCCCCTCTGCTTTCAGGTTCACCAGAACTCCGATCCACTCTTGGATCCACCCGGACACTTTTCTCTTGGCCGCCAGCAGCACTTTGCAGCAGATCGCCATTCGAATCGACGACGAAACCCGACCCCGAAAGGCACCTATGCACCCGGCTTCCCTGGGTGAAGTAACACGAGTACTCCGGTGCTCCCGTGGGTAGAGACTCTTCAAAGTCCTAGATCTCAAAGGGTTTTGTCCTAGTCCTCTTTTAAGTGTCCCTTTCCTCTATTTTCCCGATCCCGACTTTCTCCATAGAAGTTAACGGCTTTATTGGTATATGGTTTGGTACGCCCCTAGGGCCCAAACGTGTATTTGTGCTATTACTGTGAATTAATAACTTATAACTTATGTACTTCGAACTCTAGCCTCATAAAGAGACTAGAGGGGTGTGTTTAGCAATAAATACATATATTTTGAATATATACCTGGTGTGGTGCTCTTTCATTTGGTCACTCAAGAGATTATAGACTGGTAAAACAAGCTGCTTTACATTCCTTCAAGACTTAGCCTGAAGGCTGCTCTCCATAGCTACCACTAGGATAGCTTTCAATAAGGTTGTCTTTAACCTATCTCCAATAAGGGGTTGTTTGGACTGGTGCAAGGTGCCCACTATAATTAGTGGTCAGCATATGCCAGGCCAACTTCTCACAAGGGGTTCCCCCAGAAGAAAGAGGGGGGAGATAAAAGGAGGGAGTTCTTTAAGGGCCCCCAAAATAGACCGCAAGGGAAAGGGGTAGGTTTCCAACCCCAATCTGGATTCCAGAAACCCACTTACCCTGACAAGAGTCAGCAGCCCAGAACTGTCCGGTGCTACGAGTGCGGGGAAGTTGGACACTACAAGGGGGATCCCCAGTGTCGCAAGAGGACCCCAGCCCCCACAGCAGGTAAGAGCCCCGGGGTGGCCAGTGTAGCGCTTGGGGAGGAGTTGTCCCTAGGTAGGGGAGGTGAGTGGACAGGCTTGACCTTAGTTTCCCTGGGGGATAGAGAGATCATCCCACGGGTTCAGGTACCCTCGAACACTGCCAAGTACCGGCAGAGGGTCCTGGTGAATGGGGAGGAGGTGGAGGCTCTGAGGGACACAGGTGCCAGCATGACGATGGTAAGGCGTCAGCTGGTGTCCCCAGAGCAGGTGATGCCTGAAGTATTCCACCCGGTTGTCATGGTTGATAATAGCCTGGGTCATTACCCCGTGGCCCAAGTTCCCTTTGAGTGGGGAGGAGTCTCAGGCCTGTTGAAGGTTGCGGTGAGCCCTGCCATGCCAGTTGACTGTCTGCTTGGAAACGACTTGGAACATACTGCCTGGAGGGAGGTAGAGTTCAATGCCCATGCTGAGATGTTGGGATTACCAGGATGGACTTGCGTCGTCACGCGGTCCATGGCTGCCCGACAAGGAACTCAGCCCGGGTTGGAGCCTGAAATAATGGCCCAGCCCACTGCTGGACGAGGAGATGTCCAGGAGGAAGCACCCGGTGAGATGGATGGGGAGCCCGCGGAGGTGACCCCGGAGTCCGCTGAGGTGGATGGTGTTCCCGTGGGGGACCTGCCGACCCCTGCAGAGTGGCAGGTGGAAGGAGGGCCTACCCGGGAGGAATTCTGCCGGGCGCAGAAGGAGTGCCCTACGCTTGAAGGCATACGGCAGCAGGCCGAAGCCCAAGCAACTGGAACAGAGACTGGTAACTACCATGTCTACTGGGAGGATGGTCTCCTCTACAGTGAGCCTAAGGCTCCGGTGCATGGGTCATCAAGGGCCTTAGTGGACCCCCAATGCTACCGAGCCTTTCTGCTAGAGTTGGCACACGAGATACCCCTAGCAGGACACCTGGGCCAGGACAAGACGTTTGCGCGTTTGGTCCCACATTTTTACTGGCCCAGGATGCGCGTCACCTCTGACACTTTCTGCAAGACCTGCACCACTTGCCAGGCGAGCGGCAAGACAGGGACTAAGTTGAAGGTCCCTCTGGAACCTCTCCCGGTTGTCGGTACCCCTTTTGAGCGGGTAGGGATTGACATTGTCGGGCCGTTGGACCCGCCGACTTCTTCGGGACACAGGTTCATCTTGGTGTTGGTGGACCACGCCACCCGGTACCCAGAGGCAATCCCTCTGAGGACCATCACTGCACCGGTGGTGGCGCGGGCCCTGATGGGGATTTTTACCCGAGTGGGATTCCCCAAGGTCGTGGTGTCAGACAGGGGCACGAACTTCATGTCGGCCTACATGCAGGCCATGTGGAAGGAGTGTGGAGTGACCTACAGGTTCTCCACTCCTTACCACCCCCAGATGAACGGGCTCGTGGAGCGTTTCAATAAGACCTTGAAGGGGATGATCCGGAGCCTACCCGAGGACTTGAGAAGGAAGTGGGACGTCCTCTTACCCTGTCTGCTCTTCTCCTACCGAGAGGTGCCGCAGAAGGGGGTCGGTTTCAGCGCCTTTGAGCTGCTCTATGGCCACCCCGTTCGGGGGCCCCTCAGTCTTGTCAAGGAGGGTGGGAGAAGTCTTCCTCGAAGCTTCCCCGTGATGTGGTCAGCTATATGCTGGCATTCCGCAGCCAAGTGGCCAAGCTGTGGAAGGAAGCCTCGGACAACCTAGAGGCTAGTCAGGCCGTCATGAAGAAGTGGTATGACCGGAATGCTCGGACGGTAGAGTTGGTCGCTGGACAGAAGGTGTGGGTCATGGAGCCAGGAGAGCTTAGCGCCCTCCAGGACAGGTGGACTGGACCGTTTGAGATCCTGGAAAGGAGAGGCCAGACCACTTATGTCGTCGATGTGAAGACCCCCGTCAACCCCACAGGGTGTTCCACGTCAACCGCCTGAAGCCACACCATGAGCGTTCAGAGCTCACTCTCCTGATGGTAACAGATGGAAGTGAGGAGGAGGAGAGTGAGCCTCTTCCAGACCTTCTGGCGGCCCATGAGAAGGATGGCTCGGTAGAGGGAGTGGTCCTCGCCCCATCCTTGACCCCAGAGCAACAGAGGGACTGCCGCCAGGTCTTGGGGCAGTACGCCTCGTTGTTCTCCCTCACGCCTGGGATCACGCACCTGTGTACCCATGATGTGGACACAGGGGACAGTCCGCCAGTAAAAACCAAGTCTTACCGGCTGTCCGATAAGGTCAAGGAAAGTATCCAGGGTGAGGTTACCAAGATGCTAGAACTGGGGGTTATTGAGCCTTCCAGTAGCCCTTGGGCTAGTCCGGTGGTGTTGGTGCCGAAAGCGGCCCCACCGGGCACCACACCAGAACTTCGGTTCTGTGTCGATTACCGCGGACTCAACTCAGTAACCAAGACCGACATCCACCCGATCCCTCGGGCGGATGAGCTCATTGACCGGCTGGGAGCAGCCCGGTATCTGAGTACCATCGATTTGATGTCAGGCTATTGGCAGATCGCCATGGCGGAAGGAGCAAGGGAGAAGACTGCGTTCTCCACCCCCGAGGGCCACTTTCAATTTCGGGTGATGCCCTTCGGGTTGAAAAATGCTCCAGCCACTTTCCAGCGGTTGGTGAACCAGGTGCTGTCTGGCCTAGAGGCCTTCTCTGCTGCCTACCTGGATGACATAGCTGTCTTCAGTAGCAGCTGGGAGGACCATCTGGAGCATCTCCAGGAGGTGCTACAGGCTCTGCAATGGGCTGGTCTAACCATCAAGGCCAGCAAGTGCCAGATTGGACAGGGATCTGTCGTGTACCTGGGACAGCTGGTGGGCGGGGGTAAGGTGCAACCCCTCCAAGCCAAGATCGAGACCATCTTGGCCTGGGAGCCCCCCAAGACCCAAACAGAGGTCCGGGCTTTTCTCGGCCTCACGGGATACTACCGCCGGTTCGTCAAGGGATATGGAACCATTGTGGGCCCTTTGACGGAGTTGACTTCGAAGAAGCAGCCCCGCAGATTCATCTGGACGGCTGCCTGCCAGGAAGCCTTTGAGACCCTCAAACGTGCGATGTGCACCGCACCGGTGCTCAGGACTCCAGACTTTGGACGGGAATTTATCGTGCAGACAGACGCTTCTGAGCATGGCATAGGAGCTGTGCTCTCGCAGCTGAATGACGATGGCCAAGACCAGCCAGTGGCCTTCATTTCCCGAAGACTACTCCCCCGGGAACTGCGGTGGAGTACCATCGAAAGAGAAGCCTTTGCCGTGGTTTGGGCTGTAAAGAAGTTGAGGCCATACCTTTTTGGTTGTCACTTCCTGATTCAGACCTACCACCGACCCCTTCGCTGGCTCATGCAGATGAGAGGCGAAAACCCCAAATTGTTGAGGTGGTCAATTTCCCTCCAGGGGGTGGACTTTCGGGTGGAACATCGGCCCGGTGTAGACCACGCCAACGCTGACGGTCTCTCCCGGTTTTTCCGCCTTAGCGATGAGAACTCCCTAGAGGTTGGGAAGCTCTCCCCACTTTCGGCTGGGGGGGACGCGTGTTAGACCTGTCAGCCCTAGGGTGGTCTTACCCTGTTTTTTCCCTTTTGCGCCTCATTTTTGCCACCGTATTTTTTACTGGACCTAGGTCTCCGGGCGCCTTACCACTGCCAACCGGTGCTGAGGTGCAGGTGCTCTCTCACCCAAGATGGCTGCCACAGGCCCCTGCTGCTGCGGAGTGGCCTTGCACACATACACCTACTAGTAGCCAGGGTCAGGCTGGGACATAGGGATACAGTATCCATCCCGTCCCACCTCTGGGCCACATAGCCAGACATGGTGGAAGGTTCCAGAACCTTCCGGGCTGTGGGAGGAGTTATGGTTTGCCGCCTTTCTGGAGGGTCACCTGACCTAGGGATATAATAGGCTTGGAGGGAAACTTAGAGGCCAGTTGGGGCACCACTGATCCTGGGAGAACCTCTGCGGGAGTACAGGCTTTAGGGCCTAGGGGGGAGACCTACACTACTGCTGCTGACAAGGCTTAGGCACTGCTGTAGTAAGTTAGCTGAGGAACGCCCACCACCCACTGACCTTGCCCAGCGTGAGGGGACCCAGGGAACCATCTTCAGCGTGCTTGGAAGCACCACCCCGGGCGCCCCAAACACCACCAACTCATCCCCTCCCCTATAAGGAGAAACCCCAAGAAGCAACCACCAAGGAACTACTTTCAGCAACCTGAAAACGCAAGCCTGACAAGACAGCAAGGTCAGAAGCCAGAACTATCAAACTGGGGATCACCAGGTAAAGCGCTATGTCATGAAGCGCTAGGCCTTCACCCCTAATCCTCTTCCGCTTGTCGCAGTGCTGCCCTGCTGCTGGGCTGGCCCAAAGCACTTTTAAATCAGCCCCCCGGCCAGCCTGTTGCAAGCGCGCCCCCGCGCTGTGCCTCCACGTGGGAGGAATCGCCCTTAAGCCACTGACCTTGTGGCTGAAATCTGCCTTTGCGGCCGCCGCCGCGCGTGAGGAGCTGCGGAGGTGGGCGTGGCCTCCCGAGGCCGGGGTGGTGAGGTGCGCCGTCCGCGCCCTCACCGAAGGTCCGGAGTTGCCGTGAATCACCGCCGGGCCCAGGGGCTCCCGCGAAGGAAGTCGCAGCCGGGAATCACCGCCGCGGCCCAGGAGGAATAACGAGGCCTTCAGTCCCCGCCGACGCCGTTACTAGGCGACCGGGGACGCCGACCGCGTCATCGGCCGCGCCCCCGAGAAGGCCGCGCAGCGATTGGGCGCCGGCTCCCGCCGCGCCCCCAGCGCCGACGGAAGCCGCAGAGAAGTCCCCAGAGAGCAGAGGGAGGCGGGAAGCCGGCCGGAGAGGACTGCCGGCTCCCGCTCCCTTCCCCGCAGTACAGCGCTGACTACGGGGGCCGGAGGAAAGTGATACCGGCCCCCCAACGACCCGCAATTCCGGCCGGAAGGCTGTGGAACCCAGTCCGGGCCCCGCCCTGCAAAACACGGGCCGGCCCAGAAAGGAGCCAGTCGCTCTGGAGAGCGACCACCGAAACCACTACAGGTGAGCCTGGGAGGCCCCTAGGGCACACAGGAACGCCACTGGGGGCCGGGGGCCACCATTAACCCGTTAATTGAAAGGGGGAAGTAAGGATTAACGGACACACGAGGCGAGGCCCCGGAGAGGAGTGGGCCTGGCCTGATTTAACCCCCTAAGCAGCTCCTGAGAGACACAGAAGCCCTAATTAACAGGGAAGCCCCAGAGAGAGAGACATGTAGAGGGGTTCCCTAAGCTATTCACCAGCCTAATTGTTATGCCTGCTTTAATTACTGTTTAGGCCTGATGCATATCCGCATTAATGAAATGTCTTTGCCAGTGTACAGGTGCTTAACTGAATTGAGCTGAAGTGTACACCGCCAAGAGTTGAAGTGTTTTATGTTGCAGGTGTACCGGATTTGCGACGCCCCCTGTACTGCCTATGGGAGCGCCTAGATTAACGCAGGCCCTGTTTGAAGTGTAACGTAAAATGCCTATTTACAAGTGATTGAATATTCATGAGGTGAACTGCATGTTTTAGGCCCATGTTTTATTCCTGCACCTTGTGATCATTATTGGTGCTACGTTTAGGAGATGATTCCTGCGGCCTTTTAGTGGCCTACAATATTGATGAGCTATGGTGCTTTAATGAGATGACGCACTAATGGAGTACTTCAAAGAGTTGAAATGTTGCCCTGAATTAATCTGCCTCATCTGATGCTGCATTGATTTATATAAAAGAACTTGTTTTTAATACACAGGCCTGGTGTGGTGTCACATTATTGCGTCTGCATTACTGAGTCAGAGTGAGTGTGTGCTGCACAACTGCCTTACACATTGCCTTCGGGTGCCTTTCCGCCTCGCGCCATGCTACCGTGCCGGAATCGGTAACCCTGGTTCCAACATTGGTGTTCAGCGGTGGGATAAGGACTGGTGTTTGTGAAGCACCCTACAGGGACTCAGTGTGCGCCGCAATTGGACACCTATTTAAATGCAAGTGCGAAGAATTCTTTTGTGATTGCCTGATTGTGTACACTCCTGCGTTAGACCTGCTACCTACATTCTAGAACCCTTTTTCTAAATTGTCTGGGGCCCCACCTAGCAGGATGGAGTTTGAGTTGGCCAACCTAGAAAGGTATACGGTGGCGCAGCTCAAGGAGTTCTGTCTAGAGAGGGGGGTGTCTGTCAAGCGAGGCGCCAGGAAAGAGGAGCTTCAGAAAGCTTTGAGGGCATGGGTAATGGCCCACCCGGGGGAAGAGGGGACGAGGAGCAGGGGGAGACAGACGACCCAGGAGAACTGGACCTACTGCACATTGACGTTAGCGAGAATGTGTTGCCAGGAAGACGTTCCAGGGCAGGCAGTAGTGCGTCAGGGGGAGTTTGTCTGCAGAGGAATTTGAGGACAGGAGGGAGGAGAGGCAATTGAAGTTAGAACTTGCTAGGATAGACAGGGAGCGAGAACAGGCAAGGCTAGCCATGGAAGAAAGGAAGCTTGCGCATGAGCTTAGCCTGAAAGAATTAGAGCTCCGAGCCTTGCAGATGGAGATGCAGGGCAACTTGAATGGTGGCAGCGTACCTGGTGGGGTTCCCCAGGAGCCCAAGTTCTATCTACCTAGAGAGGTGATAACCAGTTTTAGTGTGGGAGATGACATTGATAAGTGGTTGGCGGCGTACGAGGTGTCTTTGGTGGCCCATAGGGTTCCTGAGAGCTACTGGGGGGAGGTCTCTACAGGTACATACCTCCACTAGAAAGGGACACACTTTTGACCTTGGACAAGGGGGATCAGACGAACTCCCTATCATGAAGGAGGCCCTGCTTAAGAAGTTTGGCCTCACCCCAGAGAAGTACCGCCAAAAGTTCCGCAACAGCCACAAGCTTCCCACACAGAACTGGGTGGATTTTTTTGATTATGCCCGGAAGGCATTGGAGGGTTGGGTGCGTGGCAGCAACATTGATGATTACAAAGGGCTGTACGACCTGTTCTTGAGAGAGCACCTCCTAGAGAAATGTTTTCCGGAGCTGCGCCAGTACTTGGTGGACCGTTAGCTGACCGATCCGCGGGAGCTTGCAGAGGAGGCAGACACGTGGGTCAGCACTCGGGTGTCCCACAAGGGAGCCGGGCGGACCCCCGAAAGGTGGACAGGGGTTCCCCAGAAGAAAGAGGGGGAGATAAAAGGAGGGAGTTCTTTAAGGGCCCCCAAAATAGACCGCAAGGGAAAGGGGTAGGTTTCCCACCCCAATCTGGATTCCAGAAACCCACTTACCCTGACAAGAGTCAGCAGCCCAGAACTGTCCGGTGCTACGAGTGCGGGGAGGTTGGACACTACAAGGGGGATCCCCAGTGTCGCAAGAGGACCCCAGCCCCCACAGGAGGTAAGAGCCCCGGGGTGGCCAGTGTAGCGCTTAGGGAGGAGTTGTCCCTAGGTAGGGGAGGTGAGTGGACAGGCTTGACCTTAGTTTCCCTGGGGGATAGAGAGATCATCCCACGGGTTCAGGTACCCTCGAACACTGCCAAGTACCGGCAGAGGGTCCTGGTGAATGGGGAGGAGGTGGAGGCTCTGAGGGACACAGGTGCCAGCATGACGATGGTAAGGTGTCAGCTGGTGTCCCCAGAGCAGGTGATGCCTGAAGTATTCCACCCGGTTGTCATGGCTGATAATAGCCTGGGTCATTACCCCGTGGCCCAAGTTCCCTTTGAGTGGGGAGGAGTCTCAGGCCTGTTGAAGGTTGCGGTGAGCCCTGCCATGCCAGTTGACTGTCTGCTTGGAAACGACTTGGAACATACTGCCTGGAGGGAGGTAGAGTTCAATGCCCATGCTGAGATGATGGGATTACCAGGATGGACTTGCGTCGTCACGCAGTCCATGGCTGCCCGACAAGGAACTCAGCCCGGGTTGGAGCCTGAAATAATGGCCCAGCCCACTGCTGGACGAGGAGATGTCCAGGAGGAAGCACCCGGTGAGATGGATGGGGAGCCCGCGGAGGTGACCCCGGAGTCCGCTGAGGTGGATGGTGTTCCCGTGGGGGACCTGCCGACCCCTGCAGAGTGGCAGGTGGAAGGAGGGCCTACCCGGGAGGAATTCTGCCGGGCGCAGAAGGAGTGCCATACGCTTGAAGGCATGCGGCAGCAGGCCGAAGCCCAAGCAACTGGAACAGAGACTGGTAACTACCATGTCTACTGGGAGGATGGTCTCCTCTACAGTGAGCCTAAGGCTCCGGTGCATGGGTCATCAAGGGCCTTAGTGGTCCCCCAATGCTACCGAGCCTTTCTGCTAGAGTTGGCACACGAGATACCCCTAGCAGGACACCTGGGCCAGGACAAGACGTTTGCGCATTTGGTCCCACATTTTTACTGGCCCAGGATGCGCGTCACCTCTGACACTTTCTGCAAGACCTGCACCACTTGCCAGGCGAGCGGCAAGACAGGGACTAAGTTGAAGGTCCCTCTGGAACCTCTCCCGGTTGTCGGTACCCCTTTTGAGCGGGTAGGGATTGACATTGTCGGGCCGTTGGACCCGCCGACTTCTTCGGGACACAGGTTCATCTTGGTGTTGGTGGACCACGCCACCCGGTACCCAGAGGCAATCCCTCTGAGGACCATCACTGCACCGGTGGTGGCGCGGGCCCTGATGGGGATTTTTACCCGAGTGGGATTCCCCAAGGTCGTGGTGTCAGACAGGGGCACGAACTTCATGTCGGCCTACATGCAGGCCATGTGGAAGGAGTGTGGAGTGACCTACAGGTTCTCCACTCCTTACCACCCCCAGACGAACGGGCTCGTGGAGCGTTTCAATAAGACCTTGAAGGGGATGATCCGGAGCCTACCCGAGGACTTGAGAAGGAAGTGGGACGTCCTCTTACCCTGTCTGCTCTTCTCCTACCGAGAGGTGCCGCAGAAGGGGGTCGGTTTCAGCCCCTTTGAGCTGCTCTATGGCCACCCCGTTCGGGGGCCCTCAGTCTTGTCAAGGAGGGGTGGGAGAAGTCTTCCTCGAAGCTTCCCCGTGATGTGGTCAGCTATATGCTGGCATTCCGCAGCCAAGTGGCCAAGCTGTGGAAGGAAGCCTCGGACAACCTAGAGGCTAGTCAGGCCGTCATGAAGAAGTGGTATGACCGGAACGCTCGGACGGTAGAGTTGGACGCTGGACAGAAGGTGTGGGTCATGGAGCCAGGAGAGCTTAGCGCCCTCCAGGACAGGTGGACTGGACCGTTTGAGATCCTGGAAAGGAGAGGCCAGACCACTTATGTCGTCGATGTGAAGACCCCCGTCAACCCCACAGGGTGTTCCACGTCAACCGCCTGAAGCCACACCATGAGCGTTCAGAGCTCACTCTCCTGATGGTAACAGATGGAAGTGAGGAGGAGGAGAGTGAGCCTCTTCCAGACCTTCTGGCGGCCCATGAGAAGGATGGCTCGGTAGAGGGAGTGGTCCTCGCCCCATTCTTGACCCCAGAGCAACAGAGGGACTGCCGCCAGGTCTTGGGGCAGTACGCCTCGTTGTTCTCCCTCACGCCTGGGATCACGCACCTGTGTACCCATGATGTGGACACAGGGGACAGTCCGCCAGTAAAAACCAAGTCTTACCGGCTGTCCGATAAGGTCAAGGCTAGTATCCAGGGTGAGGTTACCAAGATGCTAGAACTGGGGGTGATTGAGCCTTCCAGTAGCCCTTGGGCTAGTCCGGTGGTGTTGGTGCCGAAAGCGGCCCCACCGGGCACCACACCAGAACTTCGGTTCTGTGTGGATTACCGCGGACTCAACTCAGTATCCAAGACCGACGCTCACCCGATCCCTCGGGCGGATGAGCTCATTGACCGGCTGGGAGCAGCCCGGTATCTGAGTACCATCGATTTGACGTCAGGCTATTGGCAGATCGCCATGGCGGAAGGAGCAAGGGAGAAGGTTGCGTTCTCCACCCCCGAGGGCCACTTTCAATTTCGGGTGATGCCCTTCGGGTTGAAAAATGCTCCAGCCACTTTCCAGCGGTTGGTGAACCAGGTGCTGTCTGGCCTAGAGGCCTTCTCTGCTGCCTACCTGGATGACATAGCTGTCTTCAGTAGCAGCTGGGAGGACCATCTGGAGCATCTCCAGGAGGTGCTACAGGCTCTGCAACGGGCTGGTCTAACCATCAAGGCCAGCAAGTGCCAGATTGGACAGGGATCTGTTGTGTACCTGGGACATCTGGTGGGCGGGGGTAAGGTGCAACCCCTCCAAGCCAAGATCGAGACCATCTTGGCCTGGGAGCCCCCCAAGACCCAAACAGAGGTCCGGGCTTTTCTCGGCCTCACGGGATACTACCGCCGGTTCGTCAAGGGATATGGAACCATTGTGGGCCCTTTGACGGAGTTGACTTCGAAGAAGCAGCCCCGCAGAGTCATCTGGACGGCTGCCTGCCAGGAAGCCTTTGAGACCCTCAAACGTGCGATGTGCACCGCACCGGTGCTCAGGACTCCAGACTTTGGACGGGAATTTATCGTGCAGACAGACGCTTCTGAGCATGGCATAGGAGCTGTGCTCTCGCAGCTGAATGACGATGGCCAAGACCAGCCAGTGGCCTTCATTTCCCGAAGACTACTCCCCCGGGAACTGCGGTGGAGTACCATCGAAAGAGAAGCCTTTGCCGTGGTTTGGGCTGTAAAGAAGTTGAGGCCATACCTTTTTGGTTGTCACTTCCTGATTCAGACCGACCACCGACCCCTTCGCTGGCTCATGCAGATGAGAGGCGAAAACCCCAAATTGTTGAGGTGGTCCATTTCCCTCCAGGGGATGGACTTTCGGGTGGAACATCGGCCCGGTGTAGACCACGCCAACGCTGACGGTCTCTCCCGGTTTTTCCGCCTTAGCGATGAGAACTCCCTAGAGGTTGGGAAGCTCTCCCCACTTTCGGCTGGGGGGGACGCGTGTTAGACCTGTCAGCCCTAGGGTGGTCTTACCTTGTTTTTTCCCTTTTGCGCCTCATTTTTGCCACCGTAATTTTTACTGGACCTAGGTCTCCGGGCGCCTTACCACTGCCAACCAGTGCTGAGGTGCAGGTGCTCTCTCACCCAAGATGGCTGCCACAGACCCCTGCTACTGCGGAGTGGCCTTGCACACATACACCTACTAGTAGCCAGGGTCAGGCTGGGACATAGGGATACAGTATCCATCCCGTCCCGCCTCTGGGCCACATAGCCAGACATGGTGGAAGGTTCCAGAACCTTCCGGGCTGTGGGAGGAGTTATGGTTTGCCGCCTTTCTGGAGGGTCACCTGACCTAGGGATATAATAGGCTTGGAGGGAAACTTAGAGGCCAGTTGGGGCACCACTGATCCTGGGAGAACCTCCGCGTGAGTACAGGCTTTAGGGCCTAGGGGGGAGACCTACACTACTGCTGCTGACAAGGCTTAGGCACTGCTGTAGTAAGTTAGCTGAGGAACGCCCACCACCCACTGACCTTGCCCAGCGTGAGGGGACCCAGGGAACCATCTTCAGCGTGCTTGGAAGCACTACCCAGCGCCCCAAACACCACCAACTCATCCCCTTCCCTATAAGGAGAAACCCCAAGAAGCAACCACCAAGGAACTACTTTCAGCAACCTGAAAACGCAAGCCTGACAAGACAGCAAGGTCAGAAGCCAGAACTATCAAACTGGGGATCACCAGGTAAAGTGCTATGCCATGAAGCGCTAGGCCTTCACCCCTAATCCTCTTCCGCTTGTCGCAGTGCTGCCCTGCTGCTGGGCTGGCCCAAAGCACTTTTAAATCAGCCCCCCGGCCAGCTTGTTGCAAGCGCGCCCCCGCGCTGTGCCTCCACGTGGGAGGAATTGCCCTTAAGCCACTGACCTTGTGGCTGAAATCTGCCTTGCGGCCGCCGCCGCGTGCGAGAGCTGTGGAGGTGGGCGTGGCCTCCCGAGGCCGGGGTGGTGAGTGCGCCGTCCGCGCCCTCACCGAAGGTCCGGAGTTGCCGTGAATCACCGCCGCGGCCCGGGGCTCCCGCGAAGGAAGTCGCAGCCGGGAATCACCGCCGCGGCCCAGGAGGAATAACGAGGCCTTCAGTCCCCGCCGACGCCGTTACTAGGCAACCGGGGACGCCGACCGCATCATCGGCCGCGCCCCCGGGAAGGCCGCGCAGCGATTGGGCGCCGGCTCCCGCCGCGCCCCCAGCGCCGACGGAAGCCGCAGAGAAGTCCCCAGAGAGCAGAGGGAAGCGGGAAGCCGGCCGGAGAGGACTGCCGGCTCCCGCTCCCTTCCCCACAGTACAGCGCTGACTACGGGGGCCGGAGGAGAGTGATACCGGCCCCCCAACGACCCGCAATTCCAGCCGGAAGGCTGTGGAACCCAGTCCGGGCCCCGCCCTGCAAAACACAGGCCGGCCCAGAAAGGAGCCAGTCGCTCTGGAGAGCGACCACCGAAACCACTACAGGTGAGCCTGGGAGGCCCCTAGGGCACACAGGAACGCCACTGGGGGCCGGGGGCCACCATTAACCCGTTAATTGAAAGGGGGAAGTAAGGATTAATGGACACACGAGGCGAGGCCCCGGAGAGGAGTGGGCCTGGCCTGATTTAACCCCCTAAGCAGCTCCTGAGAGACACAGAAGCCCTAATTAACAGGGAAGCCCCAGAGAGAGAGACATGTAGAGGGGTTCCCTAAGCTATTCACCAGCCTAATTGTTATGCCTGCTTTAATTACTGTTTAGGCCTGATGCATATCCGCATTAATGAAATGTGTTGCCAGTGTACAGGTGCTTAACTGAATTGAGCTGAAGTGTACACCGCCAAGAGTTGAAGTGTTTTATGTTGCAGGTGTACCGGATTTGCGACGCCCCCTGTACCGCCTATGGGAGCGCCTAGATTAACGCAGGCCCTGTTTGAAGTGTAACGTAAAATGCCTATTTACAAGTGATTGAATATTCATGAGGTGAACTGCATGTTTTAGGCCCATGTTTTATTCCTGCACCCTGTGATCATTATTGGTGCTACGTTTAGGAGATGATTCCTGCGGCCTTTTAGTGGCCTACAATGTTGATGAGCTATGGTGCTTTAATGAGATGACGCACTAATGGAGTACTTCAAAGAGTTGAAATGTTGCCCTGAATTAATCTGCCTCATCTGATGCTGCATTGATTTATATAAAAGAACTTGTTTTTAATACACAGGCCTGGTGTGGTGTCACATTATTGCGTCCGCATTACTGAGTCAGAGTGAGTGTGTGCTGCACAACTGCCTTACACATTGCCTTCGGGTGCCTTTCCGCCTCGCGCCATGCTACCGTGCCGGAATCGGTAACCCCGGTTCCAACAATGGTAGGCTACATCACTGCTTGTTCCATTTGCATTTAGACTAGTGGGGCAAGGGTGGCTACATTCTCACTTGGTAGACACTGCTGCACTGGCAAAGTGTAGTATGTAGCATTTGTATGTGTGATATGAGGTCTCCTAATGGATTTCATATGTGGATGCAGTTTTTGATGTAGCATATGTAGACTGTAGGTTTGGGACTGTGTTCCTTCCATGCACATACTATGTTAATGACTTCACAGTCATCATACTATGCGTGGACTCTACTATTGTCCACAAGTATGAGACTGTACACATGGATAGCTGTAGGAGAGACACACAGTCATAGCACACTTTCTACTTTACCACACCATGTTAATTGTGGTTGGCAATGGAGAATTATTTGCTGCAGGTGGTTGGCATGCACACTGTTTGTTTATACCAGATGTTGTCCTATGCTGTTTGTTACACATAGCTACATACATTTTCTGTGTGGCAATTAGTAGCAGGTGTGATGTGAATGACTGTGACTATGAAGTCAAAATGCATACCAATTGGTAGTGCTCATATGTTTATATATATATATATATATATATATATATATATATATATATACACAGTTTCGTGTAGGCATCATTTTGTGACATGATGTAAGTCACTCATGCATCAGTGAAACAATTATGAATGATATGGTCCCACGTTGTGGTGCTACTACTGATGGAACAGTTTGATGTGACTCCTCATCATCCAGTAGTTCCTGCGCCTCATCGGCATCTGCCCATTGTACATTTGTCCGCACACAAATATTGTGCAATATGCAGCAAACTAGTGTAATTTTGCATACCATTGGTGGTGAGTAGAGCAATCGGCCCCCAGACATCTCTAGATTCCTGAAGCGGGGTTTCAGTACGTCGACTGTCCGCTCTACTATGGGCTGGGTCCTGCTTAGGGCTTGATCTCCAGTGTGGTTCTGTCTGTTGTTTTTTCAGAGGAGTCATCACCCACGGCTGCAGAGCATATCCTTGGTCAGCTGCAAAGGCAGGAGGGGTACAATGAGTTAAGAGTCACGACAGGGGGTGGCCCCCACATTCATGTACATTCAGTTATGTATCCTGAATGACTCCTACACTTTGCCTACTGTAAGAGACGTACTATGACATTGTGTGATACTTGCAAGTATGGATTGGAAATGACTGACACCGTACTACACATACAGGTGTGCTGTCCTCTGTAATTCACTTACTATTTGTCATACTTGGGAGTGCCAATGCCATGAATGTGATGATTCCTCACCAGTAAGGAGAGTCAATTAGCCATTGAGTCTACAAATCTATGACACTCATTTATTGTGTTTGTTATTGGCTACTGTTGCTATTTCTGAACTGATACATGTCTGATTTTACAACCTGTAGATGGAGCTGGTGATGTTGCATACTTCAGTCACACATATTTGGCTGTGAAAGTTGGAGTCAATGTTGTTAAATGTGTACTGCCATGTGGAGGATAGTGAGTGGAAATTAATGTGTGACTTGACAGTGTACACATGGCAGTGCACTATGTTCACTATGTTGACAGCACATAAGGTGTTTAGTTATATAGCCACGCTAGCACTCAAGAAATGCACCTTATCTGCTGTGGATATTGTACTCTGCCCGCCTGGGCTGCTGGGAGCCCCACTCAAGACCCTGCGGCCCCAGAATGCGCTACACAGGAGGAAAAACGTAGAAATGGTGGGTTCCACACATTGCCAACAACCCTACCTCTCAATAGAACGACAGATTTAGACCCCTTAATTTTTAACAAATCTCTATAACAGTGTCAGAACGTCGCCCCGGCCATAAATGAACTGCTAACGCTGGTACACAACTAAGAGTTTCAATTCGGACAATCAGTCTACTATTGTTTTATTTATGCAATGGTTTTATCTAAATTTAATATGGAGAAATTTGATATTGATGTTGGATTGTTGCAATGGTTTTAAGTAATCACGCAAATAAAGATTTTACTTACTTACTTACTTAAGGTTCTTAATTATATGGGAGTCTTGTGCTATACAGTGCAACTGGTAGACTAACCACACTATAGTACCACACTACTTGGGGACAGTGTAGGATATATTTTCTACATGATTCTGAATCCAGAGTTTGGTGCCTGCACTGTCAGGAAATGTGCAGCATTGCTCTAAGACAGGCACATTATTCCCAAGATGACTAAGTTGTTGGCTGTCATGGGAGATGTAGTTTGTGCATGAGGCTGTACCTTCCAGCACAGTCTGGGCCTTGGAGGACTGATAGAGTTGTTTCTGTGTTGCAAAATAGTGTCCACATAGGATGGGTTGTGTGTATATGATGAGCAACGTAATGTAGTATGTTAGACATGATCTTGTGAGGTAAAACTATGACTACATTTCTCAGTTTCACAGGTCTGGGATAAATCACGTCTCATGATCACTGGATTTACCTGTGGACACACAGACTAAAGTAAGGGAATCCTTTACTTCAACACAGTGTATGGACACAGCATGTCACATAGTGTTGCATTAGTGAGGCTCTATCAAACAATTGACTGCACACACAGGGCTTCATGTAGCAGTTGTTGCCATAGGGCAGCACTCGATGTCTTCTAGCTATGCTGACCTGCATCCAAAGTGAAGAGCTGGAATGTGCCATATTCCTATCATACAACATATCCATGGTTCGTCCGCATACGCACTATCACATATTAGTGACTAGCACCAACACACCCCACCTTGCACCATGGTGCATGTGTGTCACTGTTGTGTCCTCAAATAACTTAATGGATTCAGGGACACATCCCTGCACCAAAAGCAAACAATCTATGCAATTTCCTCATTCTATGTGTCCTGTGGAATGCAGGATGCATAGTAATTGGACATGATAAACAGACATGTAATTATGTATCCTCGTTTCACCCCCCCCCCCTTGGGAGGCACAGTATTTACAAAGGATATGTGGAAATGTGTGAGATCTTCATTTGTGTTGCATGGGAAAAGTCACTTCAAGGCCCATGGAACACATTCTTTACATAGGGTGCATCAATGCTGCACTTTGCTCTGGCTTGCCTTACTGTATATCTATGAAGCCATTCAAGAGCATGCAGACAGACTTTGCATTGCCTCGTTGAGATGAGTTGGAGACCTGTTCCACCAGAGTATCATGACCAGTGATGCTCCAGCAGCGCAGTTCACTTGTACATGCTGCCCACAGTGGCATAGGCGGTCTCAATATGAGTGACTTGTAGGATTGTGTTGCACATATGCCATGTAGTATAGCGCAAGTATGTAGGCCCACACCAACTATGTATGCACTGTCTCTGTAAGCCAAAGATTAATATGGCAATGTATTATAACATATTTCATTGTCATGTGGTCTGTCGTGTGCTTGAGAAGTACTTACTAACCAGTGGGCCATTCCCATACTTCCCATTCTGGAAGTGCTCATTGTTGGTGGAATGACGGAAGGTGAAGGAATCATGAGCACTGCCCATGTACTTTGCGAGGACATTGAGGAAGAGGCCCAGATGGTTCAAAATTACCTGCACATTCATGGAATGCATGTGCTTCCTATTGGGGTACAGGTATGATGTACCCACTGGAGGCACAAGTTGCACATGTGTGCAGTCCATTGCCCAACACGTGGAAATCCTGCAATGGCAAAATAGCCTTGTTTGTTATCTGTTGGCTCTGTGTTGTGTTGGGGATGAAGAGGTACTGGGGTGTGAGGCTTATGATGGCATCCAGGACAGAGGGGAGGAATTTAGAGAAGGATGCATGGGATACTCCTGGCACTCTGGCTGTGGTTGATTGGAAAGTTCCAGATGCCAACATGCGTAGGATAGCCAGTAGCCTGGCCTGCGGAGGGATGTTGGTGCACTGCAGCGATGTTGGCTGCAGCCTTGGAGCAATCTGACACAGGAGGCGGACAATGGAGTCCCTCCTGAGCCTGTAATAGACAATAACCTCCTCCTCCCTGAGGTCAATTAGGGTAATCCTCTGGCTGAATGTTCGCTCACTTCTCCTGGGATGCCTCCGTGGTGATGGTGGTGGTGATGGTGGTGGTGGTGATGGTCTTCTTGGTGCTCCAAGCTGCAGTAGGAGTAGGTCCATGGTTCTGTTGTGCTTGCCACAGTGATTTGGGTATGTTCTGCTTTTATACCAGCAGAAATGCGTCATTTTTACGCCTGCTTAGCAGTAAAATTCTGCCACTATTCGAACTCTGTGCCTCTTTTGCCAAAGTAGCGCCATTTTCCAAAATCGTTGTGAATACAGCTGCATCATTTTGGTGTTTTTTTCCAGGGGGAACGCCTACCTTGCATATCATTATCACTTACTGGCACAACTGGATCTGGCACTAAGAAAATTAGGCGCAGGAGTTGAAAAAGTGATGCTAAGGGCCTCTAGCATCACTTTGTAAATAAGGCGCTAAAAAAAAAAAAGCTGCAGCGTCAAAATATTGACGCTACAGCAGCACTAGCTCCTTGTAAATATGCCCCAGAGCCTCTGGAGCATATCCATAAAGCGGACATCACTAGAAGTCCCCCATCAGTACCAGTACCCGTAGTGGCAGTTGCTTCATCCGGGTTCCATAGTATTTGTAGCCGGTCTGATACCAGCTTTCAAAACACCACTTGTCCTGTGGTTGAGATGATTTGCAGACATTTCTCTGCTGGGCAAACATCTACCCACTCTCCACTCCAATATTTGTCCTGAGTTGATTGGTGCTTTTTTTTTCATGGAGGGGTACCACTCTATCCTTGCGCATAAACTCCCACCTTTCCGGTTGCCATTTTGCCACCTACAACTGCAGCATTGTTTAATTAGGTGCTGCAGTGCAGGCAGTGAAATACCTGTCAGGGCCGGACTGGCTACTGGGAGTTTTGATGGGCTAGGAGGGTGGGAGCTGGTTTCACTGCTGTGGGGACCAGTTTTGTTGCTGGGGACCTGCCGACAACATTCCTAATTGCAACTCTTGTAAATAAATAATGCAAAAACAAATGTTTTTAAAGCTTGCCTAAAGCACACTTTAAAATCATTTGTTTTTGCATTGCTTAGTTAGAAGCACTGCAAGTAGAAACATGGCCGGCAGGCAGTGCTTAATTTGTAAAATATTAAGTGCCAGGGCTCTGACCAGGAGGCCACTGCAGCTTGCACCACCCATTGCCCTTGTCTCACTGCCAAAACAACAACTAACTATCTCTCTTGCATGTAAATGCGACAGTTCAGATTATTCCAGGTCCCCAAAGCTAAAGGAATGGCTGGGGAGGTAGGTGTTAGCAATTTTTAAATGTATATTGTATTCCTAAACAACCGTTGTTCTGCTCATTTCTAAATTAAATGAGCAGCGCCACCATGTGGTAGACTGTATGGTGTTAATGTTGACAATTAGGTGCCAGTGCCGAGCACCGGAAACCAATTAAGTGCTGGTGCTGAGCACCGGAAAGCACCGGCTCAAATTAAGCACTGCCAGCAGGTCCCCAGCAGCAAAATCAGCTCCTATGGCAGTGAAACCGGCACCCACCCTGCCAGCCCACAGAAACACTCAGTAGCAAGGCCAGCCCTGATGCCTGTTGCCAAGAATGACGCAGCACAAAGTCTGTATACTGCTTAAAGCAATAACCATGAGAGCAGCACGTCCATCCTGGGGGTGAAAGGGATAGGAGGCTGAGAACAGAATGTAGAGTGTGTCACGTGTAGCTGTGAGCATACATTCGCAGTTAACACTCAGCAGAGCTCAAAGTTATGAAAGCGATACTAGGCAGCCAAGGACAGCTAACCGCAAAGAAATGTTTTACTGACTGTTGTGATAGGTGTGGTTGCACACTGGTCAGTTTCTCTGACCCCATGTGTAGGTTCAGTACTCGTAGCTACTATGTGAAAGCAGAGCCTGTGATGTAAATAAAGGCTGGGTGGTTCTTGACCTATTAATATTATCAGATCAAGAATGATGTGATAACATGGTGTGAACCCTGGGGAATAATAGCACAATAAAAAACCAGTGAAAGTGCAGTCCACCCTGCCAGTTGGATCTAGCGGTGTTGCAGTGACGGCTGGTAGGGAACGGGGTTGGAAGGCAGGGGGGGTTGATAATATATATATTTTTAAATGTACCTTTTCCAACAGCCGCATCTCTCCTCCGCATCTTTGCTCTTCCTGACTCCATTCCGGAAGAAGCTGCAGGAAGCACCTGGCACACAGGCTCCCCTGAGCCAATCACAACGCTAAAGTGTTGTGATTGGTCTGAGCACTGTTGATCAGCGCTCAGATCGAGACAGGGAGCCTGTGCCTATTCCCCACCAGGCTGTTCATTACAGCCTGGTGGGGAATATGCAAAGTGAGCTTGACTGCTTGGCCAGCCAAAGCGGCCGGCCAGGCAGTCATGCGCACTGAGGGGCCGATTCCGATTCGGGCCGGAAATCTCTCCGACCGAGCCGGACCCGGAGAGATTTCCGACCGAATCGGACCCGTGCAGTCCGACCGAACGAGTACGATGCGCACGTATGCCATCGGACACGAGTCGGTCGGACTCCCATTGAAGTCAATGGGAGCCTGTCGTACAACGCGTACGCGGGCTCCCATTGACTCAATGGGTGCGATGCGGACAAGTGCGCCCCCTACAGCGTGTACGCGGCAAAGCGATTCGCGCCGTACACGCACAGGTAGGGGGACCCATGGGTCCCCCTGTGTGCGACTCGCACGGCTACGCGTACAGGGGGTCCGACACGGACCCCCAAAGTGCGGCTCCGACTGCTCTTTGGAGCCGGAGTGCGCAGCTCGGTCGGACTGCTCGCGGCGCGCATCGTACTTACCCGGCCGGGGAACGTCTCCATTGCGGCGGTGCGAGTCGAGTCCGAGCGAGTCGGTCGGTGCGGTTAGACCCGGGAACGAGTCGGTCGGAGCGGTCGGGATGCCCGGACGAGTCGGTCGGCGAATACGCATCGTACTTGCTCGCCCGGACGCGCGTACGGTTCGGTCGGGAAATAGGGCTCCGAATCGGATCCGGTAAAGCCGAATCCGATTCGGAGCACTACCGGCCGAGATCGGAATCGGCCCCTGAGTGTGCACTAACTCCTCCTTCCACCCTAAGCCACCAGCCCTGCCCCGCACTAACCCAGCCAGCAGCAACGAAAAATAAAATGATAATAACCTTGTTATTATTGTTTTATTTTTCCCCTTTTTACTGCTCTAAGAGCAGTGGGGTGACGCTCCTCTGCCTTAGCGGAGGAGCCGACACTGGTACGTTGATTAACTGTCGAGCACAGCATTTTTCTCCACAATTCAAGATGAATGTCCTGTATCTCACAAAGATGCACTGACCCCTGACAGCTCTGATACAGCAGCCATAAGGAAAATAATCTTAAAATTAATCTCCGAATGGTGGAGCTTGCCAGTGGCTTTTCTTATAGGGCTATTACGTAATATCAAAATTCTGGTATTGTGGAAATTGTGGAAGCTTGCAGAGTATGGTAAAACGTGTATTACAGAAACTTGCAAAGTGTGATAACTAGGGCATTTTGGAAAATAGCTAAGTGAGGTGAGACCTGGGTCTAAAGTGGTCATACATAGTATATCAAGATTCTACAAGGGTATTTTCATGTTGTACTGCAGAATGCACCACGTTCTCCACAAACTCCCACAACATTCCTGGAGGTAATCCTAACCCCCTGTAAGTTGTCTTTATATCCTACCACATTTTAGGCAATTACACAACAATATTTCTGAACTATCATTTATTCCATATTTACCAGGTGCTCCATAGGAGGAATCCTTAACCACCTCTCTGATTGGCAAACATTCATTTTTCCCCTTGGTGCTCGTAAAATAAGTTATGCAGAGCTGTCTGCAACACCTAGAGATCCTCATGGTGATTAGCGTCAAAACCAGACTAAAACAACAAATGGCCTTTTGAATGGCGAAATGGCACAACCTCTCCGGCACAATTTAACTGCGCAATTCAGACTTGCACTAAGGTGACAACCAGGAGTTAAATTATACCACCTGTCCACCCCTAAGTGCTCTCTGTACAAAGAGCATCTTCATTCTTCTAGTACCAGTGTTCCACCAATAAAAATAATAAATATTTTATTAGAATGTGGTAAAGCTAAACTCCATTCCTGAGTCATGACAGTTGTATACCACTCTCACTCGGCGCCAGTCGTAAAGCCAGCCTGCCTTTGAGTCACCTTCTATATTACATTAAACCACCATTAAGCCCAACCGACAATTAGGGTGAAACCTTTGTTTTTTGCATTATCCGCTATCAAGATCGTGGTAAGAATATGTTCATGGTGCTCACATACTTATGCCAGTTTCTGCAGCAATATTCCAACTGCATGTATAAAAGGTTTCTACAGTAGCTAGATAGGCAGCCAGGTGGGGCCTTGTCATTAAATTGGATACTCTTATAAACTGATGCAATACATTTGCTTTTCTTAAGCACAAAAACTAAGAGAATCTGTCCAGCTTGGTTGTGAAGGGAATGTCCATATCAGTCACCGCTGAGTTAGCTTAGGAAACAACATGGCACAGAGAGCTCACAGCGCTGACAGGATATTAATAATAGGAGTCATGCATAATGTAACACTTGCACAGAAAAAGTTAGATCAAAAAGGGCTGCAAAGAATGACAAGCTTCGGGTGAGCATGTGTTCCACTGCTACAGATGTGACATTTAACTAGAAAAGATGAAAGCCTGTGGACGGCTTTCATAAGCAGCATCACGATTTGTGCTACATGAAAAGCATCAAATAGGTCACCTCAAGGTCTCTCGCTGGAGTGGGAACATCTTGAACAAATACAGACTTTCTGTGCAATCAAGTTTGCTCTTTGGTTTTACACAGCCTCACAATGGTCACCATTCACCAGGCATTTTGTGACTGTTACCGGCACAAAAATAAATTCACAGAATTATGATTGTACCGTTTTTACTATCATAGAGTACGTGTGAGAAAGTGGTGATGCTGTGTGTGTGTGTGCTTCTCTTATAGATAAAACAGGCGATGCTGATAGGCAGGCAGACCTAATGGCTTTATTACATAAAGAGCGAGACCACTTTCAATGTAGTGTTTGTGAATGTATAATAATAATAATTCCACATTTGTAAAGCGATAACTCATCACCCGTAAGGGTATCAAAGCGCTTGGGCCATCGAGGTAAAACGAAGTAATTTTTCCTCCCATGCCTCGGTTTTCAATGGCTTTCCCTGGCACTACTTCCAGCATGAATTGTCATAAAATACATTTAGAGACTGATATCCGTGATAACTTGATTCCTTTGCTTCAAGGTTAATTGTGCAAAGAAGCAGTTGTTTCATTGCAGAAGCTCTGGTCCTTGTCTTCCACATTTGTAATTGTTTTATAATGGTGCAGGACGAAATAGGATCCAAGTGTCATTACCATTGCTTTGCGCCGGTAACCCTCCAATTAGTTAGGCAGCACATGGTTAACTGCCTCATCCTCAAGTCCAAAGCAGCTCTAAAACATTTTGAGCATTGATTTGTCTCCACTCTCATCACCTTATGTACCTGGATACGAGAAATATACCTCTGTGAAAAGAAAAAGGCGTATTTTATTTGTGTATCCCATTGGACCTCTGTTTTGAAATAACATTATTACCTTTCAATAGGTGCGCCAGGTGCCAACTGAGACAGTCCGCCCTTGGGCAGTGCATTCAAGTGAAACACAGAGCAGCTGTTTAAAGCTACTCTGTGTTTTGCAGTGCGGGTGCCAACCCGCCTGCACTTTGGAGAGGGGAGAGAGATCCCATTGCAGGCGATAGCAGTCACTCACTGCCTACAAGGGTATGTCTGGGGGGTGTATGGGACCCCCTTTCTCCCCTTCAGAAGGCTGCCTTTAGGAGGCGCATTGAAAATGCTCCACCATAATGTAGCGTGGGCGCAGAGGCAAAATGATTCTCTAATTTGCATGGGGCAAAGCCCCATGCAAATGAGCGTAAGCACTTTTATGATAGTGCTTGCACAACATGTGCGCCAGCACTATCTGAATTGTAGAAGGGGACGCACAAGCATCTGTGGCCCCTTCTGCAATACCCTTGTGCCCTGGGGGCTGCACAAAGTGGGAGCATGCGCTGGTTGTGTCCCCGGGGCAAAATGTATGCAACAGTCCCTGAGGCTGTACAGTGGCGTAGCTGGGGGAACGGGGGGTCGGATCGCCCCAGGCGGCGCGAGTTTTGGGGGCGGCAGCTGGTCCCCCCTCCCCCACTCTTAGATGCGGCCACAAGAATCGCCAGCTCCCCCTCGACCCCCCCGCTCTTACCTGTGGCAGACACGGGGCCTCATGAATAGCCAGCAACGCCCCCCCCGCTCTTCAATCAGGCCGCTGCGGGTGGCAAACCCAGGGGCCGCCACGGAAGGCCTAGCTACGCCACTGAGGCCGTATTATAGAATGTGCTCCGGGGGCACAATGAGCAGATGCACCAGTTTTGTAAGCCCCCATGGCACTTTGGTATTAGAGAGGCGGACGCAGACACTTGCGCGGCCCCTTCTGTAATACAGATAGCACTGAAGCACATGCAGCACCTGCAGCCCCTGCGCTATCTCAAGAGGGCTTTACCTCATTTGCATCGGGTGTGACTCCATGTAAATGAGGGAATCTGTGTACCTCTGCACCCGCGCCATATTAAGGACATGGGCGTAAAGGTAAAGAAGCTATCAGGGGACACATTGAAAGTGCACCCCTTAATGGCCTATGGACCCCCAGACATCCACTTGCAGGCAGGTGCAGTCACTCACTGCACTCGCCTGCAAAGGGATCTCTAATCCCTCTTTAAAGTGCAGGCGGGTTGGTGCCTGCACACTGAAACATGGAGCGGCTTTGAAGCAGCCGCTCCGTATTTCACTTGAATGCGCTGCCTGCAGGGCAGCATGAGTTCGCAGCTGCCCTGGGGACCACGCATTGACTGTAATAGGGCATACTTTCCCTTTTTGAGCACGGCGCACTTATTTAAAGGTGTGCCGGGGAGCAAACAGGAAATGTGCGCCCTATGTGTATTAGGACCCCAAGAGGCTTAGATTTGTTTTAAGTATATTAAGTCTCCCTGGTAAGACATTCTGAGTTCATCCCACATAAAAAGAGCTGTATATAAATTTTGTGATGAAAAATTCATACTCGTATCCAATTACCATACTTTCCTCTTTTCCCGTTCACAATATTACGCCTCTCAAGCAATGTGCAATGATTTTGCTGCTTCAGTAAGATTTAACCCTATTGATATGGATTTCTAGTTTTTGTATTGCATGATGTTTTGACAATATTTGCAAGGTCTACAAGTCTACCGGTCTCATGTTTTAAAGTACATGAAGAGCTAATATCTATAATTATATTTTTAGGTGACTTTAGCCTTCACTAGGAAAAATGGATGCATCACATCTTCCTCTAACACACTGCACAGCATTTTATGAAACACTTAGATATTCGGAAGCATCCACTCTGTACTTCCTTATTATTTATTTATTTATTTATATATTTATGTTTTTATTTTTTTATATAGCTCAACTAATACCCTAAGGCGTCTAGGCGCTTGTTGTCCAACATCCTGCCAGCCATAAGGTAAAAAGTGCAGAATATTAAAAAAATAAAAATATAACCGAGTTAAGCCTTAAAAAGCCAAGTCTTCAGACCCTTCCTTTTTTTTTTTAATAATTTTTTATTAATGCATAAATGGTAATATACTCAACAATTATAATTCATTGTGAAAGAAAAAGCAGGTTACAAAAATCAAAGAAGAGCGAAGGAAATCAGAGTAATGCATTAGTTGATTTAAAAAAAAAAAATTTATTTCCCCCCTCCCAATCCTCCCGCCCTACCCACCCCATTGGAGTTGGCCACACTCTGGTGTCTTTAGTTCAAGTATAAGTTAATTTGATTTTAATAATTCACCCATTCTTCTCAATCCATCTGGTCAATGGTGCCCAGATTTCCCAGCCTTTTGTTCGGGAGCGCAGTCCCCTTCTTGCATATATAGCTTTTTCCAAGTTATAGTTTGCAAATAACCGAAAAGCCATTGCTGGAACCCTGGGGGATTAGGATCTAACCAAGCAGATGCTAGACATAGGCGCAAGACCGCCATACCAATAAACACTAAGGGGTCGATTCCGATTCGGGCCGGAAATTTCTCCGATTGAGCCGGACCCGGAGAGATTTCCGACCGAATCGGACCCGTGCAGTCCGACCGAACGAGTACGATGCGGCCGTATGCCATCGGACCCGAGTCGGTCGGACTCCCATTGAAGTCAATGGGAGCCGGTCGTGCAACGCGTACGCGGGCTCCCATTGACTCAATGGGTGCGAGTCGGACAAGTGCGCCCCCTACAGGCGTGTACGCGGCGAAGCAGTCGCGCCATACACGCACAGGTAGGGGGACCCATGGGTCCCCCTGTGTGCGACTCGCGCGGCTACGCGTACAGGGGTTCCGACACGGACCCCCAAAAGTACGGCTCCGACAGCTCTTTCGAGCCGGAGTGCGCGGCTCGGTCGGACTGCTCGCGGCGCGCATCGTACTCACCCGGCCGGGAAACGTCTCCATTGCGCGGTGCGAGTCGGAGTCCGAGCGAGTCGGTCGGTGCGGTTCGAGCCGGGAACGAGAGTCGGTCGGAGCGGTCGGGATGCCCGGACGAGTCGGTCGGCGATTTCGCATCGTACTCGCTCGTCCGGACGCGCGTACGGATCGGTCGGGAAACAGGGCTCCGAATCGGATCCGGTAAAGCCGAATCCGATTCGGAGCCCTACCGGCCGAGATCGGAATCGGCCCCTAATTCTTCACCGGGCCTCCCCTGCATGTCCTGAGCTACCCCTAGTCCTATCAAGGTTGGAGAGAGAGAGCAGACAATTCCTAAAGCCTCCTTAAAAAAGCTCGTAATTTCTTGTTTTAGCTTAGTCAGTGCATCACAGGAGGCAAAAATGTGGCTAAGATCTGCCTGATATAAAGCTCACCGAGGGCAACAAGTTCCTCTCCCGACCCCCATTTAGCAATCCTTTTTGGGGTACAATATAGTGAAAAGCATGATTTATAATATTGAGCCTGAAGTCGGGCCGGAATTAAAATATTCTGTGCTAATTTGGCTGAATGAAAAAATAAACTTTCCGGAATTCCAGTCTCCGCTTTCCACTTTAATGCCCGATCTTCCATGTCATCTAACATTAGTGAGTTAAAAAAATTATAAACTACTCCAATAGATAGATCTCTATTCTTCCATAATTTATCTATAATATCTTTATTGGCAAACCCTATCGGGCCTCCCCCTTTCTTATTTAGAAAATCCTGAATTTGTAGATATTTGAAAAAATATCTCCTATCTAGCAGATACCATTCTCTAAGGTTTTCGAAAGAGACAAGTCCTGATGGGCAAAAAAAGGTGCCAAGCTTAGTCAGACCCGCTTCGCACCATCTTTTGATAATTGGGCCTTTAAAAATCTCTGGCAGGTTGGGATTGTTGCAGAGTGGTGTGTAAAAATTTAGACGACCCAGGCCGATTAGTTTCCGGACTGATTTCATAATTCTAAACCCCCCTTGTAGCGCTTTGAAGCGGACCTTCTTAAAGTGATAGTCATTTAGATATCGTCAGACCCAGCCCCACGCTTCTACCCCCATTACGAGTTCCAGCGGTGTCGGAATTTCTTCTGTCGGGATATCTCTCGGCTTCTCCTGTATAAGCACTAGATTATAAAGTACTGTAGTAGCCCAGTAATAGAGTCTAATATTTGGCAGTGCCAGTCCTCCCCTCTCCTTGGATAAGGAGAGATATTTATATTCCCTTCTAGGCTTAGCATATCTCCAGCTGAAGCGGGAGAATAAGTCCTCAATTTCTTTAAGACATTTGGTGTTAAATTCGAGCGGGATTGCATGCAACAAATACAAAAACTTAGGGAAAAACAACATTTTGATAATATTACACCTACCGATGATGGATAAGTGTAAGTTATGCAATCTCACCAGGTCTGGTTTCGTTTTAGCAATTAGCGGCTCGACATTATCTCTAACAATGTTGTCGATGTTTGCAGAGATATCAACACCAAGATATATTGCATTTTTGACTACTCGGGCATCATTAGTCGTTACGTTCTCATTACAGACAATTTGTGTTTTGCTACAGTTGAGGGAGCACCCTGAGAGTGTCCCAAATCTCGCCGCCTCTACTTCGATTTCGACTATAGCCGCGTTAGGATAGGGAGTCACTAGAGCGTTATCATCGGCGTATGCCAGAACTTTGGTTTCCCAGCCATGGGTTACGATAGGACTAATAGCCCTGTTATGTTCCAATTGGCGTAAGAAGGGATCTATATATATTGCAAATAGTAGCGGCGAGCTTGGGCATCCCTGCCGGGTGCCCCTCGTTATTTCAAAAGTGTCTGTAAGTGCTCCATTGACAAAGAGTCTTGCGGAAGGGCGAAAGTAAAGCAGTTTGAAAGCCTGTAAAAGTCCTTTTCCAATTCCGACCCTTGACAGAGTCTCCCATAAAAAAGGCCAGGAGACCCTGTAAAAGGCCTTTTCTGCATCTAACAGAATCAATGCGATCGGATCCCTAGAGATGTTTGCAGCATCAAGAAGTGAGATGACCCTTCTGATATGATCCGTTGTCCCCCGCCCAGGTATGAACCCATGTTGTCGAGTGGAAATAACCTTATGAATTAAAGAGGCCAAACGTGTAGCAAGAATTTTTGAATAGATCTTACTATCGCTATTGATTAATGTTATGGGACGGTAAGATCCGGGTTCCGACGGTGTTTTATGTTTTTTTAGAAAAATTACTATTTTAGCCTGTGACCGAGATTCCGGGGGTCTGCCGCTCATAAATACATGTATGAATAGCTGCGTCATGCACTCTTTCAGTTGTGTTGCAAATCTTTTGTAGAACTCGAGGGGTATGCTATCAAGGCCTGTGGCCTTACCGCAAGGAAGACTATTGATACACAATAATATCTCTATCCATTGCGGGAGCTCCTCCAGCTGTAGCTGGTCCTCCTGTGAGAGTTGTACAGATGGGATCTGATCGAGATATGCCGCGACTTCCTCCGAGTTTCCTGACGTATCCTCAGCTCTTGGTAGTATGAATAGAATACATTACGAATTCCTGCTGGGTCTGAAATCATGCCTTTCTCTGGATCTTTAATTTCTACAAATATGTTTCGAGTTGCCTTTTGCCTGGCTCTGATAGCAAGATGATGACCCACCTGCAGTGGCTAATCTGCCTTGAGAGTGATTTATCGCGGAGCGCTTTTTTTTTTATTCAGGGAAAATTAATATCTGAGTGTTTCCCCCGTATTCCTGCTTTAAGAGTATCCCAAACAACTTTGATTCCAGCGCTCCCCATATTCTCCTTAAGAAATTGTGGAATCCACTCCCTCATAAAATCACAGTAATGTTCATTGAGAAGAAGGACACGTTCAAAGCTCCATGTAAAAGCACCCCTGCCTTTAGGGCCTCTCACCTTGAGCTCTGCAATTAGGGGGTTATGATCAGCCAATATGTGAGGGGTTTTCTCGATTGTGCAGTCATGGAGTAGAGTATGAGACACTAATATATAGTCTATTCTTGCATGTTTGTTGTGTGGGTACCAAAAGTAAGTAAAACCAGGGTCTGTGGGTTTCTCCCAGTTCCAAAGATCGGTAAGCGCGTGTTCCAGACAGAGTGCTCTTAATGCCCGAAACACCTTTGGTTTACGACCACTATATACCCAGCCTGATTCTAGGCTTATACTCTTATCGGCAGGCAAGTTTATATTGAAATCCCCACAGATTATTACCGGGAGTGGCCAGGCAGCTAACTCATTGTTAATGTGGAGAAACACTGCTGGGTCGTCTAAGGTGCTACCATAGATGGAGCATATAGGGATTGGATCCCCATTATTCCTGCGGCATTCCGTGATTACCCATCTCCCGAGCTGGTCCACTAATGTGCGTCTGAATTGTAAAGATCGATTAGCTGTCAAAATCGCAACCCTGCGTGTCTGTGAGTTTTGAGTTGTTGCCCCCACTAATGTGTACCCGAGCGTTCCTAATAAGTGTATCTGCGCGCTTTCAATATGCATTTCTTGCATGCAGATCACATCGGCCTTTAATAGCCGAAGTCCAGCTGCCATATTCTGTCTTTTTTTGAAGTCATCAAGGCCGCAAATGTTAATTGTAGCTATGCGTAACTTACTAATTTATACTAAGTGACAGGTTGTATCTAGAGAAGAACAAAAAGCCTGCATACCTTCCTCCCATTGTGCCAACCCCTTCCCCCCCCAAGCAGCAGCACCACCCTTCCCCTCCCCCTCCCACCACCTATTACTGAGGTTACCTGGCACGACCCGAGCCAGGGTAATGGCATCTGAGCAATCAAAGCCCTGCGTCCCCCGCCGGTCTTCCTCTCCATACTTGTGACACCCTTGATAAAAATCGACATGCATGCATACAAAAGAAGAGAAAAAAATTAAGAATACTCTACAAGTTTAGACTCGGGACTTGTGCTAGCCATTATTAAAATCCAGAATTTGCGCCATCCGACCTGTTAATAGGTTCTTGTACTAGCATATGCCTTCAAGAAAAGAAAAAAAAAATTTAAGGGAAAGGAAAGATTAGGAAGGGCAGAATATATATAACATTAACATTGTAGGAGTGAGACTTCACTGAAGTGTAATTTTAAGACACTTCTTCCTTAGAGTTTGCCCCCATTTCGACCAGTCAGCTCTTGTAGGTACGTTTGAGCCTGTATTTTGGAGATAAAACTACGTGAGGTCCCCTTGTAAATGATCTTTAACCGGGCAGGGTTCTGTAAATACACATCGGCCCCAAGTTGTTGAAAAGGGGTAAAGAGCTGTCTCAACCTCCATCTACGCTCAACTGTGGCGTGCGCAAAGTCAGGCCTGGTGAAGAAAGTAATTCCGTTGAATTCCTTCTTAGTTGTTGGTCTGGCCAGATCATAGAGTATTTGGCGCAGGAGAAAGTTACCAAAGTATATGAGCATCGCACGCGGATGCTGAGGAGTGGATGAGGGGCGTTTTGAAGGTGTTAGAGGAAATCTGTGTGCACGCTGAATCTCTTTGTCCCAATCCCAGGTGTGTAGTTCCGGGAAGGCCCCCTTGAAGAGCGTGATCATGAAACTCCTGGGGTCATTCCCTTCTGCTCCTTCTGGAATGCCTAGAATACGGAGATTATTGCGCCGTTGTCTATTCTCCTGTTCCTCCATCTTCCACATTAGATCCTTGACTATGCCCTCATGTTCCTCTCCTTGTGCCTTCAGTGTGCTTAGATCTTTTTCCAGATTTTCCGTTCGTACTTCTACGGACGACATTCGATCTGCGATTTCGGCACAAGTTTTGCCCACCTGACTGTTCCTTGCAGGTTTTTTGCGGCAAGGCGCGACCTACGATTGTCTACTTTGACCCCTCCTGAAAGCTTTTGATTGACTGCAGCACGATTGCCAGTGCGGGCTCGTTCTTGGCCCCACGCTCTCCTTCTTCAGTGCTGCCTGTAATTGTTTGATTGCCCCCTGAAGCACCTGTTATGTCGGACATATTTAAAAGTTGTGAGGCAGAGTAACCCCATCTAAGGTCTCCAGCACTTCCTCCATCGGGGGTCTGACATCTTTTTCTCCGGTTCCCCTTTTTCCTTTGAAGTTTTTTCTGCCCAAGATTTTTTGTGGGTGGATCTGAATTTGAACTGCTATTCCAGTTATGTCCCTCTTCCTCACTAGAGGCGGATATGCTCAGATCTGATATTTCTGAGTCGTCGGTTAGGGAATAGAACTTCTCCACGTTGTCAGGTGTCTTGGGCAGATGGCGAAAGGATTTACCAGTTTCTCCCAGCGTTGATGCTCCCAGGACCTTAATGCCGGCAAGGGGTTCACTACTAGTGGCTCCTAGCTCTACTCCTGTGTTGTCATTATGCTTTTGCGGGTCATCAGGGGGCCCCAGGCTGGGGATCACTTTAGTAATCACTTCGTGGTCATCTTGCATGCTGGCGATTGGGGTAGACTGAAGGTCAGGGCATACTGTGACCTCTCGCGCTGCGGTGGAGGAATCTACTGGATCATCAGTTTCCATTTGATTATTCAGTGCCTTCCCTTTTTTCTTCCTCTCCTCCTGTGCCTCTTCCTGCAGCTTGTGTCCCATTCCCTCCCTTGGACCAAAGCTACTAGTAATTAGTGGTTGGAGATTGCCAGGGTCCTTGAGGCCTTTCATCTGACCTTTTTTAACATTATCCGTTTTGTCCGTTATGCCTGCGCTCTCACTTTTCTCTCCTTTCTGCCCTTTCTCGATTCTCTCCCCCTACTTGCTCCTGGCCCCACGCGTGTCAAGCCGTTTCTGCCGATTATCAGCAGTTGCTGAGCTGGGCTGCAATACTGCGGTCATTACAGGATTTGAAAGTTGCATAGTCTTAGATTTTCGCCGTTTTGCCCCCCGCCCAGCCATCCTTACTTGCCGATGACAGAGTCCCTTGCTGCAACAATGTCTCCTGTTAGTGTAGCAAGTTGCTTGGAGGCCGGCGCGCCATTTCAGTAGCAGACGTGCCGGGGGAGATCCCTTCGGGGCCGGCAGGAGACTCTAGATCCCAGATAGTACCCTCCTACGTGACAGGGTGGCAGGGGAATCCTGCCGCAGGGCTGGAAGTGTCAGGGATGTCAGTGGCAGGTTGAGTCAGAGCTTGCCGGGAGAAGAGAAAGAGATTGCTTCCACGCTCGATTGATTCCCGTTTTTTCGAGTTGATCGGAGTAAATGAGGAAGATTTGCAGGTATTGGAGCTGCTTCATCTGTAGACCTCTCCGCATGCGTTCTTATTGCTAATTCAAGGGTATACAGGAGTTAGGACGACAGTTACTGGGGTTCTGAACGGCGGAGCATCGCGGATGGGTTGTTACTCAGACGCCATTTTGCCTCCACCGTATATTTCTTCAGACCCTTCCTGAAAGAGATCAGGTCAGGTGAGTTTTTAAGTGTGAGTGGCAACTGATTCCACAATCTGGCAGTGATATTTAAAAAACTTGCCACCCCAGTTAGAAAGTCATGCTTTGGGGACCTCCCCCAACATATGTGAAGAGGACCGCAGCATTATGGTTGGTGTGTACCAGCGGAAGTGGTCAATCAGATATGCAGGGGCCTGGTTGTGCAGTAATGCAAAGTGCCTTAAAATTGATCAGTTTTTCCACTGGAAGCCAGTGTAGGGTAAAGAGCAGACGAGCGGCTGAATTCTTGCAGTTTGACAAGGAGGGCTTTGTTAATTCCAATCAGAAGGCCATTGCAGTAGTCCAGCCTTGATAGGACTAATGCCGAGACCACTGTTTTCTGCAGGCCCAATGGTATGAAAGGGAACATTTTCCTCAGGACCTTCAGAGAATAGCTGGTAGCTGAGGTAATCGCATTCACATGGTGGGAGAAGGAGAGGGTGGTGTCAAAGATGATTCCCAGATTTTTTGCCTTGGAGACTGGAATGGGGAGAGGGCCTAGTTTCGTGGGCCACCAGTCCGAAGACCAGAGGGAAACATCTCTGCCAAAAAGAAGAACCTCCGTCTTATTCGAGTTCAACTTAAGACAGTTCTCTGACATCCATCTACTCACCTGTCCCATACAGGTGTGAAAGTTATGGACTGTGTTTCGGGAGTCATCTGAGATGGACACTATAATCTGGGTGTCATCAGCGTATGACACCATAGCAAATCCATAGGATTTGATAAGCCTGGCCAGGGGGACCACATACAGATTAAAAAGAGTCAGGCTTAAGGATGAGCCCTGTGGAACCCCACATGGAAGATTGAAACTCTGGGAGCTAAGGCCGTCCATCTCCACAAATTGTTCCCGGTCCGAGAGGAAGGAAATAAACAGTGATAAGGCGGCCCCAGCAATGCCTATTTCTTGGAGGCCATGTAATAGGAGGCCATGGTCCACCGTATCGAACGCTGCCGAAAGATCCAGCAGAATCAATGCCGCCATGCCTCCCTTATCTACAGAGTGCCTGATTTCTTCAGACGCCGTGATCAGTGCAAGCTCGGTGCTATGTCCACTTCGGAACCCATATTGAGATGGATCCAGTTTTTTTCTTGTTGAATTAGCCAGGAGTTTCCCGACTAACTGACTTTCTTCGTATATCTTTTGTTGGTATGTTTGAGAGCTGCAGATCTCCTCTATAACGAAGAAATCCCTCAGAGCTGTTCGGGCCTGATCTAGTTGATTAGGGAGTATCTGAAGCTGGAGAGCATACTCTTTTTCGACCGCTGTTTGTAATTCGACTATCTTCAACTTTCGCGCTTTAATCCTGGCGGCAGTAAAGGCGATTATTTGACCGCGGGCTGCCGCCTTAAACCCGCCCCACACAGAAAAGGGCTCTGCGGTATCTTCATTAATTTTAAAATACTCAGAAATCCATTCCCTGAAGCCTTCCACCCAACCCTGGTCTTGGAGGAGGAGGCAGTCCAGCTGCCACCTGGGCCACTCTCCTCCCCCTCCCTCAATAGTTAATTCAAGACCAATGTATGCGTGGTCAGAAAAAGGATTGTAACCTATTCCTGCCCAAGAAATCTGGAAAGATCTAGATACTAAAAAAAAATCAATTCGAGATGCGGTTTGAAAGCGATGTGAATAACAAGTAAAAAATTCTTTATCAGGGTTAATATCACGCCAGGGATCTACCAATTGATATTCCTGTCGGATAGCTTCCACTACTTTTTGGGTGTTTGGTTTTAATTGTTTTTTATTTTTGTTAGAAGTATCCTTTCTTAAATCTTGTATAAAATTAAAATCTCCTCCTACGATAAACTGTCCAGATGCTTCTATCATAAGCTCATTTATTTGGACCAGAGCAGAAATGTCATCGAAAACCGGGCCATAATAATTGATAAAATTTACAATCTTCCCCTGTAACCTAGTTGTCACCCATATCCATCTCCCTTGAGAGTCCCTATGTACTTGTAAAAATTCCCAAGGAAGTTTTCTAGAGAAATAAATAGCAACTCCTCTCATGGCGAGGCCTGCAGATGCAAAAAAAACATTAGTAAAATCCCTGGGTAGAAATAACTTGGGAGAATTGGATTTTAGATGCGTCACCTGGAAAAACAGGACTTGTGGGTTAAATGATATCAGCCATCTAATGAGGGCAACATACTTTTTTTTGTTTGAAATTCCATTAGCATTAACTGATAGGATCTTACACTTACTAATTTCCATTGATAGTTCTATCTAACAGGTAGACTCCTAATTTCCTTGATAACAATAGTTTAGACGGTGTCCTGTCAATACCTTCTGCTCTAGCTCTTTTTCCTGCAACAAACCCTTTCCCAAACCCACCCTTCCCTCCCCAAAAGGAAACCCACCCCTCGAAATGCAGAAAAACCCCCGTTGGCCACGCTAGCCACATTTCGCCCCACCCACCTAACCTCCTGGGTGTCCTGGAATTACACCCTGGGTGACCCCGCTTAGCCGGCCCCCCAAAATATAGAATAATAAAAAAAAAATTAAAAAAAGGGAATTAAACAAAAAGAATAAACAAAAATTAACTAGCTAAGAAGTGTACCAGCGCCACTAACTGGAAAAAGCCCTTGTGTTGCTTTATATCACAACTATGAATTAAACCATTCATTTAAACTATACCCTAGATGACCCCGCTTACCCCAACACCTTTAACTCAGAAAAACCCTTTAATAGTTTCCATAAACGTATACGTATCTGCTACTTAAACCATTCCTCACGATCCTTGCGAGATCTTTTTCAACAATGCCTGTGCTTCTTCCAAATCAGAAAACATAAAAAACTTCCCTTTAACTAATACCCGCAGTTTCGATTGTTGAGCAATCGAAGCTTGGGCACCGTGCGCCTTAAAAAAATGAAGAATCTTCACAAACTCTTTTCTTCTTCGTGCGGCGGCAGCAGTCATGTCCGAGAAAATACGACACTTTGTAGTTTCATTAACTGAGAACTGCTTCTGTTGTATCGCCTTTGTCAGGATTCTCTCTTTGATACGGAAGTCTGCAAAATTCAACAGAATTGTTCGTGGCATCGTAGAGTTAGGGAAGGGGTGGGTGGGTACACGGTGCGCCCTGGTGATAGTCAGGTCCCCTTCAAATTCCGGAAGAACATTGTGCTTGATGAACGAATTGACCCATTGCAAGGTTTGGGAGCCTTCGATACCCTCCGGAACTCCAACTATTCGGAGGTTTGACCTCCGAGAGTGGTTTTCAAGATCCTCCAACTTATGCTCCAAATAGCTTTTGTTTTTTACTGCCTCTTTCGTTTCCCCGATCACCACATTCATTTGATCTTCAAGTACCGAAATTCTGGCTTCTGCTTCCTGGAGTTTGATAGGGAGGCAGGTCATTACTTCCTCGATTTTCCCTAGCCGCGAATGTAAAGCAGCGATTTCCAGTTTTTGCGTTCTTTTCATTTCTCGCACTTCAGCCAATATAAGGTTGAGCAAGTCTCTAATGTCGAGTTGACGAGTCCCTGACGACTCTGAGCTTTGATTCAGATTGCTCTGTGTTTCCGTGATACCTGGGTCCAGATTCCCAGCCCTAGTATTTTCCTGGTCCAGCCACTCTTGAGATGGTAATTGAGATGGTAATTGATTCAACAACAATAATTGAAGTTGGGGCTGAGGTTGGGGCTGTAGTGGCGTCAGGTGTAAAGGGACATTTTTCGGGGACTTGCTGCCTTCTTGCGGATCAATCTTTGAGTGAATTATGCTGGGAGCGGATACTCCTACTAAATTGGGTAAAATTGGCGAAGTTGACACGACCGCCAGTGCTGGACTCTCCTCTGATGGCACAGATGAGGCCGGTACGGTTAATAAATCTTTCATTTTTATACTGAAGCTTGGTGAAGGGGGTTGGAAGGATGCTTTCTTTGAGAACAAGGGGAAATCTTTAGCGCCTTTTAATCCCTTTTTGAGACTATCGATTACTAGACTTTCCTGATGTACTTCATTCGACACAGATGAAGAAAGTGCTACTTCTTTTAAATCCGCAGTTACGGCAGTCTGAGCTAGCACCTGTATTTCGCGTTCAGGGGAGGCAATCAGGGGCACTTCCTCCTCTGAGCTCTCAAGAGTACTATCCAGTCCACAAGAAGCTATAACACTCTCCTTATTAGTCAGTCTTGTGGTTTCTTTCGCCTGGGCTAAGCGTGTCTTAGCCTTTAGGCGAACCGCGGAATCAACTTTAGCCAGCGTGTTGACTTGCTTCAAGGTCTTACCCATTTTTTTTTTTCTTCCTTTTTCTTTTTTACCCCCTTTCTTTCCCCTGTGCTTCCTCTCTTATTTCTCCTTAAGCCAATTTCAGTTATCTGGGGCGTCCCTTAAGTTCCCCCATACCTGAAATTATAGAATTGTCCAATCTTCGAACCGGGCTCTCGTGTCGCCGTTCTCCTTCTTTTCTCCTCCTGTTTGAACTAGAGAGAGATCCACACTCCAAGACCCTGCCGCTACTTGTCTCCCGAGTCGTCCCGAGTCATCGTCCTCTTGCAACAGCTGCAGTTCTTCAGCGTCCTCTGTATTGGTGCGTAAAAGCAGCAAAGCAGCAATTCAGAAAGTCCTTTTTTCGGGATCAAAGAGGCGGCGGCATCCCGCAATCCCAGTCCGCGTCTCACCAAATTGCAAAAGTCGACCCCACCAACCGACACCGAGCAGCTGTACAGCAGGGAAGCGCCCGCGTCCTCAAATTAGCAAGCCGGTCCTCAGCGCAACCTGCGGCGCGACCTGCACGCCAACACACCAGCCAGGTACGATTTCGCCATTTCGAGGGGCGGAGTAGCGTGATCACCTGTGGCTACTCGGAGGCGTGGTTCTCCGTAACCATCCCACTGACAAAAACAGGAAGCCACCATAATATCAAAAGTGTTAGACCCTCATACCGGTCGTGAAGTAGTCGCTGGTGATGAGATCCCTCAGATATTTCTAGAGCATTTCCATCAACTTTATTCCACAGAATATCTAGTGGCGGAGGAACAGATCCAGGATTATTTCACAAATGTGAATTTTCCAAAAATCTCAGACACTCGGTTCAGCCAATTAGGATCGGGTGTGGAATCTGCCGAGATACTGGCATCCATTAAAGCAACTGCCGGGGCCAAAGCATGCGAGCAGGATGGCTTCCCAATCGAATTTTATAAAGTTTTTTTGGAGGAACTGATTGCCCCCTTGAAAAAACTATTTAATTATATTAAACAGGGTGGTTTGGTTCCCTCATTTTTCAAAGAGGCGATAGTTGTGTCCTTTGTAAAAAAAGATAAAAATCCCACAGATGTCAATTCATATAGGCCCATCAGCCTGTTGAATTCAGATTATAAGATTTTAATGAAAGTATGGGCAGAGCGTTTTTTATTGGCCGCTCAAGAGACAATTCACAGAGATCAGACTGGTTTTATAGCAGGTAGATCAATGACGGCCAATACCGAGTTTTTAATACATGCCTTGGATTATTTTAATACCAATCTTATTCCGGCATGCATTATTATGGTCGACGCTGAGAAAGCGTTCGACTTGGTCAATTGGAGAACCCTGTTTATTGCCCTCGGTTTATATTGCTTTCCCATACAGGTTGTTAACATGTTACGCAATTTGTATCAGGGAGCCACTACTATAGTAACAATAAATTTGAAACGAGCTGGAATTATAAAAATTAACCGTGGGACAAGACAGGGTTGCCCGCTCTCGCCACTGCTTTTTACTTTCTTTATAGAGCCATTGGCAATTAAAATACGAAATAACGTTGCCATTCAACCCCCTGTTGCTGATATGACAAAGCTAAAATTGTTTGCGGATGATATAATTTTATATTTGATGCCTGACAATGATAATCTTGAGAGGGTTTTAAGGGAATTCAGGAATTTTGAGGAAATCGGTGGCTATAAAATAAATTCTAACAAAACCGAAGTCCTCGCCCTCAATATTGAACCAAATTCTCTTCTATCTTTTTTAAGGGCACAAGCCGTTAAATCAAATCCAATCAGGTATCTAGGGATATTCGTGTCCAGTCAGTATCAACAGCTATACAAGTTAAACTATCTAAAAACAAAAGAGAAAATTAAGAGACTTTTGGAACAGTGGCTTTTGTTTCCTCTATCGCTAGTGGGTAGAGTCTCATTAATTAAAATGTCCATACTTCCCTTGCTTATATTCTTGTTTTTGAATGTTCCAATTAAGATAAATCAGTCTTTTTTTAGAGAAATTGAAACCTTGTTTAGAGATTTCATCTGGGGGAAAAAAGTCTCAAGGGTTAAACTGACTGTGGTACAATTACCTATTGTTCAAGGGGCTTAGCCTTGCCCCATTTAAAAACTTATTATGAGGCCGCTTTTTTGGATTTAGTGTCTAACTTGATGGGGTCAAAAGGCACTAGAGACAGCTTCTTTTTAGATAAAATGACACAAGAAAGTGGTACTCAAACTCGGGTGTTTTTAAAAACTTCTAAACTTCCTAAGAGAACTAGGTATAAAACTTTAAAGGACCACTACGCTAGACTTCTGTCCTTCTTTAAAAAACGGGCTCTTCGGGCTTGCAATATTTAAAAGTGAGAGAATGTACAAGTCTCGGCCTTCCGCTTCGAGCAAGTTATATTAATAGCTGGGAAAGTTGTGGACTAAGCGAGTTAAGACACTTTATTATCCAAAATAGGGTGATCTCCTGGCAAGAGGTTATGGCAAGAACAGGGAGCCTTAGGAGACCCGCCTTTTTTGAATATTTACAAGTGGTCCATTTCCTAAAAAATATTAATGGCTTGTTTGATACCTCTAATCAACTTGTGGTAGCTCTTTATTTGGGCCAAAGTCTGTGGCGTAGGGAACTGGTACCGGTTATTACATCATCGAGGTCATGTATCCTTGATTGAGAACCATTTGGCCAATATAACCCGTGAGACACATTGTACTTTTTCCCTCAAGGAGTGGGAAATTTTATGCTGTCTAGGAAGTAAATCCCTGCGTGCAGCAAATTTTAAAAGGATGACCTTCTTAGCACGTTGGCTTTCCTATTTCACTCCGGCAGCCTTAAAAAAAGATTTCCAGATGCCGAAAATAAGTGCTTTCGCTGCCAGGCAGGTGGGGAAGGTGGATGGCATCATATTTTTTTGCATGTCCACGACTGAGACCTTTTTGGGAAGCTATTTTTGTAGATATCGAGCAGGCAATTGGGAAGAGGGTTCCACTTGAGGCCGAGGTTGCTTTGTTTGGTATCTGTAATGATAGAACATGGTTAACAGAAGATTAAATATCTTTTATATTTATTTCTGGTACTGTAGCCCGTTCTTTAATTCTCCAAAATTGGAAATCTAGAGAAGCCCCCTCGCATTTGAAGTGGTTTAATAAAATGAAAAGAACTCGTAAGTTTGAAGAAGCTTACGCTAGACGGGTGGGAGCCACTAGGAAATTTGAAAAAAAATGGAAGTTCTTTAGTGATCTAGAAAAGTCAAAGGAAGGATAATAATACCCGATATCGATATTAATGCCGATAAGGTAGTAGCTCTCGGCAAGAAAATGTACTAACACTTTTTCTTCATTATTGCACTTTAAAAGCATTTGCACTTTTTTTACTGCTGCATTTTTATTAGATGATTTGCACATTGTTTTTTCGGGTTGATCAAGTCGTTAGCTGCTACAGTTATATTCTCTTTTAAAATCTTATCTTGAAAAAGGAAGCTTTTTAAACTTTTGTACAGATGACTTTTAATAATGATATTTAAGAATGATGTCTATTTGATGTACCTAATGCTCTGCTCAATAAAAATTTATAAAAAAAAAAAAAAAAGAGATGGATCCAGAATGTCATTGCTAAGGATAAATGAAGTTAATTCTTGGTTTATATATTTTTCAAGAAGTTTTGCCGGCAGTGGCAGGCGAGCAATGGGACGATAATTGCCTGGGTCTGCTTTATCCAAGTTGGTTTTTTTAATAGTGGTAGAATTGAAGTCTTTTTCAATTTTTTAAGGGGAAATGCCAGTTTTAAGAACAAGATTAAATATCTCTGTAAGATGGCAGGCTATTGGCTCAATCGCAGAGAGTATAATCTTAGAAGGACATGGGTCCAACGGTGAGCCAGATTTGGTGGCAGAAAGAAGTTTGATGACCTGCTCGTGCGTTATAGGTGGAAGCTCGGAAAGATGTGCAGAGTCGGGGCTGCTGGAGTTCTTAGGAACATAGAGATCCAGACTTCCTGCATCATGAGTTGGAACCAGAGTAAATTTGTTGTAAATACAGGAAACCTTACTGCAAAAGGTGGAAGCCAAGGTATCGCAGAAGGCTTGATCTGGTGTATTATCTTTGTGAACTTGCACTTGGCTGAGTTTTTGGACTGTGGCAAACAGTTCTTTAGAATTATTCTTGGCTTTTTCAATTTTCTCTGAAAAGTACCTAATTTTTGCGGTGTGGATCGTTCCTTTGTACTGGGTTAATAATTCCCTATAACGCTCTTTTTCCTTTGAATCATACTTAAGTCTCCAGCGTCTTTCTTGACTGCGGCACTGCCTTTTAAGAAGTCTAAGCTCTTCTGAAAACCAGGGTTCGGTGGGTGCTGCCCTAGTGATTTTCCCAGCTTTTGAGGAATTGTTGCTAGAACTGCCGACCCAATCCAATCGTGGTATTCTAGAGCTGCTCTCTCTGGATCTAAGGGTAGGAGAGGTCTGCTCAGGCTAAGTTGATTATTAAACTCAGTTTTGTCCAGGCGGTGCCATAGGAGGCGCCTGTGGCTTTTAATAAGTGGCGGCCTATTATCAACAGTGGGAGGCAGTGTGAGAGTTAGCATGACTGCTGCGTGGTTCGACCACAGTAGTTGCAGGGTACCTTTAAATTTCAGGAGCGGACAATCAGAAAAAACAGCATCCAGAAGGTGTCCAGCTCGATGGGTAGGGCCTTCAATCAGCTGTGCCAAACCTACACTGGTTAGGAGGTCCATAAGGGCAGACGAGTCTTTATCCAGTAGGTTATCTAAATGAAAGTTTAGGTCTCCGAGAATGGTATAGTCCTGGAAACTGACTTTGTGTTCGAGTAACTGCCCCAGGGTTTGTAGAAAGTTAGCCCTGGTTCCAGGGGGGCGATAGATCAACATTCCGTTAAAGGAGTACGTGTGATTGATAACTATTTGAAAGGAAAGCACTTCACAAATTGCTCTCGTTAAAGGAAGCTTTCATGTGGTTCCTATAGACAATTGCTATCCCACCCCCTTTTTTTCCTCTGCGATCTTTCCTAATGATAGAGAAGCCTGGCGGAATAGCCACCACCAAGTCGGGCCCTGAAGTCTCATCTTCCCAGGCTTCTACGACGAACAAAATGTTGAGCTTCTGCACTTCGACAAAGTTAGCAAATTCAAACTTATGTTTGACAAGCGAACGTGCGTTGATAAGAGCGCACTGAAGCCTTGACTGGGCCTTATGGGGAATACCGGTGTGTGTGCTTTTGATGTTAGAGAGCGTTAAATTACATGTGTGGCAATTTCGAGGATCTGAGCTTTTTACACAACTGAGAACTGGACCTAAGCAGCGCAGGATAGTGGTGGACAGAGCCAGCAGATTGTCTCGGGAGTACGTGTACATACTAGCAGGCAGGATCTTAACAAAACCAGCAGCATGGCTGGCGCTGAGCACGGGCCGAGCGCAGACGGGCTTGCCTTTGGCATGCCAGCGGCGCGTCTGCTACACGTGTCCGCTGCGCGTCCGCATCAGGACAGATTAAATAGTGAGGCAGGCTCTGACTATGTTGAGCAGCTAGACCATCAACCACCCAAAATGGCGGCCGTCGATGAAGCTGTCACCCTCTTCCCGCCCGACTCTCTCCTCACAAATGGCAGCAATGCACCGGGGTGGACCGGAGAGCGGTGGAAATGCTGAGAAAGGTAAGTGAGTTAAAAATAGGAATGAAGTCCAATCCTAAAAACTAAGAACTAAAAATCTAAAAATGCGAGCAGTAGCGTAATAGTGCAAGTATATCAGGAATGCAAGAAGACTGTAAACATAGAGCGAGTTAAAATACCAATAAAACCTCGTCAGTGGCTGGAGATGCGGGCACCTAAAGTATCTTTTAGGTAGATGATGTGGGCTACGCGTCCGCGTCAGGGCATATTAAATAGTGAGGCAGGCTCTGACTATGTAGAGCAGCTAGATCGTCAACCGCCCAAAATTAAACTAACATTGGCAAAGCCAATAGGCCTGGCCTTGTATTACCGACAACACATCCAGTTGCCTATGCACGTGCCCTTTCTCTTACACTCTAATAACACTGTCAAACACACAATGCTCCTACACAGGTGAATACATAAGAATGTGATAGCGTTGGCATTGCTGGCATTAGTGGCAGTGATGGTTGTAGCAATGGTGATGGGGTGGCACTGGTAGTAGTGGTGATAGTAGTACTGGTGTTGATGGTAATAGTGCTGGTGGTTGTTATGATGCTGGAAATACTGATTGAGTTGAGGATATTGGTAGTAGTGATGATGGACGTTTTAATGGTGATAGAGTTGAGGATGGGGTAGCAGAAGTGGTGGTGATAGTGTTGATAGCGGTGGTAATAGCATTGCTAGTGGTAGTAGGAGTTGTATTACCATGCTGATAGTCAAGAAAAAGCAATGATCGTAGTGCTATGTATGTATGTATGTATGTATGTATATTTGTATGTTTGTATATGGTGTTTTTACACTGCAAACCTAGCCATATGGCAGCGGATCACTGTACAGGGTCAAAGACAAGCATAAAGTAAACAATTCATAGGAGCTGTAGCTGGTTTGCACACAGTTAATGTTTTGTGACAGTATTATTCAAAGAGATGCATCTTGAACACTTTCCTAAATTGGAGCAGCTCTGGGGCAGTCATGATAGATACAGGGAGAGATGAAAAAGGCCTCCTGCCTAGTTTTTTTATGCTCTTCCTAGATTGCAGTCTGAGGGTGTGCTGGCTGAAGGTATGCTGAGAACCACCAGAGATGGTGAGCTTTTCGGCAAAAGAAACAGGGGTGCTGGTAATGATGGCATTGTAAATGAAGCAGCCTGGTTTGAAGATTGTGCGGGCCAATACGTAGAGCTGATAAAGGTTCATCAGTTTGAGGGTGATGTCATCATATTTCTTCAGGCCCTGGATAAGATGTGCTGAAGACTGTATGATGGCCTTAAAAAGTTCTGATGCGGAGCCTGGGAGGCCATGGAGTAGGGACTTACCACCATCAAGATGCAAGAGTAAGAGTGCTCGAACAGCAGTTCTTAAATGGTTAAGCAGTTTCACTTTATTTAAAAGAGAGAGCTAGTACCTGGCTGCCTTTTTATTTTTGGGGCAATGTGTTCCTTGAGGGTGAGGTTAGTGTCCAGGTTGAAGACAAATGACTTGGAATTCAGTGCAAGTTGGGTTCAAAGCTTTCAATATTCATGCCATTGAGTCAGGTTTGTACTGTTTGTTGGATGTTTTTTTAGGCAAATAAAAATAATTCTGTCTTGGGCTGAATTTCAGGTAGAATGAATACTGTGCAGTAAGTGTATACTGCGTTGAATATCTGAAGCAGAGGATACTTTCTGGTAGAGCTGTGTTTCATCAGCATATTGGTGGTAGGGGTAATGGAGGTGATAGTGGTACTGGTGGTGATGGTGGTAGTGGGGACAGTTATGGCGTTGGTGATAGTAGTGATAATTATAGAGGTCGTGGTAATGGTAGTGGTGGTGCTAATATCACAGAGGTGATAAGGATGATGACATTTAAGGTTTGTAAGAAATTGATTTACTGGTAGATGGGGGTGAAACCCTATGCCAGCAGCAACCACAATCCTGGTCTGTGTGAAGTCATAATCAACCCCAAAAATGAGACCAAAACAACAAAATTCCAATCAGAAGAACCTGAGGTATGCAGGTTTAAAGAGTTCAGTGAAAATAGTGCCAAAAAGCACAATGCGTCAACTGTGGATATCTGGTTGCACCAGACTAGGACAAAGTCATAAGTTCAAGCTGACTATGATAGAGCACAGGCTAGCTACAGGGACTCTGTTTGTCCTGCTGAACAAGAGTACCTTAAATCCTGGTTTGAGAATGTGTTACACAGCCACGGCAATGAATCGGTTCTGAGGAGCTGTGAGGCTGTGATGTGAGGCCCCGCGTTGCCTTTGAGAGTCCCGTCGATGAGGGCTTGCAATACGCAGTTCGGCAATGAGGATGCGTTGTGCAGTCGAGGGGATGCTTTGGTTCCGAAGAAATGTGAGGCTGCCATGCAAGTTCCTGCATCGTCGTTGAGGCTGCCGTCGATCAGAGAGTTGCGATGCTAGTGTCTGGAAAGTTTCGCACAGGTGGCAGTTGAGATGTGGACTGTGAGGTCGATGCGGAGTACTTGTGCTGGGAGAACCCTCACAGCAGAGGCGATACACTGGTTCTGCTCAGGATTGTGCCGCTGAACAGAGATGATGCTTTGATTCTGCTGGGTCCACAGATGGCTGGCAGAGTATTTTCAGGCCCACTTCCAAGGGTCCAGGACTGGGGTGGCACCACTTGGCAGAGTAAGACTCACAGATGGCAGAGTCCAGTTGCTGGGTTCAAGGCTGTTGGTGCCTTCTGTCAGTCAGGAGGCCAGCCAACTACCCCTTGGAGTCACTTTGAGGTCTTGGGTTGAACAGATGCAGGTCCAGTACTTCTCACCCAGCAAGAAGACAGCATGTCGGCACAGCAGGTCAGCAGTCGTTCAGAGCAGCAGTCCACCAGAGTGACAGTCCGATCAGCAGCACAGCAGTCCTTTCTCCTGGCAGAGTATCCACAGGTCCAGAAGTGAACTACAGAGTTGGTGTCCAAGGTCCAATATTTATGCCCAGTGGGGAAAGCTTTTAGAGTCTTTCCTTTGAAGTGCACAGGTGTCTGGTCTTCCTTGCCCTGGCTCCAGACTTACTACAGGGTGTATGCAGCCCTTTGTGTGGAGGCTGGACACAGCCTATTCAAGTGTAAGTAGGTTGGTGCCCAGCTCCTCTCTACCATCCTGACAGTGATGGCCCATCTAGGCACAAATACGCTGTCTATTTTATGTGGCTGTCTAGGAGGAATAGCCAAAGGCCAACTGTCAACTACACCCAGTCATGTGACCCAGAGACAGGCTGCAGGCACTAAATGGCTAAAGTAGAACAATGGCAATTTTCTAAAAGCAGCATTGTCAAAATTGTAATTTAAAATCCAACTTCAACATCAGTGAGGATTTTTCATTGCAATTTCAAAGACACCAAACATGAACTGGTTACCTACTCCCATTTGGGAATTACAGCGTATTTATTATAATAAGTAAACTCTGTTATACTATTGGGGAGAAAGGCCTTGCAGAAGTGAAAAGAGAATATAAGAGTTTTTCACTACCAGAACATGCAAAACTTTAACGTATATGTCATACTTTTTAAAAACACAGCATCCTGTCCTCTGGGCTGGCCAGGGCCTACACTATGGGTGACTTATTTGTATTAAAAAGGAAGGTTTGGGCCTGGCAAAATATTTGCCAGGTAAAAATGGCAGTTTAAAACAACATGCAAAGGCTGCATTGGCAGGCCTGTGATATGTTTAAGAACCTGCTTAAGAGGGTAACATGACCTGTGTTGCAGACCCACTAGTAGCACTGAATTTACAGGCCAGCAATAATAGTAGGCGTAAATGTAAAAGTCAGTCAGTCAAATCACTTTATTCGATACTTAAATTTTTAAGATCATAAAAGTACAAAATGCACAATATACAATTAAAAAATACAGCTTTCATAATAAGAATGGTGAGAGTAATTTGATAACAGACATTAAATTTAAAAACAAGATTAAAATGCGTGATTCGTAATTCATAAAACAAAGTGGTCCAGTCGCCTAGTCTTCCATGGAAGAGGTAAATTTGAGGCCACAGTAAAACATACTAGTTCATTAGGTAGTGGTTGTAAAAAATACAGAGCTGGACGACATTGAGTAAAATCGTATTTACGCATAAGCAGCCAAATAAGTCTTTTGCGGTGCGCCTTATAAAATTTACAAAAGAATAAAATATGTAAATTTGATTGGGAGGAGGAGCCATCACACGGACAGGGCGGCAGGTCGGCTAAAGAATAGGTGCCAGCCGGATAGGAAAACATAGAAGGAATAAGGTTCAAACAAAACCGTACCAAGATAAATGGATGGCGCGAGTTGGTCACGAGAAATAAATATCCCGGGGCGCCATCCTGTTCAATAGGGCTCTCTAAATATAATTTTACAGATGCTTTCGAGCAGTTTAATTTAGAATTCTCCAATGCCCTTTGGTTAAGAAATACTGTTTTGATTTTTTTTTGGGATACTGTGATACAGGTTGAAGGGGATGTAAATAGTCGACCTAAACCGAGGGAGGTGAGGCTGTTTTTAATGTATGATAACCATGGGTTCCTTAGTGGTTGTTCCAGCATGAGACAGTCTTCTGTAAAAGGTTTGGAGGAATACCATCCTAAGGCTGACAGGTCTAACAAGAGGAGATTCATAGCTTTGTTAGTAATAATGGTGGGAACGTGTTGGTAATGGGAGTGCTAATGGTTGGAATAGTGGTTGTGGTTGTAATGCTAATGGTAATGGTTCTGGTATTGGGGATAGTGGTGATGGGTTTAGTAGTAGGTTAGTCATTGTGGAAGTGGTGGTAATGGTGGTGTTGATGCTAATGGTGGTGGCAATGGGTCTCCTAATGTTGGTGGTAGTGGAAGTGGTGGTGATGGTGGTGGTGATAGTAGTAATGGTGTTGGTAATGGTGGAAAGAGGAATATAGTGGTGGTAATGGTGGCGGTGTTAGTGTGGTGGTGGTAATAGATGTGGTAATGATGGTGGTAATTCTATTTTTATTCTATTCAAGCAGTTTTGTGTAGCGCACAACTGACCCGTAAGGCCTCCTGGCACTGAGATGAACACAACCTGCAATACCTAGGCAAGCCTTATCTAGGCAAGCCTTAAAAAGAACATGACAGCTAGAATAGGTAGGTGTTCCAAAGTCATCGTGTGTGCCCTGTGCACCCCCATTTTTTGTTGACTTGTTCTGGTGGCAACTGGCTCTGACTGTCACTGGGCTTTGTCTAACCAGGCCCAGGGCCAATGCTGTGTTGAAAACACAAGTGAAAACACACACAAGCATTATGGTACACTATATATTAGGGTACACTTACAATTGGCATGATCTACCCTATAAATCCCTAGCAGATAATAGGGCAGGGGGATTAAAACTACTTATAAGTCCCTATTATATAATAGGGCATGGCAGTTTAGAGGCCATCAGCCCTTATCTGCACTTGAGAGAGAGAGAGAAAACTTTGTTTATTTAGACCATAGTCTTTATACAGTACACAAAACACAATAGGGATCCAGGTACTGGTGACAATATAAATTCTGTAACAAATAAATTATCATTAAAATACATTTAGAAAAAGAAAAAAAAAATAGCACCCTCAAACAATCATAACTCATTAAACAGAGATTATAAAAGCATCTAGATCCATAAAACTCTCATTGATGGGAGAACACTAAAATACATTTAGAAACAATGCCCCTCCTGTAATTTCTCCCTTACAAAAACTTTTGTAGCTTTCAGAAATTTACCCATTGCAATTGCAATGTCTAGAGATGGCATTTCGGTAAGTAGACAAACAGCTTGGGCACGAGAGCTTACCTCGTTTTTAAAAATATTGGACGTAAAACCAATTTCCGTATAGCTAAAACCAATGTACAATCAAGCAATATGTGCAAAATGTCATTTCTTATTCCTAACCCACATTTACAAATGCCATCTGTTTGAATCAATGCTGCCTTTATTTTTTCTTCCGTCTTCCAAGGATTAATACCAACTCGGACCCTTAAAATTTCATGTCTTAACCCTTGATTTGGCAAGATATCCAAGTACGGGAACCAGGCTTCGTTTGCCCATGAGCTTTTTAACCACTGTACTGATTTTTTCACTGTCATATAATCTAGGTCCAACAATCTTGAATATATCTGCCCTTGGTCTCTAAGCATTCTCTTTGTAAAATCTACTTCCAGGGATGGCTGCGAAAGTCTCACCTTAAGGCGCACTGCTATTTTCTGGAGGTTTCTTCTTACATCCTTTGCCCAGCTAAGGCTACTAGATTGAATCTCCTCTCTGCACCATTGTGAGACCTTCTGCACACCACCTGGATCCTGACGTTTCCAAAATCTTACCAAGGACATTTGGGTCTGTACGCTCCATGCTATTAACCCTAGCTCCGTTCTAATAGCTTGGATCATTGTGCAGCTTGGTAATGACAGTAGCATTTTTAAGATCTTTCCTTCTTCCCGATCCCACCCGCATTTACCACTCAGGTAAAGAACTTCTGCCCGTACAGTACTTGCAGGGGGATCATTGCTTCAAATGCCTTTAACATAGGTCTGTGTGACATGTCACCATATTCTTTATTACATTTTTTCAGGCCACAGACTGACGAGAAGGCTTTCGCATTTTGGGCCTCCAGGTGAGTACACCATTTTAGCGCACTATCAAACCAGAGGCCCAAGTATCTATATTCTGTAACTATCTCCAGTTTGTCTTGACCTAAAAACCAATTAAAATTCTTACCTCTCTTCCCAAAGCATAAAACCTTTGTTTTTTCCATATTTACTTTTAAAAACTTTCTATCACAATATTTCTTAAAAACATTTAGTTTCCTTTGGAGTCCTAGCTCTGTTTGATCAAGGATCACAAGATCATCTGCATATAGAAGGCAGGACACTTTGTTTCCGCTCATTCTAGGGCTTGCACTTCTTTCTACTTCTAGTACTGCAGGGAGATCTGCTAAGAAGATTGCAAATAACAAGGGGGCCAAAACGCACCCCTGTCTGAGGCCATTCCCTACAGTTATCTTATGAGTCAGTGACCCTTGCGTATCTCTAATTACCTGGGCCCAATTCCCTCTATGTAGCTCTTTTAGAATCATCAGTATGCTGTCCGGGATTCCATATTTTTTCATGTCTTCCCAGAGGCAATTACGATTCACAGAGTCAAAAGCTGCCCGAAAATCGACAAAGCAACAATACAGCTTCCCATTTTGCTCGATCGATTTTCGGGCCAATGCCCATAGGGCAAAGCAATGATCTATGGTGGAATGTCCTTCTTTGAATCCCCCCTGTTCAACTGGAACAATAGATCCCTGTTCCGCCCAATCTTTTAATTTACCTAATATTATTTTAGCAAAGATCTTTTCACCGATATCAAGTAAGTTAATTAATCTATAATTCTTTGGGGCATAAATATCCCCTTTCTTATGAATTGGCCTGATTATTGCTCCCTTCCAGTTTATTGGGATTGTCCCAGATTCTAAGATTACTAAAAACATAAGTGAGAAGAATTCTGCCCACCAGGATGACTTTGATTTTATTATCAAGGCTGGTAGGTTATCAGCTCTTGTTAGGTTCAGGGTCTTTATCGTGTTAAGCACATTTGCTACTGAAAAATCCGGTTTTAGATCTTCTACCAGACCACTCCAGTCCCATGATACCTCCTCTTCAATTTCTCTCCCCGGGATATATAGTTCCTGCAAATAGTCCTCCCAATCACCCTCCTCCACCACGCAGTTCATTGAGGCAACCGAAGGTTCTGATGCTGACTGTACCAGCTTCCAGAACTGTCGTATATTCTTAGATTCGATTGCCTCCAACAATTTTCCCCAACAGGTTTCCTTATAGGCTCTTTTAGTGCTACAAATTAGCGTGGTGTAATCTCTCTTTAGCTTGACGAGATTTTCGGCCCCGGTCTGGTCAAATTTTTTACACAGGCTACGCTCTTCTCTCCTTAATTCTCTTTTCTTATTTAGGCAGTCTGTATTAAACCATTTTCCTTGTCTAGCCTGAATGTTTTGCTTACTCTTAGTAACCCTTACGTCAGATCTAAGTTCTACACGAAGGCTTTGTACCACTTGATTTATTTTCTCAACATACCAAGCCAAATTTAGGCCACTCACACATCCTAAATCAATATTTTGTTGCAGCCTGGTTAACCTTTCTATATATTCTTCTGTTAACCGTGTTGTTATGCGCCTTTTCTGCACTTGCATGTTTGCACTGCTGAGTGCCTGAGGTCATTTTAAAAGCAAACCTGTGTTGCAGGACTGCTTTTAAAAGCAAATTCACTGCAAACTCAACTTTGGTGGTAGCAGCACTTAAAAAGTGATAATCTATAATAATTTGGCATATTCAGAACCCCCAAGGTCTCACCTAGGTGTCCTAAGGGTGGGGGGGTAATGTAATTATAAGGACAACCCTATAAAATATATTTTTATATGCCCTGAGGATAGAGAAATTGCACATTTCACTTCCCCATAGTAGTAAAGTGCCTCCCAAAATTGACGTTGGCGCTATGAGCACTGTGGAGTGTGGATCTACGTTAGTTTTGCATGTTCAGAACCTCCAAGGTCTCCCCTAAGTGCCCCAGGGGTGGGGGACATGTAACTATAAGCAGGGCCCTTATAAAGATGTTTTACATGCCCTGGTGTTGGAGAAATTGCACATTTCATTTTCCCCATTGTAGATCCCCAGCCACATAGGATTACATTGTAATAGTTTGTGAACACATAAATATCGCTAGGAATTAACTTAGATATCATTCAAGGACTTAAGAGAATGGTATAGATAAATCCAACAATATGCTATTGTTAAATTTATCCTAAATTGTACAGTAAAGAAGTTTCAAGACTTTCCTGTCTCATAGCCAAAATTCAGCCTACCTGTAGTCGTCCCTGATTGGTCAGAGTTAACAGGATTAGCCAAGCTGCATTGATGAAGTGATAACTGGCTCAGCCAAGGAGAGGCTATCTGTTGGAGAGAGCTCTGCTACACAGGAATGCCAGAGCAGCGGGGAGGGTTCATAAAGCATGAAGCTTCAGAGGAGGAATAAAACAGGCAGCAAATTCCAGGTCCATCTACCCCCATCCCCTCTGACACAGATAGATAGCAGGCTTAAGGAAGGAAGCTGCAGATGTTAGGGGGAGGATAACTATGGAAATGAGACATTCTGGCAGTTGGCTTATAGATTCTTACTCCTCTGCTGAAATTCCAGCCATGTTGAATTTTGGAGGAATAGTTCTTTCTGGGAGAAGATTATGCCACACTTTGGAGGAAGTGGTCATGCTCTGGGGTGTTGCCTTGCACCTCATTGGACAGGAATGCTCTCCTGATTGACCCCAGAGAACACAGAATAAATATGTAAGCTGAAACTAAGAGAAGAAGAAGGCTTGCCATGCTGGAACCTTGATGTGCACCACCAGGCGCTGCATTCTGACTGACTGCACCTGCTGCATTATCTGGTACTACAGCCCTGAGGATGTACCTTGCTTCTGAAGGATTAGAGAGTGGACTCCCTGCAAGCTACAGGTTAACAGAGCTCACCTGGAACATCACCACCAAAATACCCCTGCCTGGAGTGTGTCCAGTGGACTTTTAAGGGCTTTGTCTAGGTGCATTGTGGGAATTGTGGTCCCAAACTTTCAAGGACCATCTTGGAGTTTCCAGACCCTGGGATTGTGTTCGGACACTTTGGACCCTCAATATGAACTTCAGGAAGAATTTCTAGAAGCTTGGAGCAACTTTGGAAAAAAGCTCCAACTGCGAAAGCCAAGCCGGCCATCTTCAACTGCGACCTGGCCCGGATTCCAGGTTTGTCTCGCTGAAGAGCTCCGGACGTCCGACTTCCAGAGTTTGACTGGGAGCTCACTGAAAGTCAAGCCAGCGAACCCTCACCAAATCCGGACTGGTGAGGAGCATCGAGGGATCTCGGCGTAAAAAGCTGTAGAAAAAGTTCTATGTCCGAAGGTTAAATTTTGACCGGGGCCTCCCACTCAGTATATCCGCACAGGGCTCCTTCGCAGTTGGCCTGAAAGTTTGGCTTTGTCCGGGTCAAGCGTGACCAGATGTCCCGGAGTGGCGTTATAGGTTTCTAAGTGCTAGAAAGGGTTTAAACTTTACAAATGCATAGCTCTGGTTCCCTACAATGGATTTTTGTTGTTTTGGTGTGATTTTAAAGATAAAAATATTTCTTATTTTTATAAATAGGTGTCAGATTTTTATTGTGTGCGGTGTCTTAATTATTTACTGAATTGGTGTTTTAAATCCTTTACATACCTGTCTCCTAAGTTAAGCCTGCGTGCTCGCAGCTAAGCTACCCAGGGTTAAGCATGGGAATAATTTACTGAGACCTGTACTGAGCCCTAGACTGTGTTGGTGGCCTTATTGCCAGTGGTGGATGCATATTTACCACTACTAATAATCAACTTTCCAACAGTAGATTTTTATGAGCTTCCTGAAAGTAGTTTCTGGCTGGGTTAGTCTGAGATTGGCTGGGAGGGTATTCCACCACTTGGCGGTCAGGAAAGCAAAGGAGCAGCCACCACACTTTGCCCAACTGACCTTAGGAATGGTCAACCGAAAATAATTCTCTGAACATAATCATCTTCTTGGAAGATAGGGGCACAGGAGTCACCGAATAAGAGGGGGACCTTCACCATGCATTGCTCGGTGGGCCATACATAGGACTTTAAATTGGATCCTTTTTGTACTGGGAGCAGGTGCAGTGCAGCCAATGCTGGAGCTGCAGAATTATATTGGGGGAGTTTAAAAAGAGAACATGCTGTGGCATTTTGGATGGCTTGAAGGTGTTTTAGAACTTATTTGGGGCTCCCCAAATAAAGGGAGTTGCCGTAGTCAAGACGGAAATTAATTAATCCCTGTATAACCACTCTCTTGGAAGAGAGTGGGAGCCACTGCATGATATTTCTCAGTGTTCCTAACAGTCCAAAGCAGACTGCGGACAGTTTCTTAGCTTGGAATTCTATAGTGAGTTTACTGTCCATCCAGAAGCCAAGGCTTTTTACTAATTTGGAGGGTGCTGGTCGCTCTCCAGGACATTGCGGCTAGTCCAGTTGCCTCCAGCTTGATGTTGTATTGCCAACAACCATCACCTCTGTTTTTCCTCCATTAAGTTTGAGGCTGCTGTCTGACATCCAACCTGTAACCTCTTTGAGGGAGGAGTTTAAATGACACAATGTCTGTTGTGACTCAGGAGTGAGTGCAAGGATCAATTGAGTATTGTCTGCATATGAGACGATGTCTAGCCTGTGTGCCTGCATGATCTTTGCCAGTAGGTGGACATAGACATTAAAGAGGGTTGGGCTTCTGGAGGAGGCCTATGGAACCTCGAACTTACTGGAAGGAGTAGCTGAGAGAAAAGACTCATTGCAGACTTGAAAGCTTCTTTTCTCCAAAAAAGCTGTTAGAGACCTAAGGGTGCCACCTGTAATGCTGGTTTTCCAGTTTTTTGATGAGTGTGGTGTGAGATAGTGTCAAAAGCAGCACTGAGATCCAGCATGATCATGGGTGCCGAGCCCCCATGATCCAAAATGGACCAAAGTTCTCAGTCACCACTAATAGTGGTCCAGTGCTGCTTGATGGACTAAATCCTGTTTTAACTCTAATAATGGTGATACTGGCAGTGGTGTTAATCATAATGCTATATTTGTGTTTCATCTTTCTTTATTAGCATTTAAACAGTGGGTAACGAGTACAAGGGGGGAAGAGCAGGATACCTGAAATAAAAAGACATTGCAAAACAGGTGCATCACTTGGCACAAGACATTTGGTATCCCGGGAGTCCCAGTACATGCATGGGGGTAGTCAGCGACAGTAACAGGACTGAGTCACACTGTCATAGTGCCATCTGTGGCAGTCAACAGGAAGGCTTGTTGGAGTAGGGAAGGGCATGGGGAGGTGAAAGATGAGGGGGAGGTGGGTAGCGGGGAGTGGAGGGCCCACAGGCCCGGGTGTGGGAAGGGGGAGAGATATAGTAGGGGCAGGGAAGAGAGAGAAGAAAAGGAGGGAAAAGGAAAAGGAGAAGAGATGAGGGGGGATGGGGCATGAACAGGAGCAGGTCAGGATGATGCCATAGGGCAGGAATAGCTGACAGAGCCCTCACACCATGGGCTGGTGATACCTAGTGCCCATTGTCCCGGAGAGAACATGCCATAGTAAGGAGGAAGATCTCCGCTTTGTCCTGCAGGTTATAGATGACCAGCCCATACAAGGCTGTCTGGTACATAGCTGAGATCCATTTGTCGAGGGAGGGTGGTATGGGTGAGCCCCAGTGGTGGAGGATGAAGTTCTTTGCCGTAGCAAGTGCCGTATGAAATAGGCAACTCCGGAAAGTCCAAGAGGTCATGCAGGAGGATCAAAGTATGGGGCTGTGGAGTTGTGATCGGAAGGGTTTCACTGAGAGTGGCACCAACCACGTCCCAGAAGAGTCGGACAATGGGGCATTCATAGAGTACATCAGTCTGCATGAGGCAGCAAACCTGCTGTCCGCAATTTCGCCAGGGTCCTGTGCCTATCATGCAGGACTTAAAGAGGCAGAATTTCACCCGTGCCTCTCTGGCTCAGTGGACCTGCACCTCTATGAGATCTGCCCAGTCCTCCACCTGTATTCCGTCTGGAGTCTGGCCTGCCACTTAATGCAGAGACCGTTCAGTGGGGGCAAGGAGAATAGGTGGTGACTAAAAAGGCTGTAGAAACCAGACATCAACTCCCGGAAATGACCCCATGCCCTGAGGTAGGAACGCAGGAGAGGACAGGATGGACCAAGCACTTGCACCCAGGTGGCGGGTGAGGCAATGCCGCAGCAGAAGATACTGCCAGGACTGGTGGGATGGGAGGTCAAATTCCTCATGGAACTTTGCAAAAGGTTTGAGAGCACCTTGGTCAAGCACTTGTTAGAGGGTGTGGATGCCCGCATCACACCAGCCACCCTAGTTCAAAACCTCACCACCGATGTGGAGGCCGGAGTTACTCCACAGAGATGCATGGAGGTCGGAGTCCACCTTGAAAAGGCATTGAGCCCTCTGCCATGATTTGGACATCGTGTGGAGCACCAGGTTCTTGGGACATCCAGTCGAAGGGCAGCAACCCTATCCAGGGGAGAGAGCCCCTGCGGGCAGTCCAGCAGGGTCTGTTCCACTGTCACCCACAGCAGGGGGTCCGGCGTCCCAGGGAGTATATAGGCGAACTGTGTCAAGTGAAGGGCCAGGGCATAATGCTCAACTGAGGAGAGACCCAGGCCTCCACATGTGCAATGGGTCATAAGTTTGCTGCTGGCCACCCTGGGGTGGGACGACCTCCAGATGAAAGACCATATGCCCTTATATACTGCCTACACAGTGAGATGGGCAGCACCAGCAAGGGGAGCATGCCGATGGCATAGGTGTCACCATCAGACTGCCTGCATCTTGCCCCAGATCAACAGGCCGGGGTGGGCCCACTTCTCAAAGTCCAATTTTCTGCCACCATGGTTCCAGCCCCCGATTGATGTAGACCCCCGCGTACTTTAAACGCGAGGACTACAACTGAAAAGGATGGTCAGAGACCACAGCTTCTGTGGTCACCCGAGACATTGGCAGTGCCACACTTTTGTCCCAGTTGATCAAGTAACCCCATAGACCAGCAAAGTCAGAGATTACTTCCAAGAGGGCTGGAAGGGAGCGTGATAGGTTCGAGAGTGTGAGCAGGATGTTGTTGGTGCAGAGATAGATGGTCGACATCCCTTTCAGGATTGGGATACCAGTCAATCAGGGGATTGAGGAAAGAAGGCCGCAAGAGGCTCCATTGAGAGAAGGAACAGGAGGGGTGACAGTAGACAACCCTGACGGGTCCCCCGTCAAACTGGCAATTGATCCGAGAGAAAGCCCCCACAGTTGACCTGGGCGGAGGGCGAGTCATATAGCCACCGAACCTTAGCTATAAAGTCCTCTCCCAGGCTGAATCTCCGGAGCGCCTTTCTGTAATTAGAGCTACTTATGGTAAAGAAAAATCATCCCGAGGAACTATTATTATAGTTTTAATAGTGACAGCATCATAAAGGATTACATAGTGACCATATTCAAGATTATCAGCCATGATTCCATTAGTGCATCAGTCAGGGTTGCTAGCAGTAAAGTAAAAACGCTTTCTCAATGTGAAATGCCTCTACTTGGGTAATACATAACAGCCATAACTACAATGCCCCTGGCGTCAGGTTAATAATATTAAGAATACATCTCCTCAACTCTGCATGATTTATCACTCAAATAACAGCTTTAAATATACTTTGTTTATTTAACATCTGTTATTCAGCACCAAGATACCATTCTGGGTGAACGTGCGCTTTACAAATACAAGTAAGTTATGTTATGTTATATTTTGAAAATAAACCACTTTTATCCAAACATCACTGTATGAGTTCTGAAAAGACCACATTTTCATCTTGAATACACATATATCAATTTTGGTATGTATTATATAAATTCAACCAACTAAAAATGTCTAATTTAGTTGGCTGGGCTGGACACAGTAACAGCCGCGTCCCCTGCAGGTGAGAGCGGTGGGGCAGGGTTGGGGGTAATTCGACAGACGACCCCGAGGGAAAATTAAATAAATAATTAATTTTTCCTCGTCGTCAGTCGAAATCCCCCCCACCCGGCCCCACCGCCCACCACTCTTACCTGCACGGGCTGCGGCTGCACAGGTAAACTACTTACAGGGAGCAGGAGCGCTACCAGTAGCTCAGAAACTACTCCTTGGAGAAGCCTGGTTAAGAGTTTCCGAAATGCTTCATTAGGTTGCCAGTGCGTTGAATTTTCCTTTTGCTACATGTGACTGCGAGAACCCTTCCTGCTAGTGAATTCTACGTTTATTCTAAGTTTAACTTAAGACCAAAACTTAAGTTCAACTGAGACAAAATCCTAACTTTACTACTCCTAAATTCCCTTTGTGAATATCGAAAGTCGTAAAGTTAGGATTTTGTCTCAGATTACTTTTGTGAATCGGGCCCAGAGTCTCAGGAGGAAGAGGAAAGTCATCTCGCTCACTCACAAAATGAAGGGGTTTTTCTACACATTTTATGAATAAGTAATAAGCAAAAACAGCAAATTCAGCATGGCATGGCTAGTGATAACACATACTGGGCAAATCAGAATACAGATCTTCACATAAAGCACATTATAATAACCTATGTTTATGAAAAGCTCCAGCAGCTTCTGCGTTGTTGCTGCCCAGAGATGCACAACACAATATGAAACATTTTCAAAAAAAAAAACCATACACCAGTGTATCCTAGCATGCCCACGTAGGAAATTGCTGCAAAATTGTCCTTGGGACTGCAACATTTGGTACACAAAGAAAGTTTAATTCACAATACAAGCTCTCTAAGGGAAAAAACTGTTGCGTCACAGTGTCCTGTATTCTGTGAAAACTGTGAGGAGAGAAGACGTGCAGAAGGACATTGATTGGGAGGGCTCATGAGCAGGTGCAAGATGAACAGAACACTGAAACAGCATCCATATTAATAAATATGGTGCCTCTGTAAAAATGTAGCACAACTAAATTATAATAATAAACATACTTCTAAGGGGTCGATTCCGATTCCGTTTGTAAAGTGAACCGACCGACACGTCCCGGGATAAAGTACCGACCGACACGTCTCGCCGCCGTACGACCCGCGCAGTACGATGGAAAGCCTGTGAATTCCAACCGACTCACCCGAATATGAACCGGACGACCGAGCCGTACGGAAAAATGGCTTCCGGCCGTAAAAAGCCCTCGAGCAGTACCGTCCGACACGTACCCGGAACGGAGCCGAGCGACACGTACCCGTGACGTACGAGTTGCAAAGTACGATGCCATACGTGGGAAACACGAACGACTCGCATGGAGCACAAGCCGCACGACCGACACGCACACGATACAAACACCCAAACCAACGGACTCCGCCCGCGACCGACTCGAACTCTCGCGAGCGAAACGAACGCCCACGACCGAGTCGAACGCCCATTGACCGAGTCGCACACGACATACACAACACAGCATAACAACAGCGTGAAAGGCTCGGATAAGCCTGTACGACTCACCAGCAGCGTCCGGCACGGTCAGAAGAACATCTCGTACACACACACAAACAACAGCTGACCAAACACAAAAAAAGGACCAAACAAGCACTGACAACGGAAATATATAAAAAAATTATAATCAATTAAGAGAGACACACCCACAACTCAACATATTTAAAGGCCACCAATCACTCCCATGAGCCATTGCCATTTCCTGAGAACCTCCACACACACAACTCTGCTGACACACACCATTGCCATCTCACCAACAGCATTCACACACCCACACCCACAAACCTCACTTGCACCCTCACACACACACACACCAATCACCACCACCACCACGACCCCAAACCCCCCCCATCCACCCCACCCTCAACACCAACACCACCCCCCACTACCCCAAACCCCCATCCACTCACCCCTCACCACTACCACACACCCCCAACACCAGTACCCCAACCCCCATCCACCACCCCTCACCCCTCACCACTACCACCACCAACCCACCCCCCACCCCCCAACACCACAACCACAACTCCCCCATCCACCCCCCTCACCACTACCACCACCACCACCCCCAACACCACTACCCCAACTCCCACATCCACCCCCCTCACCACTACCACCACCACCACCACCAACCCACCACCCTCTACACCACCACCCCCACCACCATGCCCCCCAAGAAGAATCCAAAGTTCACAGATAGTGAGTTGACAGTGTTGGTAGATGAAATCATCAGAGTAGAGCCACATTTGTTTGGCACATTGGTACAGAAGACCCCCATGTCCCAGAAGGCCAAGATGTGGGAGAGAATCGTCAACAAGGTGAACGCACAAGCACCTTGTTTGCGCACAAAGGACGACTGCCAGAACAGGTGGTATGACGTGCGCAGGAGGGTCAAGAAGCTGCTGGAGAAGGACCATCGGCTCAGCAAGCACACCGGCAGCGGCCCTCCTGCCAAACCCGTTTACTTCCGGTCCTGGGAGGAGAAGGTGCAGGCCATCTTACCACCGGAGAGCATACATGGTCTGACTGACATCCCAGAGCCTGGTGAGTACACAAATAAGAGACTCAAGATTGTGGGGCCATGTACACATGTCACCGTCAAGGGGACAGGCAAAACAACTTCCGTCAACAAAGCCACAGTAACACAAACAAAGTCATCCCTACAGCCATATGCCTGGCACAGCAACACAACACCTGCTATCTCATACCAACATTGAACTATGTCATCACGTGTACAAACCTAGCAAAAATCAGAGCAACTCAGTGCCACAAAACCCCAACAGACACTGCCACACAGTCTGCCACCACTGTCACACCACCTCACAGGGAACCTGACCCACAGGAAGGAAGCTCGGGGATGTTGGGGAAGTCAGTGTAGCCAAAAGCATGATGGGAGTTGTAGTCACAGCCAATAGTCCCCCTCACAAATGGACCAACAACACCACTTCTAACCATGCGCACCTCACAGGCAGTGGAAATGTACCCTCAAGATGGCTGACACTGGGTCCTGCTGTGGGGAGCACAAGGCCCTGATGGGCTATGTGCACATACCAAATGCAGGACCCTGATGCCTGACATCCTGAAAGTCAACTGCCACTCCCTGCAAGGGAAGCATACACAATAGTGGCCCATCTGGCCATGGAGGGAGAAGCACTGCCAGCTCTGACCATGCCCACCACCATGTGCTGTCACACACCCCTCAACACAAACTCCACACAACTCACCTGGGAGAAGGCATTTACCCACACTTCATGCAAACAACACCCAAGACCCACCATACTGGCTACTGATGTGTGACGTACAGGGACTGTTGCTACTTGTGTACAACCACCACTACACCACTGACTCACAACCTCAACATCAACCCACACTCACCGACATTGAAGCATGTCTCTGTGTGAATTGCCTGGCCCCTGGGGGAGGAGGAGGTACTGCAATGACACTGAAAACCATTGAGGCAGCTGCAAATCACATCTTTCCAGCAAAAACTAACAGCAGCCTTGGGAACACTCACTGCCAAACCAAAGAGCAGGGCAAGATGGCTGACACATGGATACAATGTATGAGTAGGCTGCTAGTCACACACACGCATCGACCAACCCAATCACAGTCACACTGCCAGCTATTGCAAATGTACCTTTGCACTCAACTTCCGGGGATGCAGTGTCCCAGGGACCCCCTCTGGCCTGGACGGGTAGGCGCGGATTGTAGTTGACAAGTGCAGAAATGCAGACATACCACAGAGATCCAAACACACAGCAACTCACATACACAGCAGTGACAGGGGACACCTGACTGACTACAATGGACCCACCAACATCCCTCACACTGTAGCATGCTGACATACACTCAAACCCCCGTTGTCAGCCACATGATACGCAGACATTGTCCAGTATTGTAGGCATCATCCACACCACACAGCACTCACTGACATGGACACTGTGGACACAAGGACTAACATGGGCTGCACTGGAGCAGGCATGCAACTCACAGCTGAAGCAACAGAACACACACCTCTGGTCACGACTCTAGTAAAGAAAGACAGCCGCAGCGAACAGTCCATACCACCATGGAGGACATTGACATCACAAAGCATGTGTGCAACCACAAAACTCAGACACAACTCCATTAGCAACAGTGACAACATCACCTGTGTGAAATGGGATGTGGACTGGGGACACAGACAACACAGAAGAGAACATCAGGACAACCCGGGCATGCTGGTCTGTGACCAGGTTGTGCAGACACACTAATGTGATGCACATTGACTGACACAAACTGGCATTACACATGCCCCAAACAGAGATCCCAAACTAGGTGCCTTTGCAAGGATGCCAGCGTCAAAGCACAAATGTTGACAGGGATGAAACACCTGTGTCAGGCATGTGTCAGCACCAGTGTAGGAATGGCACAGTACAGTCCAGCGTGCAATTAAGATGCCAGGCAGGCAGACAACTAGACATGACAACCAAAGTGCCTCAGGGTGTCAGGTGAATGCACCACACTAATGGAAATCTCCGTCAGTGACAAAGTAGGATGATGCAATGGACAGGCATGCAACACCAACTACAGTGGCCAATGTCATGTGTATGAACCATTGATGTCCATGAATACATCACTAACATTGTGTCTTCCTTCCAAACACAGGGGCAGATGTGGACTCAACCACAGACGAGGAAGAGTCCCAGTCCCAGGCTCCTGTGGACCCACCTGGCTCCGGTGGCGCACAGTCTCACTGCTCGTCGGACGACACCCAAGCTGGCCCCTCCGGTTTCGGCCCTCCATGCAGCCCCTCGGCAACATTCACCTGCCCCCCTTGCAACCACCCCTGCAACAGCTGATACACCGCAAGCCACCCCTGCCAACACGGACAGACCTACCGAACCATCAGGCGGCACAGGGCACCAGGGCACCTGACAACAGCAACAACATCCAAGGTCCCCCTGTGACACCTGTGCGGGACACCACAGGTGCTGGCCGTGTGGCGAGGGGTGGTGGGAGGGGTGGGAGGTCGAGCAGAGGCTCCACTGAGGGTGCGGGGCTGCAGGATGACACCCACCTGGAACGCATCATGGATGCGTACCAGGAGAGCACCGGAGGGTTCAGCCAGGTAGTGGGGATCCTCACGGACATCAAAGAACAGCAGGCTGCCCACCATGCCCGCTTGGACTCCCACATGTCCCGTGTTGAAACACACCTGTCAAATATGGAGTCCAAGTGGGATACCATGGAAGATATAGCAGTGGTGCACCGGGAAATGTTGACCTGCCTCCGCCAGATCAGCACCAACTTGAGCCCACCTCCCTGTGCGACGACTACATCTCGGGCAACAACATCTGCCACTGCCACAGGGAGTGAGGGGGGGTCTGGTGGAGGCCCCCGTGCACGGCAGCAGCCTGCAGGTGAGGCTCCCCCTGAGAAGAAGAAGAGGGGTCGTCCAGTGAGGAACAAGTGAGACGAAGATGCCCATGCACATCCCCCAGGAAACCAACACCTGTTCTGGACAGTGACCTTTGTGTGCAAACCGTTCACCTTGTTGTACGACATCGTACTCCCCCACATGACATGGAGGGTCTGAGTTGGAACAATGTGCTTAACGACTGTGGACTGTACTCTAGACATTTCATCTACCAACACTCCTAACTTGTTATCTGTGAACTTTGGATTCTAAAGCCAACTGACAACACTCCCAATCCTGAGCACCATCCCCACTTATGTGCTAATAAATTCACCTAAACACAAGACGTGACTCTGTGGTGATTGAGAGGTTGCCAGTGGCATGTACATCTGGATGTGCTGAAGAACACTGTGCATGCAAACCTGTACTGTGATGAGTACACTGTCATGTCAGTCAGGCCAATGTGCCACATATGTGGGAGACACACCACCAGGTCTACTTTACACATGCTCACCACGTCCAACCAATTCATTGCCAACATCAATGTTGACAAGCAAGCCTGTGGTATGCACAAACTACACACCCAACCTGAGTCAGTGGTGACAGGCCCACAAGTGCAGTACGTCAATGTCAGTCTGATGTGTAGGCACAAGCAACACACATCAGAAGGTGCAGCACAGTTTATTGTCAAGCAATTGCCACATGTCCCTTATTACACACATGCAAGCTAGCAACACCTGACAGTGGGCACACGGTCACCAAGTGGATAACTACGGAAGTCCTGGGGTGCCTGGCACATCACTCGTCGGGACACTAACAACTCCATCCTGGCAGTGGAGCATGGGCATCAGGGGTCTCTGTACACCAAACAACAGCCACAGTACCCTGTGAAGGACAGACAGAAACACAATTGTTAACACTGCATGACGCCATACAACTGCAACACACATGGCAAACACAAATCACAGACTACACCACCCCAAAATACTAATCATCACACAACTGGTGGGGAGTACAGGTAAACTGGATGGACACATCACTGCAGGCATCCACACAAGTAGCACACAGCCACACGCAAGGTGCACCACACACACAAAACATGCACACACAACACATTTACAACACATCACTGTATACTTACATTCAGGAGAAGAAGTTGTTGATGAGCTGTGTGCGGACATCCTCCGCAGCCTCATCATCGCTACTGGCATCCTGGCCCAGGCCAGGATCCTCCACAGGTGGCGGGTGTTGGTCATTGTCATCCTGGATGAGGGCCAACTCCCTTCGCACTGCCAGATTGTGCAGCATGCATGCTACGATGATGATCCGGCACACCTTAGCAGGGGCATACGGGAGGGCACCTCCTGTCTTGTCTAAACACCTGAAGCGGCTCTTCAGGAGTCCAAATGTCCGCTCTATCACCCTCCTGGTACGACCATGTGCCTGGTTGTAGCGCATCTCGGCTGGTGTCACAGGGTTCCTCAGGGGTGTCAGCAACCATGGCATGTTGGGATATCCAGAGTCACCTACATACAGACACATGCACATTAGAGGAGTTGGAGAAAAACAGGTAGCAAACAATTGGCAGGCACACACAGTGAGGAAAAGTCAGTACACACCAACAAGCCAGGCACGTAGATTCTGCATCCGTGACATCAGTCTAGGGACACGACTACTCCTCATCACATAGGCATCATGCGCAGACCCAGGGAAACGGGCACACACATGGGAGATTGTCATGTCCGCCAAACAAACCACCAGAGCATTGATGGAGTGGAAATGCTTGCGGTTCCTGTATGGCAGCTCATGTGCCTGTGGTGGCACCAAAGCCACATGTGTCCCGTCAATGGAGCCAATGACATTTGGCATCCTCCCCAGGGCATAGAAGTCACCCTTTATGTCTGCAAGTCGTTGGGGTGTGGGGAAATAGATGTACAGGTCCAGGAAATGTAACATGGCCTCCAACACATCCCGAAGCACCCGACTGAACATTGTCTGTGACATCCCTCCACCAGAAGACACAGTGTACTGGAAGGTACCCGTCGCAAAGAAATGAAGGGCTGCCATCACCTTCACCTTGGGGGTCAGTGCCGTCGGGTATGGCCGGCCAGGTTGCAGGTGTGGGCCCAACTGCCCTGCCAACTCCTCAATCACTGCCCTGGTGAAACGGTACTTTCTAATGGACTCACGTTCCACCATCGTTGCCAGGTCCGGGAATGGCCTAGGTACATTTGGGGCCCTGCAGTACAGACAGAAACAAAGGTTGAAGGCACACCCTCCAGCAATGTCACAAAGCCACAGCAACACAGCCCATCATAAACAAACACATAACACAATGAGCTGAGGTGTTTGCCACAGGTTGCAGACACTAATGTCCCATACATGGCATCAACGCACATTGAAGCCCAAGATGTGCACATGACAGGGCCCCTGTTGTGCCATGACAAAGCAATGGGCCCTAGCACAGTACATCTGCCCTGTTGCCACCTACCACACAAAGCCCACAGTGACTAGTAAGGACAGATATTTTCTCCACATCACAGCTCCCTGACTGACAGTTACACAGGCATGATGTGACGTATCGTTGACATTACACACAACAAGCATGTTAGCCACAGTCCATGTGCCCTGTCGCCACAAGAGGACATATGTAGGTGTCTGTGCCACCCCCACACAACAACACTGTGCATGTACAAACCAATGTGATGTGTGGATCAGCTCACATTGGATCACTGACAGATCACACCACATGCACACAGATAGTGTATGGACATCACAATGTCGACACTGGTTCACCCTGCTTTCAAGCTACTAACACTGATGAGACAGGGTACATGTGACACGACACACACGCACATCCTGGCTGGGACTGTGTCCATTGCCAATGTCCTGTACTGCATTGCTGCACCCCCCTGTGGCAATGGGCACACCACACATGTATGTGTCCACCCACATCCGGGTCCAGCCTGGGAGTGCTTGTCAACAAGTGGCACACGACCAAACACATCCTGTGCCCCCAGACACACACATAAGAGGCAGCCATACATGACTGGGGACACACTGTGGCACAGGCAGTGGTGCCATTGGTGTGCCCCATAGTCCCTAGCTAGTGACAGAGGATGGCATCTGTCAGGAATTGACAGCAAGGCTGACCGACACGTTCAATGTCCCCAAAACCCAAATAACTTGTTTGGACCGAGCCGTGCGCACGTCTGGGCCATACATTACAATGGCGACGGACGCGTGTGACGCGTCGGTCGTGTATGGACCGAGCCGCGCGCATGTCTGGGCCATACATTACAATGGCGACGGACGCGTGTGACGCGTCGGTCGTGTATGGACCGAGCCGCGCGCATGTCTGGGCCATACATTACAATGGCGACAGACGCGTGTGACGCGTCGGTCGTGTATGGACCGAGCCGCGCGCACGTCTTGCCCATGGAATCTGATGGAGACGGGTGTGTGTTGCCATTCAAAATCCGCGTAGTACAGTCATTTGCCGGGCCCTGCACCCTCATTGGCCATGAGCTGTCATGGTGATGGACGCGGATTTGAAATTTGAACGAGGCGTGTGCAGGAAATTCAGTTGGAGTCGTACAACATTGTTGCAATTGCCAGTGTGTCATGGAGGTGATGTTTTAAATGATGCTGAAGGCGTGTATGAGTCGTGCTATCCCATGGATTGGCCAAATTCATAGGATGCAAGCTTTTTGGACCTATCCCTTTGTACCCCAGGGCAGACATGCCTCCACAGCACAGATATAAGGCTGCCTGGCCCCCAGAGAACCCACTTGCCTGCACCACATGCTACTGGAGCACATCAAGATCATCACTGCTGCTGTCTCTGCTTCCTCTGGCTTCAATGATGGCACGTACTGTGGAGAGGGCCCCAGCCTTCAGTGAGGAGGAGAACCAGGCCCTGCTGGACGGGCTCCTGCCGCAGTACACCAAGCTCTATGGGAAACCAGGGGAGCAGGTGAGTGTGCTGTCCACTGCTTTGCTAATTGTGCTACTGGTCTGACCAGCAGCAGCATTAGTGTGTACACCAGTGGCTTGGTTGCCCACTGACTACTGCTCTTGCCACAAATGGGGCACCCACATGTACTGCACAGTTGCAGTGCAGTGCAAGGTGGATTGTCACTAGGTTCCCTTCCCAGGCCATGTCTCAAAGTTGTGAGTGCTGGACACCGGTCCCTCAACCATAGTTGCACCACCTGTGTACCTCATTAGCCTTGCTGATGCCCACATGTGTGACTGCCTGTGTGTTGCACTAATATGTTGCCAGTGTAGTAATGTCCTCTGCACTTTGTCATCCTCACAGGTTGCTGCCCAGAAGAAGCATGAGATCTGGAGGAGCATCGTCCGGGCGGTGAGATCCATGGGGGTCTACAGGCGCAGGATCCGCAACTGGACCCGGAGGATCGCACGGGTCCAGCTGAAGCTGTCGCCTCCACGCAGGAGGGGCGGACACCGGACCCTGACCCCCCACATGCTCCGGATCCTGGCGGTGGTCTTCCCGGACCTGGATGGGCAGCTGAAGGCCAGACAGCAGCAAGGAGGGGGTGAGTACATGACTGCACTGTGTGCTGTGTCTGACATGCTATGTGCCCCCTCTGGCCTGGTAACACCTCAACAGTACATTGTTCAGTTGATGCAGGACCCATGTCCCTCTCTGGTGACTTGCCCCCTTCTCATCTGTTTGCCAGGTGTTGCTTTTTCTGTCTGGGCATAGTGTCACGTGGAAACTGTGCCCTTACATGTGAAGGTGCATGGGATGTGGGCCAGCATTGCTTCAGGGGACTCAGTGTTGTGCTTCAAGGGTGGGACCATTGTACAGTACATGCCAGGGTCCTGGTATTTATCTGCATGTACTCCTGTCATGTGGCCAATTGACAGCTCGGGCTCACCACATGTGCCTGGGGCATTCGGCACACACCCATGCTGCTGGTTGGGTAAACTGTTGGGGCCTCTGGAGCATGTACCTCAAGTGTGTCACACATGCACAGCCACCTGCCTACTGTCCATGGCTATCACCTGTTCCACGTGGAGCAGGACAGTCATGGCTTGTCCAGGGCATGCTACAGTCTGTACTCCCACTCCCGTGTCTCGGTTGGCACTTTGTGCCAGGTGACCAGTTCCCTCAGGTGTCTGCCCCTGTGTCATTGTGCTGTGGCACCGTTGTCAGGCCCACTGGTGTGTACATGGGTTTGGGGTCAGCATGCAATCTGAGATGTACCCATGTGAGACAATACCTCTGTGACATGTATGGATGTGATGACTTGACCGTGCACAATGGTGCCTGCAACTGGGTAGTTCCAGCAGCTGGGTGTCATTCACAGCAGAGTGCGAGTTGCTCAGCTTCAGAGTGCCCTGTCCCATGTCTCTCATGCGTCCAATGGGTCTGGGGTGGGCACATCAGAATCCAGACGATGTTGTTACTGTGGATGGTCATGTGTAGTTGTCAGCTACAGAGTTTGCAGGCCCCATGTCCTGGGAATGTGACACAGTGGTGACAGTTGTTGTAGGGCTGCCCTGCCCCCTGTGACTGGAGACTGTGATGTATGATCTCACAGGCATGGCTGAGCCATGGGACTACACTACCTAGGGGTGATCCAGCAGGAGTGTGTCATGTGCAACATGCACTCCATTGTGCCAAGGTATGCAGGACTTGCGGGGATCAGGATGTCTGGTGCATGTACTCAGCCCCAGCCTCTCAGATGCAACACTGGCCATCCCTACGTCCAGGCAAATGTACAGGTCCATTGTCAGCAGATGTGATGTGTGCATGTTGACAGACCACTACGTATTTTCAGGTCTTGTCAAGTAATGGGTAGGTGGTGCATGTGTCTGCAGTGGGGTGTAGGGATCCTACATGCGCAAGACAGATGGGTGCAAGGGCAGGAGGGATGTGAATGCCATGCTCGACTCTCAGACTAACCATTGGCCTATGCAAATCTGTGTGAGCACTCCTAGCAAAGTTCAACTGATTGATGCCCGCACTTGGCCACTGATGTGCTGTACTTTCTGTGGTGTGTGTGGTCAGTGCAGATGACTAATGTGTTTTCATTCTATTTTCCCTGTGCAGATACAGACACGGACACAGAGGGAGACCGCTCCACGGACCAGGGGGAGCCAGAGAGCCAGACTGGGTCGGAATTTGAGGAGTCGGAGGGACCCAGTGGCACGGAGGGCGAGGGGAGTGAGTCTGTGGGCTCCTCGGCAAACACCACCGCAGCTGAGGACCACAGCAGCAGTGACGAGGACTTCCTTGTGGAGGCGGGTGGCAGCAGCCACCATCCAACACCTGTTGAGGTTGTCCCCGCCCCCACCATCACTGCCCTCCCCATGGCTCCCACATCTAAGGTCCGTGGAGGCGCCCGTGTTCATGGGCATGTCTCCTTCCAGTCAGGCACCGCACCCCCTACCCCTGTGTCCCCTGCTGCCCTGGCTGAGGAGTCTGTCGACCTGCTGCGGCAGATCCATGTGGGGCAGTCATCCATGCTGCGTGTCTTCCATGTGCACACGGGTCTGTTGAACCAGCTGGTGTCGTACATGGAGGGCATGTCATCATCCATGTCTGCCCTACAGAGGACCAGTCAGGGCATGGCCTCCTCACTGACGGCAGCAGTGTCCCTCCTCCAGCAGTCCCTCCCCCTCCTGCCCCTGCCCCATCCCCTACTCCCAGCACCCTACCTGTCCAACTCACACACACACCTGCACCATCATTGCACACAACAGACCCAGGCACTACACACACACCCAAGCCAAAGTCTAAACATGCACGCACGCATACTCAGGGGACTGAACATACACTCACCGGGGATGGGTCAGACACACACACACATGCATCCACAGGCACTCCGCAGTCCTCCGATGCCTCACCCTCCACAGCCCCTTCCACGGCCCCTTCCACTGCCTCAACTGCATCCCCAGCTGCAAAGAGGCTCTTCCTGGTCGACCTCGGACTCTTCCCCACTGATCCATCCACACCAGCACACAAGGGGAAGAGGGGGTCCGGCCACACAGAGGGGGTGTCCCTCGCCCCCAGACACCCTCCCCCAGGCGCAGGCAGGCTGAGACCCCACGCCGCAGGTCCCCCCGCACCCGGAAGAGCAAGACCCCACCACCGGCCCAACACTCCACCAGACAGTCTCCACCCGCCATCCCCCAGGCTCCCACTCCACAGGTCCCACCACCACACCCTGCCCCAGGTTCACCCACCCACCGCTACCGCATCCCCAAGATGGTCAGGCCTTCCCCCCTGCCTCTTGCTCTTCCAGCACCCCACACCCCACTCAGTCTGTGTGTGGCACTGCTGTGGAGGGCGTGCCCTCCCCCTCTGTCCTGCCCACATCACCGGATCCACTTCCTGCTCCCCTGGGGATGGGCACTGCAGTGGAGTCTCTGCCCTCCCGGTCTGACTTGGGCACTGCAGTGGGTTCCGTGTCCACTCCATCTGACCTGCCCACTGCAGTTGTGACGGCACCCACTGCTCCTGACTTGTGCCCCCCAGTTGTGCCGGCACCCACTGATACTGACTTGTGCCCCCCAGTTGTGCCGGCACCCACTGCTCCTGACTTGTGCCCCCCAGTCGTGCCGGCACCCACCCTGTTAGACTCCTCCGCTGCAGCTGCCACTCCTGCACCCACCAGCCCTTCCCTGCCTGTTTCTGTAGACCCATGATCCTGTACCTGCGGTGCCTGGCTGGCCTCTATGTATGCCCCTCCCAGGGGTATGTCCCCTTCCGTTGGCAGTGCAGGCAAGCCAAATGTGGCATTTGGACACTTGACCCTGTTGGGTCTGTTTATGGACTGGCCATAGGCCTTCATGTTTTTCTTCTTGATTTTCCATTTCACAAATAACTCGGCTGAATAAAAGCTCCTTTTTGTTCACTAGTGGTTTTGCTTCAGATGTACATGATGTTGTTGATACTTGACATGCCCTTGCTCCAGTGATGGTGTATTCCATGGCTGGGAAATGTAGTGTCACTGTGCTGGAGACCATGTGGGTCATGGGGGGTATGTCCTGTTGGGGTGTGTATCCATGTCATCCTTTGCAGCAATCTGACGGGGTCATGATTATGGTCTTTGGAAATGTGTTATCTATCTTTTGTTAGCAATGTCTCATCAGTGTCTTACACACATGCACACCTGTTGGCCTTGGCATGGTTCAATTGGGCCATTTCACTGACTCTGTGGCCATCTCCAATGGACATGCAAGTGTATGCATCTATGTGGATGGACTCATCTGTGTCCTCAGTGCTACTTCATCTACATGTGTGTTGACTCTGTGCAGTTGACTCAGGGGACCCTCCCGTGCCCAGGCTGCTGTTACCAGGGCCACCAATGTGTGGTATATGTTAGCTGTGTGACAAAGTATACTGCTGACATGCTGGTGGCCTGCATGGACAACATATGGCACAGCTTTCCTTCCACAGGAGTGGAGTCCCCTCATGTCACTGTGCTGATGGGGGTTGAGACCCCATTTGCACAGTGCTCTACATATGCTGCATGTGTGATCCCCACACTTACCTTCATGTCACTGTGCTGATGGGGGTTGAGACCCCATTAGCACAGTGCTCTACATATGCTGCATGTGTGATCCCCACACTTACCTTCATGTCACTGTGCTGATGGGGGTTGAGACCCCATTGGCACAGTGCTCTACATATGGTGCTGTTTAGTACCACACAGTTACCTTTTGTACACTCAAGTGAAGGGTGTTGAGGCCATTACTGCAGTGCTCATGTGAGGCTTGGCTTGTGTTAGCCACACTATGGTATTGCAGACACGTGTTGTGAGTTACATTGTGTGTACATGGTCATGTTCACTGTGGTGGGTATTGTACACAGACTACATGTTGTGGTCATGAGGTTGTTGTGGATATCCTTTGGTTTGTAGTCCTTATGTTGGGGTATGGGGTATGTGTTACACATCACCCATCCTATGTGTGTGGGCATTGGTAGTGGTACTCACACAGTTCACTATTGGTGGTGGTGACAGGCAAGAGGCCCCATATGGGTGGGGGTGTGAGTAGTCCCAGCCAAGAGGCCCCCTATGGGTGGGGGTGTGAGTAGTCCCAGGCAAGAGGCCCCCTATGGGTGGGGGTGGAAGTGGTGACAGGCAAGAGGCCCCCTATGGGTGGGGGTGTGAGTAGTCCCAGCCAAGAGGCCCACTATGGGTGGGGGTGTGAGTGGTGACAGGCAAGAGGCCCCCTATGGGTGGGGGTGAGAGTAGTCCCAGCCAAGAGGCCCCCTATGGGTGGGGGTGTGAGTGGTGACAGGCAAGAGGCCCCCTATGGGTGGGGGTGTGAGTAGTCCCAGCCAAGAGGCCCACTATGGGTGGGGGTGTGAGTGGTGACAGGCAAGAGGCCCCCTATGGGTGGGGGTGAGAGTAGTCCCAGCCAAGAGGCCCCCTATGGGTGGGGGTGTGAGTGGTGACAGGCAAGAGGCCCCCTATGGGTGGGGGTGTGAGTAGTCCCAGCCAAGAGGCCCACTATGGGTGGGGGTGTGAGTGGTGACAGGCAAGAGGCCCCCTATGGGTGGGGGTGAGAGTAGTCCCAGCCAAGAGGCCCCCTATGGGTGGGGGTGTGAGTGGTGACAGGCAAGAGGCCCCCTATGGGTGGGGGTGATGGGCAAGGGGGGCCTGGGTGTTTGTCACAGGTTTACTGGTACGTGTCGGCTGTTTGTTTGGGGGGTGTCTCTTACCGTCTCCGTCGTTGGCGTCTGTTCTGGATCAGTCCATGGATGTAGAGGATCGGTATGACCTGTGCGATGGGATTCATGTCGACACCGTCTCATCTGCACTGGTCGTTGGTTTGTTTCGTCCCAGTTGCAGGCTTGTACGTCTCGTGTCCGGGGATCGTGTTGTGGCGCGAATCGTTCCTTTCATGCAGCTTCTCCGGATGCTGTGACGTGCGGTACGTGTCGACTCGCTCGGCGCATAGGAAGTGCGCATCGTACTTGTCCGGCCGGAAACAGCTCTGTCATAGCCCCCGTGCGAGTCGATTCTGCGTTTACGGGACCGGGTCGTAGGGAGAATTGAGTATTTATTTGGCGAGTTCGTGTCGGTCGAGTTTTCGGCACATGCACGCATCGTACTTGATCGGCAGGACTGACCGGCTCCCGGGACGAGTCGGTCGGGAGGTAAACGTCTGGACGGCTCTTTTTGAGCTGTCCGACCCGAATCGGAATCGGCCCCTAAATGTCTTATTATAAGCATTTCAAATGTGGTATCAATAATTCATCATTTATGACTAGATTCCCCATAAAATTCATTAGTATTAAAAATAATTGTACTTTTAGAAAAAACTTCCACAAGTGCATGGAGGCTGAATGTATTGCACAATGACATAGGAAATGGTTTTAAAGATTTACAAATGAAGAGCAAAGTAATCCAGCAACATTAACGTTGATTGAACAGTTATAAATTCCTAATCTGGTGAATGATATTCAGGATTCAAGACAACTTTGTGAAAGCTCGATAACGGACTCATGATGTTTTGACTGCGAAGTCACTCCTGACTCTAGACTGTGCAAGGTATTTTAAGAATGCTTAAAAACAAGAGTGGGGGCGTGGCCAAGGAAGCAATGGAGTGAGACGTGTCTCCCTTGCTCTCCGACCTCCCGGGACCCGCCATACTGCTGTTTGCTGCGACGGAGCATCTGGGGCCGCTCCACGGTGCTCCTTGGGGACATCGGAGCCCGGTGGGTGAGCGATCGCATGGACATCGGCCAGATAAATAAGGGTGGGCGCCGCTGGGGCACCGGGACCAGAGGCGACGATAGGCAGCCGCCATCTTGTCAGCGGAGGCCGCCACATGCCCACCACTCCCCGCGTCGCGGGGTAATCAGCGACCATCCAGCCTATTGTGGTACACGCAGTCCCCCTGGAGCCACCCGCTGCTAAGGGTGATTGCAGTTGCTCCTCATCCTGCAGTAACCGATTGCAGCCGAGAGAGACGGTGACCGAGCTGTTTTGCCGGGTGGCCCAGATTTGGGCCCTGACGCTCTCGTCTCCTGCCTGCTGCTGCCAGCGACATTCCTTGCCCACCCACAGCTGGACAGAGCGGGCCGGATGGATTGTGGACACCCCGCTGCAAGTTGGCCTGCAGCAGCATCCTAGGCCTGGAGGGGGTGTCTCGGCCCTCTGGTGACGCGAAGGCCTGGTTGGGGGCCTGTTGGCGAGGCGCTGTCCCCTGGGCCTGCAGAGCGAGGCCGGGCCTGTCTCCCCTGGGGATATGCACACGGAGCGACAGAACCATTAAGCCCTCCCCTTGCCATGCCCCACTCCAAGGTGACCAAAGAGACATCGGTAATGTCTCTCTGCAGCAAGACTTCGCAGCAGGAGGCGATGCCGCATCCCCAAACACCTACGAGCACGGCGGTGGCCAGCCAGCCCTCGGCCTCGATCACCCAGGGCTGTATGGACCGCTTCCTATAGGAGATACGAGCCGACATCTCCTCGCTCAAAGAAGACTTCAAAGCGGGCCTCCGGGGCATCCGGAAGGAGGTGTCAGAAATCGGAGACAGGGTGGACGAGCTGGAGCGGACGGTTGATGCGCGAGCTGAAGACCAGGAGGTGCTGTGGCAGCCCATTAACGCTCGGGAAGACCAGCACATCGAGCTGCAAACTAAACAGGAGGACCTAGAAAATAGGAGCCATAGTAACAACATACGCATCCGGGGAGTGCCGCCGGGGGCGGAGGGCACGGACATTATGACATTTACGGCGGAGCTCCTGCAGGCGGTTAGGGGAGATGAAGACGCGTCCCCTCCTGCCCTCGATCGGGCCCACCGAGTTGCTCCGAGGAGGGGGAGAGCCGACAGCGGTCCAGATATCTTAACCAGAGTGCACTTTTTCACTGAAAAGGAAGCAATTATGCAAGCAGCTAGGGGCAAGACAAAACTTACTTTCCAAGGCCACACGATACAACTCTACCAAGTTCTCTCCCCAGTCACTCTCTGCAAACACCGCGACTTCAAGCCAGTCACGGATAAACTGCGCACCCAGGGCATCCGCTACCAGTGGGGCCACCCCTTTGCTCTTCTGTTTCAGTGGGAGGATAGGCGCAGCTTGTTGCACTCACTGGCTGAGGCCAGGGCACTACTAGGACTGCCAGGGGACTCTTCGACCTGGATGGTCGCTGATTACCCCGACCGGGTTCATCGGGACATGATTGCAAACCCAAATGGACCACGGTCCCCCAACGTCGCACCATCAAGCAGCGCACAGATCTTTCCTCCCAGGACGCCCAGCAGGACATAATTAATCACCTTAGAGCACTCAGCAGAGACTTCTCCTGATCGCTCGACTGCTGGCTCCGTTTGATTGCATGCTGGCACAAAGGCGGACTCAAATTCAATGCTTTGTCGTGGCCTCCTCACACTACTCTACCACTGATGGAGGTGGGCCCTGGGTGTGCTGGGGAGCCCTGGGAGCCGGATCCCGTTGTTGCTCTTGAATTGCTGATGGCCAGCCCTCACAGACTTCCTCAACCAGAGGGTGACTTCTATAGCGGGATTGGAGCGCCTCGGTGCCAGTCTCCGCATGCAGAAGAAGTCCCAGTTAGACCTGGTTGGTCTCTTGTTGCTATCTGTTACATTTTGTTTTTCCCTACAGGTCGGACATTACGTAATGCAGGTCAACGGCGAAGGGTGCCTTATTGCTTCATGTGGAGGGGGAGAGTGTTGTGGAACATAGCGGGTGGCCCGTGGACTGGGGGGGCGGGCATGGGGATACACATGAGTGGGGTACCAACACGGGGATGGGCCTGGAGATGCAGGATACAAGGATGGCCACTCTTCCCCGGAGCGACATGAGCACCCCAGTCTTGCTGCCGGTTCACCCACACACCTTTCCCGGTGAGCCCATCGACCCCCCCACTCGCCCTGGGTGATCTCAAGCTGCTCTCTTTATACGTTCGGGGCCTGAACTCCCCAAACAAACGCAAACAAATCTGGCGGTACGTGTTGCAACAGGACCCAGATGTCTTAATGCTCCAAGAGACTCACCTGGTAAAGGCTGATCTTCACCGCATGACACATCCAAAATACTCCAGGCGACATTGGGCATACTCCTCCTCCAAAACCCTAGGAGTGGGCATCCTATGCAAAGCCACCTTTTATACCTCTGTAGTTAAAGAGACCCGGGACAAGGAGGGGCGCATCCTATCTCTTCAACTACTCCGGGGACAGCGGTCGCTAACACTGCTTAATATATAAGCCCCCAACACCTCCCGAGATGCATTCATTAGAAGCATTTTACAAGAACAACTGGGGGTGGGGGTAGAAGGAGATGTCATAGTCTGTGGGAATTTCAACCTGGTCTGGGACCCCTCTCTAGATGAGAAGCTCCACGACATACCAGAACACGGGCGCAATGTCTGCGAATCTTAAAAGGTATACCGAAGGCTACGGGTTGACTGATGCGTGGCGATATAGGCACCTCGGTGTGAGGGATTATTCCTTCTACTCACAGGTTCACGCTTCCTATTCCCGCATAGACTATGCTTTTGTCACATCTTCCATCCTGCGCAGCATTCACATAGTAGAGCTCTCAGATATCTCTATATCTGATCACGCGCTCTTAGCTCTCACCTGGGATGCCGGTACCCGTCATGAACACACCCAGCACTGGTGCCTGCCCCCACACCTGCTGGGCGACCCAGTGGTGTAGCAGAGATACGCAAGGGCATTGAAGAATACTTTCGTTTCAACGCCCTGCCCAAAATCTCTTTACATACGCTTTGGGACGGCTTTAAATCTGCTATCAGGGGCACAATCACAACAATAGCAATAGCCCTAGGACGGGAAGCGCAGTTGGTAGAAACTAAACTCACTGCGGAGATCAAGTAGCTGGAATGCTTGGATAAGGCGGCTTCCATCTGAAGATCCAAGAGACAGCTGGCCATACTATGCAGCCAACTGCGTGCCCAATGCCCGGGCAGGGCTGAGCGCGCCCTTCTGTCCCTACGTCAAAGATACTATGAGGGGGGGTGACAAAATGGGGAAACTCTTGGCGCGTAAACTACGCCACCAGTGCACTAAGTCCCATATCGCTAAACTGCAAGTAGGCAACATGGGATGGGTGACAGAGGAAAGGGATAAACTGGAGGCCTTTTGAGCCTATTACCAACAATTGTATTCTTGTGAGGAGCCCTCCCCTACACGGCTTCACACATACCTTACAGACTGCGACTGGGAGCACTTGCCCCCACACCACGCAGCCCTCCTGGACAACCCTATCACTGCAGAAGAACTGCGCGATGCAGTCCGAACCCTTCCCCTTGGCAAGGCCCCTGGGCCCGATGGGCTACTGGTACTCTTATAGCCCTGTTCCTTCCCCAGCTTCAGGAACACCTCCTACATTTGTTCAACTCCTTATCACAAGACACTGGACTCACCCCCACAATGGCAAAGGCGGAGATCTCACTCAACCCCAAGGTGGGGAAAAACCCTGCACAATGCTCCTCATACCGCCCTAAAGCCCTTCTTAACATGGATGCCAAACTTTTCACCAAAATCCTTGCAACACGTCTTGATCAGTATCTACCCGGCCTCATCAATCCCGACCAAGTGGGGTTTATCTGCCAGCGACAGGGGCCCGATAATGTACGGCGCATTTCCCATTTAATAGAGAAAGTCTGCAGACTTGACATACCCGCTTGCCTTCTCTCGCAAGATGCAGAGAAGGCATTTGATAGGGTGGACTGAACTTACCTCCGAGCGGTGCTTCACAAGATTGGTCTGGGGCAGGCCTTTAGCTCCAAAATCATGGCGTTATATGTAGCTCCGACCATGAGCCTGATCCCCCTGAGTCACGGCACGCGGCAGGGTTGCCCGCTCTCACCCTTGCTCTTTGCCTTCACAGTAGAACCGCTGGCTATTCGCATACGGGCCTCGGAAGGGATCAAGGGAATCTCCTTTGGGGGGCAGGAGCATAAGATCAATCTATTTGCAGATGATATCCTCCATACCCTTGCTCAGCCTGTTTTCTCACTCCCCAATGTCATAGAAAACTTGCAGACCTTTGCAGCTGTCTCTGGCACCTAGATCTATATGACTAAGTTGTTCGTCCTCAATCTTGCCCTTCCGATCATGGAGGCAAAGGCACTACAGGGCGTTACCCCCTTCAAGTGGTCTTCAGACTCCATCAAGTACTTGGTCCTCCATATCATCCCTACTCTCTCAACGTGGTCCCAAGCTAATTGGTCCCCCTTTCGCCGCTCGATTCTGGCGGACCTGCAGAGGTGGAAACCCCTCTGTATCTCCTGGCTGGGGTGTATCAACACTATCAAAATGAACATACTCCCACAGGTTCTATACGTTTTCCAAACATTGCCTACATCGATCCCACAGGAGAACATTCAACGCCTCCAGAAAGATCTACGCACTTTTATATGGAATGGGAAGCCTCTCCGCATAGCTCACTTGTTACTGATGGGGCCGCGTGATAGGGGGGGCTGGAAAGCCCAAACCTGTTGGAATACTACTGGGAAGCAGTATATCTCCGAGTGGGTGGTGCGTGAAAGTGAGAAGCACTGGTTCCACATGGACCGGGCCCTGGGGGACCTTGCCTGGCTGCCCAAACGAGCCCGCCCGCCATTGCCTATGTGGCAGCCCCGACCAGGATGGTATTAGATATCTGGGATAGAATTGCCCTGAAGAGGGGACTCACCTCATTCCCATCCCCCAACACTTCCCTTACACGTAACCCAGCCTTCCCCCCGGGCCGGCTGACCCTCGCTTTCCTCAACTGGGCGGATTGTTTTTGGGAGGCACCATGAAGTCTTTTGAGGACTGCAGGGCAGAATTTGCTCTCCCGACCACTGCTCGACACCAATACCTTCAGTTGCGGCATTGGGCAACACATCCTGGGATATACGCAGCGGCAACGCACTCCCTCACCCCTTTCGAGAAGCTAGTATGTGTCTTTGATGGCACCAAAGGGTTGATCTCCAGAACCTATCAGGTGCTCCAACATTCAACCCCAGATCCCACGCATAATTACCAGGCTGCATGGCACGACGCTACCCCAGGGGGGATAAACACTAAGCAATTGGAAACACTATGGCGTGATATCCCCAAAACTTATCGCAGTCTCGCAGCGCGTGAATCAGCGTATAAATTGATGTTCCGATGGTACCACACACCCGCCCGTCTGGCAGCTATTTACCACAGGTCTCTAACATATGCTGGCGCTGTGGACAGGAGGGAGGCACCCTCTGCCACATCTGGTGGTCCTGCAAGGTGATTACAACTTTTTGGAAAGAGGTATTGGGCCACATCAAGGGTATTTTGGGCATCCCGCTCCCACCCCTGCCCCACACAATCGTCTTAGGCATATGCCCCCCGTCATTGCTGCTATGACACACGCTGATTGGACACTGGCGAATAACTTGCATCCAACAGAATAATTCCTCGCTAGGCTACATCCCCGATTGTCGAAAGTTGGACAGGTAACACCTCTCAACATGGATCAAACCCAGAACAATTTCCAACCAGTGACAAACCTAAAATTTCTAGTAAAATATTCTTAAGTTGCATCTCAATCCAACCAACAAAATACATTGACTACAACTTTCTAGGCTATTTTCAATCAGTGTTAGAGCTGGATGTAGCATTAAAGCAGCCATTATACAAATCATGGATAACGCTCTTCACCTCCTGCATGAAGAGGCCCGTGATTTCTCATTCTTGTCAACGTATCTGTGGTGTTAGACACTATTGATCACAACATCCTACTTAACACCTTCGAGAAGAGGATGGAGATAAATGGTACTTTCCTAGGCTGGTTTTCCTCATACCTGAATAGCAGCTTGCAGCAAACGAAAATAAACAAATAACTACTGTAAGGAATTGGGGTGTCGCTTGAGGGCAGTGGGAACCCACCTCAAATAATAATCAGTCTTTGTCAGGGTAAACAACAAAAGTCATGAAATAAACCTGTGCTTAACCCGCTGGTAGCTTGGTACAAAAAAACAGTCAGGCTTAATGTAGAGGTAATGTGTAAAGTATATATGAAGCACTCATACGGCAGTAAAGTGTAAACACAACACAAGAAGAATCCCAAACCAATTTAGAAACAGAGAGTCAATTAATAATAATACAATGACACCAAAATGGCAAAATGCCAATAAGCAGAACCGGAGATATGAATTTCTAAAGTTTGAATTAAAAGTAGCATCAAAAGAGTGCCAACTGTGGTTATTTGTTCACAGTAGACTGGGTCAAAGTCAAAGGTTAAGCCAAACTCGATGAAACGTGGGTCTGATACAGGGAGCAGGCTCATCGCAGTGTAAAGTTTACCTTCTGACTTTTATGGAGAAAAAGTGGGCGTTGGTGGGCCAAGCTGCAAACTGGTTCCAAAGTGGGGCTCGACAATGGTGGGTTACTGAAGAGAGGGGTCCTGGTGCAGTTGTCAATGAGAGTGGAAGGGTCCAGGTGTGCAAAGTCCGAAATCTGTCCCCAGTATGGCCTCAACATCGATAGTTTCCCGCTCGCCATCAGTGCCGATGAAGCCCCCTATGTTCAGACTTAGAAACTTTTCAGGAAGTCAGATCTATATCAGCGTTGCAAACTAGCAAGCTGAGACTGATGGGCGATCTAACGTTGATGGCTGCAGCTTCAACGCCGATCCCGGTCTCTATCAGTTCTCCAGGCAAAAGGTTTCCAAGACCCATATCTTAAATTCTGGAGACAGAAGAAGTACACTCAATCACCAGCCAAGGGTCCAGGACAGGGAAGGGGGCACCATTTAGGAGTTAGGTCTCACTCCAACTGTGGCCAGAGTCAGGGTCCACTTGGTACTGGTCAGTTGGGCAGTTGCAGAGAAGGTGCCTCTAGAAGCTTGTTTTGCCCCTTTATCTCAAACAGGAGGTCCACCAACTGATCCGTGGAGTCACTTCTGGCGCCCTGATTTCAAGGCAAGCAGGTCCAGTCGTTCTTCAGTTTCTTCCGAGATCAGGCTAGATCTTTTTCTGATTCTTCACAGGTCCAGGAGTGTTCTGAGGAGAGGTATGTGGGGCCCACTTTTATGCCCTGTGCCAAGCTGTGGGTGGAGGGTAAGCCTTTGCCTACCCGCTAAACAAGTTCTGGTCAATTCCTCTACTTCCACTGGGTTAGGTGCCAGCCTGACTAGAAAGACACAAATGAGGCAGGTCTAGGTGTAAGCTTCATCTGCCAGTGACAAGGTAGACATCATTTGAAGCTCAGGAGGGGCTGGTAACAGCCCTCCAGGCCATTCTGTTAAAGGAGGAATCTCCCTCCCCACTCTCAGGACTCTTTGTCCACTGTCTCACCACACGGACCCATAAGGGGTTAGTTCACACCTGGACACATTTTGTTTTTCGGCAGAAAAATTACAACTTTCTAAAAGTGTGATTTCCCAACTATTAATACAAAAACCTACTTGACAAAAAATTGGATTTTAAATCACTAAAAAAGAGTCCTTGAACATTTTCTTACATACTCATAAACTGTATTTAGCAATTATTAAATGTAATAGTGTGAACCCGTGTTAGCCTGTGGAAGAGGCAGCCTTGTACAGTGTAAAACGATTTTGGAGGTTTTTCACTTCCAGGACATGTAAACATTAAATATTATGCACTCTGCCCTTTGGGCATTTATGGCACACCTTAGGGGTGACTTATAAGTATTAAAAAGGAAGGTTTGGCCTGGCAAAAGGGTTATTTTGCCAGGTTGAAATGACAATTTAAAACTGCCCACCCAGGCTGCAGGGGCAGGCCTGGAGTCAGTGCCTTTTACAGTACTGCTTTAGTGGGTGGCACAATGAGTGCTACAGCTCACTAGTGGCTATAATTTACCAGCTGTTGGGTACAGGTAGTACCATATACTATGCATGTATATGTTAATTAAATGTGCCAATTAGGTGTATACCAATTTTGACATGTTTGAAAGGGAGTGCAAAATTACTTTACCGATAGTTAGCAGTGGTAAAATGCACAGAGTCCTATGGCCAACAAAAAAATGTATTCAGCTACAAAAGGAAACAAGCATTGAAAATGCAATAGGTCTCGCCTTTGATTAAGTTAAAGCAATTTGCTTTGCTTATGGTATTGTATTCTAGCTTTGCTTATTTTTTGACCTTACTTCAGACGGGTTCATTTTGATATATTGCGGTTTAAGGGGCCCGCCGACTTACTGGTGTTCTCTTTCCTCTAATGCACCTTCTTTCCTGTTATATTTTCGGAGCTGGGATGGGAGCAGTGGCTTAAGAAATTCAAACATCGTTCTGGGGGGAGAGGGCTGGCAGAAGAGGAGAGGTGTGCTTTGAGCTCAGAAGCCATTGTTCCCCCATTTCAAAGGGGGAAACTGCCCCCTCCTCGTCCTTTTGATTGATGACGCTCGTGAATAAGTGGGTAGTGCGGAGTGACAGTCCCTGAATGGTCCTATTGCAAATAAAGATGCCCGTGGAAGGCAGGGGCTGGCACTGGGGAGTGTGAAGGAGATGGGCTCGCTGGCACTCACCAAGCGCCCAGATAAAGGCGGCCGGCACAATAGCACCTTCTCTGGGGGGACCGACAGCCTTTACAGCACTCCTGGCATCGTATCCTGCTGGGGGAGCCTGCCCTCTCCTCGTCAGCCCCTCGGCCGCTTTTCTTTTCCTCCCCCAGCAGTTTACTTTGAAAGCAACAATAAATTCCTGAAGACGGGCAGTGAATAACAACACAGCGCTTTGAAAGACAGAGGGGAAAAATACAGTTTGCTCTGTCCTCCTACAGATCAGAGAGCAGGAAAGTCGCCGAGCTGGGGGGGGGGGCAGAGCCCCTCGCATCTCCCATGCACGGAGCAAGAGTGAAAGTAGCAGAAACAACACTAGGAAAGTAGGAAGCGACTCCCCCGTGGGTGGGAAATATTATGAAAAATGTCAAAATGTTCCCTGTTTGCAGCATCACTTAAAAAGAAATATGCTCCAGAAGAAAGGGGTCAGGCATGTCCTCAACTAAATATGTTTCAAACTTCTAGGTGTCCTGTTGCCCCGGAACCTGTATAAAGCAAATGAAAATAAAAAAATCATAGAGCGGCAGGAGCATCTTTCACTCTAGGTGGACCCCTCGCAAGTGGCTCTTCGTCGCCGTCTCCCCTGTACCTGTGAAGATCAAGGGGTCTGGGTCACACTTCTGCACTGAAGCCAAATTGTCAGGATGAGGAGGCAAAGTGTGAGCCCTTAGCTAATCAGCGCCCGCCCTCTGCAGACGGGACAGTCTCCTGGCCTACCAATCAGGAGCCGGCAGCCCCGAGGAAGCTCTGAGTGGAAGAACTAATAAATACTCCGGAGCGGAGCCCCCCCTCATTCTGCACCAACCACGCCAACGCAACTCCAACCCCCGGTTCTGGGATTGGTGGGTTGCTGGTATGTTTGGTATGGTTTAGAGGCAGGTTATTTCTCAGAGTGGCCGGTACGTTTGGAATAGACTAATGCATTTAGAGATAATTATAACTCCTTGTTTTGTATAGCACTATTATTTAATATTGCATTGTCCAGCATCTTACTTCATTCTGTATAACAAAATTGTATGAAATATGTTGCATTTTTTTTTTCTAATGTACTTTTATGGCCGATATAAAGATATTTTGAATTGAATTGTATAGCACTATATACCACACTTGTGCTGCTTCTAAGCGCTGTAAATAACAGATGCTACTATTACACAGTTAATGGTTCATATTTGATATTGGCAGGTCTTGGATAGACCCTTTATGGGCCTGTGGACGCACGTGCTGAAGGACATAGCCATTTGTTTAGTTCTGCTGGGGTGTACCGTAGCCCACTGCTTGCCGTCTGGTGGCTCTTATGTTTTGAGGCACCCTTGCCCATGCAATTATAGAAATTTCTCAACAAAAATGATTACAAATAATTCTGCGGAAAATGCGGCAAAAGCCACATTCTCACTCAAACATGCCGTTTGGTCAAAGTTTGATAGGACCAGCACTTAGTGCCACCTGCATGGTTTTCTAAACACTATAAATAACTGGTGTTAGTGTCAGTCTGTGCATGACTCTGCCCCAGCCCTGCCAACCTTCTATTAAACCTTTAGAATCCTCAAATGCCAGCTGTCCTCCGTCTCTGTGTTTCTTCAACGACGGACTGAGGCCAGGACCTCGCCACACAAATACCGGCCCCAGCATGACCCTTCCCTGCCCCCATTTCTTATGACCAGCCTGAGCGTTTTATGTTCAGGGGGTCTGGTGGTCAGGGGTGTTAGCGCCACTTAACGCACCCAAAAATAGAAGCCGGTCACCCTGTGAAAGAACCCAAGGCCGCTCACATGTGACAGTCGCACATGCCAAGACTCGGGGCGTCTGGGGGTTCAGACGAGGATAAGCTGTGTGTCTGGGTAAACAAGCCTCACGAGAGAAGCATGGGAAAGGTGTTGCCTGCTTTGGATACATTTTGGCTGTAAAACCAGGTGACACGTGGTCAAATATCGGAATCTCCACTTGACCAAACTGTGTGAACTTGGGCAAGCGAGTTTCCTGATCTTCCCAAATCCATAGCCCTTAAAATCTCCACAGTTTCAAATTCCTCTTTGGAAAATGCATGTTTACATTGAAAGAGAGCAGTTTCATGCCAGCGAGCTTTGTACAGTCGAACGAAAAACAACTGAAGCACGGCTGTCAAATTCTTGGTGCCCAACACGGCAGCCTGGGTTGGGGTTCAGTGAGCTATGCCCTCTGCAGAAACCTCAGGTATCCCCAAATCGGGTGTGGCCAGTTTATCGTTTAACCCCCCCAAAAAAGAAAAATGCAAGGGGTTCTGGCAAGTTTATCTGATGGTGCTTCAAGAAGTAAATATAAAAAAAAATGAAACTGCAAAGTGTGCTGTCCAGCACTGCCTCTGGCCACGCCCACCACATCCTGTTTTTGTGATCAGGTCTCGACCGGGCAACGCACACCAGCTGTTCAATGTACAAACCCTGACGTTTGAAAGCGTCTGCTACAACAAAAATGTTATGTGTACCGCTCTGTGTTGCTACTTGGATGAGTTATTAATATTGAAAGGGCCCCTCAAAATCTAAAACTCATGAGTTCTGGTGACGTTATCTAAACTAAAAGCCCCCTACGCTTTCCGCCAAGTCTAAACAATGAACAAACGCTGCAACCACACAAAACCTAGCACACCCTGTCAACCAAAACTTCCCGCAGTTTGATTGCTTCCCCAGATCTGAAGGTAAGGGCGCCCGAATAGAACAAGTGCTCAAAGTGCCATGACAATGGTGGTTGGCGCTTTACAAATGTGAATAAGGTAACACAAAGATGCAGCGCACTGAAGCACAGACCCCGTCCCAATAGTTTAATAAATTCTGTCCTCCTACAGTAGCTGCCGCACTCTAGTGGCTTCTCTGCGCTGTAACTAACAGACACCAATCCTCGAAGCATGGATACTGATTTCATCGACTTTGAAATGATGAAATGCCGAGTTAACCTTAAAATTCAAAACTGCGACCAGCAGGTTGTACACACCTCTCTCTTCAGCGAATGCATTAACCCACTGAGCTAGTTTGCCGCGCTGCACGGACCCAGTGCACTGGCATGACCCTGGCTCTACAGGTCACCGTCAGGACCCCCCTCCTTACACGAAGACAGCACCTCCCTCTTCTGGTAAGAAAACTGCGATTTCAGCTACCCATCTGTATAAGCAGAATGAATGAATAAGTGTAGACCCTTATGTAGCGCCCCAATGTGAACTGAATCGCTTCTAGGCACCTCCTAGTTGTAAGAAACTGGACTGCACACTGCTTCCCTATACACTGAGCCCAGTCTGCAGGTGGATGAACAGACAACATATGTATGCTTCATAGCGCTTCGAACTGAATTGCCCGCCTTTAGACGCTTCATGCATCATTCTGGATAATAAAGCGATGGAAACAGCACGGACTGCAGATCAAGACGTTTCCTGACAGGAGGTTCCCCTAAAGGTTAGCTGGGCTGGGCAGAGCCAGTCACATGTAGTGGCTGCTCGGATAAACAACAAAAAAAACAACATGCACGCGACAGCAGCGCAAGGCGTCTGACTGACTGAAAGCAGGACTGTCTTCCTTTCACGCTCATTTGTCAACGATAAAATATTCCGCTCCAAACGTTCGTAGGCGCGAGTGGCATTTAAAACGAACACATAGCGCATAACACGGCCTGTCCATATTGTGGATGCAGGAGGGAACTCACGGAAAGGATCGTGGGAACTGGGACTGACTTTGCGAGGTCTGCAAAAAGAACAACGCTTGTCAGTAAACAGATGACTGTGCAAACGCACGCAATAGTAAACTAGTCTCTACTCACCAGGTAAACCACAAACTCTAGCCCGTGTGTATTCCAGCCAATGTGTCACCGTTACAGGGGGCAACATCTGCATCTTAGATCATGCAAAAGCATGCTTTTGTTTTTCATGGTGTGAGCTTTCAGTCAGGCACTTCAATGGGTCAAGCAAAGTGTACACACTGCTCTCTGCAACCGAAAGTAATGCACTTGAGGGAACATCTGGTCTTCGGTTAAGCCCTATCAGGATGCTTCGAATTATAGCAGCAAAAAAAACAAGACAAGAAAGGAGCCAGATTGCAGGGAGGGGGGGGGGGCAACAGGAGAGTCTCCAGTTACAGACGCAGGCTACAGCGTGAGAAACAGATGGCACACTGCACTTCAAAGAAGTGCAAACAGAGCGGAATTAAACTGTAGTTAGTCGCCGCTGAAGCGGGACTACACGGAAGTTAACAAATGACCGACAGCCAACAGAAACACACATAACAACAACAGTACCACACTTAAACCAATAGGAAGCGCAGAAACAGACTACATAAACTTTAAGCCAACATACAGATTACTTTAGGTCTCGCTGAGACAGCGCATGCAGTGCATGTGCTGCCAACGCGAGACCTAAAAACCTGCCTAACCCTGCAGAAAGGGCAAGTTTCCAACAACTATCAAACCTGGCTTTGGACAATTAAGGGGTCCAGCAAAGGTCAATACTATCCCCAAACCTGTATGACCCATACAAGGGACTGTTAACTTCTATCTTATAACAATGTAATCACTCATACCATCTATATGCAGATGACTTTCAACTTTATCTGAAAGTCTCTTCCAAAGATGACATGATTCCTCAAGGCATTACCCTAAGGACAGTCAAGCATGTTTATGCTCCAAACACCTGATGTTAAACCCAATGAAAAAAGAATTCCTCCTTACGTCCCTCCCTCCAAGTTGAACTCTGGTCGAAGACTGGCTAGACTCACTATCTCCAATAGAGTTCTTACACAAGAGGAGACTAGTGTTTTGGAAAAAGGATTAGGATACGCCATCACTTCCCCCGTAGATAGGTATAATTTGGAAAGAGATGTCCAAAACTTTTTTAGAAAGATATGACTGAATTGCTTTTTCGAGGGAAAAGATAAAATTCCTACGATAAACAAATCAGGCCTGAAGCCCAAATCAACGTGGACTCCACCATTACAATTAGTCCACAAAGACATTGAAATTTTTGAAAGAGTAGTTGAGAAAAGTATAAACGATCTGTTGGATAAAAAAGTTTGGATGAATAAAAATCTGACAGCTAGACAACATATAGCACTGTCTAATTTGGAATTGTGCCAAGATATAACTATTAAACCCGCCGACAAAGGCGGGGGTATTGTGATGTTCAATACCGATGACTATAACACAAAAATGATGTCCCTCCTGAATAATACACAACACTACCAGAGATCAAATAGAGATGAGTGGGACGTCTTAATTCGAATAGTCACCAGACTTTTATCGTTAGCTAAGGAAGATGAAGTTATCTGCCAGGACGAATTTAATTTTTTAAACAATAAACATCCTATAATACCTGCCCTATATGGGCTCCCAAAAATTCATAAAAATATTAATGATCCACCCATGAGACCTATTGTATCCAGTATTGATTCCCTCACTGAGCCATTGAGCAAGTATGTGGATATTTTTTACAACCGCTAGTCGTCCAACAACAAGCATATATAAAAGATACGACGGCAATGATTAGTAAAATTGAGAATCTTCCTTTCAATACCGAGACCCAATGGCTTGTGACACTTGACATAGAAGCTTTATATTCCAACATTCCTCAAGAGGCTACTATTCAAATGATAAAAGATATTATGTGCAATGATGAGGGAGATCTCACGACGCACACAATTTTTATTATTGAATGTGTGGAAATCATTCTTAAGAATAATATTTTTTTATTTCAAACTGATTTTTTTAAACAAATAAAGGGGACCAGCATGGGAGCGACTTGTGCTCCCAGTTTGGCGGGTCTGTATGTCAGTAAGTTTGAGGAAAGGCACATTTTTAACCCAATAGCACCATTTTATGAAAATATTACGGCTTGGTCACGCTATATTGATGATATTTTTTTATTTGGACAGGCAATGAAGACACACTTTTAGCTTTTATTGATTGGCTTAATCTAGGAGACGAGAACCTTCGTTTCACGTCCTCCATCAATAAACAAAGCTGCGATTTTCTAGATATTAAAATTAAAAATTCGAATAATCGACTTCAAGTGGAATTATTCACGAAGGCCACAGATAAAAATACGATTTTACATTATAAGAGCAATCATCCAGCGTGTCAAAAGAGAATATCCCATTCGGGCAATTTCTCAGGATCAGACGTAATTGTAGTGAGATTAAAGACTACGATATCCATGCAGATAGACTATCAAGGAAATTGGCTGATAGAGGATACCCTAGGAGGATTATTAGACAAGCTTACAAGCGTGCCAAATATTACAATAGGGATTGCTTTTTTGATAATACAACTACTAAACAAGAGGTTCGCCAATTACCCATGATTTTCGTGACGAATTTTAGTGATATTAGTAATAAAGTAAAAATATTATTAATAGAAATTGGCACCTATTAAATAGACAGGGGAAACCAAAATTGGCTAAACCTATGTTCTCATTTCGCAGAAACAGAACGATTAGAAATAGTCTTGTACACACATATAAGAACGTTAGTACGAATAAACAACTTAGTATTACCAATGCCCCGCTACCGGTAGGAACTTTTCCGTGTAGCACCTGTAATAATTGTAGCAATGTTATGAGAGGCACGAGTGTGGAACATAATAAGGTTACTCATAGATTCAAAAATATGACAAACTGTCGATCTAAGAACCTTATTTATTTGATCCTATGCCCATGCAATCTTGGGTACATAGGAGAAACATCAAGAGAAATTAGGATTAGGATCAATGAACACAAATCGGCTATCCGCACTTGTAAGAAAAATGCCCCCTTGTAGAACACTGGATAGAGAAAGGGCATACTATCGACCACCTTAGGTGGTGCGTGATAGAGTCTATTCAAACAAATATACGGGGTGGTGACACAACAATTAAACGTAGAAAACGAGAACAATTCTATATGTCGAAATTTCAGACATTTAGATTGGGCCTAAACAGCAAAGAAGAGTGGGAGAAATTGATTTAATATGAGACCATCTATATTAGACTCTGTGTGAGAGTTTTAGTATCAATATCCTTCAGAGTATGGTTCTCCAATGAAATGATTTAGGAATCCTAACAAATTGAATTTGATAATGGCAGCTTTTTTATATATAATAATAGTTTGACTGTTGGGTACGTATAAAGCCCGTTCATTGTACACACAGTATATAAATCTTTTTGGCAGTTTTAGCGCCTATATTATATATTATATATTATATAGTATAAGATGGCCGCCGGTCTTTAATGGACCCCGCGGAAAAGTCCTAGTATCCATATCCCTTAGAGGATGGTTTGTTTTAGTTAGTAATCCTTTTATTTGGTAATTTTTATATATTGAACTTGACTACGTGTGCGTTATATAGCATAACAAATTGAACATAAGGTACGTATTAAGACTGCTTATTGTTCTTTTTGGGCAATCTTTACGAGTAAATTATAAATTATACATTACAAGATGGCCGCCGGTATTTGACGGTGTTTCACCCATCCAGATTTGACAGACCGATTATCTTCGGACGCTCGTTAATAGTATACGAGGTTATAGGAGGTAAAATATGATATATTCTTACAATTGTATTACCCCTATTGGATTTTAGTTTATTTTTAGTTTATTTTTACCTTGAGAACACCTCGGTGTTTGAATTTTGAATTTTGAAATAACACGAAGAATCCAAAGACTAAATAAATGGTAGGCATCTAAGAGGGACTTTGGAAAAATATGGGTTTTTCGGGACGTCAATTCTGTTATCAAAACAGTGAGAGACGAGTCATATTATAGAACAGACTCACAATAGACACAAATAACTGTCTACATGGCCACTAGAAGATGGCCGCTTTGGAAAGAGAGATAGGTCCCCGCCCATAAACATTTTTTAACTCCTTCTTTTGTTAATTGTACCACATGACTGTGGGAATAGTATTTAAAGACTCAACCCGGAAGGAGTGGATCATTGTATCCTGACCCGGAAATCGTTTACATAGGAGCAAGGAGGCCAAACTTTCGGTTCCAAGTAAGTCTAAATGCGATAGTATAGACGACTTTTTAAAGGTCTTTTAAACTTTTTTAAAAAGGGTGTAAAAACTGAAAGGCGTAAAACGAGGTAATATTGATAGTCTCACTCTGACGATGTATAGCTACATCCTCGAAAGAGAGAGGGTTATGGCCATTATTTTTATTATTTTTATTAAGTAATTTGGAGGAGGGCCCCCATAGAGACTAGGAGAATGGAGAGGACCCGACATAGAGAATAGATATGTAAAATGGACATCGAAACCTTAGAAATTGTCTATTATGATGAGGAAACATACGGATAATATCCGGGATATTCACGGAGTTGTTTAACAAATTGCTCTAATAAATTGTTCTTTCCATTAGAATGGAGAATGCACATTGATTCAGTTCTTTATACATTTTATCCACACAGAATGTCTGACTGAAGTTGCGCAATCAAGGGCAGCAACATAACCAGCACCTTCTCCTGTAGAAACAAAGAGGATTAAATGAGTAGAAGAGCCCGATGACGGCCTATCCTCCTGGTGTTTTTTGCTGACTTTTAATAGGTATAATAGATATTTGTGAATAAAGTGTAGTGATACAAGATAGATGCTTTATGAGAATAGTTTTTCCAGAGAGTTAAAACCCCTTTTTTTATTTGTTTGATTTGAAGGGAAATTGACGATAAGATTTATTGGTGGCTCCTATGAAATGCGACTCAATAAAAAGGAATAGTACCACATAAAAAGGTATGCCATCCTAGATGTTCTTTATATATATATTAATCTGTTAGCAAACTTATGGCGCAATTTTGGCCCCTGTTTGTCTTCTTCTTTTTCTTATAATAAGAGGAAGTGCTAAATATTTCTTTCATTTATCTATACACTATTTGTATTATTTTAGGTCACTCCTTGTTTCCAATCAGGAAAAGTGGTTCCCATCTATAGAGAATAAGGGATCTACCACTTTTTGATATCGATAATAGGTAGGTCATTAGCATAATGTGTGGGCCCATGTGCTGTGTTTTAAATGTGACAAATGTAAGAGGGAGAGGTATTGTGTGAAATTCGTAAATGCTGTAAGCCACGTGTAGGTGGTTTATTACAATACACGTAACTTGAGAATCATAATTTGATTGTGTAACAAATTATATGACATGACAATTAATGGATTAATGTGGTAATATGTGGACAATAGAATAGAAAAGTTAACCTGACACATATTTTTGTGTATTTAATTCGTAGAAAACTCTGTCCTGAAGAAGGTGATCAATCAGCATTTCACCGAAACGCTGCGTCGACTTTTATGTAGTTTTCTGATGTGTAATTATTTTGTAAATTTTTTTTTGTATGTATTAATTGAAAAACCAATTTTTAATGACTTTTTTAAAGATTTGTTAATCATGTTTTTTAAAAACAGAATGTATGAATAAAATCGATTTTGTATATTTTAACATTGTGTTGGGATTATTGTCTAGTTGATTCTCAAGTGTCATCGAAACAATTGGCAAAGGGTACTATTGGGCGTGCTATTTAGGAGTATACTCATTGTGGATGGTTTTGCCTTGAGGTCTTTTGCACATTGGGAATACAGTATTTGGTCCACACATTTTTATGAGGGACTTGTTGTTTGGAGATTGTTATTACCCTGTCCCTATTTTTAATAGGGTGGCTCTTGTTGTTACATTTGCACTTTGCACAGCTGGTTAGCTGGGAGCTTTTTGTACACTGCACATTAGCAGTTTGTGATATAACATTACGAAATGGATGGTTTAAAAACATATGGTTTTACAGAGGACCAATTTAAGAAAATAATCAATGGTACCTCTAAAGACATAACCTCCATTACCATTTCTAACAGTGACGAGGAACAATGGAAGATCCTCTGGAATTTTAAAAAAAGGCAACAAGAACTGAACTTCACGCCGATTTTCTGATCGAATATTGTAAGAAAGGTATAATCCCCAAAGGTCTTCAAGTAAATAATGAACCTGGAGTTTTCATTAAGAATAGGAGATTTTTAGAAAATTGGACATTTATTGCAAATAGGTGCAGTCGCGATTGGATGCTCTTAATAATAGAGACAGCACAGGAGGTTTTAATCATAGAAAAAAAAGAGATAGAGGAAATGGAATTAAAACTTAGGGAAAACACCTCGTTGGAAGAGGCCAAAAAGAAACTTGAGGAAATCCAACAAGATGTTTCAGAGTATAGAGAGTATCTTTTAAACAAAAAAGCTAATAAATTACGCAATGACATCTCTAGATACAACATGGAACAGGTCTATCCGTATTTGCAAAAAGATTTTTATGAAAGGCCGAGAGAAGAGTTGTATAACAATAAAAGAAATTGGATACAACCAAGAAAAACTAATCCACGGAAGAGAGTGATGTTTTTTGACACGTCATATACGAGTTCAGAGTCAGAAAATGAACAATTTAAAGATGATTATACCACTAGCAATAGGGAAGCCATTGCGGGCACGAGTAGAGACACTCTTTCTTTTTTAGACAAAAGACCAACCAACCGTGGTCAGAGCAGGGGCAGGACCAGAGGAAGGGGCTTTTTACCCCGAATCCGGCACAGAATCGCCCATACACAAGGAGCCAGAAACATTGGGACTAATTGAAAAGGCACCCATCATTAATCTCTCCAATAGAGTTCTTACACAAGAGGAGACTAGTGTTTTGGAAAAAGGATTAGGATACGCCATCACTTCCCCCGTAGATAGGTATAATTTGGAAAGAGATGTCCAAAACTTTTTAGAAAGATACGACTGAATTGCTTTTTCGAGGGAAAAGATAAAATTCCTACGATAAACAAATCAGGCCTGAAGCCCAAATCAACGTGGACTCCACCATTACAATTAGTCCACAAAGACATTGACATTTTTGAAAGAGTAGTTGAGAAAAGTATAAACGATCTGTTGGATAAAAAAGTTTGGATGAATAAAAATCTGACAGCTAGACAACATATAGCACTGTCTAATTTGGAATTGTGCCAAGATATAACTATTAAACCCGCCGACAAAGGCGGGGGTATTGTGATGTTCAATACCGATGACTATAACACAAAAATGATGTCCCTCCTGAATAATACACAACACTACCAGAGATCAAATAGAGATGAGTGGGACGTCTTAATTCGAATAGTCACCAGACTTTTATCGTTAGCTAAGGAAGATGAAGTTATCTGCCAGGACGAATTTAATTTTTTAAACAATAAACATCCTATAATACCTGCCCTATATGGGCTCCCAAAAATTCATAAAAATATTAATGATCCACCCATGAGACCTATTGTATCCAGTATTGATTCCCTCACTGAGCCATTGAGCAAGTATGTGGATATTTTTTTACAACCGCTAGTCGTCCAACAACAAGCATATATAAAAGATACGACGGCAATGATTAGTAAAATTGAGAATCTTCCTTTCAATACCGAGACCCAATGGCTTGTGACACTTGACATAGAAGCTTTATATTCCAACATTCCTCAAGAGGCTACTATTCAAATGATAAAAGATATTATGTGCAATGATGAGGGAGATCTCACGACGCACACAATTTTTATTATTGAATGTGTGGAAATCATTCTTAAGAATAATATTTTTTATTTCAAACTGATTTTTTTAAACAAATAAAGGGGACCAGCATGGGAGCGACTTGTGCTCCCAGTTTGGCGGGTCTGTATGTCAGTAAGTTTGAGGAAAGGCACATTTTTAACCCAATAGCACCATTTTATGAAAATATTACGGCTTGGTCACGCTATATTGATGATATTTTTTTATTTGGACAGGCAATGAAGACACACTTTTAGCTTTTATTGATTGGCTTAATCTAGGAGACGAGAACCTTCGTTTCACGTCCTCCATCAATAAACAAAGCTGCGATTTTCTAGATATTAAAATTAAAAATTCGAATAATCGACTTCAAGTGGAATTATTCACGAAGGCCACAGATAAAAATACGATTTTACATTATAAGAGCAATCATCCAGCGTGTCAAAAAGAGAATATCCCATTCGGGCAATTTCTCAGGATCAGACGTAATTGTAGTGAGATTAAAGACTACGATATCCATGCAGATAGACTATCAAGGAAATTGGCTGATAGAGGATACCCTAGGAGGATTATTAGACAAGCTTACAAGCGTGCCAAATATTACAATAGGGATTGCTTTTTTGATAATACAACTACTAAACAAGAGGTTCGCCAATTACCCATGATTTTCGTGACGAATTTTAGTGATATTAGTAATAAAGTAAAAATATTATTAATAGAAATTGGCACCTATTAAATAGACAGGGGAAACCAAAATTGGCTAAACCTATGTTCTCATTTCGCAGAAACAGAACGATTAGAAATAGTCTTGTACACACATATAAGAACGTTAGTACGAATAAACAACTTAGTATTACCAATGCCCCGCTACCGGTAGGAACTTTTCCGTGTAGCACCTGTAATAATTGTAGCAATGTTATGAGAGGCACGAGTGTGGAACATAATAAGGTTACTCATAGATTCAAAAATATGACAAACTGTCGATCTAAGAACCTTATTTATTTGATCCTATGCCCATGCAATCTTGGGTACATAGGAGAAACATCAAGAGAAATTAGGATTAGGATCAATGAACACAAATCGGCTATCCGCACTTGTAAGAAAAATGCCCCCTTGTAGAACACTGGATAGAGAAAGGGCATACTATCGACCACCTTAGGTGGTGCGTGATAGAGTCTATTCAAACAAATATACGGGGTGGTGACACAACAATTAAACGTAGAAAACGAGAACAATTCTATATGTCGAAATTTCAGACATTTAGATTGGGCCTAAACAGCAAAGAAGAGTGGGAGAAATTGATTTAATATGAGACCATCTATATTAGACTCTGTGTGAGAGTTTTAGTATCAATATCCTTCAGAGTATGGTTCTCCAATGAAATGATTTAGGAATCCTAACAAATTGAATTTGATAATGGCAGCTTTTTTATATATAATAATAGTTTGACTGTTGGGTACGTATAAAGCCCGTTCATTGTACACACAGTATATAAATCTTTTTTGGCAGTTTTAGCGCCTATATTATATATTATATATTATATAGTATAAGATGGCCGCCGGTCTTTAATGGACCCCGCGGAAAAGTCCTAGTATCCATATCCCTTAGAGGATGGTTTGTTTTAGTTAGTAATCCTTTTATTTGGTAATTTTTATATATTGAACTTGACTACGTGTGCGTTATATAGCATAACAAATTGAACATAAGGTACATATTAAGACTGCTTATTGTTCTTTTTGGGCAATCTTTACGAGTAAATTATAAATTATACATTACAAGATGGCCGCCGGTATTTGACGGTGTTTCACCCATCCAGATTTGACAGACCGATTATCTTCGGACGCTCGTTAATAGTATACGAGGTTATAGGAGGTAAAATATGATATATTCTTACAATTGTATTACCCCTATTGGATTTTAGTTTATTTTTAGTTTATTTTTACCTTGAGAACACCTCGGTGTTTGAATTTTGAATTTTGAAATAACACGAAGAATCCAAAGACTAAATAAATGGTAGGCATCTAAGAGGGACTTTGGAAAAATATGGGTTTTTCGGGACGTCAATTCTGTTATCAAAACAGTGAGAGACGAGTCATATTATAGAACAGACTCACAATAGACACAAATAACTGTCTACATGGCCACTAGAAGATGGCCGCTTTGGAAAGAGAGATAGGTCCCCGCCCATAAACATTTTTTAACTCCTTCTTTTTGTTAATTGTACCACATGACTGTGGGAATAGTATTTAAAGACTCAACCCGGAAGGAGTGGATCATTGTATCCTGACCCGGAAATCGTTTACATAGGAGCAAGGAGGCCAAACTTTCGGTTCCAAGTAAGTCTAAATGCGATAGTATAGACGACTTTTTAAAGGTCTTTTAAACTTTTTAAAAAGGGTGTAAAAACTGAAAGGCGTAAAACGAGGTAATATTGATAGTCTCACTCTGACGATGTATAGCTACATCCTCGAAAAGAGAGAGGGTTATGGCCATTATTTTTATTATTTTTATTAAGTAATTTGGAGGAGGGCCCCCATAGAGACTAGGAGAATGGAGAGGACCCGACATAGAGAATAGATATGTAAAATGGACATCGAAACCTTAGAAATTGTCTATTATGATGAGGAAACATACGGATAATATCCGGGATATTCACGGAGTTGTTTAACAAATTGCTCTAATAAATTGTTCTTTCCATTAGAATGGAGAATGCACATTGATTCAGTTCTTTATACATTTTATCCACACAGAATGTCTGACTGAAGTTGCGCAATCAAGGGCAGCAACATAACCAGCACCTTCTCCTGTAGAAACAAAGAGGATTAAATGAGTAGAAGAGCCCGATGACGGCCTATCCTCCTGGTGTTTTTTGCTGACTTTTAATAGGTATAATATATATTTGTGAATAAAGTGTAGTGATACAAGATAGATGCTTTATGAGAATAGTTTTTCCAGAGAGTTAAAACCCCTTTTTTTATTTGTTTGATTTGAAGGGAAATTGACGATAAGATTTATTGGTGGCTCCTATGAAATGCGACTCAATAAAAAGGAATAGTACCACATAAAAAGGTATGCCATCCTAGATGTTCTTTATATATATATTAATCTGTTAGCAAACTTATGGCGCAATTTTGGCCCCTGTTTGTCTTCTTCTTTTTCTTATAATAAGAGGAAGTGCTAAATATTTCTTTCATTTATCTATACACTATTTGTATTATTTTAGGTCACTCCTTGTTTCCAATCAGGAAAAGTGGTTCCCATCTATAGAGAATAAGGGATCTACCACTTTTTGATATCGATAATAGGTAGGTCATTAGCATAATGTGTGGGCCCATGTGCTGTGTTTTAAATGTGACAAATGTAAGAGGGAGAGGTATTGTGTGAAATTCGTAAATGCTGTAAGCCACGTGTAGGTGGTTTATTACAATACACGTAACTTGAGAATCATAATTTGATTGTGTAACAAATTATATGACATGACAATTAATGGATTAATGTGGTAATATGTGGACAATAGAATAGAAAAGTTAACCTGACACATATTTTTGTGTATTTAATTCGTAGAAAACTCTGTCCTGAAGAAGGTGATCAATCAGCATTTCACCGAAACGCTGCGTCGACTTTTATGTAGTTTTCTGATGTGTAATTATTTTGTAAAAATTTTTTTGTATGTATTAATTGAAAAACCAATTTTTAATGACTTTTTAAAGATTTGTTAATCATGTTTTTTAAAAACAGAATGTATGAATAAAATCGATTTTGTATATTTTAACATTGTGTTGGGATTATTGTCTAGTTGATTCTCAAGTGTCATCGAAACAATTGGCAAAGGGTACTATTGGGCGTGCTATTTAGGAGTATACTCACTGTGGATGGTTTTGCCTTGAGGTCTTTTGCACATTGGGAATACAGTATTTGGTCCACACATTTTTATGAGGGACTTGTTGTTTGGAGATTGTTATTACCCTGTCCCTATTTTTAATAGGGTGGCTCTTGTTGTTACATTTGCACTTTGCACAGCTGGTTAGCTGGGAGCTTTTTTGTACACTGCACATTAGCAGTTTGTGATATAACATTACGAAATGGATGGTTTAAAAACATATGGTTTTACAGAGGACCAATTTAAGAAAATAATCAATGGTACCTCTAAAGACATAACCTCCATTACCATTTCTAACAGTGACGAGGAACAATGGAAGATCCTCTGGAATTTTAAAAAAAGGCAACAAGAACTGAACTTCACGCCGATTTTCTGATCGAATATTGTAAGAAAGGTATAATCCCCAAAGGTCTTCAAGTAAATAATGAACCTGGAGTTTTCATTAAGAATAGGAGATTTTTAGAAAATTGGACATTTATTGCAAATAGGTGCAGTCGCGATTGGATGCTCTTAATAATAGAGACAGCACAGGAGGTTTTAATCATAGAAAAAAAGAGATAGAGGAAATGGAATTAAAACTTAGGGAAAACACCTCGTTGGAAGAGGCCAAAAAGAAACTTGAGGAAATCCAACAAGATGTTTCAGAGTATAGAGAGTATCTTTTAAACAAAAAAGCTAATAAATTACGCAATGACATATCTAGATACAACATGGAACAGGTCTATCCGTATTTGCAAAAAGATTTTTATGAAAGGCCGAGAGAAGAGTTGTATAACAATAAAAGAAATTGGATACAACCAAGAAAAACTAATCCACGGAAGAGAGTGATGTTTTTTGACACGTCATATACGAGTTCAGAGTCAGAAAATGAACAATTTAAAGATGATTATACCACTAGCAATAGGGAAGCCATTGCGGGCACGAGTAGAGACACTCTTTCTTTTTTAGACAAAAGACCAACCAACCGTGGTCAGAGCAGGGGCAGGACCAGAGGAAGGGGCTTTTTACCCCGAATCCGGCACAGAATCGCCCATACACAAGGAGCCAGAAACATTGGGACTAATTGAAAAGGCACCCATCATTAATCTCTCCAATAGAGTTCTTACACAAGAGGAGACTAGTGTTTTGGAAAAAGGATTAGGATACGCCATCACTTCCCCCGTAGATAGGTATAATTTGGAAAGAGATGTCCAAAACTTTTTAGAAAGATACGACTGAATTGCTTTTTCGAGGAAAAGATAAAATTCCTACGATAAACAAATCAGGCCTGAAGCCCAAATCAACGTGGACTCCACCATTACAATTAGTCCACAAAGACATTGAAATTTTTGAAAGAGTAGTTGAGAAAAGTATAAACGATCTGTTGGATAAAAAAGTTTGGATGAATAAAAATCTGACAGCTAGACAACATATAGCACTGTCTAATTTGGAATTGTGCCAAGATATAACTATTAAACCCGCCGACAAAGGCGGGGGTATTGTGATGTTCAATACCGATGACTATAACACAAAAATGATGTCCCTCCTGAATAATACACAACACTACCAGAGATCAAATAGAGATGAGTGGGACGTCTTAATTCGAATAGTCACCAGACTTTTATCGTTAGCTAAGGAAGATGAAGTTATCTGCCAGGACGAATTTAATTTTTTAAACAATAAACATCCTATAATACCTGCCCTATATGGGCTCCCAAAAATTCATAAAAATATTAATGATCCACCCATGAGACCTATTGTATCCAGTATTGATTCCCTCACTGAGCCATTGAGCAAGTATGTGGATATTTTTTACAACCGCTAGTCGTCCAACAACAAGCATATATAAAAGATACGACGGCAATGATTAGTAAAATTGAGAATCTTCCTTTCAATACCGAGACCCAATGGCTTGTGACACTTGACATAGAAGCTTTATATTCCAACATTCCTCAAGAGGCTACTATTCAAATGATAAAAGATATTATGTGCAATGATGAGGGAGATCTCACGACGCACACAATTTTTATTATTGAATGTGTGGAAATCATTCTTAAGAATAATATTTTTTATTTCAAACTGATTTTTTTAAACAAATAAAGGGGACCAGCATGGGAGCGACTTGTGCTCCCAGTTTGGCGGGTCTGTATGTCAGTAAGTTTGAGGAAAGGCACATTTTTAACCCAATAGCACCATTTTATGAAAATATTACGGCTTGGTCACGCTATATTGATGATATTTTTTTATTTGGACAGGCAATGAAGACACACTTTTAGCTTTTATTGATTGGCTTAATCTAGGAGACGAGAACCTTCGTTTCACGTCCTCCATCAATAAACAAAGCTGCGATTTTCTAGATATTAAAATTAAAAATTCGAATAATCGACTTCAAGTGGAATTATTCACGAAGGCCACAGATAAAAATACGATTTTACATTATAAGAGCAATCATCCAGCGTGTCAAAAAGAGAATATCCCATTCGGGCAATTTCTCAGGATCAGACGTAATTGTAGTGAGATTAAAGACTACGATATCCATGCAGATAGACTATCAAGGAAATTGGCTGATAGAGGATACCCTAGGAGGATTATTAGACAAGCTTACAAGCGTGCCAAATATTACAATAGGGATTGCTTTTTTGATAATACAACTACTAAACAAGAGGTTCGCCAATTACCCATGATTTTCGTGACGAATTTTAGTGATATTAGTAATAAAGTAAAAATATTATTAATAGAAATTGGCACCTATTAAATAGACAGGGGAAACCAAAATTGGCTAAACCTATGTTCTCATTTCGCAGAAACAGAACGATTAGAAATAGTCTTGTACACACATATAAGAACGTTAGTACGAATAAACAACTTAGTATTACCAATGCCCCGCTACCGGTAGGAACTTTTCCGTGTAGCACCTGTAATAATTGTAGCAATGTTATGAGAGGCACGAGTGTGGAACATAATAAGGTTACTCATAGATTCAAAAATATGACAAACTGTCGATCTAAGAACCTTATTTATTTGATCCTATGCCCATGCAATCTTGGGTACATAGGAGAAACATCAAGAGAAATTAGGATTAGGATCAATGAACACAAATCGGCTATCCGCACTTGTAAGAAAAATGCCCCCTTGTAGAACACTGGATAGAGAAAGGGCATACTATCGACCACCTTAGGTGGTGCGTGATAGAGTCTATTCAAACAAATATACGGGGTGGTGACACAACAATTAAACGTAGAAAACGAGAACAATTCTATATGTCGAAATTTCAGACATTTAGATTGGGCCTAAACAGCAAAGAAGAGTGGGAGAAATTGATTTAATATGAGACCATCTATATTAGACTCTGTGTGAGAGTTTTAGTATCAATATCCTTCAGAGTATGGTTCTCCAATGAAATGATTTAGTATTCCTAACAAATTGAATTTGATAATGGCAGCTTTTTTATATATAATAATAGTTTGACTGTTGGGTACGTATAAAGCCCGTTCATTGTACACACAGTATATAAATCTTTTTTGGCAGTTTTAGCGCCTATATTATATATTATATATTATATAGTATAAGATGGCCGCCGGTCTTTAATGGACCCCGCGGAAAAGTCCTAGTATCCATATCCCTTAGAGGATGGTTTGTTTTAGTTAGTAATCCTTTTATTTGGTAATTTTTATATATTGAACTTGACTACGTGTGCGTTATATAGCATAACAAATTGAACATAAGGTACGTATTAAGACTGCTTATTGTTCTTTTTGGGCAATCTTTACGAGTAAATTATAAATTATACATTACAAGATGGCCGCCGGTATTTGACGGTGTTTCACCCATCCAGATTTGACAGACCGATTATCTTCGGACGCTCGTTAATAGTATACGAGGTTATAGGAGGTAAAATATGATATATTCTTACAATTGTATTACCCCTATTGGATTTTAGTTTATTTTTAGTTTATTTTTACCTTGAGAACACCTCGGTGTTTGAATTTTGAATTTTGAAATAACACGAAGAATCCAAAGACTAAATAAATGGTAGGCATCTAAGAGGGACTTTGGAAAAATATGGGTTTTTCGGGACGTCAATTCTGTTATCAAAACAGTGAGAGACGAGTCATATTATAGAACAGACTCACAATAGACACAAATAACTGTCTACATGGCCACTAGAAGATGGCCGCTTTGGAAAGAGAGATAGGTCCCCGCCCATAAACATTTTTTAACTCCTTCTTTTTGTTAATTGTACCACATGACTGTGGGAATAGTATTTAAAGACTCAACCCGGAAGGAGTGGATCATTGTATCCTGACCCGGAAATCGTTTACATAGGAGCAAGGAGGCCAAACTTTCGGTTCCAAGTAAGTCTAAATGCGATAGTATAGACGACTTTTTAAAGGTCTTTTAAACTTTTTTAAAAAGGGTGTAAAAACTGAAAGGCGTAAAACGAGGTAATATTGATAGTCTCACTCTGACGATGTATAGCTACATCCTCGAAAAGAGAGAGGGTTATGGCCATTATTTTTATTATTTTATTAAGTAATTTGGAGGAGGGCCCCCATAGAGACTAGGAGAATGGAGAGGACCCGACATAGAGAATAGATATGTAAAATGGACATCGAAACCTTAGAAATTGTCTATTATGATGAGGAAACATACGGATAATATCCGGGATATTCACGGAGTTGTTTAACAAATTGCTCTAATAAATTGTTCTTTCCATTAGAATGGAGAATGCACATTGATTCAGTTCTTTATACATTTTATCCACACAGAATGTCTGACTGAAGTTGCGCAATCAAGGGCAGCAACATAACCAGCACCTTCTCCTGTAGAAACAAAGAGGATTAAATGAGTAGAAGAGCCCGATGACGGCCTATCCTCCTGGTGTTTTTTGCTGACTTTTAATAGGTATAATAGATATTTGTGAATAAAGTGTAGTGATACAAGATAGATGCTTTATGAGAATAGTTTTTCCAGAGAGTTAAAACCCCTTTTTTTATTTGTTTGATTTGAAGGGAAATTGACGATAAGATTTATTGGTGGCTCCTATGAAATGCGACTCAATAAAAAGGAATAGTACCACATAAAAAGGTATGCCATCCTAGATGTTCTTTATATATATATTAATCTGTTAGCAAACTTATGGCGCAATTTTGGCCCCTGTTTGTCTTCTTCTTTTTCTTATAATAAGAGGAAGTGCTAAATATTTCTTTCATTTATCTATACACTATTTGTATTATTTTAGGTCACTCCTTGTTTCCAATCAGGAAAAGTGGTTCCCATCTATAGAGAATAAGGGATCTACCACTTTTTGATATCGATAATAGGTAGGTCATTAGCATAATGTGTGGGCCCATGTGCTGTGTTTTAAATGTGACAAATGTAAGAGGGAGAGGTATTGTGTGAAATTCGTAAATGCTGTAAGCCACGTGTAGGTGGTTTATTACAATACACGTAACTTGAGAATCATAATTTGATTGTGTAACAAATTATATGACATGACAATTAATGGATTAATGTGGTAATATGTGGACAATAGAATAGAAAAGTTAACCTGACACATATTTTTGTGTATTTAATTCGTAGAAAACTCTGTCCTGAAGAAGGTGATCAATCAGCATTTCACCGAAACGCTGCGTCGACTTTTATGTAGTTTTCTGATGTGTAATTATTTTGTAAACATTTTTTTGTATGTATTAATTGAAAAACCAATTTTTAATGACTTTTTAAAGATTTGTTAATCATGTTTTTTAAAAACAGAATGTATGAATAAAATCGATTTTGTATATTTTAACATTGTGTTGGGATTATTGTCTAGTTGATTCTCAAGTGTCATCGAAACAATTGGCAAAGGGTACTATTGGGCGTGCTATTTAGGAGTATACTCACTGTGGATGGTTTTGCCTTGAGGTCTTTTGCACATTGGGAATACAGTATTTGGTCCACACATTTTTATGAGGGACTTGTTGTTTGGAGATAGACTCACTAAACATCATTACCAGAACCCCTGGGCCGTGCGCCCCCCGCACCAGCCTCGAGGACCGACGCCGATATGATGCCACCACACTCCACGCTCTCAACCCCGGACGGACGCACAACTGCTTCAAGGCCGCCCCGAAAGCAACCATGGTCCCTTCACCTGCCGGAACTGCAGCTACACCAGCCTCAGAGCCACCGAGGCGCCCGCCAAGAAGGACCTCAACCACCTCCGATGCATCCTACTGAACACCCGCTCCGCACGCAAACACGCCGTCGAGCTCTGGGACCTGCTCGACACATCATCACCAGACGTCGCCTTCCTGACAGAGACCTGGATGAACGACTCCTCCGCCCCCGACATCGCCATAGCCATCCCAGACGGCTATAAGATCACCCGTAGAGACCGCATCAACGCAGTAGGAGGAGGAATCGCCATCGTCCACAAGAACACCATCAGGGTCTCGACCAACACCGACGACACTCTCAGCACCGCCGAACACATGCACTTCCAGATCCACACGGACCCCAACACCACCCTTAGAGGCACCCTTGTCTACAGACCCCCTGGGCCCCGACCCCAGTTCAGCGACTCGATCGCCGACTTCATCAGCACGCACGCCCTGACCTCTACCGACTACATCCTCCTCGGAGACCTGAACTTTCACCTGGAGAACAACAACGACAGCAACTCCACCACCCTGATCAACAACCTCGCCAACCTCGGTCTGAGCCAGCTCGTCACAACACCGACCCATTCCGCCGGCCACACGCTTGACCCCATCTTCTCCTCAAGCTCCCACGTCTCCTTCAGCCACACCACGGAACTCCTCTGGACCGACCACCGCTGCATCCATTTCACCTTCCAGAAACCCACCACACACCACCGCACCCAACAGATCCCACGCCGCTGCTGGAGCAAAGTCACCGAAGACCAACTACGGGCAACCCTCGCTCTCAGCCCTCCCTCCGACCCATCCAACACCGACGACGCTGCCTGCAACCTCAGACGATGGATGGACGACTGTGCCAACACCCTCGCCCCGCTGAAAAAACTCACCTACAGTGACACCACCAAAAGAGCCAGCTGGTTCACCTCGGAACTCCTAGCTTCCAAGCGTACCTGCCGGAAACTAGAGAAGAAATGGCACAGTGATAAGACACCGGACAGCCACGCAGCCCACAAAGACGCCATCCGTAACCACCACCACCTCATCAAGTCCGCCAAGAGAATCTCCTTCAAAGACCGCCTCGACAACAATGCACACAACAGCAAGGAGCTTTTCAACATCGTGAAGGAACTCTCCAACCCCAGCTCCAACACCAACGACATCCCGCCGTCGCAACCCCTGTGCGATTCCCTCGCCACCTTCTTCCACCGCAAGATCGCCGACATCCACGACAGCTTCAACACCCAGACAGCCCCAACTAAGATCGATGCACCAGACCCGCCGCACACCATCGACCACGACCCCCTGCCAGCCTGGGCCAGCGTGAACATCGAGGACACCATCAAGACCATGAGCACAATACACTCCGGCTCCCCGTCAGACCCTTTCCCGCACCACATCTTCAACAAAGCCAGCAGCTCCATCGCACCCCACCTGTGCAACATCATCAATCTCTCCTTCGAGACCGCGACCTTCCCAGAGAGCTGGAAACACGCAGAGATCAACGCCCTACTCAAAAAACCCAAGGCGGACCCGAGAGACCTCAAGAACTTCCGGCCCATCTCCCTGCTTCCGTTCCCAGCCAAGGTCATCGAGAAGATCGTCAACAAACAGCTAACCCGATACCTCAAAGAAAACAGCATCCTGGACCCATCCCAATCAGGGTTCCGCAGCAACCACAGCACTGAGACTGCCCTCATCGCCGCCACCAACGACATCAGGATCCTGCTGGACAACGGTGAGACCGCAGCCCTCATCCTGCTGGACCTCTCCGCCGCCTTCGACACTGTCTGCCACCGCACTCTACGCGCACGCCTCCACGACGCAGGGATCCGAGACAAGGCCCTGGAATGGGCCACCTCCTTCCTCGCCGGCAGAACCCAGAGAGTCCGCCTCCCACCATTCCGATCCGAAGCCTCCGAGATCATCTGCGGCGTACCCCAGGGATCGTCCCTCAGCCCAACACTGTTCAACATCTACATGGCCCCGCTCGCACGCATCGCCAGACAGCACGACCTCAACATAATCTCCTACGCCGACGACACTCAACTGATCCTCTCCCTCACCAAGGACCCCTCGCCGCCAAATCCAACCTCCATGAAGGAATGAAGGCCGTCGCCGATTGGATGAAGATCAGCCGACTAAAACTGAACACGGAGAAGACAGAGGTCCTCATCCTCGGCTCCAACCCCTCAGCCTGGGACGACTCCTGGTGGCCAACGACGCTGGGAGCAGCCCCGACACCCACCGACCACGCACGCAACCTGGGAGTCATCCTCGACTCAACGCTCTCCATGGCCAAGCAAGTCAACGCAGTCTCATCCTCCTGCTTCAACACCCTCCGCATGCTTCGCAAGATCTACAGGTGGATCCCGACAGATACAAGAAGAACAGTCACCCAGGCCCTCGTCAGTAGCAGACTCGACTATGGGAACGCCCTCTACGCGGGAGCCCCGGCCAAGCTCATCAAGCGACTGCAACGCATACAAAACGCCTCCGCACGCCTGATCCTCGATGTACCACGCCACAGCCACATCACCCCCACCTGAGGAACCTGCACTGGCTCCCTGTCGACAGGAGAATCTCCTTCAAACTCCTCATCCACGCACACAAGGCACTCCACAAGACTGGCCCAGCCTACCTCAACAGACGACTCCTCTTCTACGTCCCCAACCGCCAACTCCGCTCCGCCGACCTCTCCCTCTCCACCGTCCCTCGCATTCGAAGAACTACCACCGGCGGCAGATCCTTCTCCCACCTCGCCACCAAGACCTGGAACACCCTTCCACTAAGCCTACGACAGACCCAAGACCTGCTGACCTTCAGGAGGCTACTCAAGACCTGGTTGTTCGACCAGTAGCAGCACCCCCCCCCCTTTTTCTTTTCTCCCCAGCGCCTTGAGACCTTCGCGGGTAAGTAGTGCGCTTTACAAATTCTGTGATTGATTGATTGATTGATTGATTACCAGTTGAAATTGTTAAAAGTATCTGAATTATTAACAAGAATCTCAACCTTAAAACACACCTAGATGTCATTAATGAGAAGCCTAGCATCACCTTAGGCTTTTAAAAAACACGTCAACCTTTCGATCCCAGAATCAGATTTTAAACACTTGGTTCAATCCCTTGCCATCTACAGACCAGACTATGAAAATACGCTATCACTGGATCCAAAAAATCAAACCTGACTCCATTGACAGTAACCCTCAATGCTGCAGCAAGAATCATTTTAGGAGCTAGAACCTGAGAACTCTGAGAACTGCTCTCACCCTTCTTTCAAAGACTTTGAGAAGAACTAAGGCAACTACTAGTTCAAAAACACTTAGATAACTACTCAACAGGTCCTATAGAATGTAAGCCTTTGGGACGCTCATTTACGTGCTGAGAATGGCCTACAAGATGACCCTGTTTTTTTAAAGACGCTCTGTTGATAGACACCTATAGCTTCCTCACAAAGTCTGCATGGAATGCCTTCCTATTAAAGATGCATGTTATTGACTTGCTGCTATTAGAACAATGCTTACTTTTATCACTGAATCTTTCAGAGGTCTCATTGTAGACCAGTCTGACACACTTATCAAACTACAAAAATAAAAATAAATAAATATAAAATGGCAGATAAAGTTTATATCAAAGTGCATTCTTATAGGGACATTTAAGAGGGATATTGCTTGTTTTTCTGATTTATGAACATCTGTTTCACTTGGTGGAAGACAGGATCTGGAAGAAGAAATCTTCCATCTGGTCAGAAAATCCACAGTAATCACATGGCAAATGGACTGCACGTGTTTACCACCAATGTCTGCCTTTTGACATAAGGCACTGCGAGGCAGCAAGTGTAAGGGGCACTTGGCTGGTTACATATGAATGAATGAATATAATTTATAAAGCACAACTTATGCCCATGGGTGTCTTGGCGCTATAAAGAGGAGAATAGCTACAGCAGATGTCAGAAGCAAGTCAGGCCGATGACCAGGTGAACGTGTGTGCACACACCTGTGCACACATGTGAGGGTTGTGTGTGTAAAACTACTGTTGTATGCAGCCCGGTAACTGCGCAGAGGTAGCCTGGTGCAGATGGGGACTCTGCAGGACTAGATATTAACCTGGGGTAGACCTTATAAGGTTAGTGTACATTCATAGAGAGGCTCAGTGTAATTTACTGTTTTGTCTGTAGTGACACTTTATTATACACATAGGAAGAAAACTGCCCTTGAGTGTGGTTTCGCTTCCCTTTGGCCTACATAGACCAGTGATGTATCAAATTGGGGTGTAACCTGTTGGAGAAAATCTGCAAGTTTCACAAAGATATCTGTACAACTTATGGGTTATCCATTATTGTCATATTTCTTTGGCTCAGGTCAGGATCACATACCAGGCCTTTTGTCATCCAGGTTAATTGCATTTCTCTCCAGCAGCAGGAAAAAAGGCACAAATAGAGCAATTAACAGTGCTTCACTCAACTCCTGAGAAGGAATAGGGTAGGCTGAAGGATTTGCATCAATCAATCAGCTGTCACACTATACCAGGGATGGATCTGCTCAAGCCCACTGAACATAGGAGGGAGCCCAGACCACTGGAGCCAACACAGGAAGGGGTTCATCTTTGAAGATTTGATGGGGAAGGCCCTGCTAGTGATGTCAGTAAGGTAAGGAGCTGAGGCCTGCAGAGGAGATATGATTAGTGACTCCTGGATGACGCCATTTTCAACTGCCCCAGTATGCAGTGCAGGATGGTTGGGACAGCGGTGGAGAGGTGACATGGCACCATAGGATCGGCCAGGGTGCCTGGCTTCTGGAACATTCCACTCCCCTTTAAAAATTCCTGCAGAAGGGGCAGACTCTCATGCTTGATGTTTTTCTGCACTTCGCTGCTCGACCCTGGGGCTGCTATGGAAAGCTAGGAAAAAAACCATAGGGGCATATTCTCAAGGACTCATCGCCGAGTTAGCGGCACTTTATCGCAGCCAAAGTGGCGATAAATTCATTGCACTATTCACAAGCAGGTACTAACAGCCGTTATCACCAGTTTTCCCGCGATAGCAGCCGCAAAAAACATCACCACGGATGACACCGGCAACTAACGCTAATGATATGCAGAGTAGGCGTTCCCGTGCAAAAACCTGCGAAAACACTACTCCGCAACATTCTCAACGACCAGCCAGATCGCCGATAAGATTCAAAAACATGCGATAAGGCGCGTTAGCAGCATGGATTTAACACCTGCTGCTACCTGGTGTTAAGTCGGACGACAACCTGCACCATAAAAGGGAGCCCAGCCCACAGCCACACCTGAAGAACAGCAGATGCCATGGAGCTACTGATCATGCAGCTCGGAGCCCCAAGAGGGCCACAACACCCACCGCCACCACCGCCAGGACCCCAACCCCCCCCCAGGACCCCTCCTGGACTTCCACAGAGGCAGCGCAGACAAAGACACCGGACCTTCCGAAAATGCACCAGCCTCGGAGACTTAGCGCCAGAGGAAGTCATTGCCCACTACAGGCTCAAAAGGACAACCCTCCTCCGCATCCTGACCCTCATTGCCCACAGGCTGACGGTACCAACACAGCGGAGAACCAACATCCCTCCGCAGACAAAGCTGCTGGCCGTGCTGCACCTGTTGGCCTCTGGGACCTTCCAACCAACAACTGCCAGAGTCGGAGGAGTCTCACAGCCAGCCCTGTTAAAGTTCCTCACACCTGTCTTGGATGCCATCATCAGCTTGGTACCCCAGCAACTTTACTTCCCACACACTGCGCAGGAACAACTGGAGATCAAGCAAGGCTTCTACGCCATAGCTGGCTTCCCGCACGTGTTGGGGCAATCGACTGCACACATGTACTCCTCGTGCCCCCTGCCGCCACTGCACACAATTACCGCAACAGGAAACACACGCATTCCATCAATGTGCAGGCAATAGTGGACCACCGGGGACTCTTCACCAATGTCGTCGCCAACTACCCAGGCAGTGTGCATGATTCCTTCATCTTCCGACAGTCCATCATCAACCAGTGCTTTCAGGATGGCACCTATGGAAATGCACTGCTCGTCGGTAAGTAACAACTGAACACACCACACACCTCAACTCCACCAACATACAACTCACAACTCTGGGAATGCACACGTCACAAAATCACATACAACATGACAACCAACATTCCCACATTCCAGACACAACAACACAACTGACTGTGGCAACCTGGGCTAGCCATGTACACAAGCCATCAACGGCATGGCACCTCAGCCACACAATAGCAGAATGTGGGGAGAGGTAGGAACCAGGCATGTGCGAAGGAGGCAAGTGACCCATGAATGTGAATGTACACAATGCCAAGTGTGGCGTGGATGTGCTGGACAGACTTGAGTATGCAGACCACAGACATTTCCATGTCGACATACACTGCTGGTGTCTGGAGTGTACGGGACAGTGTGACGCAACCATGTTACCGCAGCCAGTGGGGAAGATTGCGGAGATGTAGCTTGTTACGTCCCCCCCGTAAGTGTGAATGGAGTGGGCTGGCCCGGCGTACGCCAGGCCAGCGTAGGGGTGTGAATAAAAAGCCTGTTGCTCTGGGCGTGGTTCTCTTCCGGAATGGCCAACGTGTCTGCCAGGGCGGTGCCTCTCACCCCACCACGAGGCCGACGCCGTGAGCGGCAGTGCCTGCGATCCTGTGCGCCTGCTGCACCCCAGGCCGCTGGTCCCAAGACCCGTCTTGCCCGCCCCAGCGCACCCAGGCCTCACTGCTCACCTGCCGACACTGGCGTGTGCCAAAGAGGGCCCACCACGTGCCGGTGCAAGCTCCAAGTGCGAGGCCCGCGACCCTGGCAGCCTCCTCAGACCATCACGGCCTCTGCGACACAGGCCCCCAGCACTCCTTTCTCGTTGACTTACTCCACCGCTGCCTCCGGCCTACACTGCGGTCCAGTAGGTCACACATTTGGAACTGAGTCTTGATTATACAATGGCAGAGTACATATGTTTATGGCAGATTTTAAATCACCGTACTCCCTTCGATGTGGTGCCACCAACTCTGTGCATTGCATTCCAACGACACGTGTCTGTGGGCCCTTGCTGACTATTGCCTTCGGCCTACACTGCGGTCCAGCACCGCGGGGTCACCTGTGTACTGCCTACACTGCGGTCCAGCAGGCCTCACACCAATCCAATCCAGTCCGGACCAGGCAGGATACGGCATCGTCGCAGGCTGCACACACGCTCAGCTCTGGTGCTTCTACCTCCGTCAACCACAAATCATCGCCACATGGCATGCCAACGTCATGTGTGAGAGTACCAGGAGGAGCTGCCTAAACAGCGAATGGCCCACGCTGACCGCTGCCTCCGGCCTACACTGCAGTCAAGTAGGTCACACATTTGGAACTGAGTCTTGATTTTTCAATGGCAGAGTCCATATCATTGTACGCAAGGAGAGGAGTAATAGGAAGACGCGGTTCAGTCCGGATGAAAAAAGGATCCTCGTTATGGAGGTGACCGAACACTACCAACAACTGCTCTGGTGCCACTAACTCTGTGCATCGCAAGCCAAGGACACGTGGCTGGGGGCCCCTGCTGACCGCTGCCTCCGGCCTACACTACGGTCAAGTAGGTCACACATTTGGAACTGAGTCTTGATTTATTTATGGCAGAGTTTATACCATTTTACAGGCCTCATCGCAGACTGCATCCCCTTTCAGCTCTGGTGCCACTGACTCCATGCCCCGAAATTCATGGACACTCTCTGGTTGAACTTTGGTGGCGTCTGAGTCTATGGCCTGGGGGTTGTCTTCATCATCATGTAGCTGATACTGACTTGGTGTCAAAAATGAGTCTGTAGCATTCATCTCCTCCATATTGCCTGTGTCTGCTTGGTACTGCCCTCTGTATCATGCCCTGGAAGAACACCTTCCACTGTCCCCCAAAACCCTCCGCGACATTCACCTTGGACATCGACGAGGACCCGCTCAGCTCTCGTGGCCCTACCTCAATGCACCGGTAGTCACCGTCCCGTGGCGGTGTTCCATGTGCCGGCCGCTGTGCATCCGGGGCCACTAACTCTGTGCAGCTCAAGTCATGGACCCTTGCTGTTTGAACTGTGAACTTCTGATTGTCTGATCACTGTTGTAGTTGTTGCCAGCACCAACCACTCCTTGAGGGCTGGCTCACACTCACCCCACACCCATCCAGCACAGGCGTCACTGGACATGTGACCCTGGCAATAAAAGGGGCCGGGCGCACGTGTCCGTAGCCAGTTCCACAAACTATCTAAGTGTGTCAGTGTGGTCATTGTGTATGCATGAGGGCCCCGGGCCCTACCACATTGCATTGTGCTGTGTACAGCGGACGCAACCATGTCACCTCAGGCAGTGGGGAAGACCTGGGACATGTAGCTGTGTCGTACCCCCCTGTAGGCGTTGCCGGAGTGGGCTGGCGTACGACAGTCCAGTGTAGGGGTGTGGATAATCACCCCGGGGCTCTTGGCGTTGTTAAGTGTTGGGCTTGCCAATGAAGTACCTAATGCGTGTGTCTCTGTTGTAGTGTCGGCGCCACCCGTCCCGCAAAGGACAAAGTTGCAATGTAACATGCCCCCGGAGTGCGGGCTCGGCCGAAGGGATAAATGAATGAGCGCAAGCCCGCTCGGGGTCCGGGATCATACATGCCAACTGTTGTGTGTGTGTATCGCTATTACCGCAGCATAAGCCAAAGGTCTTGCCTCGACCACATCGCGAGTTCAGCCAGCCATGAACTCTACATCTGTGTCCGCCCTATCCTTGCCATAGGCCTACACACACGTGGCCGCCCACCTTCAACGCACAACATCACAGTGTCGTTGTCATGCTTGTGGACATGCGCAGACAGGCATGACAATGGTGTGCCGTAGGAGTGCAAGTGATGCAACCGCGCAGTGCACACAAGTAAATAGGCTCGGGGGGAGGGAGGAGCAGCAGTGAGGCTACGTAATACACATTGATGGCACTCATTTGCTACAAGCAGTACATGTCAAAAAGGAATCACTATGACACACATATCACACGCCAATCAACTAGTGAGCCTGCCAACACATCATGCAGAACCAACTATTGACTCATGTCTCTCTGCACTGTCACAGGTGATCAAGGATATGCACTCTGCCCTTGGATGATGACACCCCTCCGAGCCCCGAACACACAGGCCCAGACGCAGTACAATTGGGCCCACAAACGCACCAGGGGCATCGTGGAACGCACATTTGGCGTGTTGAAGTCACGTTTCAGGTGCCTGGACATCACAGGTGGAAGGCTCCTGTACAGCCCAGACATCGTGTGCAAGATGATCGTTGCATGTTGTGTGTTGCACAACATATGTGTACGCACCAATGCTCCATGGTTACAAGTGCCAGATGCACCGGACGATGATGAGGAAGATGAGGCAGGTGGACCACACCCCACTGCAGCTGCAGCAGGAATAGCCCGTAGGAACAACATCATTGACAATTTCTTCACATGAGGACGTCACATTGTGACAGTCCTTAGCAATCATGAGACAGTACAAAATGACCACAGGCACAGCATGTGCAAATAAATTCATTACAACACACATTCCCTGAGTTTCTGTATGTGTGCTGCAGTGTGGCACAGGGATCAGGGACATGATCCAGAGTCATTGTGGGTGTACAGTGTGCTCTACTTAATTGTGCATGTTTGCCATTGTGCCCATCTCCCCCCGTCCCCCGAGTCCCTGGTCGGTACTCACCCTGTTGATGTTGTGTCAGGTCATGTTGAGCAGTGTCCCGATCCCCAACTCCTGGCACCGTAGCCTGACTGATGACTGTGGCCACCATTTTCTCAATGTCATCCAGCTCCTGGTGTGCCGCTGGTCCCCCACCTCCAATCTGCGTTGCTGATTTCATGTTGGCATCGAGTTTCTTCTTGGTTTTGCCCTTCACATCATTCCAGCGCCTCTTGACCTCTTCCATTGTCCACCTCGACACTCCGACTGCATTCACGTTGTTCACGATGTACTGCCATATTTCCGTTTGTGTTGCCGATGACACAGTGGAGGTGACGAACAGTTGTTGGTAGTGTTCTGTCACCTCCGTGACGATCCGGTTTTCCTGCGGACTGAACCCCGTCTTCCTCTTCTCTTTGCCCTTCCCCGGCCCCGGGGTTCCTGGCTGGTTGTCTGTGGGGCGTGTGGGGTTCGCGTTGTCCTCTGCACTCGGTCCGGGTGCGTCCATGGTGCTATGCAGTTACATTTTTTCTCTTTTTTTTTCTCTGCTTTTATAGTGCATTTTCCCACATGTCGCGTGGGAATCGCAGGCCTGTCGCTGGTTATCGCTGATTTTTGTTTCGCGATTTGGGACATCGCAACTTTTTTCGTGTTTCGCATTTTTTCGGCGTCGCGTTAATTTTAACGCGGGCATTTGACGTGTTATCGTGAGACTATCGCATGGTGCCGCTGGGTTGAGAATACTGCATTGACACAGTGTTATTTTCCCGCAATAGACTGCGATGTGAGAAGTTGGTTAAGCGAATTAGGCGATAGTTAACACACGTTCTTGAGAATATCCCCCATAATGCCCAGAAAGGACTTAGGACTCTGCTCCAGTTGACCCCAGGACCAGTGGGTCTGCCCAAGGACCACTGAGTCTGGCTCCCTTAAGCCCCTGAGGTCCAGTTGGGGGAAAACCTTGGACTTCTGTGTCTAGAGACAAAAAACAGGAGGAAAGCTGGTGCAGGGAGCCAGGAGTATAAGCTGTCTGAGGGCAACACTGTGCCCCTGGCGGCAAGCACTTGTTATCAGGAGTAAAATGAGCCCAGGACCATCCAAATCTGCTCAACGCGGACCGAGTTGTGGCATTTTAATGATTGGGAACCTTTGACCTTTTCTTGCAGCGAAGCATGTGGGGCTCCATTGCCATTTTCTCCAATTACCCCCGTGTTGGGTCAGGGCCCCGGGGTCAGTGCAAGATGTATTATTTAATTTTCCTCAGGAAGGAGGCGTGCATGGGGCCCCCTTCCCAGGCTCTCTACTGGCTTGGGGACCTCATCTCCAGGGATGTGTCTACTGAAAAAAGGGGCAGGGGCAGAACGCCAACCCTGGCACCAGCCGCAAAGGAAGGATTGGGGAGTGCCGTTGCGCTCACCCATGGAAGTGGCCTAGCCCCGCTCCCCGTGCCCATGTCTGGGGGGAATGGGCCGGCCAACGCAGAGGTGGAGAGAAATGCTGCCAACTCCAACGGCCTCAAATGAAGGTGTGGGCTGCATGTAAGCAAGTGGGGCAGCAGGGGGTGGGCTCCCTCGACTGCCCCCAATGAATGGAGGCATGGGGGTGCCTGGATGGTACCGGGCATCCCCCATAAAAATAAATCAAACGGAGGATAAGCGTGTCAGCATGAGGCTGTGTGGCAAAATCAAGGCAGTTGCTCTCCCCGGCACAGCGGGAGACCCGCTAATCAAATATGCATGACTCTGCTGGAGTGCCCCATAATTTTCTGCACTCGTGGTAGCCCCAGGATGGAAGGGGCACCACCAATGTCCCAAATAAATTGTGAGGGTATGCAGGAGCACAACAGCTCTCACCTACAGAATCTTTGTATAGAACTGACCCTATGTTTGTGGGGTCGTAGAATCCAGGACACCTCTGGGATTCCAGCAATGTTTTAAAGCACTCACAAGGCTTGAACTTTGGCTTTACAGCTGGGAGTGCTGCATCCTCTAGGGGCTTACTCTATAGTTGTATATACTGGGGTCTAGATATGTTCAAGAAAGTACATGTTGCGCAGTGCCTCTTAGGGTCAAAGGTGATTATGTAATCTCATCTATGGTATTTTCCATCTACCAATATATATATTTGTAAATTACTGCATAGTATTTAGCAGTGTGTGTGTGTTATATGTGTACTTTATCTTTTTCTAAAAAAAAGTACTGACTGGACAATCATTTATTGAATGGTATTATTGTGTGCCAGCGAACAGTGATTACTACCCCACACCACCTTCCCTGAGTAGGCCGTGGACAGCTCTGCTTCGCTACCCTGAGAGAGTCAAGCGCTCCAATGGGTACTTGGCTCCCAGTGAGGAAAACTGTGGACCTAGTACTTGTGCAGGCCACACAACTAGTAACCCAATTCCTACTGGAATGAAATGCCTCCATGGAGAACTTGGAGCATAGACAAACAGCAAGTAAATTCCAAAGTCTCACAGACAAGACTGTGAAAGATGGCCCATCTGCTTTTTGTTTCTAGAACCCCCAAACGAATAAAAGATTAGATGAGGAAGATCTCAATGATGTCACAGGCATCCATTTTTGAAGACAATTATAATGAAGCCAGGACAATCACTCTATAAAGCCTTATCAATAATACAGCAGGTCTAAAATCATATACAATTTAAAATCGGAACCCAGCACATTTTTGAAGTAAAGGAGCTGTGCTGGAGTCAAAGGATCAGACGAATCCCAGTGTTTTGTATAATTTGGAGTTTATGTAGAAGATATTTAGATATTTCCAGATAAAATGAATTGGCGAAATCCAAGCGTGATCCTATCACTGTTTACTATGTTTAAATAGAAGAGGAAGGCTCTTCTGCAGGATTTTAACATGGTAGGAGCATAATAAATCAACCAAATGTATTTGGGAAGTCAAAGACAGTTGAGAGTCAAATGCAAAACCTAGGACCGGATCATGAGTGACTCGCTATTTTCATACCCCTGCTTATGGCTGAAGTTCCGAATTGTGTGATATTTACCGTATTTAGTGATTATCAGTTGTTTTAAATACCTTGGTAGGTCATGGCTTCTCACACATCACTCCAAAAACTTGAAAAGACCTTCCACACCATGTTAGAGCCTCCTCATCGCTTCTTGAATTCCTCAAGAAGCTGAAGACCTGGCTCTTCTTATAAGGCGCCCGAGGCCATCCTCACACACCTGCCTAATGCCAGGATATCCTCAAGGAAGATGAAGCGCTATATAAGAAACAACATAACAAAACATAACCCTACATTAGATTTCAGCAGGCCAAATGTGCTGTAATTTAACAGTGAAAAACAGTATGGTAATTACCATGACGTGACTTTTGGAAGCAGTAAGAATCAAAATGAAATAAAAAACGAATTTATAGAGTGCAACACTTGCTCAGAAAAGAGCTTTAAGGCATTAAAACCGTAGTTCCACTGCAGTGATCCAGCAAGAGGACTAAACCTTGTTAGTAAATGGCCACGTTTTCACAAGTTTAAAAAAAAGAAATAACTTGAGGATGCCCGAAGTGATAAAGGAAAGTTATTCCACAGCTTGGCCTCCAGTACCGTGGCCAAAGAGCCACCACGCCTCATACGAAGAAACCTCAGGGGTTGCAAGACAAAGGTAGTAAGTATATGATCTTAAACATCTTGCGGGAATATTGGAAGAGAAGATGTTCTGAAGACTAGTGGATGGGATGCTTGTTTCTGATCAAGGGGGGACCTGGCCAAGCAGTTCAGGCTGAACTGTTCCCCTGGGGAGCAGGGTCAAGATTAATTTGCATATGTCTGGGTCTAAACTGGATTGGCATGGCGTGCAAAAAGACGATGGATTTAACCCAGATCTGTGGCTGGGAGTGAGTGTTTGATTTGTTCAGCATTCCGTCCATTATCTGTTCTTTTTGCGACTATAAGGGGCAGCAAGTTAACTGTGTGATGTATGTTGAGGGCCGACTCTGGTACAGACCTTGCAGCATTATCTGCATGTGGTTAATGTCTATGCCTGTGTGATTATGTCTCTGTCTGCATGCTCATATATCTGTGCCTGTGCGCCAGGCATTTCCCCTTATCTTTGCTACACTGTGAAATGTGTGAGTGCTGGTGTCCCCTACTGTCTCACCAGGTAGATGTGCACCAACAATCAGACTGTAGCTTCAAGATGTTGGTGCGAGTATGAGTAAAGGTACAGAAAAACATATTTACCAGGTTCCAATAAAGATGAGACTGTCCAAGAATTGATTTATGTTTTGGCAAAGACTGAATATGTTAATGTGTTCCTAGTACAAAGCAAACACATCAAGACTGACATTAAAATTAATAATGCAGTCCAATAGTATAAATAAAACTGTGCCAATGGACATAAACACTATAGACTGATGCCAATCAATAGATGATTGCTAACAGCAGAGCACTCCTGACAATGAGAAACATAAAGCAACACAATGACCACACTGTGTGATGGTAGCATGGATAATAAACAAGCATTTGCAATGTAATCGGTCTTGCATTTGTGAAAGTTAGAGCTCTTGGTGTTGAAAATGACAATGTTTTTTACTTTTATTTTTTTATTTGAAGTAGAGTGATCACATTTGCAAAGTGATATTGCCATTTGTATGACCTTGCGGCACTGGAGAACCAGAAAATGGGAAATGGGTCATGAGGGAGGGGAAACAAGAGTAATATGCTGCCTGAAAAAAAAGTACAACATCCTGGAAAAAGCAAACACTCATAGGGAATGCAAGATTATGCAAAGCATGTCAAATGTAAGCAGGAACAACATGGTTACCATAACGCTTTTACACTTATTATTCAGAAATTAGTGAGTGTTTTTGCAAGAAAAGTTTAGGACATGACTACAGGGAAGGGACACGTTTCAATGTCCATTGCTTATATCACTACAACACGTAAGCAGTATGGTTTAAAAAGATCACATCCCTGGACACAGAGCCATGGGACACATTTTATAAACTACAATAAGGAAAACAGCTGATTAGGATCACATTAAACATTTTCTACTCTACGCATCAACTAGGTATTGCAGTACCTCCAGAAATGGTGCACTTCCCCACCCAGGGAAAACAATGTTGTTCAAAGAAAGACGAGAAAACTTAAGTAGCGCTTCACTGGCAAACTCTGTAACGTTGCGCTAATGTGTGTGGGTGTGAATAAAACCAATCTGGCCACTTTGCGACCACTCTGTCTTGCTTTATTAAATTTTTTATTTGTTTTTCGTATTGTAAAACCTTTTACCGCTCCATCTCGAGGGTGCACTTTGGAATAGAAAAATGTCAGAAAAAGACGCCATTTGCAGCCAAAGTGTTTCTTTCTTTTTTGGATCCATTTCACAGAGGAACAAATAAAGAAAAGGAGAGGAAAGAGAGGGTAAGAGCTGTTTGTTTAAGTCATGGTGTTCAGCAAGTTAGGAGGAGCAAGACAGAGACAGAAGGAGAGGGAATAAGAGGAAGAGAAAGAGAGAGGGAGGCAGATGCCAGCTGCAGAGCAGGAGAAGTTAACACTGTAGGGAGGTGAGCAGTGTGAGATGAGTCTGGTGAGGGTGAGGGAAGCAGGGTTCATCATATTTAGAAGCGGGCCCCTACCCCGTGGTGAGGAAGATAAATCCATGCGATCGGTTGGATTGATTGCGAGTGGACCAAAGACGTGCATTTTGACCGAACATATACTCATAGATAAGGCATTCTTGCTTGTGGATTTAAGAGTTTCTGCCTCTTTTTTTCTGTTAACAAGTCACATGTACATTTTTGGAGGGGAAAAACAGCGGTTACAGCACCCGTTTCTTCTGTTACCACAACACTGCCTTAAAAAAAAAAAAAAAAAAATTATGTAGGTGAGGTGAGGTGGGGTTGGGGAGCCGAAGGGCATGTGTCTTCATTTCTGTGGAGCTGTTGCAGCAGTGCCTAAAACGCATCTTTGTGTTTGAAAGTGAGGAGATTACCGCCTGTATGCAGCATGAGGGTGTTCAGGGCTTCAAGCATGTGTAGAAGAGCAGGGAACATTAAGCAAGCAAGATGTTGTCACACGTTTAAACTCACAGCAAAGGAAAACAGCTGATCAGGATCATACATAGGGGTATATTCACAAGAACGTGTGATAACTACCGCAAGAGTAGCGTAACGCAACTTTCAATATCGCAGCCTATCGCAGGAAAATAACCCTGTGTCAACGTGGAATTCACAACAAGGCGGTAGCATGCGATAGTCACCAGATAACGCGTCAAATGTCAGCGTGAAAATCAACGCCACGCCGACAAAATGCGAAACGCGAGAAATCATGCGATGAGGCCAATTGCGGTACAGAAATCAGCGAACACCAGCCACAGGCCTGCAAATCCCACCCGTCCGGCGGAAAAAAGCACCATAAAAGAAAGAAAAAAAAAAGCCCAAAAACAATTCAAACTGCGTAGCAACATGGATGCACCCGGACCGAGTGCAGAGGACAAGCCGAACACCACAAGCCCTACGGAGGACCAGCCAGGAACCCCGCGTTCGGGGAAGGGCAAGGACAAGAGGAAGACCGGGTACAGTCCGCAGGAAGACCGGATCATCGTCACGGAGGTGACCGAACACCATCAACAACTGTTCGGAACCTCCACTGCGGCACTGGCAACCCAAACCGAAATATGGCAGGCCATCGTCACCAACGTCAATGCAGTCGGAGTGTCGAGGAGGTCACTGGAGGAGGTCAAGAGGCGCTGGCATGATCTGAAAAGGCAGACCAAACATAAGCTCGCCGCCAACAGGGAGGCAGCAACGGCGACTGGAGGTGGGAGTCCTGCAACACAGGAGGAGCTGGAGGAGCTGGAGCAAATGGTGGCCACAGTCAGCAGTGAGGAGATGGTGGCAGGATTGGGGGACCTGGACACAGCACGATATGACCTGACCCAACAGGGTGAGTAACAACAAGGGACGGGGGGACGGGGGAAGATGGGCACAATGGCACACATGCACAATTACATGTAGCACACAGCACACCCACAATGACCGTGGAACATGTCCCTGATTGCCTTGGCACACTGCAGCACACATAGAAACGCCAAGTAGGCCCCCATCCACAATGTGCACAGAGGGGCCTCCCCTTATCACCAATATCACAACCGACCCGTGCACTGTGCTGAATCCAGCAAAGCAGCGGCTATGTGACCCACACTGACTATGCAAGTAACACTGCATGTCCAATAGCATGGCAGCAGCCAAAAAAAAGTGACCTGGCCCACGAATTGACATGGAGGTAGCCCAGTGCGGATCACATCCATAAAGGAGCAGGTCACACTCCGACATGTCCACGTGCACCCACAACCCATGCCGTACAATACACGCAGCAGACGAACAATGCACCAGGCCACAAAAACAGCCAGAGAGCACATATGACCCAAGTCAAAAGCAAATCAGGCCCCGAAAAGCACACAATTCAAAGGCACCCCGCCTCAAAGGGAGAAGGCTACATGAAATCAGAGCTGCAGGGCAACTCCCCACAATGCAGCACACACACATAGCAATCACAGAACATCAGCAATGACGGCAATGTGGTACAAAGTGCAACACCAGCACCACAGGACAGAGCTCACAACAGGTTCCGCTCGTGCGTAGTAACTGTCCACTCACATCTGGCATTGCCTGACACTGTGTGATGATAATGTACGGGTACTAACACACATCCGTCATGTAGTCGAAAAACACACTGACTGCCATCAAATAGCCAGTTCCCCCAAAACAGTCACAATGTACATTGGCATGCAGTCTGAATGTAAAGATCTGCAAATCATCACCATACATGTGAAACTCTGTTAACCTGCATCTCCCCTTTACATTGCAGAGGGACAAACAACACCTCCTGCAGAGCACACCACACTTCCCATCATTGATGATGAAGAGGACAACCTGCACATATGTCAAGACACCCTCCAACGGATAATGGACAGCCTCTGCACCCCACCCCCAGGAGCAGGCCAGGCCAGCTGCCTCGAGGTGACCCCACCACCTGCACACACCACACAGCAGGAAACACACACCACCACGGCTGTCTCCCAGGACCCCCCCGACCAATACATGGAATTCCAATGGCGTGTGTTGGGTTGCCAGGTGGAGTTGGCTCATCAGCTGCGGGTGGGTTTCGCGCTCGTGGCAGCCAAACTCAATGCCATACGTGGGTGTCTGAGTCCCATCAAGGACCACGTACAGTCCCTATCGGACACCCCCTGTACGCACCATGCTCCGCCACAGACCTTGGCTGACCTCGCTGGTGCCATGAATCTAATACAAGAACTGTCTGGTCAGACAGGCACCAGCCATGACAGCACAGAGTTGGCACAGATGCGGAGGGGAATGGAGACCATGAAGCAGATGCAGGCTGGAATTATGTCTGCCACGGCTGGACACCAGTGAGTAGTGGCTGGGAACTGCAATGCCCTGCAGTACGTCATCTTGCCATTGCTGCCACTGAGCCGTTCCCAGATGACTGCAGCGGGAACATCTACACACACAGCCCCGACCCCTGATGTGTCCGTGGCACACTGTGATGATGCCCCATCACCTACGCAGTCTGATGTGTCAGGGGCACACAGCGATGCAGCCATCACCCCGCCACACACACCGGACACACCGGACACAGAACCCGTATCAGGGGAGTGAGAAGGGGATGGGAACTACTGTGGGGGAAGGAGGCAGTAGCATCCATCACCGCCAGTATGCATCATGCCCTGGGAAACACTCTGCGACATTCACCCGGACCCCAACACGGACTGCCATTTCTTCACCGCTGGCCAATTACACAGCAATCCTGCTGCGGACTGCACTCTCCCTCTTCCTAATCGCTGTGCAATCCCCAAAGGACTCTGGTTGGCCCACCACTGGGCTTCCATGTGATGTGGGCTTGGATGGCCATGTACAGCTCCAGCTCCGTCAATCACCTGAATGTGAATAAAACATTCTAAATCACACAGATGTGTCATCACAATGTTCACTCACGTATGGAAGTATGGCTGGATGTAGGGACAATGATTGCACATGAAGGTACACCCTGGTAACTGACATCTATGCGCATATCTATCCCTGAGACACATGGCCAATTGGATGACTGTGAAGGTGAGTACTAGCTGTGTCCCCATTGCACATCAACAACAATCTCACAACCCCCCAACGTAGGCACACGTCCATGTGTTGAATAGGGCTGTGTGTAGGAGTGACCAAAACGGTGGCAGGCCAGGAGTGGTGTCCTACACCACGTGTGACAACAGAACTTCATGTCGCATACCTACTTACACACATCTGTGTGGACACATTCTGTTGTGATGTATGACATTGCTCCACATGGTCAGAGGTTGGACACCATACACACATAGCTGAAGTCATGTAAGTGCACATGTCGTCCAGCACCTATCCAAAAACAATGTCTGGCTCACAGAGGTGGAGCTTGCCAAAGGGACACACCCCCATTGCACATGCATCAGTCAGTTCCTCCCTGTGTTGGGACGATGCTCATTGTGGCACACGAGTGGACAATCTAAACAACACACCTCACAGTTAAACACCAGTGGAGTGGCATAGACTTTATTGTCATGTGCGTGTCAGTACAGACGAGGCAATGGCCACAACAGGCAGGGACATGCTTAAGACACTTACATTCAGCATGGGTACATGTCGAGGTTCAGAAAATGTTGGGGCTGAAATGGACAACATTCATCACGGATGGCAACGCTCACAGCCCACCTTGCCTTGCTGGATGAGTCATGTGTTGTTTGGCGTCTGCCCATTGCCCCGTGTGAGGGGGCATGACTCACTGCACGTGGGATCTGCATGGTGCTCTGCTTCCGGAGTGCGCCGATTGTCTGCTCTGCTGACAGTGATCAGGTGTGAGGGTCCGACAGGTTCACATGTCGTGCTACATTGCCATGTGTGTGCTCTCCCCCAGCAGTGTGTCCGGATTGGCAACGTTGCCAAACGGCAGCTGTGTTGCTCCGACCATGGACCTGCGTCACCTTGCACAGGTGTGTGTACACACGCATTATTCCACGCACATGCATCCAGAGCCCGACCGAAGGCAGACGTGTCCTCTGTTGTGGTGGGATATGTGAGCAATCCCCACGATGCAACAAGTTGTTGGGCCATGTGCTGTGGGTGGCAATTCGATGTGGCTGCAGGATCGTAGTTACTCGTCCATGAATGCCCGTGCAGCTTCATGTGCAATGTGTTCCAATAGTACGTCGTTGTCGTGTTCAAGGAACACCAGGGTGAGCCAATCCATTGGGTGGTCCGGGCAGGTGTGCTCAGCCCACGCCGTCTCACCGATCCGCAACACAGCCCAATAGGGGAGCGCCTCGATGTGGTCACTGCACACGAGAAATTGTGCAATCTCCAATGCCCAACTACCAATACATACGCAGTATGTCAAGGCATCCCATGCACGGCTGTCTCGGTTACACTCCTGTCCGTGATCCAACAGGGGACGCAGACACAAGTCATAGTCCAATTCATCAACAGTTGTGTTGGATAGGCAGACATCCATGGGACACTCAAATGTGCATGTTCGGCAGTGGAACCAGGGCTGAACGCAGGTGACGTGGGCAATGCGGAAGCTGAGCCTGTAACTGATCCGCAGCACTGCCAGTGGTAGTGCGCCCAGTAAATGCAACATACATGCACGGTACTGTTCCACGTGACGGGGGTTGTGCATGTGCCCGGTATGGCCTGCCATTGCGTTGGTGCGTCTCGTGAACAGGCACTCTTCTGAACTGCGGCAGTTGTGTGGAGGATATGCCACAGCTCTGAGCAATGATTCGAATGTGTGTGCAATGTTGTAGGTAATGGGTTGCTGTTTCCATGTGTGTCAAGGGCATGCCATGCGGGGGTACCACAGGCAGGGGCTTCTGTGTGTGGGCTGTGGATGAGTCAGATGGTTCATTTGCGGAATGCGTGGTGTGGGAGTCGTCCCCATCTGCCATTGCATCTCTATCAGGGTGTTCCAGGCACATTCTGGACCAAGGTCAGAGGTGCAGGTGTCCACCCCGCCTTCTGCATTGGGACAATGGTGCTTTCATCCCTGATGTTTGTCTGACTACTACTTGCGTTTTCGGAATGTGATGTGGCTTTGGCGCTGAGATTGGGACACGGCCTTGGGCTCATGGTGTACGGATGGCGATGCGCACACACATGTTGGAATGTGGTGCCAGGTGCCCGAGTGGCCTTGCGCTGCTTGTGCTTTCTCACTCCGTCTCTCTCCCTCGCTCTCTCCCTCTCTTTCCTTTGTTGGGCACATGGCACACCTTCTTCTCTTGGATTTGGTCTTCCAGGCTGTGTGCTACGGATTGCCCAGTGAGGAGCAGCTAGGACTCATCCTAAGGGTTGTTTCTGCTTTTCTTTGTATGGTGTTTTGTGTTGGTGATTGCATTGCTGTATGACTGATTCTCCATTTTCTGACCACGCACGTTTGTTTATTTTCCTGCTTGTGCGACATCAGGCAAAATGTTTGCTTTGGGATTTGTGGTGTTGGTGTGCAGTTTCTTAGTCCGGGGTTGGGTGTGGTCCCGGGGGGGGATGTTGCGGGCCTAGGTGTGGTGTTGGTGGGTGTTGTGGCCCTCTTGGGTGTCCGTGCTGCATGTTCAGTTGCTCGTGAGCATCTGTTGTCCTTCATGTGTGGCTCTGGGCTGTGCTCCCTTTTGTGGTGCAGGCTGTGGTCTGACTTTACACCAGGTCAGAGCAGGTGTAGATTTCCTGGTGCTAACGCGACTTATCGCAGGTTTTGTGTTTTTATCGCTGATGTGGCTGGTCGTTGTGAATGTTGAGGTGTGCTGTTATCTCGACTTTTGGCACGGGAACGCCTACTCTGCATCTCATTAGCGATATTTGCGGGGGTCCTCTGTGGCGATGTTTTTGAGGCTGCTATCGCGGGTAAACTGGTGCTGTGGGCTGTTAACACCGGCTTGTGAATGGGGAGGTAAATTTATCACGACTTTGGCTGCGATAAAGTGCCGTTAATTCGGCGATATCTCCTTGTGAATATGCCCCTAAATGTTTTCCGCTCTATGCATCAACCAGGTATTGCAGCACCTCCAGGAATGGTGCACTTCCCTACCTGGGAAAAACAATGTTGTTCAAAGAAAGATGAGAAAACGAAAGTAGTGCTTCACTAGAAAACTCCGCATAGTGTGAGGTAGATATAAAGGTGAGGCAGATAAATCCATATGATTCGTTGGATTTCTTGTGAGTGAACCAAAGACATGCATTGTGACCAAACATACAAATAAATAAAACATTCTTGCTTGTCCAAAACATGAAGCGCGGCATCTGGGAAGCGGGCGCCCTGCTGACACACGACTCGAGAGAAAGCAAAAAAAGAAAGCAGTTGCACATAAAGCAACTAAAGGGGTTCAACTTGCTGAGTAAGGGATACACACTGGCACAAAAGAAACACAAATTAACTCGGGGATTAGGAAAGCAAGTCTCGACGTCGGCTCGATAGCCTGTGATTCTATGCAAAATACCTTAATAAACGAGCTATGAGCAGCAACGGGCACTGAAGCTGAACAAATGCCACCACATTAGCGAGGTGCGCAGTGTAGTTGTAAAGCACAAAACAACAAGCAGGAGGGAAGAAAAGGCAGCTGCAGCTTGAGGAGAGGGAGCAAGCATTTGCATATGTAAAGAGCACTGCAGCTGTTCAGAACAAGATGCAAAGTGTGCACAAACACTATGGAAAAATCCTTAAGACAAAGGATACTGTAATAGGCCAATACTCCAGGGAAGAAGTAAGACACAAGAAGGTGGGACCCATACCCATAAGAAACCATAGAAAAGAAAGCTTTTCGGAACAACACACACTTTAACCAATCGCCAGCATGCCCCGCAGATCAGCGCATGAGCACTGCTAGGCTCGACCTAAAAATGTTAGCAGGCATGCAACTAGGACCAGACTGTCCGTAGCGGGCACCGGGCGTTTTCCCGGTGGGTCATAAGGGTGGGGGCCAATTTTGTTACAGGGGGCCAGTTTTGCAGCAGTGCTGCAATATCGGCGCCTTGTAACAAAAGCGGCAGCAGCTGTGCTAAAGCAGCCGTTAGCAGTGCTAAAGCGGCAGCACTGCTTCTCACTAGCACCCAATCCCCCCTCCCCCCCACATCCCTCTACTGGCCGGTCAAGCTGAATTGCCAGGGCTGGTTTGTGTTTCCAGTCCGGCCCTGCATGTATTGTTTGCCATCGCTATTCGAGCCTGCACTCTATCCTGCTAAGTGGAGACCCGCAATGCTCTTGTTAGTAGTTACTTTGGTGTGGACCAGCCATCCCTACCGGAAGGAACCCTGGTGAATCACTGAATACATTATATCATAGTCAATAACATACATGCAACATATTCACATACCTCCAACCTTTAACTTTTGCCTTCATTGTCTACTGTTTATTTAGTATAAATACATGTTTTTGACTTCCTTCCAGCAAATACAAGTTTCTTAAGATATTAAAATATGAAAAATATGTCTTTTTTGAATCCCTCCTGTCACACTTGCCATGGTTTGCAGGAAGGATAATTTATTACAGGGCAGATTTGCTATAAATAAAGTGCTGCACACCTGACATTTATCAAAATGCTCAAAATTCCTGTGCATGCTCTTTCGATACGGATTATTTATTACTGCAAAAGGATAATGTTGTCATTGCATTAAGTGCACTTGATAATTTTGACATTTTGAGTGGTTCAATGTTGCTACTATAGCAAGATATTCTTGAAAATGCTAATTATAGAAGCAAATGTTTGCTAATGTGTTGACAAAATATAGCTTTGCAGCCCCAGACCTGTCAATAAAGGCCCCACAATCACCATGATATTGTGAAAATATGTGTTTAATTAATTCTACGCATTCAGCAATCAGTATTCACTCATGTTCATACCGCAGACATGTAGGATGGGGGGATAATTACCAGCCCCCCACCCCACCGCACGATCTCCTACTTCGTTGGGGACGGCACATCTGATCAGTTACTCTACAACATGGGTACTTGCAAACATTTGCTAAGGGGTCACAAAGTATGGGCTGTGGTATGACCGAGGGCCGCACTGATGCCAGCAGGGTGGCGGTAGGGAGTCTGGGTGGGACAGGGATTGTATAACGTCTTAAAAAAGTTAAATAAATGGGCAAGCATTTATTTGCAGGTTAATAAATGCTTGCCTGTTTATTTAACATTTTATTCTGAATATTAGTGCTCAGCAACTAAACAGCAACTCATGCTGCTGTTCACCAGGGGGGCCGCATGTAAAGGTCAAGAGGGCCGTACTTTGAGTATCACTGGTCTACAAAGTCACTGCTTCCAGGCACTGGTGCACTTTTTCCAAGAAGCAAGGTAAGGCAGCAGCACTCCCTACTGGTGGCATCAGATTACTAAAAAAAGATTACATTGCAGTTATCGACCAGAGGCTTCTGGGATAGTGGAACAGGTTAATGGAACCTTGAAGGCAAGAATGGCAAAAATGTGCTCGTCAACGTCTCTGAAGTGGCCTGACGCTCTGCCGCTTGTGCTTATGAGTATTCGCAGTGTCCCCGACAGGAGAACTGGGTTGTCCCCCCGTGAGATCTTGATGGGGAGGGCAATGGGGTTGCCAGCAGTACCAGCTACAGCTTTGATAAACATCACTGGTGACTTGATTCTCGATTACTGTAAAGGACTATCTGATGTGGTCCGTTCTGTGTCCCAGCTGGTACAAGCTGCAGCTGTACTGGCCTCGAGTGATCTGTGCCACGACCTGTGTCCAGGCGACTGGGTGCTTGTTCGAAAGCACGTGAGGAAGAGCTGTCTGGACGTTCGGTGGTGAGGTCCGTACCAGGTAATACTGGTAACGAACACAGCAGTGAAGTGTGGAGGATTGCCGAACTGGGTGCATGCTTCCCATACCCGCAGAGTTTCAGCACCCTCGGAAGAAACAGCTCCTCTCGTGAATGAAAATCCAGCTGATGTGGCAGGGCCACATGAGAGGACAAGTCAAGCTGTGAGGGCCGCTGATACAGCTGGTTGTGCACCAGAGCAAGCTGAAGAGGGTTCCGACAACCAGAACCTCGACTCTGACTCGGATGACAGAGGTGTTGCTGTGGGTGGATTAGAGTCAAATTCAGCAGAAGAAGGAAGTGGTGCACAGGGTATAGAGGGGGAAAGCGGAAGAACGACCAGAACCGAGGAGGCTTGGCCTGAGAGACAGAGGCGACTGAACCTGAGGTTGGCACCCAAAAGAGATCTTGCGCCAGTGTCTGAAATGTCTGAATCAGAAGCAAGTGACGGAGAGCAGGCTCAAGAGGGTCGGAGGAGGTCGAAAAGAACGAGAGTACCTTGCCAGAGATACGCTACCCCGGAGTGGACTTACGTAATGACTGATGCCGGGGGTAGTGAGTTCGGGGAGGCTGAGGTCCATGCAGGTGGTCAGCAAGAGCCCGAACGTGGTGTTGAAGGTGGTGCTGTTAGTACCAGGGCTCGAAGTCGAAGGAATACTGACCCTCACGGATCCGAATCCCCCGCTTCTGAGTAAAGTCCGAGAATTGGTTCTGCATCGACTCGAATTTCCGTCATTTGGGTTTGAGCCGCCTTCACATGAAATGATAATTCTTCGTCTTGAACTTTTGTATCATGTTCTAGAAGCGCTTGCAGCTGACCTTATTGTGGATTGAGTATAAACTGTTGTAAATAAAAGACTGAAGAAGAAGATAACCTAGGTCCGAGTGGAAGAAGAATAAACTTAGGGACTTTCCGCCGAAGAGGAACGAAAGTTTAGGGAAGTCTTTTTCTGGACCATGTAAATAAGAAACTGTAGTTGAAAAGGGGATTTCCAGAGGTTTCGGAGTGTTGCTCGAACTGGTTAAGCAAGTCACGTGTGGAGAAGACAGAGACTTTTGAGTGTTCGTTGCTGAACCAAGAACTTTGAGAACTTTCGAGATCATGGAGGCTGGAGATCCACATCGTAGATCCAAATTGATTGTAGGCACATTTATAGGGGTGTGATAGTTTCTATAATCATAGTAGTTGTAGTTTCATATGTGGTTCCACACTAGCTAGCAGTGAAGGGGTGCCAGGGACTCCAACACCCACTACACCTAGCAAAAAGGAAGGAAACATAGGAGCTGACAGAGCTTTGCTAATAGAAGAGAGTCGTAGATTGCATGTAGATTTGTCTAGAAGTGATTTTAAGTTTAATACGTATGCCAAGCTGCTATATGAGTATGTAGATGCGATGGATGCGAAAGATTGTTATGTGTGTATGCAGTTGCCAGCTTCAGTGGATGAGGGTATTAGATATCACCATCTTCCACTGACTTATGGAATTTCGTGTAGTTTGTTTTTGAGTGTGTTTTATGGGAGAGGTCACTATGAGTACTTCTTTTCCAACTATGACGCCGTGCTTTCAGAGGTTCCTGCTTACAAACATTTGAACAAGTATGATTATTACAAGGTGGAAGATAGACTTGGAAAGTACTTCATACCGACTTCGACTTTAGATACAGCTTATGCCCATAGACACAATTTAACATGTGCATTAACAGAAGTAGAGAAGAAGTTTGTAGATCAGGTAGAAGATAGATATAGAATGTTAACACAAACACGTCACACTGGAGATAGTCCTGTAGATTGGACAGACGAGGAGAGATTGCACCGAACAAAAGGAAGTTATGGTCCTATAGCATTGGATATGGGCCAAAGGGAAAGTTGTGTGTGAGACGGGTGCAGACTTATTATGATAAGGTCTTTATGGGACAGAGCGAGTGTGATCATGTTTTCACTATGGAAGATTCAGCAAAGAATTTTCTGCAAGGTCCTGTACAAGTGATACCTACGGTATATTTTGTGTGTGGAAGGAATGCTTATGTGAGGTTGCCAGCGAACTGGTATGGTACGTGTTAATTGGGAATAATATTTCCAAAGATCTACCATGTAGAGGATTTGGAGCTTTTGGAAGGTGGAAAGCATTCAAGAGTGAAGAGAGGTACGAGTGCAGGAGCTGTAGTAGGAGATATCTTTGGAGCAATGATACCAAGTTTGGGAGTGGTCTTGAATGATGTGAAGATCCGGAGATTGGCGACTGTGGTTGATGAGTTATCAATGAATACAGCAAAGTCGTTGATACTTGTGGATGAGAGATGTTGTCGATAAGGACAATGGTTTTGCAGAATCGTCTTGCTTTGGATGTCCTATTGGCAAAGAGGGCGGAGTCTGTAAAATGTTGAAGGTTCAAGAGTGCTGCACTTATATACCAGACCACAGCAAGGATCTGGAGAAATATATAAGTAACATCACTACGATCCATACGAAAATAGCGGATTTGACTGAAGAGGGAGTTTGGGAGAAAGTTGGCAAAGGATTTGGTCAAGTGGGAAGCTGGTTTGCGAATTTGGGAAAGGGATTCCTTGGCTATGTTCTGAGACCTCTCATTATTGTGGTGGTTTGTGTGGTTTGTCTGTGTGGTTTGATCAGAGCATACAAGTGGTATCGAGCAGGCAGAGCTGAGAGAGCTTTGAGAGAAAATGAGACGAGAATGGCTAGACTGCAGGACAGTCACTATCGAAATATTAAGAGTTTGGAGAGATTCCGACAGGGGAGAATGGCAACAAGTTCTGTTTAGGCCGGTTCTTTCTCCAAGGGAGTTGTAAAGATGTGATGACAGGAGTCATCAAAGGGGGGAACTGATAGAGCGCCATGTTCTCGTGAAAATTGTAGGGGTGCATCATAATCACTGTTAGTCCGCACCCGCATATATCTAGACATATATTAATGAGCGGCTAGTAAAATGTAATTTGAACTGCATTATTAGAGTGAATAAGAGAGTAGTTGTGCTATTATAATCATGCAAATGTAGTGCATAATTGAAATGCGTTTAAAAATGATGCATAGATGATTTAGTTCATGTGTAGTTAAAAAGATGCAGTAGTTAACGTGTATGATATTAAGTTGCACGTGTAGTTATTTTTGCATATGAAATGTATGAGCCAATGCTTAAAGAAGTAACTAAGAATTGTGTGTTTAAATGTGTAAAGGCCTGACTGCATATACGTCAAGGAAAGGCCTGTTCGTTCTTATGTTAGCTTATTTTGTAGGCAGAGAAGGTGTTCTCTTGGAAAGGCTCTCTGGGCACAGTTGGTAGATTCGTACAGAGGGAACGTCTGTTGAAATGTATCTTCTGTTGCAGGTGCAAGGACACATGCCTCGTTAGCAAAAGACTGGCTCTTTGTTTCAGGAGTTAGGGTGGTGGTAGGCATTGAGATGGGAGTATACTGGAATGTAGGGATGATACTTTCAGCGGAGAAGGTGCCTGGGACTCAAGGTCGCTGTAACAGTCCTGGATGAAATAAGAGTTTCGATGGAAAAGTACGAGAAGGAAGACCTGGCCGAAGAGGCGTGACAAGGGCGTGTTCAATTGTATGTGGATTTTGTATTAGGGACAGTGCCCTGAGGGAAGAGAGAAGAGAGGAGGTAGAGGAGACCAGAGAGAAGGGCAAAGAGAGAGATCTTTAGGAAGGAGCATCTTAGAACGAGCTCGAAGTGCTAAGTGAGTGTACTTCTTAGGAAGTCTTCACAGCTGACACCTTTTCTTTTATTCTTGCAGGGGAAATTCGTTAAGTAGGGATGTCACCTTAGTGAATAGAGTAGGGGCAGTTAACGTTTTACGCTTATTTAGGTAAATGAAGAATACTATAGAGATTGGAGCAGTTATTGTTTGTTTAATACTTCTGGAGCTAACGATTCTTCTTATTCTGAGTCGGATGAGACTCCTGCGTAGGATGATGTTTGTATTAGTGCCCATCTATTTCTTTAACTTCGTGTTGAGGTGCTTGCATGTGCAGTTATTCTTGGCTGTAATAAACCCAAAAATCTGAATTCGGAGTCCGTGATCATTGAAGGTAACTGGATTCTAAATCGTTGCATTACCAAATTGGATTTTCTTCCCTTCACACTATTCAGCAGGTAAAAGATTCTGGTGACCTGAGGATTCTTAGTGATGGTGAGATAAGATAAGAATCCCGCTTTATCAACTGTTATAGGTGGCGCTATACAAGCAGAATTTTTAATTCCATTTTGAGCGCTAATTTACGTTATATTTATAGGTTTCTTTTCCCCGTGCAGTATTGCACTTATGCTACCACTCATTTTCAAATGCCATCACGCCATTATTCTTATAAACCTCTTACATCTCCTTAAACCCCCTGCCTCACGAAGTCCTTCTTCAGTTTCAATTTCTAATAGCAGCCTTTCTCTATCTCCTCAGGCTTTCTTATTGGCTGGTTTCCCACTGACCTATCTTCTTTTGTCTTTTCACTGAAGCTTTCCTATTGTGCAGTTCCCTGTCCCAATAAGCTTCCTCAGGAGCATGCCTGCCAGCCTCTGTGCCCCCTAGCGCGTCTAAGTAGTGTTTTGACGTAATCCAGGTAGCGTCAACTGAAGCTAGCATCACCACTGGATGAGACTTTCTAGATTCAAACATTAGACCTTTCCTGAGCATTGACGTTTATCGGGTAGAGGTATGACAGCTATATCTATGTTTATGTTCATACTGAGATTGACATTTACAGTGATTCCTAGATTCTTCACATTGGATTTAATTTGAACCTGAACTCCAAGTAAAATGTGAAGATCTAAAAAATTCTGAAAATGTCATAAAAAGAAGATGCAGATTGAATGTTATGATATTAGGGACATATTCATGGGAATGGTGACTCAGGGCAGCACATCAAATTACCTTGCTGCACTGCCCTGTGCCACAGGGAAAGGGCAGGAATGCACCGTATTTATCCAGTACGGTGCAATCCTTTCCTTTCCCCCTGCGCTAGTGCCGTTTCGGTAGCCTAGTGCCAACGTAGGCACCCTTGCACCATGGTGCAGGGTGCCTGTGTTACAGACAGGATTGTTTTTGTGCAGGAAAAACCTTCCTGCATAAAAACAATTCATAGAGGTGTGTTCCTCTTTCTACGTATCCTGCACCATGCAGCACACATAGAAAGAGAAAAAAGAAAGGAGAAATACAAATATTTCTCCTCGTTACGCCTCACCTGGGAATGCATAAGATTCTATCTCATTCCCAGGTTCACAACTCCTTGTAAATCTGGGAATGCATCAAAAAACTATGGCAGTTGTGATAGAGCGCTATGTTCTTGTGAAAATTGTAGGGGTGCATCATAATCACCGTTAGTTCGCACCCGCATATGTTCAGATATGTATCAATGAATGGTCAGTTAATGTAGATGTAATTGGCATTATTAGAGTGAATAGAAGGATAGTTGTGCTATTAGGTTTTGCAAATGTAATGCTTAACTGAAACGTGCTCAACGATGTATTAATGAAGTAGGCCATGTGTAATCGAGATGTAGTAGTTTAAACGTGTACCATATTAAGTTGCACGTGTAGTTCACTTTTTGCATATGAAATGTAATGAACAAATGTTTATAAGAGTGATCATAATTGTGTGTTTAAATCGTGTAAAGGCCTGACTGAACATACGCTAAGGAAAGGCCTGTTTGTTCTTATGTTAGCTTATTTTGTAGGCAGAGAAGGTTCTCTTGGAAAGGCTCTCTGGGCACCGACAGTAGATTTAATTAGCACAGTAGAAGGTTTCTGTTGAACGTATCTTCTGTTGCAGGTGCAAGGACACATGCCTCGTTAGCTAAAGACTGGCTCTTTGTTTCACGAGTTAGGGCGATGGGAGGCATGGAAATGGGAGTGCAATGGAATTTAGGGATGATACTTTCAGCGGAGAAGGTGCCTGGGACTCAAGGTCATCGCAACCGCCCTGGATGAAGTCAGAGCTACGATGGAAAAGTACGAAAAGGAAGACCTGGCCGAAGAGGCGTGTTCAATTGTATTTGGGTTTTGTATTGGGGACAGGGCCCCGAGGGAGGAGAGCAGAGAAGAGGTAGGGGAGAACAGAGAAGAGGACAGAGAGGGATTCGGTGAAGGAGCATCTTAGAATCGAGCTCAAAGTGCTATGTGAGTGCACTTCTTAGGAAGTCTTCACAGCTGACACCTTTTCTTTTACTCTTGCCTGGGAAATTCGTTAAGTAGGTATGCCACTTTAGTAGTAGAGTAGGGACAGCCAATGGGTTTATGCTTGTTTAGATAAATGAGGAATAACGTAGAGATTGGAGCTGTCATTGCTTGTCTAATTCTTTTGGAGCTAACGATTCTCCTTATCCTGAGTCGGATGAGACTCCTGCGTAGGATGCTATTTGTATTAGTGCCCATCAATTTCTTTAACCTCGTGTTGAGGTGCTTGCATGTGCAGTTATTCTTGGCTGTAATAAAACCCCAAAATTGAATTCGGAGTCAGTGGTCTTTAAGGTAACTGGATTCTCAAATTGTTGTAAACTTGAAAAGGGTTTCCCCTTCACACTATTCAGCAGGTAAAAAGATCCTGGCGACCTGAAGATTCTTAGAGGTGATAAGATAAGAATCAGCGTTATCAGTTGGTAGCAGAGTAGGATGGTTACCTCTGATAGTAAGGGGCGATCAAGATTAGGATAAGAGATTATTTGCCCCATAGAGCCTGAGGGATGGTGATCCAGTGTATCGTAGGAGGAGGACGTCGGCAGTCGCTGAAAACTGACGGAGAGTGACGGTGCGGCGGAAGTAGCAGTTCGTGGTAGAGTGAGTATGAACAGGGTGATGCTGGTTAGATTGCGGTGTTTAATTGTTGTGTGATGTCTTGCGGAGTTGGAATGAGAGTCGTGTGATTGAGGATCGGACCGTGATCGCGCGCGCGGGGCCGATAGTTATTGTGGTGTAGAAGACACCCAGAATTGAGATCGTTGACCAGAGGTTGTGGGGGTCATGAGACGTCGTTGATTAACCCACTGAAGATAGGGAGCACATGTGTGAGTGTGTGAATAACCAACGCTGGTCGTAGGTTGTTGTATGCAGAACATTGAGTGTTTGGATCCTATCGATTGTGTCAGAGGTAATTGTCCGGTCGTTCACGGACAGACAGTTGCCAGATTGAGGTCAACAATTTCGAGAGGCTGGTCGGTCATCGGTGGACCGACAGTCAGAGAGGTAATTGTTCGGTAGGGCGGACAATTGCTCCAGAGTGTGATTGGGACATGTGCGAATGAGAACGAGAGAATTAGGAAGGAGGGGAACTGCTGCGAGCGGAGGAAGAGTGACGTCAGACAGTGCCGCGCTGTGATAGGTCGGTTGGTGTGAGCCGCGCTGGCATTGGTGGATGGAAATCAGGAAGTAAAACGAAAACTTGCGCGTGAACGGAAATTTGTGTCATCATGAAATGTTTTAAAGTTTTACGAGAACTTTGTAGAGGGGATAGACATGTGGTTACTTCGGGGTGGAGAGGAAGCCCCTCCCGAGGATACGCCAGCACATTATATGGCTAAAAATGTAGGATTGCATACTATAATTTGGCTTGAGAATTGGCATAAAATGACAGAAGGAGAAGGAGAATTGACTTTCCCATGCTATGGCACTTTCAGGTTGGAAGTATTGTACCAGCTAAAAACTATAATGTCTTCTTTACGACCGCTGCCTAGACCGACACAGTTTGAGGCGCTACATGCATGGATCAGGGCAGCGTATGACAGGAAAAGAGACAAAAGTCAGGAAAGGGTGAAGAAATCGATCAGGGCATTTCAAGATGCGAGATGGGATGCATTGGAGAAAAGGTGGAGAGTGGAAACCATTGAAGGGGATAGGCTGTTTCCACTGTTGATAAATGTAGGAGAGGCTAAGAAGAGGTGGGCTGAAGAAGACGACAGTGATACAGATGACAGCCTGTTAGATAGGTTACTAGCAGAGAGACCACCTCCATTTAATCCAGAGTCAGAAGAGGGAAAATCAGCTTTAGCAGTAGAAACTGATGAGTTACGGTATCAGACAAACATGAGGGTAGTGGGAAAAATGTCCACAGGAACAGAGGGAGCAGGAACACAGCCCTCCATTGGGAATATGCGGTTACCGGACTCCTTGACGGTACCTGTTACCATTGGTCCTATAGTATCGGTATACGACCCAGATCAAAGAAGTGAAGGAAGTCCAATGCAGACGACCGGAGGAGAGGGAACTAGTGCTGGAGGGAATGGCTTAGGAATACAAGTGATTCACTTCCCGAAGCCCTTGGAAACAAGCACGCCGTTACCAGCCACAGCAGACTCCTCTTTTAGACAGGAGGATGAGAGACCAGCTAGACCAAGGTCTTTAGTCGAGTCCAAGTCAGCTTTGAGGATGTGGACACCATCAGTAAGAAACCAAAGTGATAGAATGCCAGGCGATAGGGAGCGAGAAATTTCAGAAACCAGACCAAGTTACAGGAATACGATAGAAGAAAACAAGTCACAAGAACAAAGTGGTGACTATGATGAGCGAAATGGCGCAGCTTGTCAAGAAATACTAAAGAGTGCAGTACAGGCAAGGTTGCTGGACGTAGTAAGATTAAAGGCAGAGGTAGACCAAATGATTAGTGGGAGCCTGCCTTTGGCGAGAATAGAGATTTATGGGCCAGACGAGCTGCTTTTCATAGCAAAAGATGTGACTCGTAAAGCAAGGATTGCACATGAGAAATTGACAGCAGATATGAAGTGGATTTGAATAAAACAAAGACGTTGCAAGGACCGCATAGGTTGCAATATAGTGATCAGGAATTGGAGGAGAAAAGGATCACAGGATTAAGGACGCATACTAAAGATCTGATTGTAGGGATGCGTATATGGAATTTGTTGGACAAATGGGAAGAAAGGTGGTCAAAGAAAAAAATTGGCAAGGAAAAGTGTAGGAGAAACGCCGCCCCGGGGGAGGGCGACGGGCGTAGGGAACTTTCCTTTACGGGAAGTACAGAACGGAGGGTACGTGCATGTGCCGTGGAGTAGAGGTGACTTGGCTGCGTTTACAAATGATTTTCCTCGGCTGAGGGAAAAACCCGTAGAGTGGTACAAACAGGTTGAGCGGTTTGTTAAAATCTCGAAAGTGCTGTGGACGGATTTGAACACCTTGTTTTATATAGTGGTGCCGGGAGATTTGTGGACAGCTTGTAAAATCGCAGTTGAGTGGCCGACCTTTGAACCTCAAAGCGATGCTGTCTCAAATGGTCCGTCACCCATTGTTATGAAAAAATTTGAGCAAGTGATCACATGGTTGAAGCTGAAGATCTCGCCTCAAGATATCGATTGGGTTAAGATAGATCGAACTGTGCAGGAACCTAAGGAGACAGTGCATGAGTATTATGAAAGGCTCTTGCAAGCTTTTAAACAGTATAGTGGATTAAATGCCTTAGACCCCAAAGATATGGGACAGTTTGTCTCAAAGTTTGTTTTAGGATTAAGACCGGAGGTCAGCCTCATGATACAGCACCATTTGATCTGTTGGCAGAACAAGCCGGTAGATGAAATCTTGCGGTATGCGAGGTGCTGTAGCGATGAAGTAGACTCGAAGCACCAGAAGCTAAAGGACAAGCTGATGCTCGTTCAGATGCAGACAGCTCAGATCCAGCCTAGTGGAGGGACGCTGGGAAGAAGACAAGGAAATTACCAAGGGAACCAGAATGGGCAAGGCCAGGGAAAGGGAAACCCATAGATCCCAAGACGGGGGTGGATGTGGCGACACTGAAGAAGACCACTGCGTGTCATCTTTGTCACCAGATTGGACATTGGAAACGCGAGTGCCCTTTGAACCCAGCCAACCAGGGGCAACAGGAGGTAGAAGGGGTTCAGGCACCTGTGCCGGAGGTAGTCAACACGGTGATGAAGCCCAGATCAATGAGAGGGGGGGCGTATAACCCACAAGTACAGGTCCCACAGCCACCAAGGATCTCGCAGGGAATACGGACTTACCTGCAGATGCCCCTTTTCGAAGGGTATGATGAATACAGTCCAGACCCGTTATCCTGACGGTGCCTGAGGGGGGAGGAAGACTGCACCCTTGGAGCAGTCTTGGAGGTAGACCAGAGAGGACCTTTTGTGGAGGCAGACATTGATGGTCATCCTACCACACTTTTGGTTGACACTGGTGCTACCTGGTCTACTGTAAGATCAGCAGTAGTCCCCAACCTACCCCTCTCGGGACAATCGATCCAAGTTGTTGGAGTAGCGAACAAAAGAATAAACAGCCCACTGACCGAACCGATTCCAGTGAGGATAGGTTCCTTTCAAACTAGACATCAGTTTGTGGTGTGCGATATGAGTCCAGTTTGTCTGTTAGGAAGAGATCTGTTATGTAAATTGAATTGCACTATTTATTGCACACCCATGGGAGTGGAGGTTCAGACGAGGGATGATGATGCTACCTTTAAAGTTGCTAATCAGCACCTGTGTATAGACTTGTATCCAATGGTGACCGTGGAGGAACTTCCACCGGATTTGAGAGACACCGTGTCACCCGAGGTGTGGGACTTCACCGGAGAAGAGATGGGACTAGTCAAGGGGATTGAACCTGTGCAGATTCAGGTTAAACAGAATGTTGATTTCCCTAGAACGCCTCAATATAATCTGTCGCCTGAAACGATCGCAGGGATTAAACCTGTAATCGAGTCTTTCATCAAGCAAGGCATTCTGAAGGAGATTAGAGGTAGTCCATGTAACTCACCTATTATGGGACTACAGAAGCCGAGCGGGAAATTCAGGATCGTGCAAGACCTGCGAAAGGTCAACACGATAGTTGTCCCTTGTTGTCCAGTGGTACCGAATCCATCAGTGATACTGTTCCAGATCCCATGCGAAGCCGAGTGGTTTACTGTCCTTGACTTGTGTCAAGCATTCTTCTCGATACCGCTCCATGAGGAAAGCCAATTTCTTTTTGCGTTCAGGCTGGAAAACCGTGTGTTAACATGGTGTCGTATCCCTCAAGGGTATACAGAAAGCCCATCGATCTTTAATCAGATCTTGAAAAAGAATCTTGAGAGTCTCGTATTGCTACAGAACTCAGTTCTCGTGCAGTACATAGACGATCTGCTTGTCGCCTCAGAAACGGAAGATGCTTGCAGGATAGACACGGTAGCCCTGTTGAACCATTTAGCAGAGAACGGGCACAAGGTGTCTCCAAACAAGTTGCAGTACTGCCTAAATGAGGTACAGTACTTGGGACACAGATTAGAAAAAGGCAAGAGGAAGGTGTCACCAGATCAAATTGAGGCGATATTGAACATGGCAGTGCCCACCACTCAGAGAGAAGTCAGGATGTTTTTGGGAATGGTCGGCTATTGTCGGCAGTGGATTCCCAACTTTTCCTTGAGAGCAAAGCCTTTACAGAGGCTTACGCACAAGGATGTGAGTGATCCGGTACCATGGGACGAGGAGTGCTTGGTGTCATTCCTAAAACTGAGAAAGGAGTTGTGTAGTGCCCCAGCTTTGGGAATGCCTGATTACAACAAGGCTTTTTCATTGTTCTGTTGTGAGAAGGAGGGGTGTGCATTAGCAGTCTTAGCTCAGAACCATGGAGGTGTCCGTAGACCAGTTGCCTACTTTTCAGCTACTCTAGATCCAGTAGCTTCTGCGTTGCCCGGATGTCTAAGATCCGTTGCTGCAACGGGTGTCAGCATTGAAAGATGTGAAAGTATTGTAATGGGTCATCCTTTGACTGTTTATGTGCCGCACTCGGTTGAATTGTTGATGACCAGGACTAAGACTCAGCACCTAACGAATAACAGATTAACAAGGTATGAGCAAGTCATACTTGCCGCAGAGAATGTGACTCTGAAAAGGTGCTCCGTCTTAAACCCTGCGACATTAATGCCTATACCGAATACAGATGATGAAGATTGTGCGGACCATGATTGTCTTGATGTGACTGAACTCTGCACCAAACCAAGACCCGACATTGTTGATGAACCACTGACTGACCCAGATGAAATTTTCTTTGTCGATGGTTCGTGTCTAAGAGACAGTGTCGGCCAACTAAGAGCAGTGTTTGCTGTATGTACCATTTCCGGGGTGGTTGAGGCTGCTTGCCTAGAAGGAGTACGCTCCGCGCAGGTAGCTGAGATCATTGCTTTGACTCGTGCCTGTTTGGCCGCTGATCGAATTCAAATCACGATTTACACGGACAGCCAGTATGGGTTTGGTGTGGTTCATGACTTCGGACAGTTATGGTCCCAGAGGGGATTTTTGACATCATCTGGCTCACCCATTAGGAATGGAGAACATGTAAGACAACTGTTAGATGCATTGCAATATTCGAAGGAAATCGCAGTTGTCAAGTGCACTGCACATGTGAAGGGGGAGGATTTTGTGTCTTTGGGAAACAATTATGCGGACGAAGTCGCTCGCTTTTGTGCAGAACAAGGATGCATATTTACAGAGGGTTACACAGGAGAGAGCCAAGAAAGAACCGAGCTCAACATGATGTTGGCCATGGCAGACACTTGGGAGGAGCTCAAGCGACTGCAGGATGAAGTCTCAGACCAGGAACGGAACGGATGGGTCAAAGCAGGATGTGAAAGAGGGGATGTAGATGTTTGGGTCTCCAGTGATGGGAGAGCTGTGTTGCCAGAAAATCTGCTGAGCCCGATGGCGAGACTAATACATGGACCGGTACACCTTGGTAGAGATGCAATGATGCGTGTGTTTAGACAAACGTGGTATAACCCACGGTTTCGTGCGATTGCTGAAGCAGTGTGTCAGAGGTGTGTTACGTGTCAGCAGATGAATGCCGGAAAGAAAACAGTAGTCACCTTGAGTCATATTGGGAGGTCAGGAGGGCCTTTCAATAGAATACAGTTAGACTTCATAGAAATGGCTAAGTGCAATGGGTTGAGATGCATTTTGGTGCTGGTATGCGTATTCTCACGGTGGGTGGAGGCTTACCCAACACGCAGGTGTGACACTCTTACAGTAGCTAAGTTATTGTTGAGGGAACTCATCCCGAGATTCGGGATTCCAACCTCTTTGGAATCAGATAGAGGAAAACACTTCCACAGTGAAATCATGAAGTTACTCTGTGCTGCATTGAATGTTGATCAGAGACTCCATTGTAGTTATCGACCAGAGGCTTCTGGGATGGTGGAACAGGTTAATGGGACTTTGAAAGCCCAGATGGCAAAAATGTGTTCGTCAACGTCTTTGAAGTGGCCTGACGCATTGCCACTCGTGCTGATGAGCATGAGAAGTGTCCCGGATAGGAGGACTGGGTTGTCCCCTCACGAAATTTTGATGGGAAGGGCAATGCGGTTGCCAGCAGTACCGGCTACAGCTTTGATAAACATCACTGATGACTTGATTCTCGATTACTGTAAAGGACTATCTGATGTGGTCCGTTCTGTGTCCCAGCAGGTGCAAGCTGCAGCTGTTCCAGCTTCAAGTGATCTGTGCCACGATCTGTGTCCAGGCGACTGGGTGCTTGTCCGAAAGCACGTGAGGAAGAGCTGTCTGGATGTTCGGTGGCGAGACCCGTACCAGGTGATACTGGTAACGAACACAGCAGTGAAGTGTGGAGGATTGCCGAACTGGGTGCATGCGTCCCATCCCCGCAGAGTTTCAGCACCCTCGGAAGAAACAGCTCCTCTCGTAAATGAAAATCCAGCTGATGTGGCAGGGCCACATGAGAGGACAAGTCAAGCTGTAAGGGTTGCTGACGCAGCTGGGGGTGCACCAGAGCAAGCTGAAGGGGGTCCTGACAACCAGGGCCTCGACTCTGACTCAGAAGACAGAGGTGGTGCAGTGGGTGGAGTAGAGTCAAATTCAGCAGAAGAAGGAAGTGGTGCACTGGGTATAGCAGGGGAAGGTGGAAGAACGACCAAAATCGAGGAGGGTTGGCCTGAAAGACAGAGGTGACTGAATCTGAGGTTGGCACCTGAAAGAGATCTTGCTCCAGTGTCTGAAACGTCTGAAACAGAAGCAAGTGATGAAGAGCAGACTCAAGAGGGTCGGCGAAGGTCGAAAAGAACAAGAGTACCTTGCCGGAGATACTCTCCCCCTGAGTGGACTTACACAGTGACTGATGCAGGGGGTAGTGAGTACGGGGAGACTGAGGTCTGTGCAGGTGGTCAGCAAGAGCCCGAATGTGGTGGTGAAGGTGGTGCTGTTGTTGCCAGGGCTCGAAGTCGAAGGAATTCTGACCCTCACGGTTCCGAACCCCCCGTTTCTGAGTAAGGTCCGAGAATTAGTTCTGCATCGACTTGAATTTCCGTCTTTTGGATTTGAGCCGTATTCACATGAAATGGTAATTCTTCGTCTTGAACTTTTGTATCACGTTTTGGAAGCGCTTGCAGAGGATCTTATGGTGGATGAAATATAACCTGTTGTAAATAAAAAGTCTAAAGAAGAAGACAACCTAGATCCGAGTGGAAGAAGAATAAACTTAGGGACTTTCCACCGAAGAGGAACGAAAACCTAAGGAAGTCTTTTTCTGGACTATGTAAATAAGAGACTGTTGTTGAAAGGGGATTTCCAGAGGTTTCAAGTGTTGCTCGAACTAGTTAAGCAAGTCACGTGTGAAGAAGACAGAGACTTTTGAGTGCTCATTGCTGAAACTAAGAACTTTCGAGAACTTTCGAGATCATGGAGGCTGGAGATCCAAATCGTAGATCCAAAATGATTGTAGGCATACTTATAGGGGGTGTGATAGTTTCTATAATCATAGTAATTATAGTCTCATATACAGTTCCACATGAGCTAGCAGTGCAGGGGGTGCCAGGGACTCCTTCACCTACTACACCTAGCCAAAAAGAGGGAAACATAGGAGCTGACAAGGCTTTGCTGATAGAAGAAAGTCGTAGATTGCATGTAGATTTGTCTAGAAGTGATTTTAAGCTTAATGCATACACCAAGCTGCTATATGAGTACGTGGATGCGATGGATGCGAAGGATTGCTATGTGTGTATGCAGTTGCCTGCTTCAGTGGATGAGGGTATTAGGTATCACCATCTTCCACTGACGTATGGAATTTCATGTAGTCTGTTGCTCAGTATATTTTATGAAAGAGATCAGTTTGAGTATTTCTTTTCCAATTACGATGCAGTGCTTCCTGAAGTCCCAGCTTACAAACACTTGAATAAGTATGATTACTATAAGACAGAGGATAGACTTAGGAAGTTCTTCATACCCTCTTTGGAACTGGACACAGCATATGCTCACCGACATAACTTGACGTGCTCATTATCAGACGTAGAAAAAAAAATTGTAGATCAGGTAGAAGATAGATATAGAAAACTAACACAGACACGGGACACAGGGCATAGTCCAATAGATTGGACCGAGGAGGAAAGATTGCACCGAACAAAAGGAAGTTCTATGGTCCTATAGCCTTGGACAAGGAGCCGAGGGGAAAGCTGTGCGTGAGACGTTATCAGACCTACTATGAAAAGGTTCCAGTGGGACAGAGTACGTGTGACCATGTTTTCACCATGGCAGATGCAGCAAAGAACTTTCTCCAAGGCCCTGTACAAGTGATACCTACGGTGTATTTTGTGTGCGGAAGGAATGCTTATGTGAGATTGCCTGCGAACTGGTATGGTACGTGTTATTTGGGAATAATATTCCGAAAGATTTACCATACAGAGGATTTGGAACTTCTGGAAAGTGGAAAGCATTCATGAGTGAGAAGAGGTGCGAGTGCAGGGGTTGTAGTGGGAGATATCTTTGGAGCTATGATACCGAGTTTGGGAGTGATCTTGAATGATGTGAAGATCCGGAGACTGGCGACTGTGATAGACGAACTATCGATGAACACAGCTAAATCAGTGGTACTTGTAGAGGGAGAGATGTTGTCGATAAGGACAATGGTTTTGCAGAATCGCCTTGCTTTGGATGTCTTATTGGCAAAAGAGGGCGGAGTCTGTAAATTATTGAGGGTTCAAGAGTGCTGCACTTAATACCAGACCACAGCAAGGATCTGGAGAAATATATAAGTAACATCACTACTATCCACACGAAGATAGCGGATTTGACTGAAGAGGGAGCATGGGAGAAAGTTGGCAAAGGATTTGGTCAAGTGGGGAGCTGGTTTGCGAATTTGGGGAAGGGATTCCTTGGCTATATTCTGAGACCTCTCCTTATTGTGGTGGTTTGTGTGGTTTGTCTGTGGGGTCTGATCAAAGCATATAAATGGTATCGAGCAGGCAGAGTTGAGAGAGCTCTGAGAGAAAATGAGACGAGAATGGCTAGGCTGCAGGACAGTCAATATCAAAGACTCAAGAGATTGGAGAATTACAGACCAGGGAGAATGGCAACAAGTTCTGTTTAGGTCGGTTCTTTCTCCAAGGGAGTTGAATAAAATGTGATGACAGGAGTCATCAAAGGGGGTAACTGATAGAGCGCCATGTTCTTGTGAAAATTGTAGGGGTGCATCATAATCACCGTTAGTTCGCACCCGCATATATTCAGATATGTATCAATGAATGGTCAGTTAATGTAGATGTAATTGGCATTATTAGAGTGAATAGAAGGATAGTTGTGCTATTAGGATTTGCAAATGTAATGCTTAACTGAAACGTGCTCAACGATGTATTAATGAAGTAGGCCATGTGTAATCGAGATGTAGTAGTTTAAACGTGTACCATATTAAGTTGCACGTGTAGTTCACTTTTTGCATATGAAATGTAATGAACAAATGTTTATAAGAGTGATCATAATTGTGTGTTTAAATCGTGTAAAGGCCTGACTGAACATACGCTAAGGAAAGGCCTGTTTGTTCTTATGTTAGCTTATTTTGTAGGCAGAGAAGGTTCTCTTGGAAAGGCTCTCTGGGCACCGACAGTAGATTTAATTAGCACAGTAGAAGGTTTCTGTTGAACGTATCTTCTGTTGCAGGTGCAAGGACACATGCCTCGTTAGCTAAAGACTGGCTCTTTGTTTCACAAGTTAGGGCGATGGGAGGCATGGAAATGGGAGTGCAATGGAATTTAGGGATGATACTTTCAGCGGAGAAGGTGCCTGGGACTCAAGGTCGTCGCAACCGCCCTGGATGAAGTCAGAGCTACGATGGAAAAGTACGAAAAGGAAGACCTGGCCGAAGATCCGTGACAAGGGCGTGTTCAATTGTATTTGGGTTTTGTATTAGGGACAGGGCCCCGAGGGAGGAGAGCAGAGAAGAGTTAGGGGAGAACAGAGAAGAGGACAGAGAGGGATTCGGTGAAGGAGCATCTTAGAATCGAGCTCAAAGTGCTATGTGAGTGCACTTCTTAGGAAGTCTTCACAGCTGACACCTTTTCTTTTACTCTTGCCTGGGAAATTCGTTAAGTAGGTATGCCACTTTAGTAGTAGAGTAGGGACAGCCAATGGGTTTATGCTTGTTTAGATAAATGAGGAATAACGTAGAGATTGGAGCTGTCATTGCTTATCTAATACTTTTGGAGCTAACGATTCTCCTTATCCTGAGTCGGATGAGACTCCTGCGTAGGATGCTATTTGTATTAGTGCCCATCTATTTCTTTAACCTCGTGTTGAGGTGCTTGCAGGTGCAGTTATTCTTGGCTGTAATAAAACCCCAAAATTGAATTCGGAGTCAGTGGTCTTTAAGGTAACTGGATTCTCAAATTGTTGTAAACTTGAAAAGGGTTTCCCCTTCACACTATTCAGCAGGTAAAAAGATCATGGCGACCTGAAGATTCTTAGAGGTGATAACATAAGAATCAGCGTTATCAGTTGTGTTAGAACACCCAAACAACGCCCATGGAATGCCTCTCTTGCTCAGAGTAAGGCAACGCAGCGATTTGCGCTGCAATGCATTCCTCCATATTTGTGAAGCCATTCAAAGCCAAGCAATGTGGCTTTGCTTGGCTTCATAAAAATCACTGAGAGGTTTGTGTTGTGCTTGTTTCCGGTCCACGGAAGACATGGCTTGGCAGTTTGGGCTGGACTGTTCCCATGAGGCACAGGGTCAGACTGATTTGCATATGGCCATGTCTGAACTGGGGTGGCGGAGTGAGCTAAAGAATGATGATGGATTAAACCCAGATCAGTTGACTGGGGGTGAGTGCTTGCAATGTTCAGCACTCCGTCCATCATCCCCTTTGGTTTTGCTATGTTCGCCCTAATTTGGCAGGGTATGCCCAGACGTGGGTCCCTTGCTCACTTTGCCACTGGATTCAAAATAGCCTGGCTGATGACGGCTGTAAGCCAGAAACCAGTCCCAGGATGCTTGTTTCCGGTCCAGGGAAGACATGGCTTGGCAGTTCGGGCTGGACTGTTCCCATGAGGCACAGGGTCAGACTGATTTGCATATGGCCATGTCTGAACTGGGGTGGCAGAGTGAGCTAAAGAATGAGGATGGATTAAACCCAGATCAGTTGACTGGGGCTGAGTGCTTGCAATGTTCAACACTCCGTCCATCATCCCCTTTGGTTTTGCTATTCGGGGAGGACCAGCCACATTGGAAACTATCGGGGCTGTGAGACAGTTGTGGAGAGGCCGGATTGTCAACGCGGCCTACTGAGGAACTGCCCGGGCCAAATTGCGACCCTGCCTGGCTGGTGGTGCTGGCCTTAAGAGACAGTAAGTCGCCGAGGAGTGAGGTGGCGTATGGGTCCCCCGGCTGAATGAGGGGAGAGCGGAGGGGACCTGGTGTGGGGACACCCCTGGAAGTCTGAGCTGGGAGACCACGAAGAAGCAGGCCTGGATTGCCTGACTAGAGGAGGAGGGTATCCACTGCTGAGCGGAGTGCCTGCACCCCGGGGGCTGTGAGAGAACCGGGAGCTGAGGAGAGTGGGCCTGGGCCACAATTGTGGACATACACACCCGTGAGCCTAGAGGAGGCCACCACTGACGGAGGTCGGAGCTGGGACTGGGCTAGGAATATCGAGGTGAGGTACCCAGGTGCGCTACGTCTGGGGGCCGTGAGGCGGTGATCCCCTTGCGGAATCCCTGGTGGGGAGATCACGCTGCAGAAGCGAGGGGAGAGCAGCGATATCCACGCACGATAAGCCAAACACTGGTGGGGTCGAAGATTCCGGGTGTGGCACCCATGGGGCCCCTCTGCTAAGATAGGCCATACAAGATACCGTACGACACTACTAGATGGTCGACATGGGGAAGGACAAAGTGACGAAGGCGCAATCGAATAAAATATCGAACTACGCACAACCCATATTACACGGTTCAGATGCCAGAGAAAAGGAGCCTGAGCAAGGGAAAGGGTCACCGGGGGGAGCTGCCGAGGACCCACCAACACTAACAGACGTTATCCGGGCTATCCAGTCGACCAGGGACGATATGGTCCGGAAGATAGACGCTGTGGCCATAGATGTTAATTTACTGAGGTGTGATCTTCGGAAAGTCTCTGATAGAGTGACAGTCACTGAAAAAGACACGGATGCCCTAAAGGAGGAAGTAAAAAACCTTAATGCCACGGTGGTGGAATTGAAGAGACTAGTGATAAAGCTGGATGAAAGGGCAGAGGACACAGAAGGAAGGCCAAGGAGAGGGAATCTGAGATTTGTTGGGTTCCCCGAGAAAGCGGAGGGCCCCTCGGTGGAACTGTTCCTGGAGGACTGGATCGTTCGAGAAATGGCTCCCAAACAGTTGTTGAAGTTTTTTAGCATCAAACGTGCGCATAGAGCACTGGAGGCCCCCCCTAAACCTGGAGCGCCTTCCCGAGCAATTATTGCGAAGGTATTTAATTACAGGGACAGGCATCTTATCCTTCAGCTCTCTCGCAGTGGACGGCGCTTCTTCTTTGAAGGTTGTTGGACTTGGGCCTTTTTGGCAGGTTCACCCCTGAACTTTTTGCCTTAAGCTCTGACATATTGGTAGTGATTTTTGGCCTCTGCGCACTTTAGCACTGTGGTCCAGTGTAAAGTGCGTGCGCGCTGAGTGCGTGTTGTGAGATTAGCCTGCCCTCCCATAGGAATGCATGGGGGATATGTGTGTCCATGGTAATTCCTGGTATGAGGGGAGTGCAGGGTCAAGTTTAGTATGTGCGAACTCGTGAGAATAAATGCAGCGCAATGGTGTGCGCAGATTTATTATGACTAGTGTAGAAATGCCACTTCTAGAAGTTGGCATTTCTGTGTGCTCTGTGTCTGCCTGCCTGATGTGAATTGCATGTCTGGCTTGTGAGTGACAGGGGCTGGGAGGTGTGTGTGGCTCCAGGAGGGGCAGGGTGAGTCAGCGCAGGGCTGAATGGAGAGATCTCCATGTAGATGGGTGGGAGGAGTTGCACCTGGGACCTGAATAGGACTGTGCCTTCCCTCTACAATGCTGGCTCCACCTCCTGTGGTGCGTCTGATGTCCCTAGCCTACACTATGAAAAGGAGAGAGGAGCTGAGCAAAACAAAGTGCTCCAAAGCTCCCCTAAACCAGTTGTATCTGGTTCCCCCAAACCCTGCACCTTTAGACAAAGGAAAAGGGTGTATAAAAGAAGGGGCTGTGACCCCATGTTTGTTGTTCAGTTCTGGTGTGCTGATCCTGCTGGGGCGTGCTGCTGCTGGGGCCCAGGGGGGGATGCCAGGAGGGCTTGCCTCCCTGGGCCCTGCATAGCCCCTTTATCCCTAAGGACCTACAGGACTTTGCCTGCTTCTAGCGCCTGGTGAGCGCTGTGCTCTAATTCTTTAATGGACTCAAACCGGAGGAGAGCGTGGGCTTCGCAGCGCGGCACTGCAGCCCTTGGAGAGGGAATCCCGGCGTGAGGGATTCCCCCGTGATGCTGCCGGAGGCGGGAGCCCACCCCGCATTCTTTGTGTATCGAGCGGGAGCCCACCCCGCTCATGGTTTTATTTAAATAGCGGGTGCCCACCCCGCATTTGTGTGCACGAGCGGGTGCCTACCCCTTTTATGAAGAGGGAGCCTACCCCTCATTGCCGCCGAGAAAAGGGAGGAAAGACCTCCGCCGCGATCTGCGGCCCGCCTGGTTGTGGGCGGGGCCGTATGGACGGAAACGGAAGGGCAATGAGGCCGGAGGCACACGAGGCCCCCACCCGTGAGAGAAGGAAGACGTCTATAGCCTCGCGGGCTCCCCTGCCAAGTCCCGTATCCCCAGGGAGGGACCGGGTGAAGGAGCGTGCAGGGGGAGCCTCGCGGGCTCCTCAGGAGGAATGGTGCCGGTCCCAGCGCAGAGCAGAGATCGCCAGTGACCGGAGGAGGCAGGGAGCCGCGTTAAGACTCCGGTGAGTGGGGTCGAACGGGAGCCTGCTTTGATTGAAGAGCCCCGTGGGGCTTACACGGGCCTTGTTGGTGCCCGCTTCGAGGCACCGCGCTATCTCTGCATTCCGAGCGGCCCCGGCTGGCAGCGGGCCGCTCCAACGAGGCTGGCATGTTTTGTTAAAGTGCCAGTGCGCTCCACGAAGGGGGCATCTTGGTTTTTAGAGCCCCTGAGGGCCACAGAGGCCCGGGGGCATATCGAGGCACATTGTCGGTGCCTGGGCGGTCCCGCAAGAGAGCGGGCCGCCCCAACGATGGGGGCATGTGATTTAATGCCACTAGGAGGGTCCAGAGGGCACAGAGGTGCCGAGCCCCCCTCTTTTATGCAAAGTGCCACGAACTGGGCACAATTGAGAGAGAGTCCCTGAGAGGGACCAGAGGCACAGTAAGTGCCAGTGAGTTTCCCAGCTGCCCAGCAATTAGTGGGCAGCTGCCACGTTTAGTTTTGCGCAGTGGCGCACTGTGGATTCAGCTGCTAGGCAGCAGCCCTGACATTCTGGACACGGGGCATTTGAGCCCCTTTGGAGATGGCCAGTTGGCCAGGGGGACTGGTGGGTTTATAGGGCGCCAGGTCCTAAATGTGATTTGTGTCCTAATATGTGGTGCTAGGAAATGTGATGCATTTACTATGCTTTACGCACCCTGTTATGCCTCTAGATGTGGCTTTATGCTAATGAGATTATTGCATACTGCGTGTATGCTGGTGAGGTTATGGTCTAATGCGTTTAGGCTTATGAGGTTGGCGCAGAATGTATTTCACGCCTAATGTGATACTGTGCATAATGTGGTTTATGTTACAGGATGATGCTGAGTACAGTGGTTACCAGTGATTACTGGTTGTACGTTTATCTGTTTTACATTTACTAAGTTTGCTTTGTGCTGGTCCTGACAGTGGTCCAGTTGGCCCTGTCAGGTGTAAATAATCCCTTGTAAATATGACCTAGTGCCAGGTGGCACGATGTATATTATGTGAGTACTATTCTAATGTGTTTTCTGATAATACAAAGGCTATTTTTATATATAACCTTGTGTGGAGTTCCTTCTTGTAGTGTGCCTGGTATGTTGTTGCTGTGTGCATGCGCAAACGCTTTACACATTGCCTCCGGGATAAGCCTGACTGCTCGTGCTAAGCTACCAAGGGGGTGAGCAGGGGTTATCTTTGGCGTGTAACTCCCTTGCCCTGACTAGAGTGGTGGTCTCTGCCTGGCTTTGGCGCAAGCCTTAGCCAACCAGAGATCCCATTTCTAACATTGGTTGTCAGCGGTGGGGATTAGGACTTGCGTTTGCACAGTACCACAGCGACAACTGGCTGCATTACAAAACTCTGCATTTTAGATAGTCACATGTTGGGGATTATTGTTTCTGATTTTGTTTTATCCTTAAAAGTGTTCTTTTTTGGGACATGTGTTCTCTTGTGCACTATGAGTTGGGTGTCCTGCCAAGACAGAAACCAGGGAATCTGGAGGAGAGACTGCCCTTGAGCCATTGCGCTGGTTCTTGGGTTGGCCTACAGTAGGGACTTAACTGGTATGGAGTCACTAGCTCGGGAGGGTAGATTATCCCCTAAGTGCAGTGAGAGTTTTCTGGAATCCCCAGTAAGGGGGGGATCCAGTGGTGGCAGCAATATGAAGTCCAGTGCAGGAAGTCCCATTCCCAGTTCCCAGAGTATGGTACCTGGTTCCCAGTAAGAGGGGGATAGGTTGAGATTCAGGGGCAGTAGATGCTGTCTCACCAGTCTGAGGGGCGTATGTGGATGAGGGGTGTGTGCACTGGACGATTGGGTGTGAGCTCTCTGTTTCCAGGGAACCTGCACGGGAGGCAGACCTCTGGCTGCGTGTTAGAGGATCTGAAGAGGCATTTGGGAGTGATCTTAAAAGGAGTGGCTCAGGTATCTTCCGGACCTGCGTGGTGGAAGAGGTTCAGAGTAGCCCAGCTAGGTCCCGGTGTGGTAGGAGGGGTGTAGGGGCTCACGTCCTGTCTCTGTGGAGAAGGAGTGAGTGTGGGGCTGCGTGTCCCAAGGTGCCCGAAACCCAGTCTCAGGGCCTGGATGGTTCTTTCAGGGAACACCAGGTTGGGGCCTAGACTGTACTCGTAGGTCATTTTGAGGGGGGATCTCCCAGTGTCTAGAGAACGTGAAGCCTCTGTAAGCAGAGCTCCAGTGGTTCTGGTGTCTGGCGGTGCCACTCCTAAGTGGAGGGTGCAGAAGTCCAGATGGTGGGGTGAGAGGGGGAAAGAGTTCCCAGTGGAAGAACCAGTGGGTCAGGGGCCAGCCAGAAGGGCTGAGTCGCCAATGATTGGCCATGGTGACGCCACTTCTGTCCTGGGGGATCTTCACACACTGTCAGATGGACAGGAGGTCATGAGATCGGCGCCAGGCAGACTGTCACACGACACATTAGTTATGTGTCACCCTCAAGGGGGGGGGCATGCGTGCTCCCCGTGAAGTCCTGGTTCGCTGGGCATCTGACCAAAGGGTAGCGTCCCTGGGTTGGTGAGCCAGGTTCAGGTGTTTGCCTGTCCTGGACGGCAGGGCGGCTGTAATCAGTCCCCTGGCCGGTTTGCCTTCTAGGGGGTACTACTCCAGTTGGGAGGGTATCGGACTCTGGAAGGGGGTGCAGAGGGAGGGAGCCCTCGCCTCTGACCCCTGTGCAGCCGGTGAATTTATGTCCCAGGTGATAGACCAGTGATGGAGAGAGGTCCTGAACTGGTGGGAGAGTTGTGTTCTGGGGGTACTTTTCCTGGGAGAGTGCGGAACGCCAGAAGGGAGGTGGGGTGAGGAGACGCTTCACCCATGACCTCTGGTCAGCCTGAGGGTATGGACCCTAGGTTGGAGGATCAGTGGTAGTTTGGAACTACACTGAGAAGGGAGAGTGGAGAATGGCTATTGGATGCCAGGGGTTACTGCCCCCCACTCTGTGGATTGACAAGGACCAGTGGTATCTGGGTGGCCTAGGGCCTGGTCCTGGCCGTGGACAACTAGGGAGTACCAGTGGGGTAGCCTAGTTGGTCCTGAGTTTTTTTTTCAGAGGGAACCACATGGGTTCAGAGTGGCGTAGAACCGGAGGGTGTCCCTGCAGTGCGGGCCCGCGTCCGTGTTCTATCGCCCCAAGCAGGGAATCCCATCACAGTGGTGATTGGTCTGCCCTGCGTTTTGGCTGGAAGGGGGTTGTGTTGGACTTGGGCCTTTTTGGCAGGTTCACCCCTGAACTTTTTGCCTTAAGCTCTGACATATTGGTAGTGATTTTTGGCCTCTGCGCACTTTAGCACTGTGGTCCAGTGTAAAGTGCGTGCGCGCTGAGTGCGTGTGGTGAGATTAGCCTGCCCTCCCATAGGAAAGCATGGGGGATATGTGTGTCCATGGTAATTCCTGGTATGAGGGGAGTGCAGGGTCAAGTTTAGTATGTGCGAACTCGTGAGAATAAATGCGGCGCAATGGTGTGCACAGATTTATTATGACTAGTGTAGAAATGCCACTTCTAGAAGTTGGCATTTCTGTGTGCTCTGTGTCTGCCTGCCTGATGTGAATTGCATGTCTGGCTTGTGAGTGACAGGGGCTGGGAGGTGTGTGTGGCTCCATGAGGGGCAGGGTGAGTCAGCGCAGGGCTGAATGGAGAGATCTCCATGTAGATGGGTGGGAGGAGTTGCACCTGGGACCTGAATAGGACTGTGCCTTCCCTCTACAATGCTGGCTCCACCTCCACCTGGTGCCTGGGCGTCTGATGTCCCTAGCCTACACTATGAAAAGGAGAGAGGAGCTGAGCAAAACAAAGTGCTCCAAAGCTCCCCTAAACCAGTTGTATCTGGTTCCCCCAAACCCTGCACCTTTAGACAAAGGAAAAGGGTGTATAAAAGAAGGGGCTGTGACCCCATGTTTGTTGTTCAGATCTGGTGTGCTGATCCTGCTGGGGCGTGCTGCTGCTGGGGCCCAGGGGGCTGCCAGGAGGGCTTGCCTCCTGGGCCCTGCATAGCCCCTTTATCCCTAAGGACCTACAGGACTTTGCCTGCTTCTAGCGCCTGGTGAGCGCTGTGCTCTAATTCTTTAATGGACTCAAGCCGGAGGAGAGCGTGGGCTTCGCAGCGCGGCACTGCAGCCCTTGGAGAGGGAATCCCGGCGTGAGGATTCCCCGTGATGCTGCCGGAGGCGGGAGCCCACCCCGCATTCTTTGTGTATCGAGCGGAGCCCACCCCGCTTATGGTTTTATTTAAATAGCGGGTTCCCACCCCGCATTTGTGTGCACGAGCGGGTGCCTACCCCTTTTATGAAGAGGGATCCTACCCCTCATTGCCGCCGAGATAAGGGAGGAAAGACCTCCGCCGCGATCTGCGGCCCGCCTGGTTGTGGGCGGGGCCGTATGGACGGAAGCGGAAGGGCAGTGAGGCCGGAGGCACACGAGGCCCCCACCCGTGAGAGAAGGAAGACGTCTGGAGCCTCGCGGGCTCCCCTGCCAAGTCCCGTATCCCCAGGGAGGGACCGGGTGAAGGAGCATGCAGGGGGAGCCTCGCGGGCTCCTCAGGAGGAATGGTGCCGGTCCCAGCGCAGAGCAGAGATCGCAGGTGACCGGAGGAGGCAGGAAGCCGCGTTAAGACTCCGGTGAGTGGGGTCGAACGGGAGCCTGCTTTGATTGAAGAGCCCCGTGGGGCTTACACGGGCCTTGTTGGTGCCCGCTTCGAGGCACGGCGCTATCTCTGCATTCCGAGCGGCCCCGGCTGGCAGCGGGCCGCTCCAACGAGGCTGGCATGTTTTGTTAAAGCACCAGTGCGCTCCACGAAGGGGGCATCTTGGTTTTTAGAGCCCCTGAGGGCCCCAGAGGCCCGGGGGCATATCGAGGCACATTGTCGGTGCCTGGGCAGTCCCGCAAGAGAGCGGGCCGCCCCAACGATGGGGGCATGTGATTTAATGCCACTAGGAGGGTCCAGAGGGCACAGAGGTGCCGGGCCCCCCTCCTTTATGCAAAGTGCCACGAACTGGGCACAATTGAGAGAGAGTCCCTGAGAGGGACCAGAGGCACAGTGAGTGCCAGTGAGTTTCCCAGCTGCCCAGCAATTAGTGGGCAGCTGCCACGTTTAGTTTTGCGCAGTGGCGCACTGTGGATTCAGCTGCTAGGCAGCAGCCCTGACATTCTGGACACGGGGCATTTGAGCCCCTTTGGAGATGGCCAGTTGGCCAGGGGGACTGGTGGGTTTATAGGGCGCCAGGCCCTAAATGTGATTTGTGTCCTAATATGTGGTGCTAGGAAATGTGATGCATTTACTATGCTTTACGCACCCTGTTATGCCTCTAGATGTGGCTTTATGCTAATGAGATTATTACATACTGCGTGTATGCTGGTGAGGTTATGGTCTAATGCGTTTAGGCTTATGAGGTTGGCGCAGAATGTATTTCACGCCTAATGTGATACTGTGCATAATGTGGTTTATGTTACAGGATGATGCTGAGTACAGTGTTTACCAGTGATTACTGGTTGTACGTTTATCTGTTTTACATTTACTAAGTTTGCTTTGTGCTGGTCCTGACAGTGGTCCAGTTGGCCCTGTCAGGTGTAAATAATCCCTTGTAAATATGACCTAGTGCCAGGTGGCACGATGTATATTATGTGAGTACTATTCTAATGTGTTTTATGATAATACAAAGGCTATTTTTATATATAACCTTGTGTGGAGTTCCTTCTTATAGTGTGCCTGGTATGTTGTTGCTGTGTGCATGCGCAAACGCTTTACACATTGCCTCCGAGATAAGCCTGACTGCTCGTGCCAAGCTACCAAGGGGGTGAGCAGGGGTTATCTTTGGCGTGTAACTCCCTTGCCCTAACTAGAGTGGTGGTCTCCTAAAAGACTCAGAATTTGAGGTCATATGGGCGGCCTCCTGGCCTCTCTATTTCTTCTATCCTATTACACTTAGTCAGAATGCACAGGTCAAGGGCCAGGTTGATCGTTAGTCATGATATTGGCATGGGCAGCCGCTGGAGTAGCGACGCCCCCCACCAGAGTCCAGGCCCGTCGGGGAAGCTTGAGAGCAATCTTGCGACCCGGCGTAGCCAGTTCTCTTGCACAGCACCTGATTGACAATACCATCTGTATTTCAGACAAGGCTGGACTGGGCCTTTGTCCTGGGAACAGTCAAGCTAATGTTGAAATGGGTACGGGGGGGGGAGTATGGGGCGGTGTGTGTGGTTTTTCCTATGGATCGTAAGATGTACATTGAAATTCATACTACTGCCCATGAGGGGGGGGAGGGGAATGGGATTGTTTATTTCTCAAACGTTTGTTCGTTTGTTGGGGTCGCACAGGATTACACTATGTCATGCAGTCTACTGGGTCGACAGGACAGACTCGCTGGGGAAGGGGGGACATTCTTTGGACACTCATCACCAAACTATTATGGCAGTGCAAACACTGAAGGTTCTTAATTGGAATGTTTGGGGGATGGCAGGCCTCGACAAACGCCGTAGAATACACGCCTTCCTAAAGAGGTACAGAATAGCAATAGCTGGGCTCCAAGAAACACACATATGGGGAAACACAATACCGAGCTTACGGAAAAGGTGGCGGGGTCAGATATATGCCACCTCGTACCCTGGCTTTGCGCGAGGGGCACTGGTGTGGGTGACGCCGGGAGTCCCATTCCAACACCTCCATCATGTCCTGGACCCGTAGGGGCGTTACGTTGTTTTGTTTGGGAGATGGGAAGGAAGGGAAATGTGTATAGTAAATGTCTATGCGTCTAACTTGGATTGCCCCGACTTCTTTCCGGTGGTCCTGAAGGCAGCGACACCGTATATGGGCGCAGAGATTCTCCTCTTCGGAGACTTTAACTGCGTCTTTGACGGGGATCTGAATAGAGAGCCCCCTAGAGAGAACACTAAACCCCGCATGTCGAGAATCGAGATCCCTTGATGCTATCCTTCAGGGCATGCAGCTAAGAGATGAGTGGAGGGCACGCAACCCCACCAAAAGAGAGTTTTCTTGTTTCACTCCTGCCACTAATACATTCTACCGAATTGACCACTGCTGCCTCTCAGCCGGGCTTTCCACCACAACTGAGGGCATTTCCTATTTACCCCGATATTTATCTGATCATGCACCATTACTATTGACCTTGACCAGTGGACCAGGACGACCGGCCATCCCACTATGGTGACTCACGGATCCCCCATATACGCAGACTGTGGTGGAGGCCCTGCAACATTATTTTGGGGATCGACTGCCAATAGAGCCACAGAGTTGGAGGCCATGAAGGTAGTCATTAGAGGGGTCTGCATGAGGACCACGTATGGGGTCCAACATCAGCTCTGTACAGACATTGACTCCTTAGAAACACAGCTAAAGAACCTGGATGAAACTCTGTAAAGGGCTCCGGCTGATATGGCCAAATGGACGAGGGTTCGAGGGGAGTTGTTGGAGGCCTGTTCCCGTTTGGAGAAACATAGGTACACTGCCTACAGACAGAGGCTACATATGGAGGGGGACAGATCAGTGGCGCTCTTGGCTAGATTACTTAGGATGGAGATGGAACACACACCTGTATTACAGCTTCGTAACAACTTGGGGGATGTTGTGCACACGCAGGACGCAATTCTAAAAGAATTCGCAACTCACCTAAGACAAACATGCTCGACTGACACTCAGGCTAGGCTATGTGCACAGCAGGTTTTTCTTGATGGGATAGAGCTCCCCACTTTGGGGGAAGATGAAGCCGAGACCCTGGGGGCACCAATTTCTAGGGAGGAAGTACTAATGTCAATTAAGAAGCTGAAATCAGAGAAGTGCCCCGGGAGCGACGGACCCCCAGCGGAGTTTTATAAAACATTTGCTCCACAGCTGGCGGATCACCTCTTAGAGGTGTATAACGAAGCCCTGGCCCGAAGGGTACTTCCTAACACCATGATGGAAGCACTAGTGTCCATGATCCTTAAGCCGGATAGAGATCCCCTCTCTCCGGGATCATATAGGGCCACCTCCCTTCTGAATTTGGATGAGAAAATACTAAGTGGCGTGCTGGCGGCACGTCTCATCCCATATGCGTCCCGACTGGTTCACCCGGACCAGGCTGGGTTTATCCCCGGTCGAAACACCACACACAATTTGCGTATGCTCGCGCATATATGGCACGCACCAAGCTTGCGGGAGGAGGATTGGGCTCTGTGTCTCCTAGATATCCAACAGGCTTTCGACTCGGTCGAATGGGACTACATGTGGATGGTGCTTGGTAGTATGGGGTTAGGGGAAAAATATATAGGTTGGCTGAAACTGTTCTACACTAGACCGACGGCTCGGGTCCGCCTTCGTAATCAGGTGTCCGACAGCTTCGAGCTCCAGAGGGGTACTCGTCAGGGCTTCCCCCTGTCACCACTCCTATTCGCCCTCGCGATGGAGCCCCTGGTGATCACCCTCAGGAACAAGATGCAACGTTGGTGGATTCAGTTGGGAACTGCTACCCATGTGGTGTCAATGTGAGCTGATGACACACTGGTGTATCTTCGACATCCGGATGAGGCAGTACCTGTGCTCCTTAGGGAGCTGACTGGCTTTGGATAAATATCGGGATTGTGCCTTAATCCGGGGAAGTCTAAACTCTTTCCCATGGGAAGCCTGGCGGAAAAAGAGGAGGGCGAGTTGCCCCGGGTGGGAATGCGGTGGGTCAGAGATGAAGTACGTTACCTAGGAATCAGGCTTGTACACACACAGGCTGCCTATCTGGAGCGTAATATGGGGAGATGTGTGGCGGGCATTCACAAATCAATTGCTTTCTGGCGAGACTTACCGTTATCCCTGATGGGCCGAGTTGCCCTAACAAAAATGGTGATTCTTCCGCGCTGTCTGTATGTCATGCAGAACTCCCTTTACCGCAAACCACAGGCATATTTTCGACAACTAGACTGCCTACTGGTGGAATTACTATGGGGAGCCAAAAGGAAAAGGGTTAAATTAGACACACTACAGAGGTCATGGGAATAAGTGGGGCTGGAGGTCCCCCGCCTGCGCCTCTATTATATGGCAACACAGCTTCAACACGCAATACACTGGCTGGACGAAAACGATAACTGGGAGAAGCGGTTACTGGAGGGCACTCACCGGGGAATCCCCACCCTGACCTCCTCATGTTGGGTTCGAGGGTGCCCGAGCGACTCCCGTACATTGTTCAGCATGTGGCCACAACATGGGAATCTGCAATCAAGTCAGTGGTGAAACTGGCACCTTATGCCCCAGATGCCCCGCTGTGGGCAGTGACACCGTTCAAACGTATAAGTCATACCTTGTCCATTACTAAATGGCCGGAGGGAGGTTGCCGTATGATGGGAGACTTGTATTCTGGCCAGCAGTTCCTCACTAGGGAGGAGGCAGAAACAGCGTTTGAGTTGGGGAAGGGACAGTACCTCCAATATGCGAAAATCTCAGTGGTGGCCCGTGAATTGTGGCCGATGTTTCCACATGAGCCGCCCATATCCGCTACACTACAGGTTCTCTAGACATTGGCGGGGGACGCAGGCTAGTTTCCCACATCTACAGGGTACTCAGGGGGGATATTACTGCTGACCCCCTCCCAATGCACGCTAAATAGAACACGATAATAGATGAACCTCTAACAGACTCAGAATGGAAGAGGGTACGCGAGGGGGGTCAAGCAAATCAGCTCCAACGCCAGATTTAAGCTCACCCAATACAACATTGTCCATCAGACTTATCTGAGTCCACGAGTACTACACAAAATATTCCCGGACCGACCTGCCCACTGCCCCAAATGCGGTTACACGGATGCCCATTTCTTACATATGACCTTGGACTGTCTGGAATTGGTGCTATTCTTGAGGTTGGTGCTAGATAGCCTACAAAAGATTACTGGGTGGACGCTCCCTCACTCCGTCAAGGAGATACTTCTGGAACTCCTCCCTAGACCTAAAGGAAAAAAACTTACAAGGAGGTTCCTCCAGTTGGGGTTGGTATTGGCCAAACGGAGGCCAAGGAGGCCAAATCGCAATCAAATGGATGAGTTCGGCACCCCCCCATGGTGGAGAGTTGGGCTAAAGACCTGCGGGAATGGGCTACAGCGGAGCTAATCCATATGAGGTGAGTTAGGAGGGATGAAAAGTTGGAAAATGATGCGAGGTCTTGGTATATCATGATCACAGAAGATCCCATGAGAGAAGTCCTCACCTCGCAAGAGATAGCAGAGACTCAAGATGACCTAGCTAACTCAGGGGTGGCGGCACCGTCTGGGGGCAATCGCAGTCCGAGAATGTAGTAGACACAACATAATAGCGAGACATAGTCTGACCTGTGGTGTATGGTACGAGGGGGAGTTTCCTTTATGCGACCCTGGGGGGAGGGGGGTTGTTAAGAGTTAACTGTTATGATACATTTCCTTGGGACAATGATGTTATATCCAGACACGGTAATCTGTTACATTAATGCAAGGTATCAGTTGTGTACATGTCCTATCCTTGACAGGAAATGCTGGATTTGTTAAGATAATCATCTGTGATGTGTACTTGTTGCTACGATTTTACTGTGATTCTGGATGACTAATAAAATAATTAGAAAATTAAAACAAAAAAAAAAGAGGTGTGCCTATTTTAACTTATTAATAAGCTGCTGTAGGGTCTGTTGGAGTATGTGGTAGTTGGAGTAGCCGGGATTTGCATGATCAGTAATGTACAGGAATTATGTGGCAACATGGTATTTTTAGGAATCACATATCATAATAAAGAAAGAGTAGGGTTATGTATTGTGCACATCTACCAATGATTTCCGTGGAGCCGTTTCTCTTGGAAATAGAATACCTTCGCTCATGGATTGTGGCATGCTTCATCATCGGTATTCCTACATCTGAACCACTGTATGTGTCCGGATGGGCTCAACGAACTAGTGTGCAACAAGGGTTGTTTTTTTCAGTGTAGTGCTAGGGGACAGTTCTCAAAGGAATAGCTCAGGCTCAGCAAGGGACAATCATAAGAAGTTGTGGAGAAAAGTGCTGTTTAGTATTGGATATGTGAGCAGAGTGTGACTCACTTCCAAACTTAGCATGCCTACATATAGAGGGAATAGATTTATCCAACGGAATGATCAGACACATGACAGGTAAGACAGCCCAGCAAGGTACACACCTGTAAAACAAACCAACTGAACACTGCAAAAAGACATAGAATATACAACAAACAAATGGAGAAATCATGCATGGAATAAATAAATATGAAATATTTTTCACCTACCTGTCTGGATGCAAAGGTTAGTGAAGCAGGTGCAGTAAACAATATACAAGCCCTCTTCTGGTGCACAAGTTCTCTATCCTGTCCCCAAAGATTCACTTCTTTTCCCAGTTGTTGGCCACATTGCTAATCACAATTGTGACCCAAAATATGGCAACCATTGAAAAGGGAACAAGGGGGTGAAAAGAACTGTTTTGTCCACTGCTTAGCAAATAAGGATTAGGCAAGGTGGCCTAGGATGCCCGAGACGTTGCACACAGCATGGAAGGCACAGAAAAAATGATGGTTGAAGGTGTGTCACCTACCAGTCAACAAGATGCCTGGAATGCAGATGAGGTAGAAGAAAGAGGGACCATTCTAAACAGCAGGGAAATAACCCTCTTACCTGTCCAGCTGATCAAAGTAATGTTCTAAGGCGGTCGCCATTCTGTAGTTATAGTTAGGACCTAGTTACCATAGGAAAAGCATGTTTCGGTTTGCTCGTAACTTTGGCACCATTTGACAAATCTTCCTGAAACTTTACAAAAATTAGCTTTTTTTTTCTTAGCTCCTTCCTGGAAAGTTGTGGGGCAATCTGTCAAGCAGGGACCGAGAATAATGAGGAATCTCAAAATGCAATTTCCCATGCAAATCCATAGGGTTTTTTGAAAAGCGCTACAGTCCAAACAGCTGTATGGAATTACACCAAATTTGCCGCAAAGCTAGATCTTGATTCAGAAATTGGGCCTTTTGTGTTTTGGTGTAAATCTGTTAGTAGTATTTGAGAAATTATGTTTCAAAATCTTTGTTTATCTGGACGGTTGGGTTTGAAAGAGGCTCGCGAGAATCCAGTGACACGCGAAATAAAAAAATAGAGCGATCTGTTTGGCAGAGGGGGCTATTTTTCCTCTCAGCTGCCTAGCTCTTGCGATAGTGAGGGTTCTTGTGGGAGCTCATTCTGTGATTAGCTGGCCACAACATGAAAATTAATGTTGCTGCTTCCATTTCAGGACACAGACACTCACTCTCTGTGTCCTGAAAAATGAAGTATAAGGGGGCAGGGTAGAGGTGCCCTGACCCCTTGGACCATGATATTCCCAGAGAAACCATCCACGGAGCCAAATTTAAAGAAAATATTTTTGGGAGGGAAGTGGGGGTTCCGTGATCCTGCGGAGGTCCTGCAGGAGCCAGCCAGGCCCCTGGACCCCCATTAGCCAGGCCCCTGAACTCCCACCAGCCAGGCCCCTGGACTCTGGGCTGAGTGTCTGTGATGGCTTCCCGCAAACAGGCTGTTGGTCACGCCGCCTTTGGCTGTGCGTGTTTAGGCATTGGCTGCCTGTAGCCAACCCCACCTTGCACATGGCCAAAGGCAGTGCTCAGCTTGGGGTTGGCATCTTATGGTCAAAGGCCTGCGTAGCAGGGGTTGGCTGTCCATGGGGGGGGGTTTGATGGAGGGCCTAGCAGCAGGCCCTACTGGCAACACCATGATGCACATGGACCAAGGTCTGCATGGCGGTGGCTTAGGCTGCCCGCAGGGGGTTGGACACAGAGTCTGGCCTTAGATGGCCAAAACCATACTGTGCACTGTCTTTGACCTGCGCAGCATGGAGTTGGCCTTATGCGTTGTAATAAAATATTACTTTACATTAAAAAACCCTGGAAATTCACTGAAAAAAAACAAAGTGCTGTTATAGTTAGTTATAGTAATAATATCTTACTTTGCATTAAAAGAATCTTACAATTTCACTGAAAAAACAAAGGTTAAAGGGATATTAAAGTTAGGTGCAAACGTTAGGTGAAAATATCAGTTAAACAATACCAACCACTGAAATTCACCAGTTATAGTTATCTCAAGTAACTATAACTCGTACCCTATAGTAACTATAAATCACACTCTTGCCATGCACTGCAAATTACCTCACATGTTCCATCACCCATGACATGTTCTATGAGACCGTTGATAACATCAATTTAACATCTGAAATTACATCATTGATGACAACGCCATGTACTGTGGGTGTGAGTTATAGCTCATCTTCACTCTAAAACAAAGGGCATCTTTTTGAGTATCTCAAAAATGGTCTCTACGTGCTCCAAAGCAAATCTTAACTGTATTCAGTAAAATTCAGCAATTACCTCACATGCTGAATTCTTCACTGCTGCTGCTGTGCTTATACTTTATTCTGAAAGCAGGAAAAATGAGTATCAAATTATTTTTGTCGGGTCTGGAGACAACTTTAGTTCCCTGCCTTAGCCTCATTCTATAAACAAATTCATAAATAATAAACTCAAACATAGATAACGGTGCTTCGGTTAGCTGTCTTCAAACATTGGTCAATTAAACAGTCATTCACATTGTTCTTTCGCTCTTCACAACAAACAGCATGGGGCAGTAGGTCAGCCCACTTCAGCTATTCATTTGCTTGCATTATGAGTGATGGGATTTAACCTCATCACTTGGGAACATCCCCCTAAAAAGAAGTGAACTTCAGTTCCAGGGCGGTTGGACCAATGATTTGTTTAACCAATGTTTTTTTGTCTTTCTATTTTTGTAAAATGTTTTATTTTTTTTGTCATCCTTGTGTGTATGAACTAATCGCCTGCTAATTTTAATTTTGTACATTCCCAAACCAGGTAGAAATCCAGGTTGAAATCCACAACTCTGCTTCTCAGTCAGGCCAATAGCCCTTCTCAATATGGATGCCAATCTTTACTCTAATGTCCTTGAAAACAAGCTCGAGAAGGCGTTCCCGCACTTAATTCCTTTGAATCAGACTGGATTTATTGCTTCTAAACAAACATATGAAAACATTAGCAAACACTCCACCATGAAGACTAACCAAACAAGCATTTGCAATGCAATAGGTCTCGCATTTGCAAGAGTTTATGCTATTGGCATTGAAAATGACAATGCCTTTTATTCATCTGTTTTGAAAACTAACACAAATATAAGGCATTGTAAATTACAATGCCAATAGGTGAAACTCTTGCAAATGCGAGACGTATTGGATTGCAAATGGTTTTTTTATGCAGCTGAGTGATGACGTGCACAACACTATTTCTATTTGAATGGGCAAGCTGACAAAAAAAGAATGTTACTGTGTGCATTGAAACCGGTGCTTCTGTAAAGCGGTGGAGATGGCTTTTTATAAAGCTGGAAAGGAAAAAAGGTGTGAGAAATCAATATACAGCGGAAAGAGGTCTTGACCTCAGAGGGTGGTGGGGGAGGGGTGAGATGGTGTTGGGCACGGCACTGGAGATCCGGGAGTTGGGTTGTGGACAAGCTGACAAAAAAAAAGAATGTTACCTTGTGCAATGAAACCGGTGCTTATGTAAAGCAGTGGATGAGAGGGCTCCATGACTTCTCTGTATAGTACGGAGTACCAGCCAACGTCAGCCGCACATTCAACCTTCAGGTATTGCATCATTAAGGAAAGGCATTAAACAGTTCATTCTGTTCCATATACAAATCTGCTGTTCTAGATCCCGGCCACTTTCGTTTAACAGAGGGGTGCCTGAACCAGCTACCATTCTATTTAAGCTCTTTGCTGACAAGTAAGGAAACAATGCCAGAACAAGTGTTAACCGTTCAGCACTGAGCTACAGAGTTGACACCAGCTTTAGAAGACATGGTTAATTAACAAATATAAGGGCCTTATGATGATGGCCTGCGTTTTTGTGCACGGTGGACAAGTTTAAAAATATAACTCGAAATTTCTCTAACTTAATTGACGTATGATGTTTAGATAGAAGTTGGAAACAGAGAGATGGAATCTATGCTGTTACCGACTTGTTCTGTTTAAAGTCAATGCACTAACTCGATGCTAAAAACAGGCCCTTGGCTTATCATGATACGCCCCTCGAAATGAATGCAAAACTGGGTATATGGAGGTTGGAATACTGCAATCATCACTAGGAAATCCTTGTGTGTATGAACTAATCGCCTGCTAATTTTAATTTTAATTTTGCACATTCCCAAACCAGGTAGAAATCCAGGTTGAAATCCACAACTCTGCTTCTCAGTCAGGCCAATAGCCCTTCTCAATATGGATGCCAATCTTTACTCTAATGTCCTTGAAAACAAGCTCGAGAAGGCGTTCCCGCACTTAATTCCTTTGAATCAGACTGGATTTATTGCTTCTAAACAAACATATGAAAACATTAGCAAACACTCCACCATGAAGACTAACCAAACAAGCATTTGCAGTGCAATAGGTCTCGCATTTGCAAGAGTTTATGCTATTGGCATTGAAAATAACAATGCCTTTTATTCATCTGTTTTGAAAACTAACACAAATATAAGGTGAAACTCTTGCAAATGCGAGACGTATTGCATTGCAAATGGTTTTTTTATGCAGCTGAGTGATGACGTGCACAGCACTATTGCTATTTGAATGGGCAAGCTGACAAAAAAAGAATGTTACTGTGTGCATTGAAACCGGTGCTTCTGTAAAGCGGTGGAGATGGCTTTTTATAAAGCTGGAAAGGAAAAAAGGTGTGAGAAATCAATATACAGCGGAAAGAGGTCTTGACCTCAGAGGGTGGTGGGGGAGGGGTGAGATGGTGTTGGGCACGGCACTGGAGATCCGGGAGTTGGGTTGTGGACAAGCTGACAAAAAAATAGAATGTTACCTTGGGCAATGAAACCGGTGCTTATGTAAAGCAGTGGATGAGAGGGCTCCATGACTTCTCTGTATAGTACGGAGTACCAGCCAACGTCAGCCGCACATTCAACCTTCAGGTATTGCATCATTAAGGAAAGGCATTAAACAGTTCATTCTGTTCCATCTACAAATCTGCTGTTCTAGATCCCGGCCACTTTCGTTTAACAGAGGGGTGCCTGAACCAGCTACCATTCTATTTAAGCTCTTTGCTGACAAGTAAGGAAACAATGCCAGAACAAGTGTTAACCGTTCAGCACTGAGCTACAGAGTTGACACCAGCTTTAGAAGACATGGTTAATTAACAAATATAAGGGCCTTATGATGATGGCCTGCGTTTTTTGTGCACGGTGGACAAGTTTAAAAATATAACTCGAAATTTCTCTAACTTAATTGACGTATGATGTTTAGATAGAAGTTGGAAACAGAGAGATGGAATCTATGCTGTTACCGACTTATTCTGTTTAAAGTCAATGCACTAACTCGTGCTAAAAACAGGCCCTTGGCTTATCATGATACGCCCCTCGAAATGAATGCAAAACTGGGTATATGGAGGTTGGAATACTGCAATCATCACTAGGAAATCACGCTAGTAGTGACGCTACACTACATGGTCTGAAGTTTTATGGCCGGGATTGGCGTGAAGCGGACAATCAAGTAATAATCCAAAAAGTTGCATGTGAAATGTTAACGACATTACATGCATGAAGCAATTCAACCAGTACAGATCTCTGGCAAGACGCTGCTCACTCTCGTTCGGCACGTGCGCAGCAGGAGACTGAATCAGTGCGTGACTGTGTAAACTGGACGTTGCTCGTATTTGAACTGTTCGAGGAAGGTTTTCATTTAACACCGAACTGCCCGATTTAAATAAATAGCGAAAAAGATGAAACAATTACTGTCCTGACGCTTTATGCAGCGCCATGCACACATTTCAGTCCGTATGTCACGATCCTACAAACAGCTGGAGCACAGGGAGCAGGCCACACTTGTTTACTTTCTGCAGGAGTCGGATCCCGGGGGCGGGGAGGGCGCTGTGCCGGCGGCAGATGGGCAGGGGAGACTGCAGCTTATCTGAAATAAGAAAGCTGCTGCATGGCTTGCCTACCCCGCAGATACTGGACTGCGGGGACAGCACACCTGGACCTTGGAATGCCAGGGACTTGGCATTCACTGACTGGCATGCAAAGCAACGCGCACGCCTCTTATAGCACACCACTCTGAAATAATAAAGGTGCTGCATGGCTCGCCTACCCCGCGTGTAATCCCTTTTTGAAACCAGTAGTCCCCAAAGAAAACACAAGCGAAAGCGCGTCGCATCCCGAAATGTGCACGCGCGCTCAGTTTGGGATGTCCTATCCCGAACTGAGCGCGCGTGCACATTACCAAAGTGAAACTGCGTGAGGCTTGCGACGATGGAAGGGGGACAGGAGATGTGCACATCGCGTGTCTGTACACGTGCACATCTCCTCAGTAAAGAGACGCCCGTACACGTTTGGAATCGAGGCAACTAATGAGCAACAGCACTTATTGGATTTCCTGCGCTGTCATCATCGGGCCAATCTTTTACAGTGATGTTATAATTATGCTTTATTTGAAACAAACCCTACCTCTTTTTGTGCACCTTGTTCCTTCGCCTTGTAAGTACATGGGGACTGCAGCCGCAGAAGCCCCCCGCCTTTACCCTCGAGCGCATTGGGAGGATGCCGGAAGGGACAGGGCGCTAGCGGAGTCCCTTCTGAGTGAGAAACAGCGCTTCTCCAAAGCCGTGCACAAAGCGCCGACCCGCCGCCAACTCAGGCCGATGGGGCTGTCCAGCCGAGCGCGCGGTGGAGGCGCTCGAAAGTTAAGAGACGCCTGCACGTGCTCATCTGCTGTAGGTGATGTGGAGCCCACGGGGGAGGGAGGGAAAGTGAAAGTGCGTCATACGTGCATTACTGCTGAAACGCCGACGCATGCACGTACGTGTGCACATCTCCTGTCCCACGGGTGCTGGAGAAGCGAGGCAAGCAGTAGAGGAAGTCCGGCGGGAGCCCACCCCGCCTTCGTGAATGCCGCATGATGCGGCCGGAGCAGGATCCAAGAGCCGGTAAGTAGTACATGCAAGCACGCCACGCCTGGACAGGAGATGTGCACGCGTATGGTGCGAGCAGGAGTTGTGATAACGCCGCGAGCCGTACACGTGCACATCTCCTGTCTGTTAAGCTTCAGCACAGACAGCTGATGTGCATGCGTACGGTTTGCGGCGTTATTACAACTCCAGCTCGCACCATACGCGTGCACATCTCCTGTTCAGGACTTGCCATACACGTGCACATGTCCTGTCCCCCTTCGCAGGAAAGTCGGCAACAATAGATCTCGCTTACGCGTGCAGCGCATGGCGCTGCATCGCTAGGCGAGACCTAAAAAGGTACCTCGACAAGTCTGGTATTTCTTCATGCTGAAAATGCTTTTCCCCCTGGAGGACTCGGCCTTTCTCGCATTGGCCATGGAGGAGATTGGCTTTGGCAACAACTATATCTTAATGGATAGGACAATCTATCACTATCCCACTACAGAAATCTCACTCAATGGTTATCTCTCCAGGACATTCATCATGTCTAGGGACACCCAGCAGGAGTTACTTTTATCTCTGATGTATTTTACCTTGAGCATAAAGCCATTTACCTTCAGTGTACGTTGGAGCTCCATATGGTGAACCCCCTTTCAGTTAAGAGGAACTCAAAATCGCCTTCTTCACTGATGATGCTCTCTTGACTTTGAGGTGCCCAAACTGGTTAGGCAGTGGGGACATATAAAAAGGAAGCATGATATAAAATGATTTTGGAAAAATATGAAAAAACTATTCTGAATTTAGCATAAGCCTATATTACTATGGACAAATCCCATCTTAAATTCTTGGGTATCAAGATTACTCTCTGCGTTGCACACCTATAAAGAGTTAATTTGCCCCCCCCCCACTCCCACTCCTCCTAGAACAGATAAAGAAAGGCTTGGGCAGATGAACCCCTAAGTATGTTTTTGGATAAATTGGATTAACGCACTCGGAGTGAATATTTTGCCAAAGATCCTCTATCTTTTGCAGGCCCTCTTGCACTTAATAGAGTTAAAAAGTTTAATAGTTTAAAGATAAAAGTATCCATTCATTTTTCAGTATTCATTTGATTCTATTGAGGATTGAATGGGCTAAGGCAGAAGACATCTGTGCTTTTTATGGACCATGCTATTGTGGGCAGACCTTTGTTGGAATTGCTCTACTTACATACAAACAAGAGACCTCCAAATGAATACCTAGGCACTCCGGTTAATACTAAGCTACAGATGTGGGATGGGGTTGCAGAGAATCTGGGCTTACCTTCTTCCTTTCTTTGTACACACCCATACATTTTAATGGCAGTCTCACCTCTGCATTATACACTGGCCCGTAAATATATGGAGAGTAGGTTGATACAAGATGATATTTTGCTTTTTTACTGAAGGGAATGTTACATTGGGGCATATTTACAAGGGCTTATTGCCACAGGAATGTCACTTTTGTGACGTTCCTGTGGGGATAATCCCTTTGCCTTATTAACAAGGTGGCGTTAAGCCACTTAACATGGCCTAACGCCGCCTTGTAACTAAGGCCCCCTTTCATGCTACACTTAGCATGAAAGGGGCGGGCAATGGGTGTTGTGGTGGGCGTTCTGCCGCAACACCCACTGATTTTGATGCTGCCCCCTATTTACAGGGGTGGCGTAAATATGGGGCAGCAGCAAAATTAACACCAGGGAAAACCTGGTCTTACCCTGGAAAAACGAGGAGAAATTTTTAATTTCTCCTCGTTTTTGCTGTTTCTATGCGTGCTGCATTGTGCAGCACACATAGAAACAGCAAATCACCATTTTCAAATCCTTTTTTTAAATGATTGTTTATGTGCAGGAAGGGACACCTTCCTTCACATAAACAATCATTAAACAAATGACGATTTGCAACTTCTATGTGTGCTGCACAATGCAGCACACATAGGAGTTACAAATCACCATTAGTGATTGTTTATGTGCAGGAAGGGACACCTTCCTGCATATAAACAATCATTCCCTCAACACAGGCACCCATGCACAATGGTGCAAGGGTGCCTGTGCTGGCGCTAGGCAGCTGAGTTTAGCACCAGTGCTAGGGAAAACGCAGGGATGTGCTGTACCATTGTAAATACGACGCATCCCAGCATTTTCAGAATGGCGGAGTGCGGCGTTAGGAATTTTTGCTTAACGCTACACTTAGCCATTCACTTGTAAGTATGCCCCATTGTGTCTACAATGTAAGGCAGAATTCCACATTTGTGAAAGTGAGAGATTGCAATATGCATAGTTACAACATCGTGTGTGGAACAAAATCCCCAGATGACAGAAACAATCACAATGGAGCTATCTACATTTGAAAAAATGATTAATGGGCTAATTTGACCCAAAGGGAATATTTCCAAGCTGCATACACTGCTCATGGAAACTATCTCAACACATACATGGGCACACTGGAATGGTTGGAAATAAATATCAAATATAATGAATACTCCTAGAGCTTGAGGGAAGATGAGAGGGTTAGGGAGGCATCTCGAGATCGGTCTGGCACCTGGCCTTTTAGTGGATGGGATCAGCAAAACTGAAGTTCTTATTTTATTGGAAGATGGCGGATCCACAGACATTGACAATTTTGTCCATAGAATGTTTATCTTACAGTTTTAAGGGGAACACATTTTTGTTTTGCTGGGTTTTGGCAGCCACCGTTGGATTATCTCTCCAGAGGTTTGCTGATGGTGATTTGCCCGCCCAGATGGGCGGGCTGAGCTTTTCTTGTAATTGCTTCCTCCAAGGAGTTGAGTTGGACAGATAGACAGGGGTACAGGCTGGAGGATGGGCTGCTTATGCTGTATATTTTTCTTTGTTTTGACAACTGTAGACTATACCTGGGAAGGGGGTTTAAAAGTGTTGAGGGGGATGAAGTTTTTTTCCAGGCGTCTTGAGGAGTCTGATTACAATTCTGTAATGTGCTGTGAGACTATTGGTTAGTGTAGGAAAATGTATGTCTCTGTGCACTGGGACACTGCTAACCAGGACCCACTGCATGTGCTCTAACCTCTAAACCATGTCAAAATTGTCTAAACTCCTAAATGACATGTTTAACTTACCTATACATTCCTAGTATATGGTAAAACATGTACCCAGGGCCTGAAAGTTAAATGTCACTAGTGCACTGCAGTACATATTGTGTCACCACTAGAGTAAGAGTGCAAAATAGGACTGCAGGCCTACCACCAGAAACCTGGCTGTGCATGTTTACACTGGAAATATGACTTGCCAAAATAACCATTGTTGATAGACCTAAATCCTCCTTTCAAATATTAATAAATCACCCCTAATTAGGCCTTAATGCCCAATGAGTCAGTGTGCATGAAATTTAAAAGTAGGACATGTAAACGTTTAATGTAAAACGTCCTTACAGTGACAAGGCCTGAAAAGCTATTGTCACTGTAGCAAGGTTAGCTGTTCCTTAGGAAGGCATAGGGAGTTAATATTACAATGAATCACTATCTCCGCCTATCAACCAGCTATAATTTCACCTTGGGCTTTTTAAATACTTTTTCAATTTCAGTTTATTGGTAAAGTCAGAGTTGTACTAAATATTCTACAAAAGGCATTTTTAAAAAAGTCATCTAGAAGCCCATTTACAGGAACTTCCAACTAGCACCCAGGAAATAAATAGCTCCTTGATGAGGTTTGAACTTGATCCTAGAGCGGAGACAAAGCCCTTGGGTGTGGGGAGGTGTTCTGTTCCTCTGACAGGATGACCATCTGGGCAGTACCCATGAATTTAATTATCTTGAAAGGGGCCTACCTCATCACAGGCAGATGTACTTAACACCTGGTCCTGCCCCATCTTTTGTCCTCCTAGCCATCCAGGGACCAAGTCTAGTTGGAGAGGAGCTGCCCCCAGAACTGGTTTTGAGTGAACACATAGGAGAGGCTGCTCATTTCTCTGGCCACACATTTAGGGTGGGCACATGAGTTATGCACAAGGGAAGAACGGTTCTGCCATCTAGATTTTAGGTAGAGGAGGGCACTTTAAGAGTGGTTACCATAGGGCACACAGGAACTGCTGAAAAAGTGGATAGGGCTATCCCAGGGAACCTTTTCCCTATTGGTTAGAGACGGGCTAGGAATCACCCCCATCCACTGGCTAGGGCCAGGCATATGTGTGACACACCTGAAAACCCTCTTCAGAACACTACTGAACCTATGGAAGACAGAATGAGAACTGCACCTGCTGTTGAGACCTGTGAGGAGATCTGAGAGGCTGGTCCTACTGCCACTTGTACCCAGAAAAAAAGGGGACACCAAGGGTTCAGTTAGTTGACCTCCTGCTAGTCTACAGGGCCAAAAAAAGCTGCTAGAAGCCACTTTTTCTTAAGGGCACAGCTGACCAACACCTGTGCAGGTGGCTTCTGATAGAGTGATCCTTGACTCCCACGTGCTTTACCTGAGGCCCTAGTGTCGTACGGATTCTACTAAGAAAGTAAGACTGTACGTTTGGGTAGCATATGCGTCAGAGTATGGGGACTGAATCCACTCATACCATCAGAATATGTTAGCCCAATTCCTGGCTAGTTCACAGTGCACCATCTGGACCCCTAAACCTGACAGGGGGTATCTGCAACCTCAGACCATGACCACTCTGATCGCCCTCCCAGGAAAATAGTGGAAACAGATCTGTCCTTTCGTTATTACCATAGGCATGCCCAAAGGGAGACACAAGAAATACACAAATTGGCATTTCAAATATTTATTGAAGCAATTGGATTCTTGTGTAAAAAACATGAGCTGCAATTATTAGCAGAAGGAAACAAAGCATTGTTAATAGCATTACAAGAACGCCGAAAAAGATGAATAGTTCAATCATTATGACGTTGCAGTGATTATATGAATATATGAATATATATCATACTGAGAACCCTACCTAACCCTAACTATGCTAGAGAGCATAATATGGTGTGCATTCTGCCTGATCTCTTGGAGGAGCTTAACTCCCCATTTACCTGTATGAGTGATGTATGAGGAAGCCAGCCTGGTAATGCACAGGTTCTCGTCCTTTGCAGGATGGTGATAGAAGTCAGCAGGGCTGGAAATCAGCCACAGGTGAACGTTCAGGATAAATCATGAAAGTGGTCCTCTGATGAGCAAAATGTCGGAAGCAGTTTATATCATAAAAACTGGGCCCCGTTCACACTGTGCCTGAGGTCCTCAGCTATTTATTGTTTGTATTTCTGCCTCAGAGATGTCTCTGAACGGACAACAACAAGACAAAAGGGCAGCGTGCTCATTGTAGTTTGTCCTTGAACATAATGTACAGTGTGGTGATAAAATGCTTACAAAGAAATGTGCTTGCAAGCAGAACATTAGTACGTTACCATGTACATGCAAAGCATGATCCCTGGCGGTTGCAGCGGTGCAATGGCGGTCCGACCGTCAAAGTCAAAATAGGGCGGTTGGACCGCCGGTGAAGCGGTGGCTAGAACGCCACCACCGCGCCACCATGAGTCGGACTGTCAGACTCGTAATCAGGCCCTAAGTCTTCAGCTAAACACAAAGAATGATAAAATGACTGGCAAAGCCAGACTGATTGGCTCTGGCAATGCTTGTTTGTATATTGGTTCGATAATACAGTGAAGGCCAGTGGCAAAATATTAAAATATGGATGGATTTGCTGTACTGAATAAATAATCTATAATTTGCCGCATACTTTATAAATGAATGAATATATATATATATATATATATATATATATATATATATATATATATATATTCATTCATTTATAAAGTATGCGGCAAATTATAGATTATTAACTCGCGCCCCCGCAATGCACTGCTGATGACGTCACATATTACATCACTCATGACATGGTCAGTGACATCACTGATGACATCACTGAAGAATGTGCTAGTATTTGTATGAGTAAGTGAGTTGTTGTGTGTATAACTGTATAGGTGAGTAAATGGGTGTGTGCTTAATTTTTTGCATGACTGACTAGGTGTGTGAGTACCTCTATGGATGAGTGGCGGTGTGTGAGTGTTTATATAGGTGTATGAGTGCATATAATAGTCCTGTACTGAGTGACTATAAGTATGAGTGACTGTACGGGTGAGTGAGTAGATGTGTCTGTTTTGACTTAAGAATCTGTGAGTGTGTATATAGTAATTGGTGTTGGAGTGTCTATGGTTTTGACAATGGCAGTCTGTAATTTACAGTGGGTGTATCCAAAGTTATATTAGGGTGTGAAAAGATGCATCAAATTATCACATGGATGATGTCATCAGTGATGTCATCATTGATGTCATTTGAGATGTCATCAGTGATGTCATCAGTGATGTCACTGACCATGTCATGAGTGATGTAATATGTGACGTCATCAGCAGTGCATTGCGAGGCGCGAGTTATAGTTACGTGAACTAACTATAACGGGGAATTTCTATGGTTTTGTACGAGTGAAATGTCCAACTAACTATAACTGTCCCTAAAACCTATGGTTTTTAAGTGAATTTCAAAGGTTTTTTAAATGCTAATTTCTAACTATAACGTGTCTGAAACCTATGGTTTTTTCAGTGAATTTCAAAGGTTTTTTAAATGCTAATTTCTAACTATAACGTGCCTGAAACCTATGGTTTTTAAGTGAATTTCAAAGGTTTTTGAAATGCTAATTTCTAACAATAACATGCCCCGCCCCCTCCCTTCACCACTGTGCAAACGCGCCCCGTGGCGCGTTTTAAGTTGGGGGATTAAGTTCCCTTGAATCATGAGGGTCCCTGGGGTCCAACTAGCCCACCCTGTACCTCCTGTATGCGCCAGCGAGCTGCGTTGCAGAGAGGTGTTCAGAGGCCACGCCCCTTTTTACACCTCTCTGCAACGCAGCTCTGTGGCGCTTTCTGGACGTACCTGGTGGGCTAGTTGGCCCCCAGGGACTCTCAGGATTGAAGGGATTTAAATCCCCATCTTAAAACGCGCCACGGGGCCTGTTTGCACACATGTCACCTGAAGCCCCGCCCCCTCCCTTCACCACTGTGCAAACGCGCCCCGTGGCGCGTTTTGAGTTGGGGGATTAAGTCCCCTTGAATCCTGAGGGTCCCTGCGGACCAACTAGCCCACCATGTACCTCCAAAAGTGCCACAGAGCTGCGTTGCAGAGAGGTGTAAAAGGGCGTGGCCTCTGTACACCTCTCTGCAACGCAGCCTCGGCGCATACTGGAGGTTCCTGGTGGGTTAGTTGGCCCCAGGGACCCCCAGTATTCAAGGGGAATTTGTTCCCCATCTGCAAACGCGCCAGGGCGCGTTTGCAGAGTAGTGAAAGAAGGGGCGTGGCTTCCAGCGCGATGCCGGTGTTTTTTTAAAGAAGGGGGCTGTGTGGCCCCCTTCTTTTCTAATTTATTGGTCCTGGGGACCCCATCCCCCAGGGCCTGCCCCTATTTATTAAAAAAAACAAAAAACAATTTGGACGTGGGCCGCGTGGCCCCCTCCCGAGGCCTTAATCGGCCCCGGGGACCCCATCCCCGGGGCATGGCCTTTTTTTTAATTTTTATAGTTTTGGAGGGGGCTGCGTTGCCCCCTCCCGGGCCACTACTTGCCCCGGGGACCCCATCCCCCGGGGCTGGCCCTCTCCGTTGGGGACTGTGGGGGGGTCCCCAATGCCCCCACAGTCCCACCGGCTCCCCACGTCCCTTGGGAGCCGGCATTGCTTTTCCCCATGTAGAAAAGCAATTTGCTTTGGATATTGGAAGCGAGAGCAGGTTTCCCTGCTCTCGCTTCCAATATCCAAAGCAGTTTGCTATGACAGGACGGGAGCCGCGAGGCTCCGTCCTGTCATAGCAAACTACAGTGTCCCGGGGTTAGGCACCCCGGACACTGCAGGAGCCGGCCCTGGGGGTGGCGGTCCCCAGGGCCATCAAGGGCTCCAGGACGGGGCCGCGCGGCCCCTCCCTTAGATTGCACAGCCCCGGGGAGGTGGTGGTCCCGGGGCTCTGGGGGTCCGTAAGGGACCCCCACATTTATTTTCTAAGTGCCCCGGGAGGTGGTGGTCCCCGGGCGTGTGGGGGCTAGAGCCCCCCACACGTTATTAAATTTTAAAAACGAAGCCCCTGGGGGTGGCGGTCCCCGGGGCTGCGGGAGGGCAGGAGAGCCCTCCCGCACCATTTTTTTCATAAAGCCCCAGGGGGTGGCGGTCCCCGGGGCTTGGGGGGCCTTAGAAGCCCCCCATATAAAACATAAACCCACCCCCGCATGCCCCCGGGACTTGGGCCACCCGGGGGCACAATACATTCGAAGCGCGGCAGACCGCGCTTCGATTTTTTTTTGATCGGCGGGATCCATGCACCCTAAGCGCATCCCGCCGATTTTTAAAAAAAAAATGCTTTTTCTGCCCAGGGGGTCCTTGTGGGACCCCTGAGCAGACCTAGAGGTCAGGGTGTTTCTACCCTGCCCCCTTTTGCGCTTTGCGCACTTGTTTCTGTCCCTCGGTTCTACCGAGGGACAAAATGGCTGCCAACACTTCCTGATTTGGAGTGTTGACAGCCAATTAGCATGCAGCTCGTGATCGGGAGGGTGCGCGAATCCGACGTGGCCATAGATATATATGTGATTTTCCTTTTGATTTTCACAGGAACTACTGAACGGATTTACACCATTTAACAAAAGGGTTCTTTCTGAACCAAGAACTACCTCTTTGCCAAATTTGGTGTAATTCCGTTCAGCAGTTCGAGCTGTAGCCGTGGCTAAAGTTTCCTATGGGAAAATGAATGGGGAAAAACACGTTTTGGGACCCCCTTTTCTCGGCCCCGCTTGACGAATCACCCGACATTTTCAGGGTAGGAGCGGACCGGAGCGGGCCATAAAGTTTGAAAATTTCGCGAAGATTCGTCAACCGACGCAAGAGTTATTTCAAATAGAATGTCGCGGATTTCCTATGGAAAATAGGTCCTAACTATAACTATCTACTGGCGACCGCCAGTAGATAGTTATAGTTAGACCTATTTTCCATAGGAAATCCGCGACATTCTATTTGAAATAACTCTTGCGTCGGTTGACGAATCTTCGCGAAATTTTCAAACTTTATGGCCCGCTCCGATCCGCTCCTACCCTGAAAGTCTCAGGGTGATTCGTCAAGCGGGGCCGAGAAAAAGGGGGTCCCAAAACGTGTTTTCCCCATTCATTTTCCCATAGGAAACTTTAGACACGGCTACAGCCCGAACTGCTGAACGGAATTACACCAAATTTGGCAAAGAGGTAGTTCTTGGTTCAGAAAGAACCCTTTTGTTAAATGGTGTAAATCCGTTCAGTAGTTGCGGAGAAATTAAAAAATAAGAGTCAAAAAATCAATTTCCCATAGGAAACTTTATGCAAGGCTACAGCCCGAACTGCTGAACGGAATTACACCAAATTTGGCAAAGAGGTAGTTCTTGGTTCAAAAAGAACCCTTTTTGTTAAATGGTGTAAATCCGTTCAGTAGTTGCTGAGAAAATCAAAAGTAAAAACACATATATATCTGGGCGGAGCCTAACCACACATGTCATCGTGAGATCTGATTGGCTGTCAGCACTTTATCCTGGAATTGCTGGCAGCCATCTTGGGACCAATATAAATGATAGTACCCCATTGAAATGCATTGTAGTGAATCGAAGATTTTGAGGGTTACCAAAAGGAGAACTATAAAGGGTGATAACAGACTTTAGTTACATTAGAATTCATTTGTTGATGGTACCATACTAATTTCAGGAATTGTGGTGTGTTCTAAGGTGATTTTACCCTGTGAAAAACCTTCTGCTGGGATATCATGAATCATGTTTGAGAGAAAACTATTTTCACATGCTTGTCCCATACAGTTTTGGAAGGTGCCCCAGAAGCTAAAATGTGAGCATATTTTCTGTAAATTCACATTATCTTTCTCAGTCATGTGAGAATGAAGTCTGACATTCTCAGTAAAACATGTACATCCAACAAGGGCAGAGACTGTCAGTTGATTCCTTTGTGTTCTACTGCAGCTTCCCAGAGTGTTCTAAAGAACAACTAGAGTGCTAACAGCCTTACTTATGACAAAAGTATGGCACACCTGAAGCCATCTTGATTGGAATAAACTGGTAACACCTAAAACATTTAATTTAAAAAGGAACAAAATGATGGGGTTCATCTTGTCATAGAAATTATGGTTAGTGCTCTGGAAAGAAAAATTAGGACATGTTTCAAGTGTGATCTCAAATATCTTCCTGTTATATTTCAACAGGAGCAGCCTGTCAGTTGATGCCTTTGTGTTCTACTGCAGCTTCCCAGAGTGTTCTAAAGAACAACTAGAGCGCTAACTGTCTTACTTATGACAAAAGTATGGCAGACCTGAAGCCATCTTGATTGGAATAAACTGGTAACACTTAAAACATTTAATTTAAAAAGGAACAAAATGATGGGGTTCATTTTGTCATAGAAATTATGGTTAGTGCTGTAGAAAGAAAAATTAGGACATGTTTCAAGTGTGATCTCAAATATCTTCCTGTTATATTTCAACAGGAGCAGCCTGTCAGTTGATGCCTTTGTGTTCTACTGCAGCTTCCCAGAGTGTTCTAAAGAACAACTAGAACGCTAACAGTCTTACTTATGACAAAAGTATGGCACACCTGAAGCCATCTTGATTGGAATAAACTGGTAACACTTAAAACATTTAATTTAAAAAGGAACAAAATGAGGGGTTCATTTTGCCATAGAAATTATGGTTAGTGCTGTAGAAAGAAAAATTAGGACATGTTTTAAGTGAGATCTCAAATATCTTCCTGTTATATTTCAACAGGAGCAGCCTGTCAGTTGATGCCTTTGTGTTCTACTGCAGCTTCCCAGAGTGTTCTAAAGAACAACTAGAGTGCTAACAGCCTTACTTATGACAAAAGTATGGCACACCTGAAGCCATCTTGATTGGAATAAACTGGTAACACTTAAAACATTTAATTTAAAAAGGAACAAAATGAGGGGTTCATTTTGCCATAGAAATTATGGTTAGTGCTGCAAAAAGAAAATGTAGTGCATGTTTTAAGTGAGATCTCAAATCCTCTTCTATTTCATTAGAAAATTCTGACATGCAGACTGAAACAATCACTTTCAATACCAGCAGTAGACTTCCAGTTAACTCCTTTGTGAGCAGTAGCTTTACTACAGTGATCTAATGAACAACTAGAGTAATAACATTCTGAATTTATGGCAAATGTGTGACACATCTGAATGCCTTCTTCATGGAATCAAAGTAAAAAACTGAAAGTATTTCCTACTGAGGAGACTGCAGTAAATGAGGAAATTAGGAAACTTCATAACAAAAAGTCTTCCAAGATGGCCACCAGTGAAAAAAGAGCCCAAATGTAGCACAAATATTACCCAGATGTAGCCCACATATAGCCCAATGACAAAAGTGTGCAAAACACTTTTTATTTTTAGTTTTTTTGCAGTTTTATGTAGTGCAGACTGGTCAGGTATTGGAGCGTTGCATCTTAAAACATGACCCCCTACACTACAAAAACACCACTGCACTACCCTAAACCCTAAAACACTACCCGAGCACGACCCCCTACACTACACAAGCACCACTGCACTATCCTAAACCCTAAAACACTACCCCCAGCATGACCCCCTACACTACACAAACACCACTGCACTACCCTAAACCCTAAAACACTACCCCAACACCACTGCACTAACCTAAATCCTAAAACACTACCCCCAGCACGACCCCCTACACTACCCAAACACCACTGCACTACCCTAAAACATGACCCCCTACACTACACAAACACCACTGCACTACCCTAAACCCTAAAACACTACCCCCAGCACGACCCCCTACACTACACAAGCACCACTGCACTACCCTAAACCCTAAAACACTGCCCCCAGCACGACCCCCTACACTACACAAACACCACTGCACTACCTTAAACCCTAAAACACTACCCCCAGCACGACCCCCTACACTGCCCGAACACCACTGCACTGCCCTAAACCCTGAAACACATACCCTAGCACGACCCCCTACACTGCCCAAACACCACTGCACTGCCCTAAACCCTGAAACACCACCCCCTTCACGACCTCCTACACTGCCCGAACACCACTGCACTGCCCTAAACCCTGAAATACCACCCCCAGCATGAACCCTACACTGCCCGAACACCACTGCACTGCCCTAAACCCTGAAACACTACCCCCAGCAAGACCTCCTACACTGCCCGAACACCACTGCACTGCCCTAAACCCTGAAACATCACCCCCAGCAAGACCCCCTACACTGCCCGAACACCACTGCCCTAAATCCTGAAACACCACCCCCAGCACTAACCCCCTACACTGCCCGAACACCACTGCACTGCCCTAAACCCTGAAACACCACCCCCAGCACGACCCCCTACACTGCCCGAACACCACTGCACTGCCCTAAACCCTGAAACACCACCCCCTGCACGACCCCCTACACTGCCCGAACACTACTGCACTGCCCTAAACCCTGAAACACCATCCCCAGCACGACCCCCTACACTGCATGAACACCACTGCACTGCCCTAAACCCTGAAACACTACCCCCAGAAAGACCCCCTACACTGCCCGAACACCACTGCACTGCCCTAAACCCTGAAACACCACCCCCAGCAAGACCCCCTACACTGCCCGAACACCACTGCCCTAAACCCTGAAACACCACCCCCAGCAAGACCCCCTACACTGCCTGAACACCACTGCACTGCCCTAAACCCTGAAACACCAGCCCCAGCACGACCCCTACACTGCCCGAACACCACTGCACTGCCCTAAACCCTGAAACACCACCCCCTGCACGACCCCCTACACTGCCCGAACACCACTGCACTGCCCTAAACCCTGAAACACCACCCCCAGCACGACCCCCTACACTGCCCGAACACCACTGCACTGCCCTAAACCCTGAAACACCACCCCCAGCACGACCCCCTACACTGCACGAACACCACTGCACTGCCCTAAACCCCGAAACACTACCCCCAGCAAGACCCCCTACACTGCCCGAACACCACTGCCCTAAACCCTGAAACACCACCCCCTTCACGACCCCCTACACTGCCCGAACACCACTGCACTGCCCTAAACCCTGAAACACCACCCCCAGCACGACCCCCTACACTGCCCGAACACCACTGCACTGCCCTAAACCATGAAACACCAGCCCCAGCATGACCCCTACACTGCCCGAACACCACTGCACTGCCCTAAACCCTGAAACACCACCCCCAGCACGACCCCCTACACTGCCCGAACACCACTGCACTGCCCTAACCCTGAAACACCAGCCCCAGCACAACCCCGTACACTGCCCGAACACCACTGCACTGCCCTAAACCCTGAAACACCAGCCCCAGCACGACCGCCTACACTGCCCGAAAACCACTGCACTGCCCTAAACCCTGAAACACCAGCCCCAGCAAGACCCCCTACACTGCCCGAACACCACTGCACTGCCCTAAACCCTGAAACACCACCCCTAGCAAGACCCCCTACACTGCCCGAACACCACTGCACTAAAGCCTGAAACACCACCCCCAGCAAGACCACCTACACTGGCCAAACACCACTGCACTGCCCTAAACCCTGAAACACCACCCCCTGCACAACCCCCTACACTGCCCAAACACCACTGCACTGCCCTAAACCCTGAAACACCACCCCTCAGCACGACACCCTACACTGCCCGAACACCACTGCACTGCCCTAAACCCTGAAACACCACCCCCAGCACGACCCCCTACACTGCCCGAACACCACTGCACTGCCCTAAACCCTGAAACACCAGCCCCAGCAAGACCCCCAACACTGCCCGAACACCACTGCACTGCCCTAGACTCTGAAACACCAGCCCCAGCAAGACCCCCTACACTGCCCGAACACCACTGCACTGCCCTAAACCCTGAAACACCAGCCCCAGCATGACCCCCTACACTGCCCGAACACCACTGCACTGCCCTAAACCCTGAAACACCAGCCCCAGCACGACCACCTACACTGCCCGAACACCACTGCACTGCCCTAAACCCTGAAACACCAGCCACAGCACAACCCCCTACACTGCCCGAACACCACTGCACTGCCCAAAACCCTGAAACACCAGCCCCAGCACGACCCCCTACACTGCCCGAACACCACTGCACTGCCCTAAACCCTGAAACACCACCCCCTGCATGACCCCCTACACTGCCCGAACACAACTGCACTGCCCTAAACCCTGAAACACCAACCCTGCAGCACCCCCTACACTGCCCGAACACCACTGCACTGCCCTAAACCCTGAAACACCACCCCTGCACCGCCCCCTACACTGCCCGAACACCACTGCACTGCCCTAAACCCTGAAACACCACCCCCAGCACGACCCCCTTTACTGCTCGAACACCACTGCACTGCCCCAAACCCTGAAACACCACCCCCAGCACGACCCCTACACTACACAAACACCACTGCACTACCCTAAACCCTAAAACACTACCCCAACACCACTGCACTAACCTAAATCCTAAAACACTACCCCCAGCACGACCCCCTACACTACCCAAACACCACTGCACTACCCTAAAACATGACCCCCTACACTACACAAACACCACTGCACTACCCTAAACCCTAAAACACTACCCCCAGCACGACCCCCTACACTACACAAGCACCACTGCACTACCCTAAACCCTAAAACACTGCCCCCAGCACGACCCCCTACACTACACAAACACCACTGCACTACCTTAAACCCTAAAACACTACCCCCAGCACGACCCCCTACACTGCCCGAACACCACTGCACTGCCCTAAACCCTGAAACACATACCCTAGCACGACCCCTACACTGCCCGAACACTCACATGAGTGATGTAATATGTGACGTCATCAGCAGTGCATTGCGGGGGCGCGAGTTATAGTTAGCTGAACTAACTATGATGGGGAAATTTCTATGGTTTTGTACGAGTGAAATGTCCAACTAACTATAACTGTCCCTAAAACCTATGGTTTTTTCAGTGAATATATATATATATATATATATATATATATATATATATATATATATATATATATATATATATATATATTATATTTATATTGTTTCAGGCTCCAATGATCACAAATTATTATAAAAAGCCTGATTGACACATAATTCCACTTGCCATGGCTAGAATTCACAGTCATCAAAACAATTTGTTAATAAAACAATAAGGCTAGAGAGTAGTGGTGTGACATTGGCAGATAGGTACAGCAGTCTAAAGAGCATTTGGACCCTCGTCATTTACATTCTGGGGAAGACAGAAAGTACAACTGTTCTTTATGCTTTTGGTCATATGATCTATGTTCTGGTGGTTGAAGAGGGTGAGCTGGCGGGGCCCGTTGTTAGCAGCAAGAGGAAGAGAATGTATATTCAGTTTTTGCACCTTATTCTTCTTCTACTCTATATGCCCGTCCTATTTTTCTCTCATCTCAAAGGGCAGTTGTGAGCCCAGGGCTGCTGGCTTCCTCTACCATAAAAATCAACTGACATTGTTTGGATCTGTATAAGACAGTGGTTAGACGATTCCCAGCTATTTGTGTATGACCAACAGTTGACTGTGGGTACGCGCTGCCTGGAGACCTCCTCTACTGTTGGCCCTGGAGGACTGTCCCAACCAGAATCCCCTGCTGCCTTTTGGTGAGGAGAAGTAGGGGCCTTGGTGCTATTAAGCGCTCACTTGCTTCCTGCCGTGTGGGACACTGCATGAAGACTTACTGTACTGTTGGCCCTCAGGAGCTCCATCAACCAGAATGCCCTGCTGCCTGTTGGGGAGAAGAAGGCGGGCTCTAGTGCTATAAAGCACTCACTTGCTTCCCTCTGCTTGGGATGCGCTGCCTGGAGACTTCCTATACTGTTGGCCCGGGGCCTGTTGGTGAGGAAAGGAGGGTTTTTAGCAACATAGGGTGCTCACTTGCTCCCCCCTGCGTGGGACATGCCTGGGGTGTGCCCGAGCAGAGACCGAGCCAAGACTGCCTCATCGGCGCCTGTCCGGAACCAGACTTGGCCCCCCCCTCTTTTACATCTGCTCCGTGACCTTTGGAATGATGGGAAAACGTAAGCTAACCATATCTAATACGCCCACCAGCATGAAATCTAATGAACCGCTGGAGGGCTGCTGTGGAAAGACAAGCATATTATTATTCTTATCTGCGGTGGGGGCCCTCATTGAAAAGATTACAAATGAGGAGGAGTTGGGCCTATATGTTACAGCTCTCCCCAACAACACCAATGTTGTTCCCACCAGCCCTGTCATTTATAGTTCAACCGTCCCTCCCCAGAAGAGGCGTCTGAGTTATCGAGAAAAGAGGGCTCCCCTAAAGGAAGCAACCTTATGTCTGTTCAGGCTGACCTTCACTATGGTGGTGCCGACCCAGGCCCCCTCAATGAGGAGATACCATTGGATTCCCTGCCTCCAGCATGTAAAAGGAAAAAAAAGAGAGATGGCTTAGCTTAGGGTTAAGAGCCAGAGATTGACCTTCAGACTGGATACAACCTCTGAGGGGGCAGCTTCTAATGATCCAGAGACTAGCCCGCTGGACCTTTTAATTAATAATTTCCCTTTTTTTATGAAACTGGAAAGTTAGTCAAAGGGTCATTTGAGAACTGTGGCAAGGGTTTTGAACATAATGAACCAGTAATCTCTGAACTAACCACCAAGGTCAACTCGAACATTACAACTTTAAGCAATAACGATGTCCGTGGAGCAGTTAGCTCAGTAGATTCGGGGGAGTCACTCAACAAGGTGATATCTCAGTTATCTGAAACAGAGCCTAGAGATATCTGTGTGTGCAGGTGGGGAAGACCAATGACATCAGCAGTGAGATGGGAGTGCACACATTCCCAAGTTACCTCAGAGATTATCCCAGCAATATTGACCAAGCCTGTGAGCCCCAATCTTAAGCACCAGCAGAAGCCCCCCCATACAACCCCTTCTGGTCGTCACAGTGTGGGTAAATTTGCTTATTTTCCTAAGGGACCTTTGGCCGCAAGGCCAGGTGTTACCATCCACATATCTTCTGTGGACAACCCTTATGTTGTTTTTTTAGGAAATGTCCCCCAGTTGAAGGAAGGTATAAGCAAAAACGTTTTGCAATTGAAAAACAAGGTCACCCATTGGATGAGGAGGCATACTGTTGTGGGGATAAACCTGTGTCCTCATATTAACATGGTTAGAAGAGTGGGCTGGATTAGGAAAGACCTGGGGTGGCCGCTCAACTATCAACTATTGGCTTCTATGGCATCACAGAAAGCTAATCTACCTTCATCCAGCTTGGTTTTACCTCTAGGGTTTTTCTATGAGCCTGCAGTAGTGGTTGTTGACAATTCTAGGCTGACATCTTACCCAGACAATCTAGCCAGATATGTTCCTCCTGAATCTTCATTAAAGGCATATAATACGTTTGAGCCTTTAAATCTCCTGGAAAATTGTGATTGATTTAAACTACGCTAACTAGCCAACATTACAGAACTAGGCAAGAATATATGCAGAAATGCAACACAAACCACTGCCTGCTGTTATAGTCTAGAACGTATAAGTTGGTATATTGCAGGACTCATAAGCAAGCTTACTGTCGGGATGTGGCTTAATTGTATTAAGCATTTTAGTGTGGTTTTTGTTTTCACTTGAGATGGCTATAAGTCCATTTTTGGCCTGCAATTGCATCAAGCTCTGGAAGAGCCAAAGGGGGAATGACCATTTTGGTCTCTTTGCTTCTCAAGGATGAGCTAGACGAGTTATCCTGTGGGGTATCTGATCTTCAAGCCTTAAAGATCACTCTCCAAAGCGCTCCCAAATTATTGTTGAATTTTAAAAACGCCAACCCATCACCACTCAATATGGAAAAGTTACAAGCTTTGAGTACCTTTATGAAAGGCATTGAGTTGGGGAACACAGCCGCTATGAAGGAGGTGCTAGCTGGTAACTTTAACAATCTTTTGTGTGAGGGCTCCCAACGCACTGGCCGTACAACTAGCTGTATGATCAGGGTGGGGCTACATATGGAACACACTCGGCAATGGGACTTGCTTAACTCAATTATAATAGATTTTAACTTAGTTTATTCTATTGATAAACGTATTTCTTCTTTGTGTCCTTTAATCCCTCACACTTTTTCAGGACAGGGATATGTCTTTGTTTCTGCACACCTTTATACCTAGATTAATAATATTAAGATCCTGTCAAGCAGGTTCAGTAATCATAAACCAATTTGTCTCTTGGGTTGAACAAGGTCAGCTATGAGGAGCACTTAAGGTGACAACAATAAGAGGTTTGCCACCAACCAAGGAGGAAGAATAATATGGTCACATGTGAGGCCTGAGGACTCCAAAAGGGAGTTGTTTTCCTGCTGTGCTTTAGAATTTGCTGTTGGCCTCAATTATGAATCCTCACATAGGGAGATCATGAGAGCAGTTGTTAGCATTTCTCATAAAGTCAGGAATCTCCTCACGCTCTCACAATCAAGAAGGGTCGTGCATACCTGCAGATGGTTCGATGGTGTTCCTTAGTGCTTAGAAGTTACATAGAGCCTTAAGGTCCAATCCCAGATACCTTTTATTGATGGCTGCTTGTAGCAGAGATTAAAAGGCAGAAACATTTTATAAAAAATGAATGGTGGGAAAATTTACTTCAAGCTAGCTGACTGAAGAATAGTTCTTTGTTCTGGAGTATCATTAATTGTCCCTATTTTGTTCCCCACGATAATGGGTCCCTTTGCTAGCATACTGCTCCTGACAGTTGGGTGTCACATTTTGCTGAAATTCATAATTACATGGCTTCCAATATTGGTCATGAAACTTGGCTGACTAGTGGTGGGGTTTCCAACTTAGTTTGAATCTTAAAGGTAGTTAAACTGAGTATCCTATGACTCTCTAAGAGCAAGGCTCGTGGTCCAGACGGGATCCCACCAGAGTTCTACATAAATAACCCGAGGTATGTGCTCCCTTACTCACACAGATCCTAAATGCAGCTGTTAAAGAGGGGCCTCCACACTCCTGGCTCACCTCAACCACATTCCCGATTCTTAATAAAAGAGATAAGGACAACCCCAAGCGTTATAGACTGATATAATTGATTGACTCGGTTGTGAAGGTTGTGGGTCAAGCTAGACTCAATAGATTGACAGCCTGGGCCAATGAGAACAAAATATTGGCTGATCTTCAGTATGAATTTACACCTGGTAGGTCCACCAGTGTTTGAACATGTATTGAATAGTGTAAGAAATTGGGTTGTTGAGTGACAGGGGTGTGAGCCCTGGTCAAGAAGCAACCACAATCCTTGTCAGGCACAAGTCAACCCTAAATTTACCTGTGCTAAACCCTCTGGTAGAATGGCATAGAGTAGCCAGGCTTAACTTAGAGGCACCGCAAGCAGGAGAGCAGAGGTAACAGTAGGTTTACCGCAAGGAAGGGACCCTTGACGATTGTGTGACTACAGGGCCTCCCTCTCATGCCCCCGTGGGAGCTGATGCCCCTTTTAATATTGGGTAATTCCCTGAAAATGCTGCAGCAAGAATATGCCCTCCTTTAAAAAATAATTTTTCACATGCAAATTGCATGCACACATCACTCACGTCTTTGGGGGAAGTGACCTCTCCGCTATCCACCCTACGAAAGCCCAGGACCTTAGATAGGCCGTTAGGTTAGGCCTGAAACATGTTGGTGTTTTAGGCTCATAGGACTATCACATCCTTATAGCCCTACATATATATGTTTTAATCTTCCCTCCCACCCTACGAATAAAGGATACTTTTGGAGTGGGAGAGGAATTTTATCTTTAACGTAACACCCCCTTACACCCAGTCTTCATAAGTGCTCCCTGAAATGCGGTTGAGCCCACCCGACCTTTCGGAGTTGGGGTGAACCCAATGATGAAGCATGTCACTATTAAAGTGTGTGAGGGTTATATAAAGAAAAGGATCCCTTTTCCTTCCCACTCACAATAGTGGGTGTGTTGCCATCCAGCATACCAACCATAGTCCCTTTCTCTACTGCAGGAACCATCTCAGTTCCTGAGGGGATACTATTTTGTTTGCTGAGTCTATGACAGGAAGGATGTATCCCTTCCACCCTCTCCATTTGAGGACCTCTCTACCCTTCTAGGGTTCCCATCCAGGACCCCTAGCCTTGTGTATAAGGAAAGGTTAATTTAGAGGCAACCTGTAAAGTATTTGTGCAACATGTCTAACAATAAAAAAGTGAAAAACACCACACAAAAAGGATCCCACTTCAAGTTAGAGGAATAAAGTTATTTTTCATGAATAAAACAAGACCAAAATGACAAAAATAGCACCGCAAAGCACAAAGCACCAACTGTGGACATCTGGTCGCCCTGGAAAGTGACAAAGTCACAAGTTCAGGCCGACCATGATGGAGCGTGGACAGCTACGGCAACCTAGTTAGGCTTGTTGAACAGAGTGCCTTAAATTCTGGTTTGTGGAGTGTTGCGAAGATCTGTGTCAAAGGTGTGTTACGCAGCCAAACCGATGCATCAGTCCTGAGATGCAACAAGCGTGCGATGCGAGGGCCTGCATCGTCGTCGAGTGTTCCGTTGATGGGGCTTGCGATGCAAAGTCCAGCGACGAGAATGCTGTGCGCAGTCGAGAGGATGCTTTGGTTCCAAAGAGCTGCACTGTGGAGTCCGGTGTCATCATCAAGGCTGGATACGATGCCTGCACCAAGAATGCGTTGCAAGTGGCAGTTCTGATGAGGCTCCAGGGGCAATGTGGGTCTGTGCGAAGGGTCCAATCCACACAGCTGCGGCGATGAATCAGTTCTGCTTAGGTTTGTGCCACGCAGCAGAGGAGATGCATCGGTTCCCCTGGATCCACAGAGTCTTGTACAGCACCTTAATCCCACTTCCAAGGGCCTAGGACTGAGGTGACACCACTTGACAGGGTAGAGTCAGTGATGGCAGAGTCCAGGTGCAGGTGCAAGGTTGTTGGAATCCTGTTATGTCCCTTAGGCTTCAGATCAGTAGAACAGTCAACCAGCCCTTGGAGTCACTCTGGGTTCAAGCGATGCAGGTCCAGTCCTTCTCACCCAGGAAAGAGGGCAGCAGGTCAGCACACAAGGCCAGCACTCCTTCAGAGCAGCAGTCCAGCTGAGTGGTAGTCCCGTCAGCAGCACAGAGGTCCTTCCTCTTGGCAGAGTATCCACAGGTGCAGAAGTGCACGGAAGAGTTGGTGTCTGAGGTGCAGTATTTATATCCAGTTGTGCCTTTGAAGAGCGATCATACCTAAGCTCCCCATTGTGTATGGCTGTGTAGGAGGAATACACAAAGGCCAACTGCCAACTACACCCAGTCATGTGACCCAGAGACCTAATGACTGAGGCAGAAAAATGGCAACTTTCTAAAAGTGGCATTTTTGAAAAATGCAATTTAAAATCTGACTCCATCATAGGTTAGGATTTTTCATTCCAAGTCAAAAGACACCAAACATGAACTGGTCACCTGTTCGCATTTGAAAATGACACTTATAAAATGTAATAAGATAATTCTAATGTTATCCAATGGGAGAGGTAGGCCTTGCAGTAGTGAAAAACTAATTTAAAGGTTATTCACTACCAGTACATGTAAAGCTTAAAGGTCCATGTCCAACATATTAAATACACTGCGCACTGCTCTCTGGCTATTCAGGGCCAACACTAGGTGTGACTTATATGTATTAAAAAGGAAGGTTTGGGCCTGGCAAACAGGGTTATTTTGCCAGGTCGAAATGGCAGTTTAAAACTGTCCACAAGCTGCAATGGCATGCCTTAGACATGTTTAAAGTGCTATTTAAGTGGGTGGCACAATCAGTGCTGTAGGCCCGCATAGTAGCATATCATTTACAGGCCCTAAACACAGAGAGTGGCACCTTACTAGTGCCTTACAAGTAAAATAAATATGCCAATTGAGTATAAGCCAATCTAAAATGATTTAGGGAGAGCGCACAAACACTTTAGCACTGGTTAGCAGTGGTAAAGTGCGCAGAGTCCTAAGGCCAACAAAACAAAGTCATCAAAAACAGGAGGTTTGAAGGCAAACGTTAGTGGTAACCACACCAAGGATGCCAGATCTAACAGTTACTAATAAATATGCTATAGCCACATCAGGTTCAGTTCACATGGGCTTCATGGACCTTACCTCGGTCTTCGATAGAGACAATCTTTCTAAATTATTGCAAACTCTCTTGGCCATGGAAGTGGAGCCTGATATTGTGGTTTTTGGAGGGAACACTAAACTATTTGCTGTAATTCGATATACCAATGTCTCCTCTTGCACTCAGCCTTTTATGAACAATGGAGGGGTCAAACAATGCTGTATCCTTGCCCTGTTTCTAGTCACACTGTGTATGAACTGACTAGAGAAGGTGTTAGTAGCGACAGGAGCAGATTCATCTTTAGTTGGTAAATTACCTTTCAACCATCACCAGCTCTACTCTATGCTGTCAAACTGAGGCTTACTTTGGGTGATTTATTTTATGCTTGTTATTTTTAAATTGTTTAACTTTTATCATTATAGTGTGTCTTTGTATGTTGCATCTGCTTTACTTGTCTGTATCTTTTATGGTTACCTTGTTTTAACTGAATAAAGAAATTTTGATTGACTGTTCATATAACGAAATCTAATATCCATGACGCCCATGTGCATTTGTAGCCTCTACTCTGTTTAAGACATGAAATCACTAGTTTTAACATATAGCACCCCAAAGTGGATTTTTATATAATAATTGGAATTTAAAAATTACTGTCTTAGGTAAAAATGCATATGGCTATTTCCCTATGTGTAACAAAGATGATTGGAAGAGCACATCAGAGTTACATAAAAGCATGAATGAAGAAGATCTATGGAAGAACAGAAAACTGTAATATGGATAAGTGAAATTCATAATTGCATGGCAGAAATCCAACTCTAATGAAAGGTTCACATGGGGCACAAACTGAACCAAAGCAATAAGAGGATATTACGCATGTATTATTTACTTCTCAGTCAGCATTAATATTTGCCACCGAAAGATGCAGAGTTAACCCCTTCGCTGCTAGGCCTCCCCTGTGCTAAGCCTTTTTTTGGCTATTTAGGGCAGTTCGCACTTAGGCCCCTGTAACTTTTTGTCCATATGAGGTATTCACACCAAATTTGTGTACCTTACTTCCAACATCCTGAGGATTCTAAAGGTACCCAGGGATTGTTGATTCCCCAGGAAGGGACCGAGGAATTAGCCAAAATACAGCTAAATATTGTTTTGCTTGAGAAAAATGGAACAAAAGTGCTGCAGAAGAAAGCGTCTGTTTTTACACCCTGCAAATGGTATGAGAGAAGGGTTTGCGGTGTTAACATCACCATCTTCCCAGCTTTCAGGAACAGGAATACTTTTGTCAACAAACCAAACTTTTCTACACAGTTTAGTAATTTTACTGGGACATAGCCTATTTTTCCTATTTTTGTGCTTTCAACCTCCTTCCAGTTAGTGGTAGAAATGGGTGTGAAAACAATAATGGATCCTGGAGAGCTATACATTTCTGATAACCAGTCAAGATTCTGAATTCAGCAAGAGGTCATTTGTGTAGACCCTTCAAGGTTTTCCTATGTAAACTAACAGTTGAAATAAAAAATATTGAAATTGAGTTGAACAGCCATTTGTGCCCACGTTTTCACCTGTAACTTCTTCTAAGTATGGCAGATTTTTTAAAGCAATATACCGTTATCTCCGCTGGACCATTCTGTTTGAGGGGATATATAGGACTTGTAGATTCATCTAGAACCCGAGTTACCCTGAGCCAATAACTATGCTGCGCCTTGCAATGGTTTTTCATTGTGTACCGGGTATATAGCAATTCATTTGGTAAAATATAAAGAGGGTGAAAAATAGGTATCAAAGAAACTGGACAAAATATCGAGTTTAGAAGCAGTAGTTATTTGCAAATTTCCAAGTTTTGGGTACCCATACTAGCATGTGAATTACAGGGCATTTTTAAAAATGACTTCTTTTTTACACATTGTCTTACATCTGGAAGGCAGAATGCATGGAAAGTCAACTGGTTTTAACACTAGTTCTACTATTCTGTGTTCCCCTAAGTCTCCCGATAAAAATGGAACCTCAGTTGTGTGTGTACGCCTAGTGCCCGCAACAGGAAATGGCACAACACGCAATGTGGAGACATAACATTTTTCCAGTGAAAACAGGCCCTTTGTTCACAAGGTGCCTACCTATGGATTTTGGACCCTACCTTAGCCAGCACCTAGGGAAACCTAGCAGCAAATCTGTACATTTTTGAAACATAGATACCCAGGGGAATCCAGGAAGCGGTGACTTGTGCGGCTTTCACCAGGTTATGTTACCCAGAATCCCTTGCAAACCTCAAAACTTTGTAAAAAAAACAACCTTTTCCTCACATTTCTGTAATGGAAAGTTCTGGAATCTCCTGGCAGCCATAAACTTCCACCCAGCCAGCATTCCCCTACGTCTCTCGATAAAAATGGTGTGGGTAGGCCTAGTGCCTGCAACAGCAAACGGCTCAAAATGCAGCGTGGACACATCACATTTTTCCAGTGAATACTGACCTGTTTTTTCCCAATGTCCCTAGCTGTGGATTTTGGACCCTAGCTCGGCCAGCACCTAGGGAAATGTAGCAGACCTGTACATTTTTGGAAACTAGACATGGAGGGGAATCTAGGATGGGGTAACTTGTGTAGCTCTCACCAGGTTCTGTTACCCAGCATCCCTTGTAAACCTCAAACTTTGTAAAACAAAAAACATTTTCCTCATATTTCTGTAATGAAAAGTCCTGGAATCTGTGGGTAGCCATAAACTTCCACCCACCCAGCATTCCCCTACGTCTCTTAATAAAAATGGTATGTCACTTGTGTGGGTAGGCCTAGTGCCCGCGACAGCAAACGACTCAAAACGCTGTGGATTTTGGACCCTAGCTCGGCCAGCACCTTGGGAAACTTAGCAAACCTGTACATTTTTGAGAACTAGACACCCAGTGGAATCCAGGATGGGGTAACTTTTGTGACTCTCACCAGGTTCTGTTACCCAGAATCCCTTGCAAACCTCAAACTTTGTCAAAACAAAACACATTTTCCTCACGTTTCTGTGATGGAAAGTTCTGAATAGGGGGGGAGCTACAAACCTCCACTCACCCAGAATTACCCCATGTCTCCCGATAAAAATGGTACCTCACTTGTGTGGGTAGGCCTAGTGCCCGCGACAGGAAGCAACCCAGAATGCAGCATGGACACACCACATTTTTCCAGTGATAACTGACCCTTTTTTCACAATGTGCCTAGCTGTGGATTTTGGACCCTAGCTCAGCCGGCACCTAGGGAAACCTGTAAATTTTTTAAAGCTAGACACCCAGGGGAATCCAGGATGGGTGACTTGTGTGGCTCTTACCAGGTTCTGTTATCCAGAATCCCTTGCAAACCTCAAACTTAAAAAAAACCAACACATTTTCCTCATATTTCTGTAATGGAAAGTTCTGGAATCTGCGTGGAGCCATAAATTTCCACCCACCCAGTATTCCCCTAAGTCTCTCAATAAAAATGGTACCTCACTTGTGTGGGTAGGCCTAGTGTCCGTGACAGATAACGGCCCAAAACACAATGTGGATACACCACATTTTTCAAGTGAAAACTGACACGTATTTTTCAATGTGGCTAGCTGTGGATTTGGGACCCCCTAGCTCAGCCGGCAACTCAGGAAACCCAGAAAACCTGTACAATTTTTTAAACTAGACACTCAGGGGAATCCAGGATGGTGTGCCTTGAGTGGTTCTCACCAGGTCCTATTACCCAGAATCCCTTGCAAACCTCAAATTTGTGAACAAAAAAACCCACCTTTGTGTGATGGAAAGTTCTTGAATCTATCGGGAGCCACACACTACCACCTACACAGCATTTCCCCAAGTCTCCCAACAAAATTGATACCTCACTTGTGTGGGTAGGCATAGTGCCCTCTACAGGAAGCAGCCCAAAACGCAGCATGGACACACCACATTTTTCCAGTGAAAAATGATCCTTTTTACGCAATGTGCCTAGCTGTGGTTTTTTAACCGTAGCTCAGCCGGCACCTAGGGAAATCTAGCAACCTGTACATTTTTGAAAACTAGACATCCAAGGTCCGGTGATTTGCGTGGCTGTCACCAGGTTCTGTTACCCAGAATCCCTTGCAAACCTCAAACTTTGTAAAAAAAAATCATATTTTCCTAATATTTCCATAATGGAAAGTTCTGGAATCTGTAGGGAGCCGCAAACTTCCACCCACCCAGCATTCCCCTAAGTCTTTCGATAAAAATGGTATCTCACTTGCGTGGGTCGGCCTAGTGCCCACGACAGAAAACGGCCCAAAATGTAGCGTGGACACATCACATTTTTCCAGTGAATACTGACCCTTTTTTCGCAATGTGCCAAGATGTGGATTTTGGACCCTAGCTTAGCCAGTACCTAGGGAAACCTACCAACCTGTACATTTTTGTAAACTAGACACCCAGAGGAATCTAGGCTGGGGGGACTTGTGTGTCTTTGACCAGATTCTGTTACCCAGAATCCCTTGCACACCTCAAACTTTGTAAAAAAAAACACATCTTCCTCACATTTCTGTGATGGAAGGTTCTGGAATCTGCTGGAGCTGCAAACTCCACCCACCCAGCATTCCCCTAAGTCTTTCGATAAAAATGGTATCTCACTTGTGTGGGTAGGCCTGGTGCCCGCAACAGGAAACAGCCCAAAACTGAACTTGGACACATCACATTTTTCCAGTGAAAACTGACACTTTTTTCGCAATGTGCCCAGCTGTGGATTTTGGACGCTAGCACAGCGGACACCTAGGCTGGAAAAGTTGTGGGATCACTAGGCAAACACAAATTTCCTACCACCCAGCAAATGCAACCTCACTTGTGTGGGCGGGCCAAGTACCCACAATAAGGAATGGCCCAAAACGTTTTGTCGAGACATCAGAATTATCTGTCACAAAAAGACCTGGTTTTGCAAGTGGAGCACCTGCATTTTAGGTCCCGGGCTCGGCGTCCATCTAAGGAAACATACCAAATCCAGGCATTTCTGCAAACTAGACACCCGGGGGAGTACAAGGGGGTGTGGCTTGTGTGGAGCTTCTAACGTTTTCCTACTCAGAATCCCCTGCAAACCTCAAATTTAGCTAAGAAAATCAAATTTTGCTCACTTTACTATGTGGGAAAGTTGTGGGATCATGGGCAGTCACAAATTTCCTACCATCCAGTGTTTCCCCAGGTGCATTGATAAAAATGGTACCTCACTTGTGTGGGTGGGCAAGTTCCTGCCACAGGGAAGGACCCAATACATATTGTGGCGACATCAAAATTATCTTTCACAAAACGACCTGGTTTTGCAAGGGGGCAGCAGTGTTTTTGGATTCTGGCTAAGAAAACGCTGGGGGATCCATGCAAGCCACTCCGCCAGCCAAGCAACAGTCCATCCACACTGCCAGCCAAGTGCCAGTCCACGCACACTGCTAACCAAGTGCCACTACACACACTGCCACCCAAACACTATCCAACTCACACCACCAGGCAAGTGCCAGTCCACACACACCACCAGGCCAGTGCTAGTCTACACACATCTCTACCAAGCACTAGTCCACAAACACCGCCAGCCAAATGCAAGTCCACACACACCACCATCAAAATGCCAGTACACAGAAAGCCAGCAAAATGCCAGTACATGCAGACCGCCAGCGGAACTCCAGTTCACAAACACACACAGAAACGTTCTTTGGTATCTAGTGGTTTTCTGCCCCCAACGAGCCTAAACATACCGCTGATCTGCCCCACGCCTAAAATGTGTGCCTAAAAAAAGGGGAGCAATCCCTGACTACGGGGCCGCTCCCTGACATGCCCATAAACATATCCCTTGTGCCTAGTGGGCTTTTTGCCCCCACCCAGGAGGGGCAGATTGGGTCTAATACCCAACATCTGTCCCCAGGAGGGCAGAAAGACTGTGCCCATTTTTTGGGAGGGGGTGGGGGCATCGGCATACCCATTCTGGGCAGCCCCACCCCTACACAAAGTAAAAATAGTCCTTGGTGTCTAGTTGGCTTTCTGCCCCTCCCAGGGGGGCAGATTGGGGGCTGTTGCCCATATCTGCCCCCCAGGGGGAGCAGAAAGAATGTGCCCATTTATTTTGGGGGCGGGGGGCATCGGCATGCCCCTTCAGGGCAGCCCTCACCCTTGCACAAGGAAAAAAGTTGCTGGTGCCTAGTGGGCTTTCTGCCTCCCCTAGTGGGGCAGAACAGGGCTATTTACACGATATGCCCCCCAGGGGGGCAGAAAGACTGTCCATTTTTTATGGAGGGTTGGGTTATTGGCATGCCCTTTCTGAGCAGACCCCACCCCTACAGAAAAGAAAATAGTCCCTGGTGCCTAGTAAGCTTTCTGCCCTCCTGGGGTGGCAGAACAGAGGCTTTGCCCCCCATATGCCCCCGGGGACAAAAAGACTGTGCCCATTTTTTGGGGGGTATTGGCACTAATAAAAAAAATCCATGGTGTCTAGTGGGCTTTCTGCCCCCGAGGGGGGACAGATGGGGGTAATAACCCGCAGCTGCCCCTCAGGGGCAGAAAGACTGTCCCTTTTGTGTTTGGGGGTGGGTGCATTGGAATGTCCATTTTGGACAGCTCCACCCCTACACATTAGGAAAAATGAACCCCTGTTTCCTAGTGGTCTCTCTGCACTCCCTGAGGGGCAGATCGGAGGTAATAACCCAAATCTGCCCCCCCAGAGGGGGCTGAAAGACTGTTATTATTAGGGTCTGGGGGGACATTAGCATGCCCATTGTGGGCAGCCCCCACCCCTCTTTTATAGAAAAACAATTGTCCCTGGTGCCTAGTGGGCTTTCTGCCCCTCCTACGGGGCAGATCGGGGTAATAACTTCCATCTGCCACCTAGGGGGGTGGAAAGACTGTTCTTTTTTATTTTTTTGGGGGGGCAGCATTGGCATGCCAATTTTGGGCAGCCCCCACCCCTATGTTTACAAAACAATTATCCCTGGGGCCTAGTGGGCTTTTAGCCGCCCCACCCCCGGGGGGGCAGAAAGACTGTATTTTATTCTTGGGGGGGGCATTGGCATGCCCACTTTGGGCAACCCCCACCCCTATGGTTACAAAAAGAAATAATCCCTGGGGCCGAGTGGGCTTTCTGCCCCTCCCCCTGGGGGAGGGCAGAAAGACTGTCCTTTTTGTTTTTTTAGGGGTGGGGGCATTGGCATGCCCATTTTGGCCTATGTGTACAAAAAAAATAATCCCTGGCCCTAGTGGCCAAATTGCAAAAATTAGCTATTAGGAAATCGCAAAGTGACTTTTTTGTACATCTAGCCATAGACTCTAAACTTACATCACACATCACCCCACACAGGGGCTCTGCGGATATCCACTTTTTACATATATCTCTCTACACGCTAACAAAATCAAATAAAAAATCAACTGCTCCACAAATCTACTAACTTTCAGATCAGTCAACTGCACATGATATTTAAGAACGCCACATAAAAAATCCCTTACATACTGCCAGAATGAGACAAGACTTGGGCAGGAACCAGAGGTCATCTAAAAGTGGGGGTTGAACAATATCTACCCAAATGCAGGATAGCTGATTAGCTTTACCTATCGGGCATCAATTATCTCCCAATACCAAAGTGAGACCTTCTTTAGGAATGATAAATTGGAGACATTCTTATCCTCAATTGCCGCACTCTCCAGCCCTTCCCATACCTGGGATGCACACTAATAAACAATTTGTTGATACTTAAACTGTGAAAGCATACCAATTGCTCTATGCGATATCTCCTACCAGGACAATATTTAAATCCCATTCCAAAATCACCCCAAGTCTGAAATCCAGCCTCTCTGAGAGGAATTGAGAGACTGTCCTTAATACATTCAAGTGTACCGGGGGAGTCCCAGATTGGGGAAATCCTAGAATAATAAGGAATACCAAAATATTTCCTTAAAACACACCATATTCGAAGAGCGGATACAAGTAATTTTAATATAACTTTTTTTGAAAAACTTTGGGTTCCCAAATTTCAAAAGGAAATTTTCCTGACCATATTCTTCTAGCATAGTTGAGAAGAGATACCCTATTGTGGATGGTTTCGGAGATGTACTTAGCTTGCAGAAGTTCTTGAACTGAAATGTAGACACATATATTTGGAAATCCGGCAGATCCAGGCCACCATCTTTAACTTTAGTCCTGAGCTTTTTCCAAGACAATCTGGATGACTTATGCCGCCAAATAAAAGAGCTCACTTCCCCCTGCCGTCTGGTAATTGATTTGCTAGAAAATATTCATGGTATACAGTTGAAACAAAAGGTCAGCTTAGGAAGGACCATCATTTTAATCAAATTCACTCTACCATATAAATTTAAGGGGAGCTTCTTTCACTTCCTTAATAAAAGATTGATTTCCTTGGCCACTCTGGAAATATTAGTGGGAGCTATATTCTCCAGGTTCTCGGTTATTATGACCCCTTAATATCTTAGTTGTTGTTTGCGATAAAGCTTTGCAGTTGTGACCAGATAACATAAGCAAAAGAGCTAAAGCATTTACCTCTAGGGTCTAACAGCGTTTGCTTCTCAGCTTCACAGGAAGGGGCTTCTCCCAGGACTCTTGTCATTGTCTCAAATCTTAGGAGTCAAACCATAGTATAATGAAAGCAAACCAATGCATGAAGCCAGGATTCAATGTAAAACTCTTCATACAATGGTGTTTGCTGTTTATTAACCAGTGTGATTGGCAAATAAAAACAAATAGTATGCAGAGGCCATACCAAAAATGTCATTTATATTGTGCACACAAATAATTATGTAATGTTTAGAAAATAGCATACTGTTTATTTTGTGCTTACAGTCCAAGTTCTTATTAATGTGAACTATACAATGATGTATGCCTACTATTCTTTTACCCATGGAAACCAATATTGTGAACATGCAAACCAGTCACCTATGAGAGCCAATACATCATATATGCAAATCACCATGTAATGCAGTAAAACCAATGATTTTACATTTTGGTTTAAATCATGTTTATTGGATGGAGACACTTTGGGAATACACAGCTTACTGCCTACATCTCTTAGCCGGCAGAGCGTATCTTGGATGTCGATACACAGCGCTATTGCCACAACCCGGAGGCCGGCCGCGTATATGAGTGAGCTATCTGGAAGGCTATTTGCCCCATCCGTGTTCCCCCTGTGAATCAAAAAACCCAACAGATGAGCAACTGTAATAACTACACCCCCTCCACCCCATCCCCACCACCCCTCCCCCCCCGAACCGATGTGCTGACAGATCCCATTAGTGGACCTTGTAGACGGCAGGACCTCAGTGATTTGTTCCATGGGCTTCCTCCTCAGATTGCCTATCGGTGAGTCGTAGAAGGCGGAGGTACTTCGGGCAAGTCACCTCATTCAGGGGCATATTAACAACGGCCAGCGATAATTATCGCTGGCCGTGCTTAGCGATAATTATATTATCGCAGGCTATCTCTGGTATTTATCGCCCTGGTAGCGCGTTATTAACAACGCGTTACTCCAGGGCGATAAAGATTCCAGAGATAGCGAGGTTATCGCTCTTTGCAGGGAACATCGCTGGTTTTCCAGCGATGTTCCCTTCAAAACGGCGATAACCTTGCTGATACGACCCTGTGGTCGTATCAGCAGAATCCATCTCCTATGTCTAACATAGGTAAGTCAGGATTATAGCAGACGTTAGATTTTGGCGAAACGGCCGTTTTCGCCAAAATTTAACGTCTGCTATAATCCTGTGGGCTGCCTTGTAAATATCGTGATGTGCACATCGGCGATATTTGCAACGTAGCCCATCCGGGTTACGCCCAGTAACGCCCACTTTGCATCTCATTAGAGATGCAAAGATGGGCGTTGGGGGAAAGGGCGATAGTGCAAGGATTCACGCGATAGCGTGACCTTGCTGATTAGGGCGATAAGATTATCGCCGCTTTCGTCCGAAAACGGACGCTAAAGCGGCGATAATTGTTTATCGCCTCGTTGTTAATATGCCCCTCAGTTCCTTCGACAACAGTGACAGAAGTGGGCGCCAGATGGTGTGGAAGGACTCTGTTGAGTTTGTGAGTGTCGCCTGAATGCGTTCCATGCCCACTGTGTACCATAATTTGTGCAACCACCCCGTGTGGGATGGTCTGGTCTGTGTGCCCCATAGAGAGATTATGTGTTGTACCGCCGCTCCCATAGCGAGCCCCATTTGCTTCCCCCTTAGTGATTTCAACGGGTATGTGAGTCCATTAGGCAGGCCTAGCAATGTATAAGCTGGAAATCTAGGGATTTCCGTTTCAAAACAGCTGTCCATGTCGTCTAAAACCTCCTTCCAGTAGTCTAGTACTGCAGTGCATTCCCACAGGATGTGTGTCAATGTACCCTCTTCCTCGCAGCCCCTCCAGCACGTCGGGCTACGGTCTGGGTTCCCTCTATGCAGTCTAGCCGGAGTCAGGTACCAGTATGTGACTACTTTTACTGCCGCTTCCCGACTGGCCATGTTCCGAGCGGTATGGGAGGCCCGATAATAGATATCTCGCCATTCCTTCTCCGTGAGATCCCTCCCAATTTCTTTAACCCAGTGCCTCTGTCCTGCCGAGGGCGCGATTGAGACTGAGGGCCGAAGCATAATATATATTTCTGAGATCGTTTTTTTATCGGACGTTTTAGCACGGAGCCATCGCTTGTAACTGGTGAGCTTCCGGCTGACGAGGGGTCTCACCTCTGGCTGAAGGAGCCAGTGACGGAGTTGAAAGTATTGGAACTGCTGCGGAGCGTTGCTATCATAGGATTGTTGTGCCTCGGCAAGGGACAAAAATCCCTCGAGGTTAAAGAGGTGACCTGCTGACTTGCATCCCGTGCTCCGCCACTGTGAGAAAGCTCTCTCGTTTAGCCCTGGGACGAAGTCCGGATTATCTAATAACGGCGTCATCAGGGAGGGGAAGGATGTAAGGCCCCGTCTCACTGCCACTGCGTCCCAAATGTTTAAGATTGTATTCGTAAGCGGCGAGCCCTTTAGATTCGGAGGTCGATCACGTTTCTTTAAAAATGGCACTTTCCATAACGAAAGTTTAGCCAGTGCCCTATCCTGGAACAGCCACTTCTTTTCAGATTCGGGCCTGCTCCATTCCACTAGATGTCGGAGTTGGGAAGCCCTATAGTAGTCCAGGAAGTTCGGGATGCCTAACCCTCCCTGGTCTAGGGGTCGTTGGGATATCTCTTTACGCATCCGGGGTCGCGCTCCAGCCCAAATAAAGTGGTGAACTTCTTTCTGAATCTGTTGGAGAGCACCCCTCGGTGGTCTTGCCTGTATGGTTTGGAAGATATATAGCGCTTTGGGCAGGATGCTCATCTTAATCGCCGCAATCCGACCTAGAAGCGACAGTGGTTGTTTACGCCATTGCTGAAGACACCTCTGGATCTGGGAGAGGAGCCCTGAGCAATTCCGCGCAACCGTCTGTGCGACCGTGGGAGCTAATTCTATGCCCAAATAGGTGATTGAGTCCCTTGCCCACAGGTTTCCAAAAGATGGGCGTTCTGGATCAGAAGCGTCAGCGTATCGGCCCAGGTGTAGCAGTGTAGACTTTCCCACATTAATTTTAAAACCGGAGACGCGGCCGAAGGAGGCCAGCTCGTCCAGAAAGGCTGGTACCGAACACTCCGGCTTCACCAAAGTCGCCAGGATGTCACCAGCATAAAGGCTCACTGTGTGGCTCTCCCCCCCAAAGGGAATCCCCCCTATATCCGGGTTATCTCTAATTTTCTGTGCTAGAGGTTCCACGTAGAGCGCGAATAGGAGTGGGGAAAGCGGACACCCCTGTCGTGTGCCCCTCTGAATCACTACCGGCCGTGAGGTTGTACCGTTGACCCTGACCGTAGCCCTAGGTTCATCATAACAGCTCGCCACCCATGCCCTGAAGAGTTCCCCGAGTCCAAAATGAGCCAGGGTATTATCCAGGAAGCTCCAGTTGACCCGGTCAAAAGCTTTTTCCGTATCCACTGACAGCAGTAACGCCTCCATCTGGGTTCGGTGCGCCTTATCGATCAAGTGTAGTACTCGTTTAGTGTGGTCGCTCCCTTGCCGGTTATGGATAAAACCGGATTGATCCGGGTCTATGATACCCGGTAATCGCGGTCCCAGTCGTGCCGCTAGTACTCCGGTGAATAGTTTTAGGTCGAGATTAAGAAGAGAAATCGGCCTGTAGGAGCTGCATTTTGTCTTCTCTTTCCCCGGTTTGGGAATGACAACAATATCCGCAGCTAACATGTCCGGGGGAATGGACCCACGCCCCTGGAAAGTATTGAAGAGTCGTGTTAATATGGGGGCGAGTAGTGAACAGAAGGTCTTATAAAAACCAGCTGAGAACCAGTCTGGACCCGGTGATTTGTGTGATTTAAGGCGAGCAATGGCCCCTATTACCTCTTCTATCCGAATAGGCGTGTCCAGCGCCTCGGCCTCCATCTGGTCTAAAGCCGTGGTTGATACCCCCTTGAGATATTCCACCCCTTCGGTGGATGCGTGTATAGACTCCTTATAGAGAGAGGAGAAGAATTCCCGGAATGCGTCTGCTATTTCCTCATCCTTGTCCACTTTCATTCCCTTCTCATTTATTATCGCGGATACCCTATCCCGTTGGACGCGGGCTCTAAGCTTGCTGGCCAGCAGACGTCCTGTTGTGTCCCCTCCGATATAATACGAGTGCTTGAGCCGCAGAGCCGCGTATTCAGCTCTGTCGAGATCAAGAGCTGCCAGTTGCGTTCTCGCCGCTTTAACCTGGCGCCAAATCCTAGGGGCTCCTGTGCGACTGTGGATACGTTCCAGTTCTACCACCTGAGCTGTGAGCTTGTCCCTAACCTCTCTACGCTCTCTGGCCTCCGCCGCTGCAATAGCGATTAGTTCGCCGCGCACCACTGCTTTCAGTGCCCCCCAAAGGGCCCTGAGGGGGGAACCTGCGAGGTCGATGCGGGTTAGATTGTCAGTGATGCTTTTGTGTGTTTTGTAGCCACCCCTTGTCTCTGAAGCAAATTCTCTCGTAGTCGCCATCTCCCCGGAGACTTATGTACTGTGGGGAAAGAGAGAGTCATTGTCACCGCATCGTGGTCCGAGAGCGCCGCAGGAATTATATTTACTGTGTCCACTAATGCTGTCAGGTCCGTGGACCCTATGAGGTGGTCAAGTCTGGCATAGGTACGATGTGCGTGAGAGTAGAAGGAATATTGTGTGAGGTGCGGGTGCTTTGTCCTCCTCCAGATGTCCGTCAAACCCCGCTCCCGCAGCCAGGACTTCCCTGCAGTAGAGAGTGCTCCCGCCTGTCCGTAACGCTGACCGGAGCGATCTACCTCCGCGTCCATGACTAAGTTCAGGTCTCCCCCTACCACCACCAGCCTGCTTTGCGTGGAGAATGCCTCTGAGAGTGCCGTGGTAAGGAATTTCTCTTGTCCCGTATTAGGGGCGTACAGGGAACACACCACCACTGGGACCCCTCCCACCCAGAATTTGTATGCTAGTAGCCGTCCTTTTATTTCTGCCACCTTCTCGCTCACCAGACCCTGAGAGGATTTAGACACCAATATGGCTACCCCCGCTTTTTTCACCGTTGTGGAGGAATAGAATTGCTGAGGAAAGGCTCGAGATCTCATTCAATGCCAGTCCTTGGACAGGAGGTGTGTCTCTTGTAGGAGGCAGATAGACGCCCCGTATTCTCCAAATAGGATAGAATGGCCCTTCTTTTAATGGGATTATTTAACCCTTTCACATTAAGGGTGAGAATCTGGATTTTGTGAGTCATCCCGGGTGTTGATCCCTGCTAGGCGCTGAGTCTGGAAGGGCCCACTTATCGTCTCGCCGTCTAGTGAGCCTCGTTCACCTAGAAATAGGACCCAGTACGTCGGGAGTTCACGTGGACCCAACCCCTTGCAGCACATCGGTTCGACCCTCCCCCCTCCCGTTCCCCCCAGCCCCTCTGTCCCCCCCCTTGGCCCTGTCTCCCCCGCTCCCCCCCTTCCCCCTCCCTAACCCCAACCAGAAACCCCAAGAACCATAACATTGTCCATAGCCCAAGGGCCCATCGCCCTGGTATGTGGAAAAACAACAATCGGGGCATATGTGGACCAAGTGTTCCCGGCTCCCCGCCCCCGCCTCCCCCCCAACCTCTTGTAATGTAGCGCTAATGACCCCTTCTTAGTCTTTCAGATCATTGCTGCGGGCAGTATCTTTTAAGACGGCTTCCAAAGCTGCTTGCCTCTTGTGTGCCATAGTGTCGGAGTCTGGTTTTGCTTCTGCTGCTGGGGAGCGTCTGCGTCCCATTCTTTGCCATCCGTCCCCAGGTGGTCGCTTCGTGGAGGGGGGCGAACCTTCTGTGTCGCGGAGTTCAAGGCCCAGGAGCTTGCACGTTTCCTCCACTGATCGTAATTGATGTAACTTGCCGTTCCACTTAAAGATCAGTCTAAATGGGTGACCCCAGGAGTAGGCTACCTCTTGTTCCCTAAGATGCCTGGTGACATCTCTGAATGATCTCCTCTTTTGTAGCGTCATGGAAGCAAGATCTTGATATAAAGCTACGGAGTGACCCTGATAGACGATGGACTGTTTCAAACGAGCCTCGCGCAAGATACGCTCCTTTAAAGGGTAGTCTGGTAGGAAGGCCAGGATGTCCGGGGGGGGCGCCGGGGCCCGCCGCGGCAGGCCCACCCTATGTGCTATGCGGATCTCAAAGGATTGATCCTCTCTTAAGACCTCTCGGAATAGTCCCTGCAGGTAACTTGTCACGTTTGTCCCTTCAGATTTCAAGGGGACCCCCCGGACGCGGATGTTGTTTCGTCTGGAGCGATTTTCAAGATCCTCCGCATGAGCCTGGAGGTCGATTTGCTGCTCTTTAAGGCGAATGACTTCTTGTTGAAGTTGAGCGAGTTCCTCGCCCGTCGCTTGTTCTCTGTCTTCGAGCTCTGCCACCCGTTCCCCCACTGCGTCTACGTCTCTTCGGATGTCCTTAACCTCTCCTGCGACCTCGCTCTTGAGCGCCTGGAAGTCCTCCCGTTGAGTGTTAAATAGCGTTTCGAGGAAGGAACGGGTGATCGGGATCGCGTCGTCTTCTGGGGCGGCAACGATATTTCTGGCCTGGGGGGATTTACCGCCTTTCTCATCTGCCACCGTGTGTTTTGTGAGCATCTCTCTCACCGACCTCTCCCCTTTCTTCTTGGCCATCCTGCTTTCGTGTTCCTTGCAGGGCCTTATTTGAATCGTGGGGGTCCTCGTGGATCACGGCTCCGAGCTCCAGGCGGGGCCCAGCCCCCCCCCCGGCACCCCAAAATGTCCCCACTCCTATAGCCAGAAAGGCCAGGGGTTGCCCGCCTCACCAGCTCTCCAGGGTTCCGTTCGTCGTGTGCACTTCGCAGGACTAGAGCCAAGGCCTTTCACCTGACCACTCCTCGTGAGAGGGCCGCGCTCCGCCGCTCTCCCACCACGTCACCTCTCTGTCGGGCCTTCTATTCAATACCGGGCCGATTTCTCACATCTCTCTGGAGGGGATTGCCGCTTAGTCCCTCAGTGCTCCTTGACCGAGTCCCTGCTCCAACCCCGAGGTGTGAGTCTCCGCCTCTCCAGCCTCGAAGAGCGCCCCCTCACAGGGCCCGGGGGTCTCGTTATCGTCTGGGTAGGATGGGGGCCCCTCTGACCATGCCGCGCTTTCACTCCCCCGGCGACTCCCTCACCCTCGTGGGCGCTCACAGAAGACGTAGGCTTTATACCTTGCCGCGTCTTGTCACTCCGTCAGGCGGCTGTCCTGGCCGGGTGTCTCCCGCCTTGTCGTTAGCGCTGGGCCCCCTTTGCAGCGTCGCCTACCACCAGCCTCTCCGTCAGCCTTCCGCACTGCCTCACGCATCTAGGCCGCCGCCCCAAGGCCTCGCTTAGTCTGTGCCCCTGGGTCTTCCACCACTTGCTCTGCGCTCCGCCAACTTCGGGATACCCCCCCGGGGGGTTCCAGCCCAACCTCACCTCCGGTTCTGTGGGCCCAGCTTCCCGTCTCCGGGTCTTCGCTGCGCGATCTTCCGAGGCTGCTCTCGTCGGGTCTCGTGAGTCTCCGTCGCGGGGGCCTCTCTATTCCTCCGTGCCTTCTCCCTCCGTTCCAACCGAACACCTTCACCAGGCGGTGGAGCGCTCGACGGCGACCCGGTCTCCGCCGCTTCCTTCAGCAGATCGCTCGCCCCAGGGTCGTCGGTCTGCCGGGCAGTCTATACCGCACCACTCCTTTCACCTCGGTACGGCCAGGTTCCAGCGAACCCCTCAGCGGGCCCCGGGCGTCAGATGCTCTCTCCACCACTGGGGCAGTGCCCCGCCGCCAGCTCGGTCCCCCCCAGGGGGGTTCTCCCTGCAGGCGCCGCACCCGTTTTCTCCTCCGGGCCAGGCCCGGGCGCCTTCAGTTATCCAGCGCCTGCCCCTCGGAGCCTCCTACCGCGGCCTGTCCCGGCTCAGCTCCGTCGCGGCGCCATTTTGTCCTCGCCGCCGGCCGCAACTCTCTTTGGCAGGAAACGGGAGCCGGAGACCCTCAGCGGTGCAGCGGGCTCAGTCCCGTCGCCGTCGCTATTTCATCCACCCCTTCCTGCGGGGTTTTGGGGCCTCAGGCACTGTTAATGGCTGGGCAGGAAGGCAAGGGGCGAGGAGCCTCTGGGACCTGCGACCGTTCAGATCGCCATCTTGGCCACGCCCCTGATTTTACATTTTAATCAATATATTACGTACAGAAACCAGAGCATTACAGTGAACAGACAAATCGTGTATATGAGCCATAGAAGTATGTGTGTTTAACTGGTATATTACACATGCAAATCAGAATTGGTACTTATGCAACACAGCCATTTATGTGTGGAAACCAGTATGGCAAGCATGCAAACTAGCACTTAAGTCTTTCAGACTAATAGAATGTATATTACATGCAATATATTCCTTGCACAAACCAGTATACTGCATGTGGGAAGCACCCGCTGCAGGTAAGAGCGGTGGGGTCGGGTGGGGGGGGATTTCGAGAGACAACCACGAGGGAAAATTAATTATTTATTTAATTTCCCCTCGTGGTCGTCTCTCGAAATCTCCCCCAGCCAGCCCCACCGCCTCACCGCTCTTACCTGCAGCGGCCGCGGCTGGTGGGAAGCAATGTATTATGTATAAAGAACATGCAGTTATGCAAGTCTACCAATATGTTATAAAAGGAAACCCCATGTAATGCTTTCAAACCAATGGTTGAATATGTTATGCACGCAAACCAGTACTTTACAAGAGTCACCCCATATTGTATATATATGAATCCATACATTGAAAACTGACACCCATATTACTCTTGCAAATCGATATGTTATGCATACCAATCAGTGTGCTATCAATACAACCAGTACATTATGGAGAAAACCAATACGTTATGCATCTCTTCTAGTACGCTAGACATGTAGACCAGTGTGTTACCCGTGCACAGGACAAGAGTATGCATACAAACCACAATATTGTGCCTATGAACCAATTTATTATGAAGGCAAACAAATATGGTATGCCTGCAAACCAATAATTTGTGCAGGCAGCCCATTGTGTTATATACAGACCAGTATTTACTGTGCACACATCAATGCTCTAAACAACAGACGCAGCAGTGTGCCATTGATATAAACCAGTATATTGGAAACATTAACCAAAATTCTGTTTTTAAAAAATCCACACCTTAAACTGTATACTTTGTCACACAAACCAATGTGCTTGATTAGTCTGCAAGTAGCTTACCTGCGCGTTAACCAGCATGCTGATTACTCAAAGCAGTCTCCCTTTAAATCAACCAATATATTACATGCAAACCAATACAACTGGTGTCAAGTAGTGCAGTACATTCAAAGGCACAACCAATATACTTCATACGTAAACCAATCTATTTGCTGAGTGAACCACTGCAAAGGATATAAACCAATATGTGTCAGATACAAGGTAATTAAATTATGGTCTGTTTGGCATCTTAAATATTTTATCTTTTGGACTAAAAGTGGTACCAAATTTCTTTAGCTAATTTTCAATATTTTATCCAGTCAATCATTTAATTTTTTTTAATGCATGCATGTCTTATTTAACATGGTTTGGTTCTGTTTTTACATTACATTGAACTATTTTTTTTAACTGATTCTCTTCACTTGTTAACAGAAGCCAGGTTATCATTTGCAATCTCAAACCAAGCAACGTGGTCATTTTTGGAATCCACTACTCTATTAACTACGGTGCAGTATGGTTTTGAGTGTGCTGGTTCTGCCTTTGAGTGTTGTTTTTATTTGAAGGACTCACCTCACTTCCGAGCAGGTGGAGTGAGGGGTAGGTTCCCGGCACCGGATTCCAGCTTAACTGACGTTAATGTTTGTACGTACACCCTCTGCCTGTAACTCGACGGAGTCTGACCACCACCCAAATCGTGTAGGTCAATCTAATATATAAGAAAAAGGTACCTCAGTGTTAGGTTGCAGAGTGCTTGGTTCACCTCTGAGAGCATCACCGAACCAACCACTGTGTAGATAGTGTGGATTACCCCATTCTGGTCCTGACGAATCACCACGTGATTTCTTACACAACAGGCAAGAAACATGTTGACCACTCACTTGTAGCAACCTCTGACCATTATATCAGCGGTGACACCATTGATGTTTTTAATTGGGACCAGTGGGCTCGCAGATTAAATTCATGTTGGAGCACCACTGCACCTCATTTTATCCCTTCACACACCATTTCACCACACACCCTACCCTGTCCACATCTACACCACGAGGCCCCACACCCGCACCTCACTTAACGGCTTGAGAAAAAGATCTCCGACAAAGAGCCCCATATAGGGTGCCCATCAGGCATTGCAGCACCGACCTGACGAGGAACAAGCCCTCTGATGAAACTTGACACCCAACCGGGTGTGTGAGGGCCCCACTTCCCAAATAGGGAGACACCCCGTCTCCACCTTGGATAAGGGTGCTGACCGACCCAGCCTCCACCTCCTTTCCCCATAGGAACTGCATACCTCTTCCTCTAAACCGTGTTCTCTTTGAAGGTTTATCATCCTTTGTGGGTAAGGAAATATCACTACAGGTAAGTAGCAGAAACTGCCAATCACAAGCATGAAGCAGCAGCTGCCAATCTTAGACACTTTGCAACTAATTGACTAATCAAAAGTATTTGAATAGCTCCTAATGTGAAGCATTATAAACTCTGTGACAGATATATCAATACAATTTACCCACAGGCTATTACAGCCTAAAGCACAGCAAACGTAACAGCCATATAAAATGTGTCTTAGGTTCTTTATCACCTATTTGCCTATCAAAAGAATAAGCAAATCTGGAACTCAAAAACCTACTTTTGAAAAAAATGTTTTGCTTTCTTATTAACAGATTGCCACAAGAATACACATTGTTTCCCAGGCAGACAATCCAAAATACAGTTTTCATTCTTTTCTCTAAATACAAAGCATTTTTCCTACTTTTAGATATCTTTTCCCTTGTACTATTTAAATGAAGTAGGGGTATGTAGACTTATACCCTTTTTGGAACTAAATCTACTTTCGTATTTAAGATTTGAAAATTCATAGGGTAATCTTCAAACACCCACTTTACTCTGACTTGTGGGTGCTCCCGAAATTCTCCCTAATTTTATCATTGTTTTTCTAAAGTTACAATAGTGGAGAATCCACCCAAATAGCTGATTTTCAAGTGCTGTAGTGAAATACTTTCAGAAAAGTCAGTGAATCTGAAAACTGTGTTGCACTGATTACATATTCAGTCTTATTTTTCATGTGTAAATAGTAGCGGAATTTCACCAACAAGGTGCTAAAGGGTAGATATACTAGTGAATAAATGAGTGCTCACATGAGACAACACATTTTTTTCGTCACATGTGGGTCTTATAAATTATAACCTATAGCAAATAGATGCTATGTTTTGTATCGTCTTGAGTCATGTAAGCTTAACGCTTTTATAAATCTACCCGAAATTGTGGCCTTTCAGGATCACAGTTTGATTGGTGGTAAGTGTAGTAATCCATGCCGATTTGGTGAATATTATACAGTTTATTTATACACTATCCATTAGCTATTGAAAGTTGAATATTTTTCATTATGACTCGGTTTAATTATTCCATCAAGACATTGGCCTGTGGTTTAAAGAACGCCACTCTTTTATGCTTAATACCAAATTGCAACACGAAACTCGACATTGATGATGAAGTAAACTGCACACCATTATCAGTGATTAATACACTCAGGATTCCATCCTCCAGGAACACATCCTTCAAAAATGTCATGACGCACTCACTATTTATTTGCTCCATCTTTTTCACAGTGAACCATTTTCTGGGGCAATCTACAATAACAGCCAAAAATCAATACCTTCTGCCACTCCTCTCAATTGGACCTATAAAATCCATTGCCAGCCGTTCCCAAGGCTTCTCTGGCAGTTCTCTACAGGTCAAAGGTGGTTGCCTACTTACTTTGCTTGTGTCACTATTTCCACATGCACAACAATCCTTCCCCTTATCCTCCACTTCCTTGTCCATGCTATTCCACCCAAAAAACTATCTTGAACTTCTTTTTGTCATGCTCCTACCCAAATGTCCTTCATGTCCAAAATTAATCAATCTTGCCCTCAACTGTCCTGGTGGGATAGTAAGAACACATTTCAAAATTTTAAATCCTTGAATGCTCAATTCATCTGAAACCACACTGGAAGGTCTTACCTGTTCACCTACATCCAACCATCTCTTATAAATTGCTTCAATTCTTCATACATCTTATCATTTTCCACAGCGTCTCTCCACTCACTATCCGTCAAAGCCAACTCACCCAGAGCACAAACATCCATATTTTCTTCTTTCTTCATACACAAAACCTCATTGAGTGGCAATCACGACAAACAGTCAGCCACAACACTTTATTTCTTCTTACATGTCCCATTACAAAATTTAAATCCATAATCGTTAACAATCATGTTATGTTATGTTATGTTAAAGGTTTTTATATAGCGCACGTACACCAAGTGGTTTCATGGCGCTGAGGTCCAGGAGAGACTGCTGCAACAGAGATTTTAGCCATATGCTTGTCGGAACAGCCAGGTCTTTAACTGTTTCCTAAATGGAGCAAGGGAGGTCAAAGAACAAATCTCCAAAGGGAGAGAATTCCAGAATTGGGGAGCCAGGACCGCAAATCTTAGTCCCCTATATTTCTTCCGTTTGGAGGACGGGATGACCAACAAATTCAGATGTGAAGACCTAAGGTCCCGGACAGGAGCATAGCGCTCCGGGAGGATATGAATGCTGGACTGTTGCCATGAAGAGCCTTAAAAATGATGCACCCAAGCTTAAATGCGCATCGTTTGGCTACTGAAAGCCAGTGAAGTCTGACCATAAATGGCTTAACGTGGTGTCATTTGGGCTGATGGAAAATCAGTCTGGCTGCCTGATTTTGCACTAATTGCAGATCTTTAAGTTGGTATGCCGGGATGCCCACATACAGCGAGTTGGCGTAGTCAATACGGGAGATGACTAAGGCCAACACAACTTGAGTCAGGCTTCAGTGGTAAAGCATCTACTAATCTTCCTGATCCTACGCAGCTGGAAGAAGCAGGAAGAGACCACTGTCCCAATCTGGGCTTTCACCGACAAATCACTGCTAATGGTGATGCCCAGGCTTTTAGTTGAGCATGCTGGTAGTGGAGGGGTTCCTAGTTCGGATGGCCAGAAGTTGGAATTCCAAGGGTTAGCTGGCCCGCCAATAAGGATAAGCTCCGTTTTATCGGGATTCAGCTTCAGATGGTTTCTATTCATCCACTCGCTAATAAATCGCATAGTGGATTGGAAGTTGAGAGCAGACGAGGCCGATTGATTGATATCAAATATCAATTGGAGGTCGTCGGCATAGTTAAAGATGCCGATCTTTCTTTCTCCAAGGGAGCGGTTCAGGGGCAATAAGTACAGGTTAAATAAGAGCGGCGAGAGGGAGGAGCCCTGCGGTACTCCACAAGCCAGTTTCATTTTGGGGGAGGAAATGTGAGCAAGACGAACAGCCTGAGAGTGATTGCTGAGAAAAGATACGATCCACTCAAGAGCCGGGCCCCGGATTCCAGCACTGCTGACACGATCGACCAAAAGATCCTTGGTGTTACACTGCTTTCCAAACCCCTACCACACTTAAATATGTGTAGCAAGGGCTTGTGGTCAGTACGGACAGTAAATTATAAACCTAACAAATAATACTTGAAATGGGTTATCCCCCAACAACACGCCAATGCCTATTTTTCTTTGGCAGAGTAATACTGCTCTGCACCCTGCAGTGTTTGGGAAGCAAATCCTATTATCCTTTCTGGTCCATCCACTTTTAGAAATAGTACTGCTTCCAGCCCAATACTGCTGGTATCAGTCAGTCAGTAAAAATCTTTATTCACTGCATTTCTGCAGCATAAAAGTACAGATCAAAAGAATATAATTACATTCAATAATCATTGCACCGGCCATAATACCAAAATAATAACAACTAACAAATTGTGCATTAAAAAGAGGATAAAAACGAACAATGCATTTCAGTTGGTATAATACCACCCTTATTTTACTCCCACTATCTATCAATTCGCAAAGATCTGTGGTATAACATAAAAATAGTAAAAAAGACATATGTTAAAATATATACATTAAAAAAGCCACACAGTATAATACAATCCACACAAGAGTGCATGGTTAATCTAACGTCTAACTGCAAACTGCATTCTCTCCTTAGATTTATGATTTGCCATAAAAAAATCGCCATGAAAAAGCAAACCAGAGGGCAATGCAGTTGCTGAAGGAAAAGTAGCGCTGGTCTGCACTGGTCAAATTAAAAAGTTTAAAAAGTGGTAAAATCATATTTACCCTAGGTATCATATAGAAGAGGCAAAAGAATACTATATGCAAATTCGATTGAAGGGCAAGTGGCCAGGTCTGACAATGAGTAGCAGTTCGCTGGATATCCCTCCATGAGAGGAAGGTAATTAAAGCGAAATCTTGTTAGAACAAAACGGTGTTGTAGGTTTTGAATGGAGGATAAATAATATTGGGTAAGGGTACCTGATTGTGAATAGACACTGTGGGCTTGTGTCTATCCGCAGCTCTTCTGTCTGAGGTACCCTTCGCCAGAAACCTTTTGAGAAAAAAAGATCAGATAACCCAATCTCCTCCAGAGAAGTTTTAACGTATGCTAGCCAAGGTATCTCAAGTGCTGCATGCAGTTTTATGCACTCCTCAATAATCAGTCACTTTAGCAGGGCAGAGTCCCGGGCCCAGATGGAATGCCAGAGCAAGAGTGGGGCTGGTTTGATTTTATACTCAATGTAGGGTGTACCAAGCTCATCATGGCATATATAATTCACACAGTCATGCGGGACTGCGAAGAGATTTTGAGGAAGAAATTTCAACCCGTTGAATATCACTAACTTCTGCTATACCCTGTATACCTGCCCTATAGGTTGCAGCTGATACTGCTGGTATCAGTTGTAATCATTGTTTTCTTGCTCACGTCAAAATGACCCAGAGATGGTGACTCAACAATAGATCATTTGACATGTAAAAAGCATTTTCACATTGTATTCCCCATTCAAATGCACACTTACTTTTTAATAGAACTCGCATTGGCTCTACCATAAAATTAATAATTCCGCCACCCCTAGCAAGGAGTTCAATTGCTCCTTGTTCTGTGGTTTAGGTGCATCTGCACAGCTTTTATAATGTCCTTTTTTGGTTTGATTCCAGTCACAAAACTTTCATGGCCCAAATAGTCTACTTTGTCTTTCTTTAGTTAATCCAAATATCTCAAATATTGAAAAAACTTCCATTAATAATCCATCATGCTCCTCTTCGGATTCCCCTACTACCAAAATATCGTCTTGGAAACCTAAGACTTCATCCATCCCATCAAACATCTACTGCATTATTCTTTGAAAGACCACTGATGTCGAAGCTAAGGCAAAAGGCATCCTCCAATAACAAAATGCACCCAACGGGGTAATAAATGAGGTAAATGATTGAGTATCCTCATTCAAATTGACCTGGTGATATGCTAGAGACATGTCAAGCAAGCTTTCCTCCACTCATCATGCTCAGCATTTCCGTGATATTTGGTAAAGGTTGCCTGCCTACCCATATGTTTTTATTTAAATCCTGTAGGTCAATGGATCTTTCCTCCTTTTGAGGCCACCATATCGTGGGCTAGACACTCTGAGAATTCAATAGGCTCTATAATCCCCTCTGCAAACAATTTGTCCAACTCCTTTTAAAGTGGCTCCCTCATCAGATATGGTACAGGTCTCAATGTATGCACCACCGGTATAGCCCTTTCATTCAAAATTTTCCTGTGTGTAAAACCCATTAACAGTCCCAACTTATCAGAAAAAACACAAGGACATTTCTGCATTATATCCTCATATGACCTACAATGTCCAGTGCTGTCGTTCTCATGACTTTCATTAACTGCCTCTATTATCATGACAGGTTCCTCTGCATTGGGATCTAAGATAATATTTAGGTCTTTCTGGTGACGCCATCCTATAATGCCTGATCCCTCTTTGGTTATGTATATCCTTCCTCATACTCCATTGTTTCTGAATGTTATGTCCATCCATCTCATATCCATTATTTTGATCTTTTTTCCATCATAACCCACTGCCTTTATATCTGCCTATTGCAAATCTTCCATTCTACCACTAAACTGTGTTTCATAAGACTTCCTTCTAATGAGGGTGAACAAACTGATTGCGGACGATACCCAACTCCTTCTTTCGTTTGATAACAGATCGGTCGCGACAAAACATCTTTTTGCTGGAGGTATGCAAGCTATTTCCGATTGGATGACTAATCATTTTCTCCAGCTTAATGCCGAAGAAACAGAAATACTACTGTTCGGCAAAGCACAAACACTGTGGTCTCCTGACTGGTGGCCAACAGAGTTGGGCCCGGCCCCCACCCCTACAACGAAGGCAAAAAACGTATGTGTCTATCTGGACCACTCCCTATCTATGAGAGATCAGATAGTAACTACCTCAGGCACCTGCTTCTATATGTTGAAGCTCTTACGGAGAGTGTTCCACCTCCTCCCTTTATCAGTATGTAAGACCCTGATTCAAGCCCTGGTAGTCAGTCACCTCGATTACAGTAATGCCCTTTTGGCAGCAGCAAATGACACCGTGCTGAACAGGTTGCAAGTGGTTCAGAACACAGCAGCCCGTGTGGCCCTTAATATGCCTCCTAGAACTGCATCTCGCCCTTTGCTGAGATGCCTTCACTGGCTCCTCGTTCGTATTAGGCCAATGTCCTAAATACCTTGCGGGAAAACTCGTTCACTTCCTACCTAGCAGATCTCTGCTTTCTGGAGAGAAGGCTCTTCTTGTTGTCCCTCGGTTTAACAAACTCCAGTCTGGTGGCAAAATCTTTTCCTATCTTGCCCCTCGATACTGGAACTTGCTCCCCGTTCACTTACGCAAGTGCCTGAATTTTCTTAAGTTCAGGAAACTCCTGAAAACGGAACTCTTTAACAACTGATCACCTGTTCCAGCCTCCTGACCCCTGTTTACAGCACGGAGATATCCCTTCGGGGGTGAGTCCTGCGCTCTATAAATACTTCCTTCATTCATTATTTCATTGAATTGGCTAAAACACAAACTGTCACTTCATCCAAAGTCACATCACAATGCGTTTTTTCCAACTCTCCATCTTTATTGCCCTATCATGACTTATGCTTTTGTTAGCACAACCAATTTCTTGGACTGCCTCTTCCATTTCCTCTTTTGTTAATACTACTTCTTGAATGTTTTCACACACATCCTCCACAAATTTTACACTCTGGGATTTACCCTTTCACCTACATACCCTCACTAGATGACCCATCTTGCCAAAACTCCTACAAATCACGTCCCTCGCTCCGCACAATGTATTTGAACTAATGTGACCTGGAAATCCACATCTATAAAAACTAATAGTTCTTCGTTCAATCCCAGGACTGTCACTAGCCCCGTAACTTTTATTTTGTTTCTTCTGTTTAACTTCCTTCAGCTGAACTACCGCCTCTTTCTTCAAGCCTTTCACATTACCATTGCTTACATCAATCCCTTTTAACCACATTGCAGCATCCTCCATGCTTCTTGCAATTTGAATTGCTTCTTCCAAACTTGGATCTTTCGATAGTAATTTCTCCTTGACCCTTTTATTATTTGTACAACGTACTATTTGTTTGCCAATTAAAGATTCTATTAGGTCTTGAAACAGACATGAAATGGCTAAAACTCTCAGTGCAGCTACACAAGTCATTATGTCTTCACCTTCCCTCTGAGTATGAGTAAAAAAATGGTGCCGTTCAAAAACAATATTGACTTTGGGTGTCAAACACTTATCCAATATTTGTATTGACATATCATACACATTTGCAGCTTGACCACCACCAATACACAAGTAATACCTCTGGAAGGTCATCTTACACCCTTCTTCCTTCTGCATGAATGAATGAATGCCCATTCTTGTAAAGCGTGCGGCTACTCAGCGAGTGTCCCAGCACTGGGACAAATACAGGCTGGTAACAGTAGAGTTAGTAGCTTTTGGATACTGTGAAAGTGAACGTCGGTCTTGACGAAAGAGAGTCCTGCCAAGTTTCGGGGCACTTGATCGGTTTGTCCAACTATTAAAAGTAGTTGTGGAGTGTCATTGGCTGAAATCAGAAGGACTTGGAGAATATATACAAAAAACTCCTTGAGTGCCTTATGCGGGGAATGCCCCCTCTTTTGACTCGTTTGGAAAACAATAATGGAAGCGTAGTAACGAGTCGTCATAGAGAAGAGGAAAATCACCCTGAGGAAGTCCATATGCAACAGGACGAAACGCGTTGGCTTTGTCTTTGGCTGTGTCCTTGGCTGTTTGTGCTACTATTTCTGTGTATAAAATGTCCTTTACTGTTATTGTGTTGTTGTAACCTCCTTGTGTTGCTTTCCTTTGTGAAAATATTATATATTGTATATACAATATTAAGTCTGTCTGTTTGTGCTCCTCCTGTCTGTGTATGTAATTTATTATATTCGGGGCCTTGTGAATGATTGGCTCTAGGAGTGAGCACTCTGCTATCCAAGGGAACAATATTGAGTGCGGTGTAACTTTGTCACAATCGTTCAACTACTATTTTGTGTAAAACAGTGGAGTTATAGACTAAACAGATGGGTTTTTAACAGTTTGTGAAAGGCAACCTCATTGGTCATTATTCTGAGTTGCAAAAGGAGATTATTCCATATCCCTGCAACATGGACTGAAAAGGTAGATCCTCCTTGTCTTGATCTTTTAAAATCAGCTGTGCATCCCATGAGAACAAAGCCCCAGGAGGACAGTATTGCCCATTCCTAGGGTTAAGATAGTGTGGCCCCTTTCGAAGAAGGCCAGGGTGAGCTAACACTAAGGGGTATATTCACAAGAACGTGTGCTAAACATCTCCAAAAAATGTTAACGCAACTTTACACATCGCAGCCTATCGCAGGAAAATAACCCCGTGTTAACGTGGAATTCACAACACAGCAGTACCATGCGATAGTCTCACGAAAACGCGGCCAATGTCCGCGATACAACCACCGCGACGGAGATAAAACCACAAACACCAACGCGCAAAAAGACGCGATGGGCCCAAACGCGATAATAAAACAGTGACAACCAGCGAGAGGCCAGCAACACCCACGCGAAATGCGGGAAAAAGCACAAGAACAGCATACGGAAAATGCCACTAAAAAGGAAACCAACTGCGAAGTACCACGGATGCACCCTGCCCACTGCAGAGGACAACATGAACCCCACATTCCCCACGGAGGAACACCCAGGAATACAGGGCTCGTGGAAGAGCAATGAGAAGAGGAAGACGGGGTACAGTCCACAGGAAAACCCTATTATCGCCACAGATGAGAGCGAACACCACCACCAACTCCACGTCACCTCCAACGTGTCATTGGCAACAAAGAGGCAAAGATGGCACACCACCTCGGACCATGCCAATGCCGTTGCATGGCAGAGGAGGACAATGGAAGAGCACAAGAGGTGCTGGACTGATGTGAATGACAAAAGCCAAGCAGAAAATCGCTGCCAACACGAAAGCAGCAACGCACCCCGGAGGAGGGGGGCCAGCAGAACACCATGAGCTGAATGACATGAAGAAGATGGTGTCCACAGTCACCAGTCGGGAGACGGTGACATGAGGTGGTGATCTGGACACTGCCCAACATGACCCAACATCACATCAACATGGTGAGTAGCGAACTGGGAGTGGGGGTACGGGGGGAGATGGGCACAATGGCACACATGCACAATCAAGCAAGGCACACTGCACACCCACAATGACTCTGGATCATGTCCCTGATCCCACGGGAACACCTCAGCACACACACAAACACCAAGTAGTCCCACGAACATCATGTGCCCAAAGGGGCACCCACCCAACACATCAACATCCACACAACTAACACATGCACACGTGCGCAACACAGCAAACATGCAAATACGTCAGCCACACTGACAATGCAAGAGACACCACATGACGAGTAGCATGGCTGCAGTCCAATCATCATGGCAATGTACACGGCCCAACACTGAGGTGGCTGAGTGCGGACCACAACCGGAAAGGAGCAGGTCACATTCGGACACAACTACCTGCAACATCTCAGCACTGTAGAAGCACAGAACTGAAAGGCACACCGCATGAAAGGGATAAGTGGCAGCCAAATCAGAGCTGCAGGAGCGACTCACCCACCGTGCAGCATACGCACATAAGAATAAGGGCACCTCGACATTGACAACATCGTGGTACAAACAGCAACACCTCCACAACAGAACACAGGACACAACTGGTGCCGCAAATGTGCACAACATGGAACATCACATCTGGCACAGCAGGAAACTGGGACATGACAATGTACAAGTACAACCTGTGACCTGCAAATATGTTTTATTCACACATGCTGTGCTTGTGGACATTTTGTACTGTCCCATGATTGGCAGGGACGGCCACAACGTGACGTTCTCATGAGAAGAAATTGGCAATGATGGTGTTCCTACGGGCCTTTCCTGCCGCAGCTGCAGTGGGATGTGGGCCACCTGCCCCATCGTCCCCATCATCGTCCGGTACTTCTGGAACTGGGATCCAAGGGGCATTGGTGCGTACACAGATGTTGTGCAACACACAACATGCAACGATCATCTTCCACACAATGTCCTGGCTGTACAGGAGCCTTCCACCTGTGACGTCCAGGCACCTGAAACGTGACTTCAACACGCCAAATGTGCGTTCAACGATGCCCCTGGTGCGCATGTGGGCCGCATTGTACTGCCTCTGGGCGGGTGTGTTCGGGTCTCGGAGGGGTGTCATCATCCAAGGGCAGACTGCATATCCTTGATCACCTGGGACAGTGCAGAGAGAAAAGAGTCAATACGTGGTTCGGCATGATGTGTTGGCAGGCCCACTAGTCCAGTGACGCCTGTGCTGGCTAAGTGTGGGGTGAGTGTAAGCCAGCCCTCAGGGAGTAGCTGGTGCTGGCAACAACTCCAACAGTCATCAGGCACTCAGAAATGCAATTTCAGAACAACAAGGGAACATGACTGGAGTCGCACAGGGTTAGTGGCCCCAGATGCACAGCGGCCGACATGGGCCTACCTCCACGTGACCCTGACCTGCGGGAGACTAGGGTAGGGTCATGGGGGCAGAGCAGGGTCTCGAATGTCTCAGAGGTGCCTTCCGCGGAGTGTCTCGGGGGAGAATGGGAGGTGCACCCCCAGGGCATGATGCAGAGGGCACATGCCAGCTGTGTCCGGCAACATGGCGGATATGAATGCCACAGACGCATGCCAGACACCAAGTCCGTAACTGCCCGTTGCGGAGGACAACCCCCAGGCCAAAGGCTCAGACACCAACAATGTTCCGCCGGAGGCTGATGGACACTCATAGCGGACAGGGTTAGTGGCACCAGGTCAGTCCTTGCTACTGCTTGACTTCCTCCGTGACCGTGATCCGTGTTTCCACCGGAATGTGATGCATTGCATTCTCAGTCCTCCCCCTGCGTACTCTGGCATGGACCCGGCCATTGATCACTGATGACTCAGTTCAAGATGTGGGACATGCTGGACTGCAGTGTAGCCCGGCTGCAGCGGTGGAGTATGTCAACGAATGTGGACCCCTGGGGGCCTGTGTCACGGAGGACAGCGATGGCCTGAGGAGGCCGCGGACATGGTTCCTGGAGCTAGCACGGGCACATGGTGGGCCCTCTTTGACACACGACGGTGTCCGCAGGTAAGCAGTGCGGCCTTGGAGCGCTGGGGCGGGCAGGCCTGGTCTGGGTATCAACATCCTGGGGTGCAGCAGGCACACAGGCTTGCAGGCCCCGCTGCTCACGGCGTCGGCCTCGTGGCGGACTGCGAGGCGCCGCCCTGGCAGTGACGTTGGCTTTTCCGGGAGAGAACCACGCTCTGCGACATGGGGTTTTTGTACACACCCCTGCGCAGGCCTGGCGTACTCCGGGCCAACCCACTACGCTCACGCACACAGGGGGGGACGCAGCGAGTGACATTTCCGCGATCTGACCCACGGCCTGGGGTGACATGGTTGCGTCCACTGTTCACTACTCTCCAGTCACCAGCAGTTGATGTCTGCATGGACATATCTGTAGTTTGCATACCCATGTCTGGCCAGCACATCCACGCCTCACTTGTCGTTGTGTACATTCCCATTCACGGGTCACTTGCATCCTTCGCACATATCTGCATTCCGTATCTCCACACGTTCAGCTGTTGTGTGGCTGTGGTGCCATGTTATAGCTGTATTGTGTGCAGGGGAGGCCCATGATCACCATGGAGTTGTGTTGTTGTGTCTGGTAGGTGGGCATGTTGATTGACATGTTGTATGTGGTTTGGACACGTGTGCATACCCACAGTTGTGCGTTGTGTGATGGTGTCTTTGAGGTGTGTGGTGTGTTGATTTTGCACTTACCAACGAGCAGTCCAGTTCCATAGATGCCATCCTGGAAGCGATGGTTGATGATGGACTGTCAGAAGATGTAGGAATTGTGCACACTGCCGGGATAGTTTGCAACAACATTGGTGAACATTCCCCGGTGGTCCACTATTGCCTGCACATTGATGGAATGCGTGTGCTTTCTGTTGCGGTAGTGGTGTGCAGTATCGTCAGGAGGCACAAGTGGGACATGTGTGCAGTCAATGGCCCCCAACTCGTGTGGGAAGTTAAAAAGGCGTAGAAGCCTTGCTTGGTCTCCAGCTGTTCCTGCGCAGTGTGGGGGAAGTGAAGGTACTGGGGTATGAAGCTGATGATGGCATCCAGGACAGGTGTGATGAACTTTGACAGGGCTGGCTGTGAGACTCCTCCGACTCTGGCAGTTGTTGGTTGGAAGGTACCTGAGGCCAACAAGTGCAGCACAGCCAGCAGCTTTGTCTGCAGAGGGATGTTGGTTGTCCGCTGGGTTGGGACCGTCAACCTGGGGCCGATGTGGGTCATGATGCGGATGATGGTTGTCCTTTTGAGCCTGTAGTGGGCAATGACTTCCTCGGGCATCAGGTCTGTGAGACTGGTGCGTTTTCGGTAGGTCTGCTGTCTTACTCTGCGCTGCCTCTATGGTGGTCCGGGGGGGGTGCCGGTCCGGGACCTGGGGGTGGTGGCGGTCCTGGGGGTGGTGGCGGTGGGTGTTGTGGCCCTATTGGGGCTCCGAGCTGCATGATGAGTAGCTCCATGGCGTTGTTTGTTCCTCGGGTGTGGCTGTGTGCGGGACTCCGTTGCCTACTGCAGGTAGTCGTCCGGCTTTACACCGGCAGGAAGCAGGTGTTAAGTACCTGCTGCTACCGCGGCTTATCGCGTGGCTTTGACTCGCATCGCAGATCTGGCAGTTCGTTGTGAAAGTGGTGTTTTGGTGTGTTTTTGCACGGGAACGCCTACTCTGCATCTCACTAGGGTTAGTTGGTGGTGTCACCCGTGGAGGTAAATGTTGAGGAGGTTATCGTGGGAATACTTGCGTTGTCTGCAGTTTTCACCCGCTTGTGAATGGGGTGTTAAATCTGTCACCACTTTTGTTGCGTTAAGTTGGCAATAACTCAGAGATAAGTCCTTGTGAATATCCCCCTAAGGCTTTTAAATCAATTCTCTTGCCAACCAGGAGTCAGTGAAGCTGTTTTAGATATAAGGACTTCGAGGTCCAACTAGTGAGCTTGAATAAAAGACAGTCTGCTGCATTCTGCACTACTTGCAAGTGCTGAATTCGAAAATCTGGTCAGCCCAAGCACAGAATGTATGAATAGTCCAATCTAGATAAAATTAAAGCTTGAACAACTATTTTCTGAGCTACCCAAGCAAGAAACCCAAAAACGTGTACAGTGCTTTCAATATCCAGTAACGCAGTTTCACTACAGAGGAAACTTGGGCCTTAAATGAGAGATGGTCATCAAACAACACTCCTAGGTTTCTTACCACCTCCTTAGGGGAGGGGGGAGCTAGGCAATCACTTAGCCAACATCCAGTCCATCTCCATGATGGGTTGGGTCCAAAAAGCAGAATTTCTAACTTGTCTGGATTACATTGCAGATTGTTTGATCTCAACCAGCTAATGACTGCCCTCATACAGGCAGGAAAGGTTTCCTTAGCTGAGACCAAATCGCCATCATTGGAGAGCAGTAACTAAGTATCATCTGCATAAGAGATGATTTCAAAGCCATAAGATTCCACTAGAAAGGCAAGTGGGGACATATAATTGTTAAAGTGGGACTCAAAGCCGACCTCTATGGCACTGCGCACTTAAGAGTCTTAGCATCTGAGAAGTAGGGCTTCATCCACACTGCCCGCTCTTTAAAGTTTAGAAATAAACTGAAACACATCAGTGGTGAACCTCCCACCCCGATCTCTGCCAAGCGGTGAAGTAAAATATCATGGCTGCAGAAAAACCTAATAGGATCAATGTAGCATTATAACCAAGGTCCAATGTCATCTTAAAGGGTTATGTCATTTTCAGCAAGATAGTTTCCATACTATGATGTGCTCGAAAGCAGGATTGAGAGAGGTGTAGGAGATTGTACATTTCCAAGAACTCTGAGAGAAACAATTGTTTCTAATATTTTTGAGTCGACTGGCAGTAAGAGAGATTGCCTAAAGTTAGAAAGTACTGAAATGTCTGCAGCATTTTTTTTAGGAGAGGGATACCACTTGCCCTCTTCCAGGTCTTAGAGACAGCACCCGACTGCAAAGAAGAACGAAACCAGCTAACATATACAGGACAAATAGTTCGACAATCTGTCTCAAAATATGTGGAGGACATTGATCTAGTGGGGAGCCAGATTTACAGTTCCAGAAACATGCTTTTAGCTCCTCTCCATCCGGAGTGTTATGTAGTCACATTATAGGCCCGAGTTGCAATACCACCATTTTTACAAGCTCATGTTTTAAAGCTGCCTTCTTTCTTAAAACACGATGACATTTTTACACATGTTTAATTGCTTGCCGGTGCAGAATAATATTCTCCCGAACAACATTGCTTGCATTTCCACTTTATAAGCATATTACCACAATACCTTGAACATTCTGTACAAGGGCTAAGTTCACCACGCAAAATGTTGTTGTTTGTTATTGTCCGTTCAGTGACAGACCTATCAGAATAAGATCAACAATAGCGGCCTGACTAGGACTTCGGCATGACACCATGGGTGATGTTTATTATGTAAATGGCACCACTTCCTTGTTTAGTTAGAGGCACTGAGAGGTTGGCACTGCCGTAATTCCAACCCGGCTTATTCCTGTATACCTCATGTGAGGGATGAGGCCCAGCTCTACCCCAAGACAGCTTCCCGAAGACACTTACCCACAAGTAACTAGGGAGTTAGATTACCCTACAGGGATTTGGCAGGTTCACCCACCCTAGGCACACTAGGATGGGCACGCTAGGTAGGAGTACAATATATTACAGTGCTTATATGAACGCATATATTCTGTAACAGCAGGTCCTTGTACCAGCTCCCCCTGCAACAGTTGTCCTGTCCAGCTTGCCCGCAGTCCGCTACCCTCTGCTTCCTGTCTACCTGCTGCCCTCTGTTTGTGCTTCCTCTGCTCGTTTCTTGCTCTGTTTTGCATTTTCTGCTCGTTTTTCTACCCTCTATTTTGCCTTTTTTCTTCTTGTTTTTCTGCCCTCTGTTTTGCCTTTTTCTGTTCACTTTTCTGCCCTCTGTTTTGTCTTTTCTGCTTGTTTTTCTGCCTTGTGTTTAGCCCTTTCTGTTCATCATTCTGCCCTCTGTTTTGCCTTTTCTGCTAGTTTTTCTCCCCTCTGTTTTGGCTTTTTCTGCTTGTTATTCTGCCATCTGTTTTGACTTTTCTGCTCCTATTTCTGCCCTCTGTTTGGCCTTTTCTGCTTGTTTTTCTGCCCTCTGTTTTGCCCTCTTCTGCTCTGGTTTGCCTTTTCTGCTCATTTTTCTGCCCTCCGTTTTGCCTTTTCTGCTTGTTTCTTCTCTCTTCCTGCCGTTTCCTCAAGGCTTGGATTTTCGACCTTGCACCCCAGTGCTGCATTCCACAAATGCTGATTGATTGTAACAGCAAAATGGTTGAACTGTTTATCTTTTCACCATTCTCGTTATGCTAATAACATTATTCTGTTTCCTTCTATTAATCATTGCTGCGCACGTATTTTACTCTAGAATCGCAATGCTTCAATAAATATTGAAACTGCATGTTGTGTATTTCTTGTGTATCTCTTTGGGTATGCGTGAGTAACAATACGAAATGTTCTAGATCTGTTACAATTTTTTCCTTGGGGGGTCAGGGTTGTCATGTTCTGAGATTGCACAATCCATTTGTTACCTTGTCAGGTGAGGGGTACAACTGGTGCACTGTGAGCTAGCAGGACTAAGGCCAACATATTGGATGGTGTGCGTGGAGTCTGTCTTGCACAGCTCTGATGTTTATGTTGTCCAACAAGCACACAGATTTTACTCAGAAAGTATAAGTCATATGACATGGCACCACCAACGTTCTAGTTTGGTTTCTTATTTAATGGATAGCCCGAGTAGTTTTCATTTGTATACCCAAAGACTCCATTCAACTACTAACCGGAGAAGTCCGTGGTGGTAGGGAAAAATCCTCCTCGGCTGAGTAGGTAAACCCTATGTATTGGCTGTAGGTTGGTCAAGCTTGAACCTTTCAAAGGATCACCCCATAGAGGTACACTATATGAATTCCACATATTCATATGGCTGACGACGACGCAGCAATTAACATGCCAGTAAACTGCAGACATGCGGGTACACAAATGCTGCAATAACGTGGACTGCCCCTTGCGGGTGGCGACATTACCTTCAGGGTTGAGGCCCACAAAGCATTCAGGACAGAGGTATTCTATTCATGGGTTAAGATGCAGAAACACGAATAAGACAGTTTCAAACATAAATTGATGCTGTAGTTCCTATAACCTACACAGATTATGAAGCACTAGAAATAACACCATTTTATTTTATAAATTTTATTTTTGAATTTTTTTCCACAGATGATACAGCAAGATAGTACAAAGATATGCATTCAATAAAAGTCTTAGTTGCAGTTGCTGTATGCAAGGTACATCTCTATGCAAGGAACTGAAATACAAAAAAAAAAATACAAAAAAAAAAAAACCCCACCTTGCATAACGTATCAAGTCCGCTTATCCATACTCTGAACTACATTATCCACATTCACATTAAAAAGCATAGACAGAATATACAATGTGCAACAGTTGGAGACTGGAATACCTTCAAGGATCTCAGAACTCAGTGGGGCATATTATCAAGAACGGTGTTAAAATTATCGCTGCTTTAGCGGCAGAAAACTGCCGCTAAAGCGGCGATAATGGGCTTGATAAAATGCCCTTGAGAATTCCAATAGAAGTCCATGTTGACACCAGAACATGGGCTTCTATTGGAATTCTCAAGGGCATATTATCAAGCCCATTATCGCCGCTTTAGCGGCAGTTTTCTGCCGCTAAAGCGGCGATAATTTTAACGCCGTTTCTTGATAATATGCCCCAGTGTGTTTAAGTAGAAACTTGGGATCCCAGCACTGCAGGGGGTATCTGTTGCATCCTATATAGATGAAGTGCCGGTGGCAGCTATACCTCATTGCCCTGCAGGGTGCACGTAACAATGCCTCTTCCTCCATTCCGTGGGGGGGAGGCCTCCGGGGTCACATTTCCATCGTGCATTCCCGGGGCAGCAGTGGAATCGTCTGTCATCGAGCGAAGGTAGGATTTAAGGGGGCCCCATATATCACGTGGTCTGGAGGCGAGTGGGAGCAGCTCAGCGTAGTTAAGTGAGTGTTCCTGCCATGTGGTAAGATCATGTATCCACTCTTTAAATTTAGGGGCCCTGCCCCTACCCCACCTGCACGCCAGCCTGCGCTTAGCTATCAGAAGTCCTAGGGCTAGGAACTTCTTATATACAGTATCTGTATTGCGTATGTACCCCAGTAGAGCAACGTCTGGCGAGGCCTGGAGAGGTGTATCTATCATTGCTGTCAGTCCCGCAAACACTTGCAGCCAGTACTGTTGGACGGCCGGGCATAGCCAGGCTAGATGGAGAAAGTCTGCTCCCTCTCGCCTACATCTAGCACACCGATCATCCTCTCTAAGGGGCATATTATCAAGAACATCGTTAAAAATTATCGCCGCTTCAGCGGCAGAAAACTGCCGCTAAAGCGGCGATAATGGGCTTGATAATATGCCCTTGAGAATTCCAACAGAAGTCCATGTTCTGGTGTGAACATGGGCTTTATTAGAATTCTCCAGGGCATATTATCAAGCCCATTATCGCCGCTTTAGCGGCAGTTTTCTGCCGCTAAAGCGGCGATAATTTTATCGCCGTCCTTGATAATATGCCCCCAAGTTTGTATTTATGGAGCTTGGCCGGGGTGTAGTAGAGTCTGTGCAGGAATTTGTAATGTATAAGCCTTAACCGGCTGCTGGCTGTTATAGCCTCCGTCTGCTTGCAGCAGAATTCCCACTGGTCGTCTGTTATGTGGTTCTCTAGATCGGCGTCCCACTCATGCCGGGCCTTCAAAGCCTGTGGGGTGTGTGCAGTTTGTGCGGGCCGGCAGATAAGCGAGGTGACATGCCGAGGGGGCACTGACTGTAATAGGGCATGTAGTGGGAGTAGTATGGGTGGCTCCAGGGGGAATACGGGCGTGGCGGCTCGAACACTCTGCCTAAGTCTGACATACATGAACATATCCATTGTCGTGGGTGTATTTGCGCCAAAGAATTGTTCCCTAGACCGGAATGTGCCATCTGTGTACATGTCCCCCCACGTAGTGAAGTTCAGTTTCTCCAGCATCGTGCGGCATTGTCGCTCATATGGGACTTGAAGAGAAGGGTGGTACACAAGGGGCATATTGGGAGAATAGAGCATGGGTGCTTCGAGTCTGGCGGCGATTTTCTTCCAGGCTGATACCGTGCAGTGCACTGTGGTGGGGTCGCGCTCTTGTTCCCGGCAAGAGGTATATAAGAAACCCGAGAGAGGAGTAGGGGTCATATATCCCTCTTCCACCGCTAAGTGAGGCATAAAGGGTGGTGGGTGGAGCCAATATATGGCAAAGTGGGCTTGGGCACATTGATAATATAGCTCAAAGTTAGGGACTTCATATCCCCCTCAGGCGTAGGGCAAAACCAGGATATCAAGAGCAAGTCGGGCATGTTTGCCACCCCAAACTAAGCGTATGATTTGTGTTTTAAGCGCGTGAAAAAAATGCTTGCCAGGGTGGTATGGTATGTTAGTAAAGAGGTAGAGAAACTTTGGTAGTAGTACCATTTTAGTTAAAGAAATCCTCCCAGCCATGGAAAGGGGCAGCGATAGCCATCTCGTGATCGACTCAGTTGCTTTGTCTAGTGCGACACCATAATTGGCCCGTATTAATTCTTCTCTATTTCTGGTGACTCTGATACCAAGATATTTGATCTCCTCAGTCTGCCATGTAAGGGGATAGTCTAGGGGGTACTCGATTGTTGACTCAGTGAGTGGAAAAACTGCAGATTTAGCCCAGTTGACACTAATACCTGAAATGGCTCCGAATTTCGTGACCTCTCGCAGTACAGGGTTCAGGTTTTCTTGTGGATTCGTAATATAAAGGGTGACATCATCCGCATAAAGCGAGATATTGAGCTGTCTGGATGGGAAGATCAACGCCCTTTCCTTGTGGTGCTGCCTAATCTTCGCTGCGAGGGGCTCTATGGCTAAGGCGAAAAGGATAGGGGATAAGGGGCAACCTTGACGGGTACCCCTGGTAATTCCAAAACTTGGGGAGCGTGCGCCATTGAGGAGGACCGTAGCTGTGGGCTGTTGATACAGCAGTTCTATCCAACCAAGGAATGCCGGAGGCATTCCCATATAGCGCAGGGTACCCAGGAGATAGTCCCACTCAACGGAATCAAACGCCTTTGTGGCATCAAGGAAAACGGCGACTGCAGAACTGTTGGAATCAATGTCTTGTAAAACCGTAAGGAGGGTCCGGAGGTTATGGGATGTCGCTCTGTTAGGGACAAACCCGGACTGATCTGGTAGGACCAGCCGCTCCATTAGTAAGGCCAACCTGTTGGAGAGAACTTTCGCTAAAATGTTTGTGTCACAATTTATAAGGGAAAGGGGGCGGTAAGAGTCACATCGAGTAGGGGGCTTGTCAGGTTTAAGGAGGGACGTGATCAGGGCTTCTCGCATGGAATGGGGGAGACGGCCCTCCTCCCGGGCCTCATAGAACACTGCCTTAAGCACTGGGGCAAGTTGTACTTGGAAAGTCTTGTAGAATTCAATGGGGAGGCCGTCCGAGCCTGGTGCATGCCCTGATTTCATTTGCATAATTGCTGTGGTAATTTCATCTAGTTCTAGCTCAGCACTAAGGAATTCATGTTGAGTATCACCTAGCCACGCGAGGGCTGTGTCCTCAAAGTATGAGGGGAGGTCAAGTGGCGTTCCTCTATGTGTAGTGTAGAGGGATTTATAATATGTCATGAAAGTGTGGAGTTGTTCCGAAGTGTGGCGGTGTACTTCACCGTCAGGGTCGTGGATTTCTGTGACATGAGTAGAGAATCTAGGCTGTCGGATCAAATTCGCTAGGACTTTTCCTGGGCGGTCGCCCTCCCCATATACACGGGCTAAATGGTATTTACCATGAAATTTACATTCACGTTCGGCAGCGGCAGTATGGTCCGTGAGCTTGTCCTGTAATTGAGACTTGACTGTGTCATCGCTGGCCCCATCACTGAGTTGACGTTCTAATGTTTTAATATCTTTTTCCAGTCGGTTAAGTTCATTGCGGATATCTTTGAGAATGCCCCCACCTTTAGCAATGCAAGAACCCCGAACCGTCACTTTAAAAGCCTCCCAGACCATGGTGAGGCTTGGTACAGAGTCTACATTGCGTTCAAAGTAGTCTTGGATTTCCAGTTCAAGTTCAGTCCGAAATACGGTATCTAAAAGGTGTAATGGATTGAGCCGCCAGTTAATGTAGGGGGATGGGTCTACAGGGGGTTTCAGTACCATTGCCACAGGGGAGTGATCGGAGAATGTCCTGGCCATATGAGTGACCATTTCAATCCAGCCAGACATGCCTGCAGATACAAACCAATAGTCCAAGCGGGACCAGGTGGAGTGGACAGCTGAGTAGTGTGTACCTTCTTTGACTGTTGGGTGCATGTGTCGCCACGCATCGAGGAGGTAGTTCTCTGCTACAATGTCTGCTAGCTGTCGTTGCATGGTTGAATAGTGTTATGCAGTGGGGTTAGATCTGTCCATGGCTGGGAGTATGGCTGTATTAAAGTCACCTCCCCAGAGGAGATAAGTGAAACCTACGGAAAGAATTTTGCCCCAGAGGGTAGTGAGAAACGTAGGGTCGTCTACATTGGGCCCATAACAGTTTACAATGGTGATATCGCGGGAGGCCAGGCGTCCCCACATCAGGCAGTACCGGCCCTGGGGGTCTGTGGAAGTGCCACTCAATGTAAAAGGAGTGGAGCGTTTAATAAGGATCACGACCCCCCGTGAGTAGGTGGAGTAGGATGAAAAACAGCGGTGAGACGCCCATCTAGCCGCAAAATTGGGAATTGTAGATGGGTCTAGGTGGGTCTCCTGGAGGAGGGCTATCTGGACGTGATGTCTCTCCAGGTATCCCAAAATATGATGCTTTTTACGTGGGTCATTTAATCCTCGGATATTCCAGGTCATGCAATGTATATTAGACTGCATAGTGGTAATGTGGGGTATGGAATCTAATGCGGGGTCCTAAGTTCAAGTACTGTGGAGCACGGACCAGCATACCTGTGACATAACTAATTGCAAGGCAAACAATCCTCCCCCCACCCACTCCGACATTCCCAACTTGTCGGCCATTTGTTCCCACCCAATCACAACAATAAAATCAAAAAAAAAGGAAGAAGATAACTCGAAGTGTTACTGCAGTAAAGGGGTACTCCAGCTTGGGTGCAGCTAGGGGCCCGGGACTTGCTTGCGCCCTCCCATGATCTCACCCGCCTGTTGCCGTGCCCAGCCGGGTCGGCTCCGGTAACAGGGGGAGGGCAGGAACCGGGCGATACAGTTCAGTGAGTCATTATCCATTTTATTTGAAAAGTACGTAAAGGTGGCCGGAATCAGTGAGGAGCACTTCCTCTGGTGTCCGAGGTTGAGTATAGTTCATCGCCGTCCATGAATTGAGGTCAGTCCTGTGTCGACAGTGGAGACACTGACCTGGAGCGGTGTCCGTCAGAAGTCGCGGCTACGGGGGACGCTCGGCAGGTTTTGAGGTAATCTTTGGCCTGCTGCGGATTTAGAAACACATGTGGCTTCCCCAAATGCGTGATGCGAAGTCGTGCTGGGTAGAGCATGGCGTATGGTATGTTCAGGGTGAGCAATTTCTTCTTGATGTTGATGAATTTGCGCCTGGCGTCTTGCACATTTTGTGTAAAGTCCGGGTAGAATGACAGGGTTGTGTTTTCATATTCTACCGTCTTCTTCTCCATGGGGAGGCGAAGTACTGTGTCCCTATCCCGGTAATTGAGGAACCGGACTATTACTGGTCATGGAGGTGCCCCTGGAGGGGGGCGGGCACCCAGGCACCTGTGAGTTCTTTCCACCACGAGGTGCTTGGAGAAGGCGTTGGCACCGAAGAGGTTGGTGAGCAAGTTTTCTATAAAGTCCTCCATACGCCCAGTGTTGGCGGATTCAGCCAGGCCCATAATACGAACATTATTCCTCCTCGAGCGGGCTTCTATGTCTTCATTCTTCTCCGCTATAATCTTGAGTAGTCTGTCCATCTGTGATAGTTGTTTCTTTCCACTCGAGGCCCCATCCTCTAGTTCGGAGATTCTGTTTTCCGCCTCTTCAAGGCGGTGGTCATGTTGCTCCAGTTTGTGCACCACTGAGTCCATACGCATGTTCATGGCATCAATTTTTGCATCAATAGACGTGAGACTGTTTTTCATAGTCAGCAGCAGTGCTTTCACGTCGTCCTCTGGGCATTCCGATGGCTCAGTTATGGGTTGTTCCTCGGTTTGCGATCTGGGAGTTTTGCGAGCCTCAAAAGGAATTTTGGTTTGCTTTCCTTCAGTTCTCCCCATCATGAAAGCAGGGGTAAGGGGCTGGATGCTCTGGAGGTAAGTAGTCTAACAGGTAAGGATCTCTAGGGCCTCTTCACGGCTGGGGTATGCAGGAGATCAGTCCCAGTATCATCTATAGTAGGCGGTAGAGACACAGTCCAGTGAGGTCTCGTGCTCAAGAAAGGTAAGTGATGGCGTGGCACTCCCGTGTCCCGGGCGTCACCGGGGCGATGTCCGTGCAGGGCCGAAGTTAATATAGAACCCCTCGCAGAATCCTGCAACGGTTTGTAGTGGGGCCTCCAGCTCAACAAACAGGCCGCAGTGAGGTGGTGTGGTGACTGCGGCCTCGTGGGTCCGCGCGGCAAGGCTGTCGGGGTCTCTCCGGCATGGAATCCCTCCCACGTAGGGGCCGGGATGTTGCGCGCTGGTGTGAAAGCAAGTGCCCCGATGAGGAGATGTGTCTGTAACTGCCAGGGGGGGAGGGCGCAATGTCAGTCAGGCAGTTTGAAACTTCAGGAGCTCCCGCCCGTAATCCCCCTCCGGCTCCTCATCTCAAGCACTGTGGATCTCGTCCCAAGGCGGCAGTAGGTTCTGGGCCTCCGTCGGACACAGGCGCCCCAAACCACGTGGCGGGCCGCAGGTGAGTCGCCGCCCGGCTGCCCAGACACGGCGAGTCCGCAATCAGTCGGGGCACAGAGCGCCACTCTCCGTGGCCCAGCGGGGTGTCCCAAGCTCGTCACGCTAAGGCCAGACATCCTCTGTACACCGAGGAGATGGGAAAATGGCGGCATCGCGGCCTGTGTACTGTTTCGGAGCCGCGGGCTCCAGTAAGAAAGAGACCCAGGTCAGCGCTCCAGTCTCCGCAGCAGGCAGCGCCGGGCGGAACCGCTGCCCAGCAGTTCACAGCTCACCGGCAGCGCCCAGGATCGGGAAGAGGCAGCATCGGGATCTCAGGCAACATGGTGTGCAATTCCGCCAATATAGACCGGGGATAAATGGCTCAGGATGGTATTAAACGATGTTAAGGCGCCCGTCCGGCGAGAGCCTCACTGGTGTGCGGCCATCTTGGTCGCGCGCCACCTAGCGCCCTCAGAAATAACATCAAAATTGCTTTGAAGGCACCATACAACATACAAGAAACAATGTTAGACTAGGTCCTCTTAGCAATGAGTAGCCACATAGTCTTAGCCAGTTACACACCCTACCCAAATATAGAAAATCTGACGACTCCCGACCTACGTATACTAAACACAGATCTGATTAAAACATATACATGTTTGACACAATTTGTCATGAGAACAATGACAATCAATTCTGCAAGGGCTCCTCAAGCTTCACAACCACAATTGGGTATGCCTGGAATTAGTCCAGTGACTATCACTGCAGTCATGGGTAAAATTCCCATCGGACGGGAGGACATTTCTTTCTGGATTGCACAAAAAACAAGCCAGCTTGAAGCAGTGTTTCCCCATATGGGACCCCAAGAAAAACATGGAATTCTCACCATATACTTGCCAGTGAGGATGGGTCCCCCAATGGAAGACTAGGGGTACAGTCTTTGCTGCAGTATATACCATAACACATGGTACACCCTCATTAGCTGTTTTGCCGGAGGTGCTTTAACAGATCCAAAATGAGTACAGGGCAGCCCCTGCCCTGGATTTGGGAACGAAACTGATGGGCAACTTTGCCACAGTATCTGCCATAATGTTAAGTAACATTAAAGGGGAAGCAACAGCGTTGGCGGTACGCCAATGACTCACAAATTTAGCTCTGGGAGAACAAGAGCGTGAATTACCAAAAATTATTGAGGAAACCTATGCATCCATAGGCAGAGATAATTTGGGAGTCAGACCTGCTAAACCACAAATTAAGGGTAATTCTGAAAAGGATAATTCGAAGTAGGTATCAGACTCTTCTACTAAGAAGAAGTGGGATAATAAGAAAAATAAAGAAAAGACTAAAGCACAGGGTTTTTCTCCTCAACAGGAGTCCATTGAAAAACACTATAATTTGCATAACAATGATAATATTACAACGTCTGATAGGTATCAGGATACTGATACACGTTCCTCTCGTTCCTTTCAGGAGAGAGGGATGATTGTAGTGCAGATCAGAGGAGTACGTGAAACCAAAAAAGGACTCACAACGCTCTTCTAACTATATAATAAAGCAGGAAGACAAATCTAAACAGTCCAAGCCTCAATTCAGAAAGAAGGTGGCTGGCGTTAAAATGAAGCATGCCACGGATATTGAAGGCACTGCTCTTCTGAGCAGAGAGTGGGCTCTGACCATGCTGGACAGCATGGCAAAAGTCACAATAGTTTGCTGGAATCTTATGGAGTGTCTGGCGGCAGTAGCAACGACTGACTATATCCAGGTGGAAATCCCAGATAAGAGAGTGAGTGTCCCACATCAATTATATGAGATGCAGCTCCATATGAAGGGGGATATACAACTTCTCATAAATGTTCTCTTTTGGGATGACTTGTCATTTAGCTATGACATTCTCTTGTTTGAAAAGTAGTGGCCACCAAAGTTTGTTATGGACTGCCCTGAGGGAGAAACGGTAATTTTACCTGCTTTTTCTGACCTCGTCCCACATGTAGTTAAACATTCATAACCATTCATAAACCAAGGAGTGGGCCTTAGCGCAAGCTCCTACATTATAGCGCAACCATATGGGGTGGGATGACGGTTCCCCTTATCACATCATACCTGTGAGGTTAACCCCACAGCCTCAAAGACAACACCCCATTAAACATGAGGCTAAAAAATAAGTTAGAGAAATACTCACTCAACTTGAACACCAAGGTGTAATTGAAAGTTGCACCTCCCCTATGAATAATCCTTTATTTCCAGTAACAAAACCAGACCATTCATATTGTTTAGTGTTAAATTACAGACACTTGAACACAGCTACACGTACATTCGCTACACAAAACTTGCACAGTTTAGCCAAATGAATAACATAGTGCGTAAAAGATCCAAAACCACCTTAGACATTTCCAATAGAATTTTCTGCCAAAACATAGCGCCTGAAAGCAGGTATTTGACCACATTCAGCACTCTAGGTTCTAGTTCTGTCAATTGTCCCAAGGGTATAAGAACAGCCCAGGCTTGTATTCAGCCTGGGTTACAAAACCTTTGCAAGAAGTTGATGACCAGGTATTGTCCTATATCGATGACATATATCTAACGGATGATGACCTTGCAACTCACTTGGCAAGAGTAGATCACATAGTTTTGGGATTTGCTCACATGGGCTACAAATTTAATGTCATAAAATCAAATATAGTCTACCTCAGCGTCCTGTTTGTAGGATACAAGTTGACAAGTGAAGGCAGAAGCCTAGCCTGGAGAAGTGTGCGCTTCTACAACCACTAAATACATTGAAGAGTGGGTAAAAGCGTTCTACGACATGATTCATCCAGACTTTTCAAGTACATACTGGAAAACTGAACACACACAAATCCTACGTCCAGTATAAGCTGATATGCCAGCTTCAAAACACTTACACACAGATGTGATCTCCACAAACCTGGTGATCTGTATAAGTGCGGGTGCATCAGGGTACACCTATGTCACATTCAATGAAGGAGACACTGTACCAATTGCATATAAATCGCATTTATACACCAATGCAGAAATGCGTTTTGCACCAACAGCAAAGATTCTGACGGCAGTGCAGCCTGCTGTGGTGAGAGAAAGATCTTTGACTTTAGGGTAATGCATTATTGTCGTGACTCCGGTCCCAGCCTGAGAGGCTGACACAAAGGCCAGTATTCTTAAAGCGAAAGCCTTACATCCACGATGGATAAAATGGGCCAACTCTCTTACAGTAACAGATGTAGATTACATATTTGACTCTACACTACAAAAACAAGCATACCTGCAATATGAAAACAAATAACTTCTGCCCAATGTAGTCATGCTTCAAGATTAGTATGATGAGGAGTTGGCCCAACGGCAAGGGCAGTCGACCTCGAATCTGGGGAACTGGGTTCGAGTTTCGGCAATGACGCAGAACATACTGTGATTCAGGGCAAATCACTTAATCTCCCCGTGCCTAACAAAAAAATGAATGTGTCCTCATGTAACGCAACTGGTGCTATTTAAAGCGCTCTGATACCCGATACCTTTGGGTCAAGTTCGCGCTATATAAAACTCTGCAAATAAAATAAAAATAAAATTACATCATCTATACTGATGGTTCTGCATAGCCTGCTGTAGGGACAAAGCACCAATAGTCTGTAGCATGTGCTGCAGAATTCCATCCTCAAAAGACCTACACGCAGTCACTTGGTGATTGCACAGCGGAGCTGGCTGAACTGAAAGCTCTAATTCTGGCACTTGAGAATACAGATCCCAGATTCCCCACACTTATTGTGTGTGATTCTTATTATTGTGTCCAGTCTTACAGCGAGTACTTACACTACTGGAGCCAGAATGGACAGATATTCCGAAGTGTATACTTTAAAGCACAAGCTGCTTTGGAGAGAGATGGCTAAACTAAAAGCATGCTTGCCACAGGCGCATGTCATTCAAACACTGAGTCATCATCGTGTAGGAATACACTTTGTAGGGAATTCCATGGCTGATGAAGCCGCAAAAGCAACAGTGCAAAATGCTGCAGTTACTGCAATTACTCAATCTAACACAAGTATAGATGGAGACATCATGACGGCTCTCAACACTGAGCGCAATGGCACCCACTTGCCAAAAGGCTTTCCAACAAAATACTGCTACCAGCTAAGTGTGCAAAACATACCATTTGCTCAGATTCGCGGAGCGGGGGATCAAGTAATACCAAACTCAGATCACAGGTTAGGGTTAATCCTAGCAGCACATGAAGGCCTAGCTTCTGCTCACGCAGGGGTGGCATCTATAATTTCACTATTGTAGCAACGCTACTGGTGGCCAGGTCTATACAAATAGTCTAAGGATTTTCTCCTGTTAATATTGATAATACAATGTCTATGTACGCCATGGTATTTGTATGTATAACAATGAACTCACATCGCTGTTGTCGAATCCACCTGATATGACCTCCCCATTAGCCCCGATTCAGAAATACGTTGTCAGGCAGGCCCTGCGACCTAGGACACAAGCAATTGATTGACAGATCACAGATTGGGTCACACGTAACCCTTAGAGAAACGTGCGAACAGGAAAACCCAAATCGATCCCACAGATAGGCAGTGACACCATAATGGTCTTAGGAGATTGGCCCCAATAAAACATGTTTGGCTGGAGGGGCGCGTGTTCCCAAAATGCCATAAATTCAGATGCCACACTAAGTTAGGAACACAGCCATCAGAACACAGCATGCACACTACACGCAGTGATCACACTGTCCCCATGCCAGACATCTGGACACGTACCCACTGGCCCCACATTGTGTCCATGGAAGGTCGCAACCCACCTGCTCTTCTTATCAAATTACCAGATTTATGGTGCAGTGACTTGGCACAGATTTCTGTCTCCAAAAGAATGTACAAATTGTTTTATGACGCTTTATGTACTGTATAAAAAGATGTCTGAAACCAATGTGCTTTGAGACAGTCTTCAGACCCCGACTCTAATGCCTGTTCTCCCAGCTGCTGCATTTAATTAAACCAACTGTTTCTGTTCTGCCAAATGCCTCTTGTCTTTAATTTTTTCAAGGTAAATTCATATTTGAGCAACATTTTGGTGAACCAGCCAGTAAATATTTGGTTCTTCGAGCCTGACTGCAGTCAAAGGAACAGGAGCCCGTCCGTATGGATTCACCTCTGCACAGCAAGAATGGTGAGCAGATGCCGCAATTAATTGGAGGTTCTGTTGAATCCGTGGAACAGAGGTCTGTCCTGAAGCCCCCGACAGAGGGTAAGAGACTATATCTGATCCTTAGTACTAGCATTTGGCGTATGGCAAACTAGGAAGAATCGTAAAATTCTAACCTGAACGCCATGCCACTGACAGAAATCTGACATATTGCCTATTTTATATGTCCGAGCTGAGAAGTCGCAAGGCGGCCGCGGACGTGGTCCCTCAGAGGTCACCTTTCTCCAATAGTCAGTATTCTAGAGAAGGTGAGGGTTGTTTAGTCGCTTGGACTGCAGGGCATGACACAGAGGGTACGCTAGTCTATGGGTGTCATATAGGGACTGCTTGGACCACTGGGCGAGAGACAGTGGGTAAGCTTGATCCCTGGGTTGTGATACAGGATTGGGCCTCACCGCTTGGACCACTGGGCGTGACACAGATGTTACGCATAGGCTCTGGGTGTGATATAGAGCCAGCATCACAAACCTAATTTTTTAGTTTGAAGGAGTTTTGCTAGTGCTATTGGTTTCTTAACACTGGCAGTATCTGAAAGAAGTGAGAGCTGTTATTCGCTTGGACCACTGGGAGTCACATAATTGGTCTGCATGACCCCTGGGCGCGAGAGTGTAATTCGGATGTTTGGGAAAAATTTGGACCTTGGAGAGTAAGGTGCAGCATGTGCTTGGCCAAGGAGGGCCTGTAGTTGTCAAGTGGCTCCTTCTTCACCACATAAATTGTTGCTATCTTTGTCCCAGAGCCGATATTGACATACTATCTGGCTTACTTAGTTCCATGTACCACGCAGAGCATCCCCATATCATTGAGCAGCATGCGCTAGAAGCAGGCTAATGTTTTTTGAACAAACAGATGCCATACAATTAACATGCACGGAAACACAGATTTCACTTCTGCAAGCAGCCAAAGATGGTATCTACTGAAACATATCACCATTGGAGTCTGCTCCTAGTACTACAAAGGCCCCCAGAACGGCCTAAAATAGATCGAACTGCCTCTGGAAACTTCATCGTCTTTGATGACTTTTCTTCTCATTCTTCATTACACAAAGGGGCATATTTACAAGCCCCTATCGCCACCACAACATCACTTTTTTGGACGTTGTGGTGGCGATAAGGGCTTCTCCTTATTTACAAGGCAGCATTAAGCCACTTCACGTGGCTTAACACTGCCTTGTAAATAAGGCCCCCTTTCATGCTATACTTAGCGTGAAAGGGGAGGGCAATGGGTGTTGCGGTGGGCGTTCCATCGCAATATCCATTGATTTTGACGCTGCCCCATATTTACAAGAGCAGCGTTAATATGGGGCAGCGCCAAAATTAAGACCAGGGAAAACCTGGTCTTACCCTGGCGAAACGAGGAGAAATTTGTATTTCTCCTAGTTTTTGCTGCTTTGTGCAGCACACATGGAAACAGAAAACACCATTGATTGTTTATGTGCAGGAAGGGACATAAACCATCATTAAACATGCGTTACAGCGTTAGGAAGTTGTGCCTTGATTGGCTTAGACGTTCCACATTGTCTCAGGTGAAACACTTGTCCCTTCTTTCTGATGACATTGGACTACAGACCTTTTTACTAGGTCCTCGAAGACCACGTCAAAAGCACTTACTGTGTGCTATATACAAATGAAGTGTGGAAGGTATCACAGCAGGAACCTGCTGAGATACTGCGCGGAATTGACAGGGCAAATCTAGAAAGGGCTTCGGCAGTAATTGACAATGGTATGACTACCTTATCTACCAGGATATACTCTCTGGGTAACATTGTGTTATCTGCAATTGACATCATACAAAGTGACATATCTTCTTTACAACATGGGCAGTCGCAGCTTAGAGCTATGTTACTGAGTTGGACTCTAGACTCTTCAGGCTGGTCGTGTTCCATGGAAACACCTTAATGCCACTAGCTTGTTTCTACCATACAATCTCACTAAACAACAGACCAACATGGCTAAAAAGGATGTGACATACACTATGTTGCACATGGAGAAGCTAGAAAAACTACCATTTACTGTTGCTGAAACACATTCTGTGGATTGGATAATACACTGATTTATTTCTCTGCCAATTTCGACTTTTCACTTCTAATACTGCTTACAACACCATCAAGTTGGCAGGTATGAACCGCTAGGAGAAGTGTATGTACACGAGTCATGGATCTTACCTTTCAAATACCAATGTAGGAATGGTCAGACTGGGGTATTTCTTAGCAGGACTGACTGTGAGAGTACCTTGGGACATTCCTTAGTTTGCAGGGAGGTTTCCGTTCATGGTGCATGTAATTCGTCTAAAGTAAACTTGTTTTGTTATTTGAAAGGTTCTGCAGCTGCTGAGATCCATCCGGCTTTCAGATTGCTCTCTAATTGGAGTTATTTGATGTTGAATTATCAGAGCTGCTGTGGGATGAAGACAGGACTTGCCTATCTGGTGACGGTTTCTGCGGTCATGACCTGAAGGATGTGACCTTAACATCAGCAATGGAGAAGTTTGATCTTCAAGATGCAAGGTCTTCTTCTGAGATACAGTTTCTGCTCTGCACTAATTTCCCACACTATTTTGGGGAGCTTGTGCACCACATTTTTAACATGTCTAGTACTGCGGGGGTAGTGCACTTTTTTAAAACAATTAGCTCCGAGTTGGTTAGCACCTTCCAGAGGGTCTTCGGAGTTATTCCATCATTCATACACTCTTTGCTTGCAAACATTTTTGGAGGCTGACCGCTTGTCCTGTTCCTAGTTGTCGGGACTGTGGTTTTATTTTTTCTGCTCCTCAATGGATTTCCCATCCAGGTCCAACTGGGGATGCCACTACCACACATGCTCCTGTGTCGTGAACGAATGATAGTCCTCTGGCGCGCCTTTACTGAATGATCACTGGTTCTTGTACTTCCGGTATGTCTGGCTACACTGCATGTAGCACGTTTTCCACTATCTCCTGTATACCTTCGAGTGTACCCTGGACATATGCCTAGTAACACAACTCATTCAATCTCTGGACATGGAACTGCTGGTGGGTCCCCGAAAGGCCCACTTGTACCATTGTTCTTCACGCTTGCAGTTGCTTCTAAATGCATACTATGACCCTTCCTGGGATGCTTCGGCTCCTGGTGATCTAGATCCTGGCTCTTCTTCTGCGGTCTTAGTATTGGCCGTTCCTCCCTTGGTGGACGGTGAGGGGAATGGACTGGAACACGTTTGCTCTATGGTCTTGATGCATTTGGTGCCTCTGGGAACATCATCAGTGGTTGCTGGGAACAGCAATGTTTTGTCTACTGCTCAGAACACAAACAATCCCAATTTCGAGTTGTGGGAACCTTAAATTTGGCTATGTTTTTATCATTCTAAATTGCTTTTAAATTGCACCGCTTTTTAACATGTTTTTTAACTTACTTTTAAATTTTGCTTTCTGAATGCTTTTAATCTTGAAAGTAACTACAACAAGATTGGGCAACCCAATATACCCTTGAAGGCTTGGGTAGATTTCAGAATCAGGTAAGTATGCCTACAAGGGAATTTATTTTTCACTAAATCTTAATCAGTCTTATATTTGCGAAGTCCTGAATAGTGACTTCAAAGTAACAAATCTTTAGAATCAAACATATTTTTTCAACATGAATGTATCTCCAAGGAAAACAAGGAGGGTGTATACTTTTTTAGAGAAATATACATTTATATAGAAAAATTCATTCAGGGTACAAAAAAACCAAATCACAAGTATACAAAAGTGAATGAGATAAATTCTTTGCACACTAGTTTGTTTCTCATTAACACTTTTGTTGACACCAATTCCAGAACTTTAACAGCATGGAAGACATTGTTGGAGATACCATGAACATTGTTTAGCAATTAATTTGTATATGGAATTGGGTGAGCTTGTCGACGTTTTGGTCTATTTGTTCTCAACTCTTAGACCATCTTCAGGACGAGATGTTCATGGTGTGAACTGAAGACCCTGGATTTATAGCACGAATATAATCTGATGGTGTTTAAAATTGTAAAGTGATCAATTTTATCGAGTCAATTTGGTATATGCTGCACTTGTACCGATTTACGTTTAACGAGTCATGAGATACCCACACTACAGATTTCTCGAGTGTGGTGTCAGGGCCGGTTAATGGACTGCTTTTGTCATTTATAATAATTTTGCCAAATGGAGAAACTGTCACGGATTCTAAAGATTTGTTACTTTGAAGTCACTATTCAGGACTTTGCAAATAAATATAAGAATGATTAAGATTTAGTGAAAAATAAATTCCCTTGTAGGCATACTTACCTGATTCTTTATTCTTGAAAGAGCATGATGTGTTTTATGATTTTAAGTGTCTATGCCACTACATATATTGCTAGCACTGTTTTTAACAAGCTTTTAGTTGTCTCACATCCAAGGAGTGGGTGATATGTTGTCACATTATAGGCCCGAGATGGAACACCACCATTTTATATGCTTTTATATATAAGTTGCCTTCTTTCTTAAAACACAATGACATTTGACACACATTTGCTTGTGTGCTGGTGCAGGATAATATTCTCCGAAACAGCATGGCTTACATTTCTACTTCGTAGGCATATACCTTGAACATTCTGTCCAAGGGCTGTTTTCACTACTCAAAATGTTGTTGTTTGTTATTGTCCATTTGGCGACAGAGCTATCACAATAGGATCAACATTAGCGGCCTGACTGAGACTTCGGCATAGCAACATGGGTTATATAAACGGCATCACTTTGTTTAGTTAGAGGAGCATTTCACTAGCACTGAGAGGTTGCCACAGCCCAGCTGATTCCTGTATACCTCAAGCGAGGAATGAGGCCCAGCTCCACACCAAGACAGGCTTCTCAATGACACTTACCCACAGGTAACTGGGGAGTTAGATTATCCTACAGGGATTTGGCAGATTCACCCACCCTAAGCACACTAGGATAGGTAGCACTAGTTAGGAGTACAATATATTACAGCACATATATTCTGTACACGCAAAATGGTTGAACTGTTTATCTTTTTCATCATTTTTGTTATGCTAATAACATTATTTTGTTTCCTTCTATTGTTCATTGCAGCGCTCGTATTTTACTCAAGAATCGCAATGCTTCAATAAATATGCATCTTGTGTATTCCTTGTGTATCTCTTTGGGTATGCATGAATAACCAAACGAAAAGGTTTTAGATCTGTTACCACAATTTCCTTGGGGAGTCAATGTTGTCATGTTCTGAGGTTGCACAATCCATTTGTTACCTTGTCAGGGTAGGGGTACAGATGGTTCACTGTGAGCTAAAAGGACGGAGGCCAACATATCCAGATGTTGTGTGTGTAGTCAGTCTCGCACAGTTCTGATGTTTATGTTGTCCAACAAATGTACAGTTTTTGCTGAGAAAGTATAAGCTGCACGACAGGAGGTTTGAGTTGTAAACAATTATCTTTAGAAGAAGGCATTAGAACCTTAGGGGATGGTTCAATAGCTGAAATAGAGTATAGTGACTATAAACGGAAGCCCGTCTCACCAGCACCGTACCTGCCGTTTGTTGTCTGCAGTCTTTGGGGGAAAGAGGAGGACCAGGACTACCGGTCCCAGCCCCCCTTGCGGCCGTCGCCGCCTACGTCACTCTGTCTGCACCTGGAGGCGCTTAAAACGGATCGCGGACTCCCGCAGCGCGGGAAGCCCGTCTCACCAGCACCGTACCTGCTGTTTGTTGTCTGCAGTCTTTGGGGGAAAGAGGAGGACCAGGACTACCGGTCCCAGCCCCCCTTGCGGCCGTCGCCGCCTACGTCACGTTGTCCGCGCCTGGAGGCGCTTAAAATGGATCGTGGACTCCCGCAGCGTGAGAAGCCCGTCTCACCAGCACCGTACCTGCCGTTTGTTGTCTGCAGTCTTTGAGGGAAAGAGGAGGACCAGGACTACCGGTCCCAGCCCCCCTTGCGGTCGTCGCCGCCTACGTCATTCTGTCCGCGCCTGGAGGTGCTTAAAACTAATCGCGGACTCCCGCAGCGCGGGACGCGCGCGGGCGTGCCCGGGCCGCACCTGGGCAGGCCCGTCTGCGCCCGTCAGCGACAGGCGGAGGCAGGGCTGGGCCACCCCTCGTTGATGTGTCACAGAGAGCGAAAGTAATAACCCGGTAAGGTGACTTCTCTATTAACTTTATTAATGCCATTTTGAGCAAGCGGGAAAATGGGAAAGAGGAAGCAATCGCAAATTACGGGGAAGCGACGACCAGAGAACACACCCATCACGAAATATCTAGAATCAACGGTGGGAATGATTGATGACGAGATTGTGCTGGTAAAGGAACAATTGACCGCAACTATGACTGCACTGGACGCAGCTCTGATGGGATCGACATCTGAGGGCAGCCAAGTCAGCACGGGGAAGGGGCCAGAGGTAGTGGTGGGGCCTGTAGCTGAAAAGGACACAGTCTTGAACACGCATAATCCGTTTATTTTAACCTCCACATTAGAGATATCAATTCTATCCAATAATACAGATTTAGCCTCACCGCCTGCAAAAAAAGTAAAGCAATTACCAAAACCAAAGACAGATTTAAGTGAGAATAAGGGTGTAGTTCCTGGTGCAAAGCAGAAGACAAAGAAAATTGCTAAGCCCGTTGGAACGCTAAAAGGAGAAAGTAGTCTCCCAGAAAGTGTATAAGGAGCACGTAACCTTGAGACATTGTTTAAAAGAATTCATTCGAAATTGGATAGTATTGAGCGCCGAGTTATGTCAGAGATAAAACTAATATAAAAAAGATGTAACCTTTTTAACAGACCTAGTGACAGGATTAACACCCCCTAAGGATCTGAGGCTGCCCATTGTGAGTGGCAACCCAATAATGAGGGAAAATGGAGAGTGTTATACTACAACAGAAGAGTGTAAACGACCAAAAAAGGAGAGGAGAGCCAGCAGCATAAAATCACAAAAAATTGTAAAAAGAACCCTCACTCACCAACCTAGTTGGTGACATGCTTCATCATTGGGTTCCCACCAGAGAGGCCGAGTGCCTCCCTGGTGTGCTACAATGCCTGTTTACAGCGGAGCAGGTTATTTCGTGTGTAGTGGAGGAGTGCAATAATAGTGAGTGCAAAATAGGGGATGTGATTTAAAAATGCCTTGATTTTATCCCAAAAACTTTATTGATGGAAAATCCGGCATAGATAAAAGAAGGTATTTAACTGCGAATTAATTATACCAGTTATATCCTACAGTGAAAATAAAATAATGATGGTCAACATGTTTCTGCCTTTTAAATAATTCACCTGGCATTCATCAGGACCAAACCACCCCGGCGGTGTGCACGCGCTAAGGCGCACCCTAACCGTTGGTGGGAACAAAAAGACCGCAAAAACTCACGGTTTTGTGGACAAGTCTTCAGTAATTCTGAAAACTACGTGATTCTGAAAGGAATAAACAAAATCATACATGACAATACAACACATAAAATGTACATATATAATACATGAACTGGTATAGTGCTGTAATGTGCCCAACAGTGATTATGCTGCTTCTTGGTGCTCTTTCAGTAAAAACAGGCTATATGAATAGTCGCCATTTTTCAAGTGGTCCATGCATATTTTATTACATATGGCCTAAACAAGTGCCTGACTAATAAGTTAAATCGGCACTATTTCTTAAATATATTATATTACAAGCGTGCTTTCATACCAGTATGCCGCTTATCAAATTGTAACACAAACTCGTAAGGATAAAAATGAACGTGACTATGGGTATGGGGCCCGTAAAAGATTGTAAAATACGTGACACACCTACACCATACAATTTGGAGAAGAAGTTCAACTTACGTGAAGCAAAGATTAGCCTCACTACATAGGTCCAGAAGGGGGGCGCTCACTTGTAGTCACACACTATAAGTGGAAAAACAATTAGTAAGCCGCTGTAAATTATTCACAAGCCGTATGTTACAAACGGACACTTCGTCACTCACTTCGTCAAAGTGCCGCGCCCGTGGTAAACCTACTTCTCCCTTCTCAAGGACCTCGACGATTAGTGTGTCAGTAAGTCGAGGAGTATTTCAAGGGAGTATCCGGGTCGAAAGACGGAAACAGGAAGAGCGTCACTGATCATGTGACTACTCCTCTTCCGTGTTTACACTAAGCGACCGGGATTCAGTCTGCACGTCGTGTCTATGGCGCGTTTTTAATGTTCTAGAAATGTTTTTGACCGTTTCTATTGCTTCCAAGATTCATATTGTGGATCTACAGTATTGATAACAACCGTTAATGTTTTTTCCCAAAAATTAGCTTTTGTTATTCTAGATTTCTAGAACATTAAAAACGCGCCATATTCAGTAAAAGGACCCAAAATGAAGGTTCCCCTTACATGCGTAACTACTTACAGTACTGCATCCAATGCAATCACAAAGTCAATAAGGAAGCACTGGCGGATTCTAGAGAGCAGTAATAGAAAATGGGAGAAACCATTATTCTCTTTCAGAAAAGCTAGAAGCGTCAGAGATGCTTTAGTGCACACTCGCCCTAAGCTAATTAACAATGACAGTGAACCAACAGTACTGAATGCTTGGGGCCTGCCCAGTGTCACAGGACACTTTCCCTGTGGTTCATTTAGTGTTTGTCACTTGACAACAGCGACGAAAACACTGAATCTTGAAACAGGCAAGATATGGACGCAACGATCCCACACAAACTGTAATACCACCAATGTGGTCTACCTGATCACATGTCCATGCGGACTGCGGTATATAGGTATGACTACAAGGAAAATTAAACAGCGAGTGTGTGAACACCGAAGTAATATTCGGTTTAGGAAAAACACAACTAAGCTAACAGAGCATTTTCTCAGTTCTAACCATACAACTAATGACCTGCATTGGACCATAATAGAGAAAATTAAACCAGGCAACAAGACATCCCAGATATTGTTTGAAAAAGAGCAACGATGGGTTTATCGACTTGCCACTCATACTAATGGGCTCAACGACAATATTCCGTGGGGTTCTGTGATGCATCGTTAAGACTTATCGCCCCAAATTCACTTGTGGTTAGTGATGTACTAGAGGTATTTCACTACCATAAAGATTGATGATATCTTTATGAGTATGGCGGTATCATCTCTGAATCTTCATTTTTGTCCTTTTACTGAATATGGCACGTTTTTAATGTTCTAGAAATGTTTTTGACCGTTTCTATTGCTTCCAAGATTCATACTGTGGATCTACAGTATTGATAACGACCGTTATTGTTTTTTCCAAAAAATTAGCTTTTGTTAACTGAATATTATTGGTTTGTGCATTATCTAATAATTGGCGGTGTACAAAGGCAGACCGCTTGTTATCGTGGAATAACTCACCAAGTGTGGTTAAAGTATCAAACAGAAATGACTAATAAAGTTTGATTCGGACATTAGTTACCGCTGACAAAGTTTAGCACACTAGTTTTCACATAGCTTTGCAGGCACGTAGACACGACGTGCAGACTGAATCCCGGTCGCTTAGTGTAAACACGGAAGAGGAGCAGTCACATGATCAGTGACGCTCCTCCTGTTTCCGTCTTTCGACCCGGATACTCCCTTGAAATACTCCTCGACTTACTGACACACTAATCGTCGAGGTCCTTGAGAAGGGAGAAGTAGGTTTACCAACGGCGCGGCACTTTGACGAAGTGAGTGACGAAGTGTCCGTTTGTAACATACGGCTTGTGAATAATTTACAGCGGCTTACTAATTGTTTTTCCACTTATAGTGTGTGACTACAAGTGAGCGCCCCCTCTGGACCTATGTAGTGAGGCTAATCTTTGCTTCACGTAAGTTGAATTTCTTCTCCAAATTGTATGGTGTAGGTGTGTCACGTATTTTACAATCTTTTACAGGCCCCATACCCATAGTCACGTTCATTTTTATCCTTACGAGTTTGTGTTACAATTTGATAAGCGGCATACTGGAATGAAAGCACGCTTGTAATATAATATATTTAAGAAATAGTGCCGATTTAACTTATTAGTCAGGCACTTGTTTAGGCCATATGTAATAAAATATGCATGGACCACTTGAAAAATGGCGACTATTCGTATAGCCTGTTTTTACTGAAAGAGCACCAAGAAGCAGCATAATCACTGTTGGGCACATTACAGCACTATACCAGTTCATGTATTATATATGTACATTTTATGTGTTGTATTGTCATGTATGATTTTGTTTATTCCTTTCAGAATCACGTAGTTTTCAGAATTACTGAAGACTTGTCCACAAAACCGTGAGTTTTGCGGTCTTTTGTTCCCACCAACGGTTAGGGTGCGCCTTAGCGCGTGCACACCGCCGGGGTGGTTTGGTCCTGATGAATGCCAGGTGAATTATTTAAAGGCAGAAACATGTTGACCATCATTATTTTATTTTCACTGTAGGATATAACTGGTATAATTAATTCGCAGTTAAATACCTTCTTTTATCTATGCCGGATTTTCCATCAATAAAGTTTTTGGGATAAAATCAAGGCATTTTTAAATCACATCCCCTATTTTGCACTCACTATTATTGCACTCCTCCACTACACACGAAATAACCTGCTCCGCTGTAAACAGGCATTGTAGCACACCAGGGAGGCACTCGGCCTCTCTGGTGGGAACCTAATGATGAAGCATGTCACCAACTAGGTTGGTGAGTGAGGGTTTTTACAATTTTTGTGATTTTATGCTGCTGGCTCTCCTCTCCTTTTTAGTCGTTTACACTCTTCTGTTGTTTACTTATAAAAGCCCTAGGGGGACTAAGAGTGTGTGTATCACCCTCTCTCTCCTGTTTGAATATAGTGTTATACTACAACCACAATACAAAAGAAAACAGGACCAGCATCCACCAAGTCATCCACTATGCGTCCTAAAAGGGACAATATGGAATTAATTCAAATTGATAAAAATAAAATTCGAATCCAGGGCTGTCTAGTGAACATAACACCCCTGCTATGACATTAAAAGAGACAGACGAGATGGAGAAACTGACAAGGAATACAAACTCAGAAATTATTCTAAATGAACTTCCCTACCTCCACCTACCACCCCAGGCTACACCATATGTTATTATTTTAAAAAATGTGCCAAGGTTGGAAAATAAATCTGGTGAAACCTATGAGAAGTTGAAAAATCAGGTGATACACTGGTTAACAGGAAAGATGAATATTGATATAAATGTTTTACAACGAAACATAATAATGCTGAGAAGAGTGAGCTGGGTAGGAAGTACCAGGAAGGACTGTGTGGGGGACTGTGTAGTGGTGAATTTCCGAAGCAGGGACTTAGTAGAGACTATGATGGATACCATTGTAAACAATGTTATGTTACCAAATTTTATTGGGTCTGGATGCATTACTGCTGTCCCTTACGGTATTTTTATAGGCCATTCCATGAAAATGTGAGAACAAATGCAAGAATAAATAGCAATAGGCAATACAAGATTACTCCAACGGTCCCTACTTATAATAGATATGAATTACTCGGGACCTGTAGTGAGATTGACTGACATAAGGAAAAACTAGGGAAGAACACAGAGAGACCTTTAGAAAATACCCCCTCTAAGCCAGCCGGAACCACATGCGCAGAGATGTCCAATGGGGTTCAACAAGAAATACACATATCCAATGATAATGTCAATAGTGCTGGTATAAGGGAATTGGAAGATGTGGTGGTAAGCTCTATTAACACACAATCCCAAGAGTCTGTGAATATCATGTCCTGGAATATTGCAGGAATTAAGAATAAGATAAAGAATAATGAATGGCATAAAACAATAGAAGGCTGTGCTGTAATTATGATTCAGGAGACATGGGCTACTGAGCACTTTTTTATTAATTTTTAATTTTTAATTTAAAGTATTCTGCACCAACGCTACCCCATCTAGAAGGGGAAGAGCAAAAGGAGGACTAGCTACATTAATAGCTGTTACTGTGCCTCTGATGGTGAAGGAAGCTAATCTCAAGTCATAGTATTATCAACTAATTGAACTATATTCGGAAAGTAAACAGACATTTGTTTTGATTAATTTTTACAATAATGTTTTCGATAGTACCAGATCAAGGGTAATTAAAAATTTAGAGGTAGACCTCGAGCTTTTTGTAAAGAAATTAGCAGGGGATTATATAGTTATTTAAGCGGGTGATTTTAACTGTGAAATTTGTAATATTGATATGGGCAAACAATGTGGGTACAGCGATGACTTTGATGATCGCATTCTACACTTCCCACATGATATATACGGAGAGTCCATAAATAATACTATTTTTAAATATAATCTGGCAATCTTGGAGCCAGAAAGTAAAGAGGGCAATTCACCAATCCCTACATATTTAGGAGGGAGAGTAACATCTAATATTGATCACTTTATCGTGTCAATAAAGTCTAAGGATATAGTGGAAAAACTTATTATTAGTGAAAACATGCTCAGTGACCATTATCCATTAATAATGATGACAAAGCTTACCCTGGTGAGACAACTTAGGGGTAAGATGTCGGGAAATAATATAAAACCCCAAGGAAGAAATGGGGTTTCCATCAAATGGTCAGGAGTTGATCCAACTGTGTTTTTGAATAATCTAAAAGCGAAAAAACAAAAGGATATTAACGTCTGTATGGATGGTTGTTCCATGGACACGGGGATCATAAATGCCTTCTGCAATATTACCACCGAGATAGCAGATGACTTAACCCTTAAAAAGAAGAAAACGATGTGTGATAATAACCATAGATGGTTTAATAGGGAATGTTCTAAGATTAATAGGGATTTAAAAACAGCCCTTAAAGTAAAACCGAGGGATACTGTGAAAATTAGTAATTGAAGGAAAGATTATAAAATAATTTTAAATCACAGAAAAAATGAAATCCGTGAGGAAGCCTGGGCAAGTTTAATACAGGCCGCAGAAACAAGAAATGCAGCTCTATTCTGGCAGACAATAGAATACCCCTTCTTTGAGGATAAATCAACTATGAAAATAGAAACTGTTATAGCTCCAGATGACTGGATAACACATTTTGGACACATTTTTAACCCACTAGCTGTTACAAGTACGACAATAATAGAGAGTAATTTTATACTAATAAAAGCCACAAACTCCGTACCAATCATGCAAGATGAAATTAAATTGGCACTCTTAAAAAGTGCTAGTGGGAAAGCGGCAGGCCCGGATGGAGTGCCCATTGATGTTTTTAAAAGTAACATGTATTTTTGGATTCCTATATTAATGAAGGTTTTTAACGCTGCCATAGGAGGAGTATTACCTGTAACATGGGTAGAAAGCATCATTGTACCCATTTTTAAAAAGGGAGACCGAGGGAAGGCAAATTGGTACTGTCCAATTTCCCTTCTGGACTCAACTTCAAAACTGATGGGAAGAATTCTTCTGGGAAGGTTGGATGCATGGGTTAACCCCTTCGATGCTCGTGACGAGCTCAGCTCGTCATGCTGCGCGGTAGCGCTGTGCGCATGACGAGCTGAGCTCGTCACGACCAAAACCCGCGATCGGAATGTCCAGCACACGAGCGGAATTCCGATCGCAGTCAAGGGGTTAAGGAGAATAATATTCTCACGGATGCACAATATGGGTTCAGAAGGGGCATTGGAACGGTAGAGCAGTGTTTAAACTTAGAATTATTAATAGGAAAATATACTCTAGCAAAGGAGGGGGCTCTACGTCTTTGTTTCGTGGACCTCACGAGTGCATTTGATTTGGTGAACCATACTAAGTTGTGGCAAACCCTCAAAGAACAGGGAGCACCAATCGATATTATCTCATACTTATCCCAGATATATTCTTGTTTAACATCGAGAGTACGTTTTGGAATGAGGGGAGGATGCACGCAGGATTTTAGGGTCACAAGGGGAATACGACAGGGATGTGTATTAGCGCCACTTTTATTCTCCTTGTATATAAATAATGTGGACCTGTTTTTACAAAAGCAAAAAGCGGATAGCCCAAAAGTTGGAACACGCACCACCCCAGTTTTACTCTATGCGGATGATGCTGTTCTTTTATCAAGAACAGCTAATGGTTTACAATGCTTAATTGAGAAGTTTGCCCACTATATGTCAGAAAAGGATTCACAGCTAAACCTCACTAAAACATTTGTTATGACATGTGGGAAGTCGAAGCTGAAACATAGAAAACATTATGTGGGTGGAGCTGTTATAGGTAGAGTCCCAACTTTTTCTTACCTAGGTCTCCTTTTTAATAAAAATGGCGGCTGGAAATCACATATTGATCTTTGTAATTTAAAATTTCTAAGAGTTGTCGAGGGGATTTTTAGATTCTCTGCCAGACTAGGAAATAAACCTGTAAGGGAAATCCTCACGCTGTATAAAACTAAGTGTGTGACAGGTGCCTGTTATGGGGCCGCAATATGGGGGAGAGTAAATACCTTGTCCCTACAAACACAAGAAAATAAATTTTTAAAAAGAATTTTGGCGGCTCCAAGTTCTACAGCTAATTATATTGTGCATAAGGAACTGTCTGTATCCTATATAAGTGATTTTATCGAGGTAGCGGGCCTTACATTTTGGAGAGGGCTGTGGGCAAAAGAAGAGACAAAATTTACAACGGATCTAATAAAGGATTGCTTGTCTCTTGAGCATGGAAAGAAAATACCTTGATTAGAGCATATTCGTAACCTATTGGCATGCTGCGAGTTAGAGCTCGACAAAAGAACCCTGCAAATATCCAAAGGATTAGTAAAAATGAATTAAAGTTGAGATATATCTCAGAAAAGGGAACGTGTTAGATTTGAAGACGCTAGGCAGAAAAAAGTGTTGTTATGTATGGTGAATTACCCTCTGCTGAGGGCATTGAAACATACTTAACTTTGATAAGAAATACCCAACAGAGATTTTATTTAACAAGACTTAGATTGGGTACTCTAGACTATTTAATTGCATTTTCTGATACAGAAAAATGGTCCCACATGCTACCAAATTGCCCCCAGTCCACGCTACATTTTATGCTGTTTTGTACTTTGTATAGTGATATTCGGAAAATGATTTTAAAACCACTTTTTTAGCTCATAGATTGTTTAATTATAAAAATGCTTTTAACTTCCTCTGTAGTACGGACAATATGAAAACTGTATACTCGGTTATTCATTTTATTGAAAGGGCGATTAGAAAAAGAAAGGAACTTTTATTTTTAAATGTATTGAAATATGAGAAAAATGAAGAGGATTGTTAACTATGTTCAGAAGTGATAGTTTATGGAGATCAATTTAGATATTTTAGTATATTTTTAAGATGCAGTATTTCCGCATAATGCACATCTGTTTGCACAAATGAGATCTTGCAGTTTTGCACATTATGCATAAGTTTTGCACATGGGATATTTTGCACTAAAAATCTAATTTACCTCTTTTATATTTGTAATAATGAAAGTCTGGAAATATTATTAATTTTATTATTTGAGTATAATATTCGAGCCACCCCCCGAATATAATATTGAAAATCTGGTATTCTACGAGAAATTGTATGTTTTTAGAGTAAATGTTGAATTTGTCGTGATTTAGCATGCTTATATGGATGTACACTTTACACCGAATAAAGCTGTTTTGACTTGACTTGACTTGACTATAGATTCATCTGGATCTTAATTATTTTGTCTTCAAAAACATCACTCAACATAGAACATAGGTTCAGGTTAGCTTTAAGATGTGATGCCAGTACTTTAGGGTCCATAAATTTAGACACAATTTAAAAAATCTCCCTTGGCCTATTATTTGCCTCTCTTATCTGTTCAGTATGGAAATTAGTCCAAGCCAATTTTAGATTCTTATGGTATCTGCTTAAAGCTTGTTTATAAGGCGACTTCTCGTTATCCAAGTTATGTCTTCTCTAATTTATTTCCAGCCTTTTACATTGTTTTCTTTCCAAGGGAGCTCAAGGAAAAACCAAGGGGCCGATGGAGTGCACGTCTGTTTCCTAAGAGGGGGGGGGGGAGTAGGACATCTGCAGCTGCAAAGAGAGCCATTGGCTCTCTGCCATAGCTTCCCTATTGACCTCTCCAGATAGTATGGGACTAGAAGATTCTAGGGTCTCCTGCAAATCAGAGATCACAACGTTTTTTCCATAATCTAACTGAAAGATCAACTGCAGCAGATTTTTCCCCTCCTAGTCTAGGAAGAGGTCAGGAAAAAGACATTAGACAATGATCAGACCAAACGTTCTCCATCGAAGCCTCCATAAGAGTGGAGATATTTGTCAGAATCAGATTGATGGTATGACCTGCCCTGTGAGTGGGTCCTGTGGGTATCAGTGTACGATTAAGAGAGGTTGAAATCTCCATGAAGGCCTTGGCAGGTGACTCATCGACATCATCAATGGGAAAATTAAGTCTCCTAAAACCGTATTATTTTGGGTGCTATCGCCCGAACTAATGAGTTCATGAATTCCCCTGCATAGCCAGGGAGCCGATAAAGTAAAACCCCGGAAAATGAAGATTGTGCAGAGGAGAATATGCAGAAGACTAAAGCTCCCAAACCTATCAAATTCCAACTGAAATGTGGAGCATTTGAGATTATTTTTAAAAGCAATAGCCAGCACCCCTCCTCGTTTGCCCACTCTATCCAGATGCACACACACAAAAGTCTCAGGTAGCGCCAGTTGTAATTCCGGGCAAGAATCCTCTCTCATCCATGTTTCAGTCATAAAAAGGACGTCAAACTTAGACTCGACTAGAAGACTAAAGATATCTAAGGCGTGTCTATGAAGGGAGTGAACATATTTTTTAGTGCAGCTTTTAACATAGTCTGACCTCCAGCCATACCATTACACCTCTTTACACCAGTATTCCTGAGTTGCAAAGAAACCTTACAACTAATGCAAGAAGCAGGGCCCAGGCAGTTAGGTAAGACTGACCTACAAACACTTACATTGAGTTCCCGAAGATCTGTTGCGGTATAACCCATAAGTGTGTTGTCCTTTAGGCTAAAACTGGCACAGTGGCTGGCGCTGGCCAAGGGTGGGGCGTGGGACTTAGATAGGCGCAGACGGGCTCACCTTAGCAACTAGAGCGCCGCCCAACCAAAAATGGCGCCTTTGGCTGTGACAGGAGAGGGAATCAAGAAGTAGTGACCCCAGCTAACTGACCCAATTACCAACTATCCAACACACACTTAAATGCCAGATCTTAAAAGGTTCAAAGAAAAATAGAATTTCAAAACTGCAAAGCATAAAAGAAGATTCCACCAAATAGCATGAACAATGCGTTCCGAACCTGATTGCCAAAGCAAAACAAAAGTCCCCTCAAGTGATGTAGCAAAATAGCCTGTTTCCTTATTGGCACATATTTATCATCCCCACTAGCCAATATGTATGTGGAAAACATATTTTCCACCTTTTCCAAGGAATTACTGGTTCACCTGGAGTTGGAAAAAAAGGAGGTGGAGCCATCATACTTGTTTAGCCATCCTGCAACACTACTAAAATAACAAGCTAAAACAAATTGCTAAAACGAATAGTTAATATAATAAATTAATATAACTAGCTAAAATAACAATACAAAACAATAAGAATATTAAGGCTCCTTTAGTCAGGGTGACAACAGCCCTGTTTCTGTTTCCCTATCAAACAGTTGTCCTTCCTTAGATTCCCTAAATGATTGAAGAGCATTAGCAATTGTCCTTTTCTATTTCTGCAGGTCTTCCTCTCTGCCACAGATAAGAAATGGCACTTGCACCCACATGGTAAGCCTTACTACTTTCATCCAAATGCGATGGTCACTGTGTGCGGATGACCGAGTGGGTCGTGATGATTACCCCGTGCAGCTAAACCAGTGGGCCATGATGATTACACCATGCAGCTGACCCAGCAGATTACTAGGTCGGTGCTTGATCAAGTTTTCTGACTCGCCCTCACCACATGCTTTTGCCTCTTACCAGAATCGTGTATTCTGCCTCGCGATTCAGATTCATGCTTTACTGCGCACTACTCGGCTCATGCTGTAACGTGCTGCAAGGCTTTAGAATCCATTTCCCTGTGCCAGGTGTCGCACTCCCTTCACATGCTCAAGCTAAAACCAATGTAAGTCAAATTCTTAATTCCTCACACACTAGAACAATGATCCTTCTCCTTTGTGTACTCGAGAGTTGGAACTATTAAAAGTCACTTACATTTTGGTTAGAAGCTCTAGTAGTTTGAAATCACACAGCAGTAATCTGCTTTTCCAGGTGTGGGAGTCACTGGAACACTATGGGGCCGATTCCGATCTCGGCGGTAGGGCTCCGAATCGGATTCGGCTTTACGAGATCCGATTCGGAGCCCTGTTTCCCGACCGAACCGTACGCGGGTCCGGCCGAGCGAGTACGATGCGAAATCGCCGACCGACTCGTCCGGGCGTCCCGACCGCTCCGACCGACTCGCTCCCGGCTCGAACCGCTCCGACCGACTTCCGCTCGGACTCGACTCGCACCGCGCAATGGAGACGTTCCCGGCCGGGTAAGTACGATGCGCGCCGCGAGCAGTCCGACCGAGCCGCGCACTCCGGCTCGTAAGAGCAGTCGGAGCAGTACCCGGGGTCCGTGTCGGACCCCCTGCATGCGTAGCCGCGCGAGTCGCACACAGGGGGACCCATGGGTCCCCCTACCTGTGCGTGTACTGGCGCGAATCGCTTCGCCGCGTACCCGCTGTAGGGCGCCCTTGTCCGACTTCGCACCCATTGAGTCAATGGGAGCCCGCGTCGCGCGTTATGCGACCGGCTCCCATTGACATCAATGGGAGTCCGACCGACTCGAGTCCGATAACATACGGACGCATCGTACTCGTTCGGTCGGACTGCACGGGTCCGATTCGGTCGGAAATCTCTCCGGGTCCGGCTCGGTCGGAGAAATTTCCGGCCCGAATCGGAATCGACCCCCTAGTCTGTCCCCTGCACAGACGCTCGTCATCAAAATATGTAGCAATCCACGCCAATTTGGTTAAATATTATCCTGTTTATTTCTACACAATACAGCGACCTACAGCCAGCTCCCAGCTCTTTTCCAACTGCCTCCCTCCTTCAGAATCTCCTTACCCCCAACACTCCACCCATCACCCTATAATGATGATTCCTACAATAAGACATATTGAATCATACTCAAAATGTCGTGACACATCTAACATCATTATACATAGAAGTCAAATCTTTTGAGGCAGATAACTTTATTACAATAGAGAGATAAGCTCACACAGCTTTTCATTCATCATTATTACTAACACTTTAATAGATACAAAATGTACATGCTATGAAACATTTCAGCACAACATAAAATACTTTTTTTTTTATATTTCGCTGAAACAGATTGATGATTTTAATGGTACAGCAACAAATCCCACACGTCTTCTAATGGGAAATTGCTAACATGCTTTGGCAAGATCAGTGACTGAGCACCAAATAAAATATTAATATGCTTTAAAGAGAAAATATTCTTTCATATAATAATACATTGAGTTGTGCAATATAAAACCATGAGTTGTCCAGCAGAAATAGCAAAAAATTAGATTTACATGTATAAAATAAGTAAAAAGAAGCACCATATTCCTACTTTATTGTTGTGTTGCACTTCTGCAAATATTTGCAGGATCCACCTACAAATCTTCAAGTACTGCAGAATGCTACCTGTCTGCAGCTTGGTAATAAATGTTTTATGAACTCCTCTGACCTACTTTGTTGTTTGACTAGCACCAGTCAAATATGTTTTTAAATGCAACACAGAAGATACAACAATATACCTGTTATTCTGCATTCACATAATATGCAGTTACTAGGGAATAACACAAACAGAAGCAAATTGAGGGCGTAAGTACAGGTAGAGAGGCTTGCTGAAGAGTTTGAAGGGGGTTTCAATTGGAGTTGTGAGCCACAAATTTAAAACTATGTTCAAACACTAGAGCTAGAATATCGTGGTATGCTCTAGAATATATGTGGTTGAAGACGGTGTGATATAATCAATTTGTTTTTATCCTGAAGGTGCATAAAGAGTAATGGTGATGTGGCACATGCTTAATAGTGTTACCCTATTTTGAAACCCACAACTAAACAGTGACTTCTATAGCAAAAAAAAACAGAACTGGAAATATAATATCCTCCTGCATCTTTGTTACAAAGCTCTGTTCTAAAGTTGTTATGCAGAGTTGCAGCAAAGTGTTGTTAATCTTGGCACATTGTCTCCTCACCTGCCTTTGGCTAGAATCACCCAATACAAATACCACATACATCCTTACTGATTGTCCACATATTAACTAATCCCAATTACTCTATGACTTAAGGCACCTGAAACACCTGAAAATCTAGAAACATTGTTCATGTAGTATATCTTGGGTTATACAGCATACTTTCCTGTTGCTGATATGTCTGTTCCGTACACATGCACGGTATGCAGCCAACAGATAGGCCAGCACAAGTATTGTCATGAACATCAGGGATGCCGGAATAACACCAGAGTGGAGATAAAGAAGTGTAAGAAGTACAAGACCATAAAGCAGATTTGTCTTTAATCACTTAGGATCCGAGCAACATCAGAAAGGATCCTACCTTCTGAAATGCAGAAAGGAATCGAAGGCACATCTCGTAAAATTGTACAATCTCAACATACAAGAGGGGCATAAGTACAACCTGTTTCTTGTAAACAATTAAATAATATAAGGCTCACACTTGAAATGTAGTGCTCTGCTGATTGGTGCCTAAGATCTCACTATACAAATACTATTACATACAAACATACATGCAAAATTATAGACAAGAAATTGAGGCTGTAGTCTGTTGCTAAAACAGTTGGAGTAGCAATATCATCAGAGATTTAGAAATCAGAACCTCCTTCCAGATAATGAAGATCAGGACATTGTCAAAAAAAATGGAGAAGTGATGTGTGACCTCATGGCCAAATCGAACACACACTTGGCAATTTAGAGGGCTCAACAAAGACCACAGGTACAGCTTGTACTTCTCTTCAATTAAAGTGCTCCTCTACTTCAGGAGACAAAATCAATTAGGCATTCATTTACAAATTATATTGTTTGCAACTCCTTTAAGACAAACAGTAGAAACTCATACTTTGGAAATGCTATCCACATGATTGTAATACCAAATCATAGCCAAACTAAAAAGAGCCTGCAAGTCTGTCGTTCCTAAACCTTTGAGGTTTTTATTTTGCACATTTTGCCATAGTAGCAGGGGAGTAAGGAATATAAAATAAATACTTGGAAAATAGTTAATTAACAAATTAAATACATACACATTTTAATATCTATAACAACAAATTGTTAACTGAAAAGCAAAACTATTTTTAAAATGCAATAGTCTAGGCCTTTAAAAGTCCCAAAGAATAATGTTCAATAGAATGAAGGCTACCCAATGTTGATTGATAGCAGTGGTTCTTGGAAACATTCAAATAATTCTGTGGCAGACCTTCCTACTTCTTCTTTGATAAAATACTCAAGAAGTTGTGACAATATGAGCTAGTATCTCTCGTGCTAAGCCTGTAATGACATACATTCTGCTCTCTTCATTATTCTATTATTCCAGCATTCACATTATTAAATCCACATAGTCAGAGATCACATCAAGAATTTTCATACTTTAGCAGGTACAGAAATATGTGTATCAGCCGTAATCTCCATGTGGACCTTTTCAACACTGCCTTTTTCACATGGAGCACAACCTTAAGTATCTCAAAGTGACAAAATCCCATCCTAAAACATTCCAACCTCGACTTCAACCATGTACAACATTATTACCCAAAATCTAACATCCAAATCAAATTTAAAATACTGCAATACAGAAGTCTGCAGTATCTCATCTCAAACCCTTTCTACAAGACCACCATCTGCTGAACACTATTCATTGAGTTTCCATTCTTATGTCAATACTAAAGCAGCCTTGCTCCAAAGTTGAATTAATTTTCTAAGGATTTCAGATAAATATTAGTTTTCCCTGTTCTTTCACCTTGGATCTTTCACACAGTCAACCATTTGAGAGGCAGGTTCATAAATCAGCCGCAGTAAAGGGCTCTATGCCTAGTTCTCTGCATGGGCCTATTCGTATCACTAGTCTGATCCTCATCATCATCTTGTCTTTTGTTTTAGATACCAACATAACATCTGTCTACAAAAAGCATTTGCTGAGTCACCGCAGCTGGCCACACCGTCAAGAATTCCATATACATTCCATCTGGGTGCTCTCCATAACCTTCTGTAAAGTAAGCATATAAAACTGGTTGTTTTAGGGTGATGATTTATACCTCTGATCGATGCAATTGGCATTTGATTTAGAAGTGTGGGTTACCGAACCATATTATACACATGGAAATATATACACGTTTGCAAAAGCATTTTATGCATTTGTTCTATTTAATTGCAAAGAATGGCTAATCAAAGTTTTACTATTTTGTATTATTTTAGAATACTTTTTCAATCAATTACAATGTGAATGTGATACATCATAATGTCCCATAACACTATTATTTTGAGCACTTTTTTAATATCAATGTTTGTTTGTGTGTTAATAGAGTTTAGCTTGTTCTATAAGAAAAAACCATGAAATTCCTCATTTAAAAAAGTTTTGATTCCACATGTTAAATTTAAGATAGCTGACAATAACTTCATTGGTTTTACTCAACAATGGCAATATAATAATATCATCACTTATTGTGAAGTCTTAGGCTTTGTTGGTATTAAGAGGGATGTTATAACTTAGCAGCTTTCACAACTACACTGAGTACTGAAATGATTTAAGAGAAGCTCCTTGTCTTATTACACTCAAAGTTTATCTGTCGTTTGGTTGAGTAAAAGATTGAGACTATGAGTTGATACATACGATCCTCACAACTGCAATCTCTTTCCATATTTTATGCCATATCATCAATATGCTATGGACCAAATGTCTTCTGAAAATACATACCTTATTAATTTCTTACTAGCAACAGGGTTGAACAACACCTTTTGCACAGTGCTGACAACAGACCAATGATAACATAAGCCAATAAAGCTACCTCTGGAAGCAACTAAAGTGTACCAAACTAACAAGAACAAGACACATCACTTGAAATGAAATAAAAACTAATTGGAAAATATAAAATATCCATTGCTGCCTCTCAACATGAAGTAATTAATATGTTTTGTCATAACATAAAACATGTGTGAGCAATATACTACCAACTTCTCCGTTTCCAGTTTTAGGTTAAAATATCATCTTAACTACTGCTCTTAGTAAATGATTTGCTTTTGCTATGATGTGAAAAGAGAGTGGAATATCTCTAAATGGGAATTTGGACCTCATAAACTGGTCCTTTCAATGAGAGCTTCCGTTTCTCTTCTTATGGCAATCTTGGATACTAAGGTAATTTAATTTTTAATTATTAATAAGAGACCATTGGCGTATGTATTTACCATCTCGGGGTTGAAACCAAACCTAGACTTACTGAATAGCTGCTCTTTGCTTACCAAATACTCAATAATATTTTTTTATCTTCAATTTTTAACACCCCTTTTCTTTAAATTGTAATGTTTATGGGTATTTGATTGGTAATTATTAGACTTTACTTTTTGTATTGCTGTGCATAAATCAATTTATTTGGTTATTTATTTATGTACAAAGCACAACTGTCGCCCTAGGGCATCCTGGCGCTGGGACAGAAAATAAAAGACAACAAGAGACAAAAGGAACCCAAAAGAATGACCAATAAGCAAAACAAACTGGTTTTCTTCTTCCTACAAAAAAGGACAGGCAAGGTAGTTTGCCACTGATTGAGAGGAGGGGTATTCCAGACCTTAGAGCCCAGAATCTAACAGGACCTTCTGCCACATTGTACCTTAAGGTGAAGTGGGGTCTGGAGCAGTGGAAGAGATCCTGATCATAGAGTTTTGGAGGAAACATAAGGTGTAACAAAATGGGAGAGCAACTTAGGACCAGTGTGGTAGAAGGCATAATGTACCAAACAGAGAGCCTCAAAATTAATATGCTGCTTTATGGGCAGCCAATGATTTGTTGTGTATTGTGTTCCAGTGGTTTTCTACAGTTTGACCTTTCCTCAATTATTAATACAAAATATTTTAACTGTGAAAATATAATATGCATTACAGGTCCTGCAATTAACTTGGATTGGAGAAATTATTACAGCATCAAATGTGGTCTCTTTTATTTCTATCCATACTTTGCTTGCAGCAGAAATAAATCACCTGAGAGAGATTCATGGTGCATTTGAAAAACATCTAGGATAAAGCTGTTACGTTGATAACCCACTAAAGCAAAGGCATTGCTTGTTTCTACTTCCCCTTTTATTATGAACTTTGAGCAACTCGTCAAACCTCTATCCCATAGTAAAAAATGCAGAAAGAGAAAATTCTTTAGACCTGCTTGTCATACTCCGCTACAAAAGAGAAACATGAGCATTTGATTTTACTCTCATTGGATGATCATGCATGGAAACAAGAAAAAAATTCCCAAGTGCATGCGTTACACCTATCTTTGACTTGATTAGTCTAGTATATGACTTAAACAGCAAATAGTTACTATTAAATTCATTAGGATGAATTTAGTAACTTTAGCTCCAGAGTGATTTAGGTGATAACCTGGGGATAGCTAGGTATATTCTGAACTTTATGGTTTGTTCATTAGGAATAGGATTGGATCAATATGGAGGTGTCTGGGACCTCCAGATATGCTTATGCACATTCTTGTGTACATTAATTTCTTACTTGGATGTTACCAGATCTGTGCGGCATAATTGACTGTTGTGCAAAATACATTTATAGTATGCCGTTTGCTATAGAACATATGTACACATTCTCATTTATATAATCCTGCAACATTGGTTACGGGCACCTCCTCCACTCTGTCTCGCACAGAAGCACAGTTCCAGTGACAATATATATAACACTAGATTTGCATGTGTTCAAAATACAACACATATACAATCCCTGATTTCCAGTTCTCATGAAATGCTTAAGGATAGCTCCTCCGTAACACACAGTAACATGGGCAGAAGATGTGAAATGAGTGTTGGAGATTATTCACAAGGTTTTCAGAGTTAAATTGAACATAGGAGCACTCTAATATTCTCCACTATGCCTCAATGTACCCTTGGGTAACTTCACATTTTTGCAAATTGAACTTTATTCAAATAGGACTTGCCTTTATCTCATTGTATATGGCCCTGTACACACTGCATAAATATAAAGTACTCATATCATACAATAATCACAAGATTACATGAATAGTTTAAACCAGAGATGTTGGTTCCAGCTTTAGTTATATTCTGTTATGTTATTCTGGGTTTGTTTGGCAACATAAGATATATCCACCGTAGGTTTTGCTTTCATTTTGAGTAATTCAAGAACCAAACCCAAAATTGAGGGAGGTGAACAGACATCTTCTTTACCCTTGATCTGAATACTTTTGCTAAAAGTTATTTAATACTTCCACACTCCAGTCTGACAGCATCTATCAAATGGACAATGTAGAGTGAGCAAATTCTACTTCAAGTCTGTCAGTGGCTAGGAGATGAAGATTTGGCTTTAGCAAATAAAAGGTTTTTACACCTTTTTTCTGGGTATCAACTGATGAGCAGAAAAAATGTTCCCTAGACAACTGGCTTGTAAATTGCAATTTGAACCATCATGTGTCCTGCAGCACTTCGATGGCCATGTAAAGATTGTGCTTATTATCTCTTTATTTCATTATTGCAATAAAAGTATTGCTTTGAATAGCTCCGATGATAGAAAAATAATAAACGTCACTTCAATAAAAAATTTATAATCATAACAGACTGACCGGCAGCAGATGTTGGTTTTCCTTATGTTAAAGAACTCCAGAAACAAACAAAACACAAGTAAAAACAAACTTCTAAAGTTCCTTAGTTTTTTTCATGGCAGAGTCCAGGTTTCTGGCATCAGTCCGTTGCTCTTCATATTAGGGTCCCTTTACATTGCTTGGTCTAGCAGCAAGACTTGCATAGTAAGCACACTGAGAAGGATCACACTGTCCATTTGTTCCTGGAGGACCCAGGGGTCCGGGGAGACCAGTCATTCCTGTTTCACCCTGGGGTCCTGGTGTTCCTGGAATTCCATCTTTGGCATAACCTGGCTCACCTGGAAGACCTGTGAAGCAGAGGCAGTGAGACTATATCATTAAGTTAATCATTAGGCATGCTATAAATTGCATTGTAAATGAGACAGCTGTACATTACCAAATTTATTTTGATGGGTTCCTACTATGTTGATATTTATCCATGACAAACACAACTAATACCTAATATTCCTTCTTTATAAATACAATTGAGACCATCAAAAAGAGTATCCCTTTTAGTCTCCAGCACAATACTCTGTCTTCTGACGTTAGAAATACAAGTAATCTTTCGTCTTTCGCTGAGATTAATAAAGTGGACTTAATGGACCTATTGACAAAAGTTAAATCAGGGTTGCCCAATGATATCTGTCCTCCAAGTATTTTAAAATTGGTATTGGCTTGTTTCCCAGACTTGGCATTATCTCTTCTTAATCTGTCTCTCAACCAAGGCATAGTCCCAAGTTCCTTTAAAAAGGCAGTTGTAGTCTCCTTACAAAAGAAAGCAGGTGAGCACCCCCTCAATCTGCAAAATTATCAGCCAATTTCTCTCCTCCCCTATTTGGCAAAATTGCTTGAGGCACATGTAGCTCGACATCTCTGCTACTTTCTTTGATCTCTGCCCAGCGGGCGTTCACCCTGCTCACTCAACAGAGGCAGTGATCCTCTCAGTAGTAGATGACATTCAAGAGGAAGTAGATAAAGGCAACACTCACGCCCTAGTCCTCCTCGATCTGTCAGCAGCATTTGACATGGTCGAGCATGGCCTCTTGGCTAACCGTGTTCGGGCTGCGGGACTCAGCAATCAACTGGATCATCTCCTTTCTCAAGGACAGATCTCAGTCAGTTAGACTTTCCCCTTTCAAATCTACTAAAGTCCAATTGCACTGTGTTCCACAAGGCTCTTCTCTCTCCCCTCATCTTTTTAACGCATATATCCGCCTCCGGTCCACTCTCTCAAAAACATGAAAGTTTCAATTTTTTATTATGCTTATGACATGCAACTCCTCTTCACGATTGGCAGCACTCCAAATTCTAAGCTGCATTTCCAAGACACCATTCTGTTAATTCGGGATTGGATGAACAGCAACCACTTGAAAATAAACTCTGACAAAACAGAGACAGCAGTCACCAAAAATGAGCCCAACCTTTGGAATCCTCCTTTCTGGCCCAATGATTTGGGCCCTCCTCCCTCTCCAAAGTAGTTGGTAAAAAAGTCTTGGGGCATATTAGCAAGACCGGCGATAAAATTATCGCCGTTTTAGCGGCAGGAAACTGCCGCTAAAGCGGCGATAATGGGCTTGCTAATATGCGTTATAGAATTCCAATAGAAGCCCAGGTTAGATGTCCTGCACATCTAACCTGGGCTCTATTGGAATTCTAGAACGCATATTAGCAAGCCCATTATCGCCATTTTAGCGGCAGTTTCCTGCCGCTAAAACTGCGATAATTTTATCGCCGGTCTTGCTAATATGCCCCTTGGTTTTACAATTGACGGGGATCTATCTCTGAAACCACAACTTGGCTCAGTGATATCCTCCTGCTTTTTCCAACTTGTTGCACTATTTTCAAAGCCTTGCACATGAAAAGTCTGGCATTTATTAAATCTCGGATCCACAAGTACTCCCACGCCAGCGATCTCAGATCCGCCCATTTACATCTGTTAGTGATCCCACAATTTAAGAGGTTTAGGATAGGTGGAGCTAGGTTTTCAGTCACTGCTCCTTGTTTTTGGAACTCCCTTCCCCTGGACCTCAGGACCACCTTTAATTATAGAAAGTTCAGACAGATGCTGAAGACTTGGCTCTTTATGAAAGCCTATTAATAAGTTTCCTTTGCGCTATACAAGCTGAAGTAACATAAATAACATAACAATATGAGCATCAGTACCATATACCACACCACATATCGCTAAGCCTACTTCCCCTAACAACTGCCTGTGAAGATCACAAAGTTCTAATAAAAAACTGTTGTGTTCACATAGCTTACAGATCGTGTTGATACAGAGAGACATGCTGCTGGAAAAGACAGCTTTAAACGTATTCTCATGCTTATGCAGAAGGCTGATTATGCAAAATAAAATGATTCTTATCTCTGCTGCTACATGTTCCTGAAATAGTGGAGTCTCTGATAGCATTCCTTTCCTTGTGCCAGTATTATATATTTAAAAAGTAACCAGACTTTCACTGTTTTTAAAAGAAATTGCCTCATTCTTCTAATTTACAACATTACTTATTTTAAATTGTTTTAATTATTTAGAGTTGAATGTAGCCAAGTATAAGGATTACAGAAAGACACCCTTTTTAGGCATGAAAGAAAATGTAACCTTTGGTAACAATCCTTCTGGTGGATACTCTCTCTATCAGCAGATTCCTCAATTCTTGAATATTCTAGGCAGCTCTAGAATATTCTAGAAACTTTTCATAGCTTTCCCACGCCAGTAGGAGGTGCCAGCTCCATCTCGGCGCTGGAAACAACACCATCACAATGTCACTGGGGCCATAAAGCACCCACCCTGGGGTCCTGACATCAGTTTCCATCCATTTCACATCTTTGAGGCGATTAACTAATGAGAATGACATAGATATAACTGGTGCAATGCTATCTTGTCACCAATTGCTTCTCTGTTACACAGACAATCCACTGGTGTCTGACCAACCTTCAGATTGGGAGGAGAGTGGGATCAGTGAGGAATCTGCACATAGCTTGAGCATCCACCAGAAAGATCATTACATAAAGTAAATCATTTTTTCCTCCGTTTTCTTCTACTTTCAGATTCTTCCCCACTTAAATAGATTCCCTAGCAGCCCCGTGATAAGAAGTGGGTCTGAAAGAATAGTCAGATTAGGATATCCAGTAGCACACACCAAGCAAAATGACCATTTCTCCTTACTTCCGAATACAGCAATAATGCCTGGTGAAGGTTTGCAAGGATGCCACTCTACAAATGTCTGCAACAAGGACAACTCTTACTAGAGCAGATGTAAAGGATTTGGCCTTGGGGAGCAGGCCGGGAGACTCCTTCTTAGCAAGAGTATGGCAAATCATTATACAGAGATTAATCCATTTAAACAAAGTCCACTTTTGCCTTGCCTTTGCTGCTCCCAGCATAATCCATGAAGAGCTGATCATCAGACTTAATTGGTCTGGTGCGGTTCATGGATATTTAACCACCCTCCTGGGATCCATGCATTGCGGCCACTTCTCTTCTTTTGTGAGATGTGGCTGGGGATAAAAATAAGGGGGGTGGGGGTAATGGACTACCCTATGTGAAATTGGGTCACCATCTTGGGCAAGAAAGCAGTCCTAGTTCAGAGAGTCAAATCTCTGACTTTCACTGATTTTATGGCAACCAAAAACACAGTCTTTATTGTCAATAACCTTAACTGGCAGCTGTGAAGGGGTACCAATAGAGGCTCAATCAAAAAAGTCAAAACTAAAGTTAGATCCATTGAAGTATGACAAAGGGGGTCTGTGGATAGACATTTATCAACCCTTTTAAGAACCTCATAATAATAGGAGATTTGAAAAGGAAAAGCTGATTTGTCAGGTAGAGTAAGGTCAAATAAGGTTGCCTGCTATCATGTAACAGTACCTATAGCACAACCCTGCCTTACAAGCAAGAGTGCAAGGTGAAGAATTGCTGACAGGTGGACTTGCAATGGATTTCTGTGCTCCAGGTCACAAATCTGTGTCACCTTCCACAATAGGCTATATTCGTGGAGTGATGGCGTGGAGACAGGATACCATCCACCACCTGAGGTGGCAGCTGAAAAGAGAGAAAATGACCCTGCTCAATATAAAGACACAAAGGTAGAGGCTCTGAAGCCTGATATGCAGGACACTCCCTCTCGACTAGGAGTTGTAGACTGAGGCACAAGGAGATGTGCAGACAGTCTGCATACCACACCCTTCTTATACCCTTCTCGCTGAATCCGGGGCGATGAGAATAACTTGGACCCGGTCTTGGTAAATCTTTCTCAGACCTTGAGGAATAAAGGTTATGAGGAAAAACATGAAATGAAGATGAAAATCCCACTTCAACCAAAAAGTGTCCCCCAAGGCTCCTCTCAATATATACTGGAGTGCACCGAGCTGAGGTTATTCAGCATTTCCCAGAGTGGAGAAAAGGTCCACAAGAGGTGTTACCCAAAGGAAGAAGATGCTCTGCACCACCTGTGGGCATAGATGTCACTTGTGGTTGGCAAGAAGACGCCTGCTCAGACCTTCAGGCCTGATATACAGCGATCCGGCTAGGTGGTGGGCTGTTAACCAAATCCAATGTCGCTGAGCCCAAGACCATAGCCTCAACGGCCGGTGACAGAGAAGTTGTGACCCCACTCCTCCCTGTTTGTAGCTGTACAAACTCACAGTCATATTGTGCATCTAAATCTGGACAGACAGAACATGTATGGAAGAGAGAAAGCTCCTGGGAGTCAGACGGTCTGCTCCCAGTTGTGGAAGCTTGATATGAAGCAATAATAAAAAAAAGACAGGGGAGGTTGATAACAGTCATTCACATATCCTCCCTGGACTCAAACCTATATAAAAAAAATGTGACATTCCAAATAGCTCCCTAGGCTACATTCGGGGTAGAGAACTAAAAACAAACAACTGTTTTATTTCTTTCTCCACTGATCACACAAAAACCTATTTTAGGATACAGGGATTATCAGCCACGTAGGTGGCAAGCTTCATCATTGGGTCCTATTTCACTCTATTTGGGTGGTGCAATGCCCAGCCGGCCCCGCAAGTGGGGTCCCTTTGGTGGAGATCTTATTCCTGCCTTTTATGAGTGATAGTGAGTCAGCGATGATAGTGGGTAGAGAGTATAGTGAAGATAAAATAAAATTACCTGTAAATAAACAAGGTTGCTCCATTTTATTTTATATTGGTGATCTACAGCAAGATCAAAAATTTAGAGGGGACCAATTGAATAATAGTCGTACTTCGGTCCTAATGACAGGTCTACATGTTTCACACCTTGCTGTCTCCAAAGGTCAATTGGCCTAAATGGAAGTACCCTGCTATATAAGTGGATAACCTAATCTAGGTTATCCTTAATTTATTGTGAAAGTATGCAGTCAATAACCTCACTGAGCATCCCACACATCTGGGAACTCGCATGATCCAGTATCCGTGAACCAGTATTGTAGCTTTACAGGGCCTCCATATGATACAGAAACTAGGCACCTGTACAGGCTATTAACTATGTCCTGCCAGGGTGCCTGCTGTCAGAAGCTGCCTACTTTTCCTGCACCTACTAACATTGTGAATTGACTCATCAACCAGGCTAATATGTAAATAGCCAGTTGTTACAAAGAGCTGAAAGAAGTAGCATATAGCTGATTTCCAAGTGCTCCCAAATTTGGAAAATATGGAAATGTAAGCAGAATGAGAGGAAATACCATGGTATAAGAGTTAGGACTGATGAAGCATCAGTTACCTCACAATAATTATGCCCAATGCCTTTTTCATCTGCTTCTTGAAGTTGGTATCCTTTTAGTATGGCTGAGAGACAGAGGAATCACTGTACTTGGCGTTAGTGACTAAACAAATGCACGTCACAAAAGGACTCAGGGCACTGATGCCAGGATTGTAGTTGTCTAACTCTAAAATTTAAGAAATACAATCCTTCTCTATTAAATCAGTGGATATTTTACCATACAAGGAAAATGGCTGTTATGGGTTGCTTTCACCCTTCAAGGTTCTTATCAAGAGAACTCAACCTCTTTAAACTGACCATCACATTTACCATAAATAACTTAACATGCATTAGGTACGGGACTATCCAACATGCACTTAGTGTACTTGAACACCTACATCTCATATATAGGGCTTTAGAAACTCGAATAATCCTTCATTGCTATTGCCAAAACTATTAAGTTTCTGTGTTAACTGTCTGGCTAGTTCCAAAGAAGTGGTATAGAACCCTAACATAAGTTATCTATAGATAACTCATGCATTCTACGTGCATGGTGAGTTTGTCTTCAGCACAGACCTCCTATTCTCCAAGTACTATAAATACTAACATGGATCCAGTGACAATGTTTCTGTTCGCATTCAGATAACTAGATCATAATCTGGAGACTAGCCTTCATAATGGTTGAAATTACCAAATAGAAAAGTAGGAAGGAAACTTTACTAAAGCCCATAGTGCTGGAATTCTGTCAATACAGAAGAAAACATTCTTAAGTTTTCACATTCACTTCCCCAACATGGTCATATTTTAACATCTTAGGTCTTGAACCTAACACACCTTTAATGACTGTTCATTTGTCTTTTATTTTCTGTTGATATACAAACAGTTTTATTTCTCTCAGTCAATTGCTTTAACACTGATGGTATTGGACTGTTGACGTGCAGTTCTCTATAACAATTGGTTTACACTGAGATCTTAATAAACAGAGCCAAGTGTACTAACCTGTAGCTGATTAGAATTGATCAGAGGCTGCTAGATGTCCCAACCCACTGATTAGGGTGTCCAATATGCATTTTATATTTTACTGTGTGAACACTGTGTCCCAAGATAGCAGACTGTTCAAACAGAATTTCCAAAATCTTAAATTACAATTTAAATTACAATTTAAGCTAAGTTGACCTTCCCAGCAGCACGATGTAGACATGCATGTGCAATGGCTTCCGTCTAAGATCTGATGGCACGTCTTGCCTTAAACAGTTCTCTGGTACTTCATTAACCATGATGGAATCTCTCCAGTACCCTTTTTGAATTAAAAGTGGCAAAGCTAAATTTTTGCAGCCTCTGCAATTTCCATGGAACTTCAAGAAGGTTCCAAAAATATCTGCCGCTTCGCAAACCCGTAGGCCTGATACAAATAAGTATACGATTTTGTAGGTTTAATAGGATGACGGTATGCAAATATCATTATTTTAAACATACGATGGTTTCAAAGCCAATATAATTAGCTCTCTTGCCAATTGATATTTTAACTTATTACTTTGAAAATATATGTTTGCTCATCATATGAAATAAAGAAGGTCAAAATACATAACAGTTAGGAGTCCACTTCAACAATTTACGTAGAGAGAGCAAGAGAGACATTGTGCACTCAAACAATGTACCTGGAGACCCTGGAAGCCCCAAATCTCCTCGCTGACCAACACCTGGTTCTCCTCTCTCTCCCTTAGCACCTCTGTCTCCTGGGGAGGAAAAGGAGATATTTAATTTACTTTTTATTTTGCTCTCATGCCAGAATGCTCATGATGTTACATGCATTGCTTCTCATTCTGTTAAAGATTCCCTTTTTGCCTTTGGGTATTTTCCATGTCTGCCCACAAACTAGGTGATGTACTTCTAAGGGACAAAGTACATAATCCTCAACAGCACATACAAATGGGTATTGAAGGATACCAAGATAAAGTAAGATAACTGTCTAGGAATCGCATTATCTGAGAAGTCATTGCTGGTCCATTAAAGATCATGGTACTGGTATATAGTGTCTTTGGGGTCTTCAGTCCTCCTCTCAATAGCTGAGGTGATCATACATCATCCCAGTAGTTCTACCCTATCCTCAGAGAACACTTGAGTACTCCAGGCATATTTCAGATGGAAGACAGCTCTTCCCAATTAGGGGCAGCAAAGCTAATCATTACACCATGTCCAAAAGGGCACCAGAACCATAAATCAATGACACTGCTACTTTGATTTAGCATTATCTCCAGAAAAAAGCTAAACTGTTTGCCACTGCAAACTAACCTCTCCATTTTCGGTTACCAGAGAGCATACTGAGAACAAAAATTGGAAGACCTACTCTATCTTAGCCTAGTGCATTTGTGGTTCTTGGAAGTCACAAACAAGAAAATGCATTTAATTTCCAGTGTAGTCTGTGCCAACTGTTGGACTGTCCTGTAATGGTCACAAGCACCGAAGGACTAACTTACCCTTAGGACCCATTGGGCCTGCTGGTCCTTCTGGTCCCATCTGTCCAGGAATGCCAGGCTCTCCTGAAGCACCAGGTCTGCCACCACTGCCATCTTTGCCAGGAGCACCAGGAGGACCTGGCCTACCATGAGCTGCTTTAACGTGTGCTGGCTGCATCTGCGCCATGAGGTAGGCTAGTTTGTCTGCAAAAAGAATGCACCGTTGGATTATCATTGAAAGCCCAGATGAAAGTCTAACTTCTATACGTCATCAAAGTCAATTTCAAGAAATAATTATAAAATAATTATAAGATTTTGCATCTGTTGTAGGAGCTATTATGGCTGTCTAGGACCTTACCTTTGAAGTAGGATGGGGACATATGGATATCAGTGAGATACAAGTACTTAAGGAAGGTTGATACGGAAGCTCATAAATAGGTCAGTGTTAAAGTGATGAATACCATAGCCATAGAACTATTGGTTTAAATGTATCATATAAGGTACCATTTTGTTGCTATACATTATTGATTCCTCTTGTAGACTTTAGCAAGCAAGACACATGCACACATTTCTCTATCACATACAAGTAGAACCAAGGTTCTCTAAATATAAGAATGTGCCATAGAAATGTACAAATCAACTTTGCAAACTTATAATAGCTTGAATTAAACTAGGATTCCAGTGAAGGTTTACATCTAGGTCTTCAATGGGCATTGCAGATGCTACCCTGTGCATCACTTCAACTGATGCCATAAACATATGTGGCAGCACAATGCAATAAGCATTGTTTCCTCAGCTCCTTACAATTTCCACATTGAACGACTTACTAGGAATTTGTTTAATAGGTGAAAAACAAATGCATGGATCAACATTTCACTAGGAGTCAGTAAGAAAAGTTACAAAAGGCCAGGACACACCTAGTAGAGTATTAGCAATGACAACATATGGTCTATGTTATCACAGCAGATGTATGCAAGGATGTAAGCAATGCAGACAGTGTGTGTGATCAGGTCTGGGGGAGGTTACCACAGCAGAACATTTGAGTGTTTTTTATTGTGGTTTAGAACCATCGTATTTCAATGTAACCTCAGTTATATCATAGGATGTGTCCTCCAAGAAAGAAAAGAACTGTTCACCTCAGCATAATAGAGGTCAGATCATAATGGCAGACAAATAAAAGAATCAGAAAACATTGGGAAACATTGAGGCAAATCAAGCAGAAAGTAGGTATCGGACATGTTGTAAGGTCTATCACTGCTGAATTATACTCAACCCACTTTTAAAGCTTTAAGAGAGTATCCTGATTCTAGCTAGTCTTCAACCTTTCATTTTGGTCTCTGACGATAAGGACAAATTTATGTGCATTGTTCCTTTTGCAAAAATCATGACTAGTTGGAATACGTTCATGTGTTCCTAATTGGATTGCTTTTTCTGTTACAGAATGCTTCACAGGTGTCAAAAGTCTTTCCATTTTCTTTCCTTGTGTAGGTGCAACTGAAGGCTAGGATAATGATGATGATGATTTCATTTTTACAGTGCCTCTAAGTTACATAATAGAAAGAGGTGGAAACCTATTATTGTGAACCTAACAGCATAACCTAATGTGGTCTGGATGGGCGTTCCAAGGCAGAGCCCCATGATTGAAGACATTCCTGTATTCAATAATAATTGCATGATAAAGGAAGGAAAGGAGTAGGCCATTATCAAAAGAGCTCCACTGCCTTTTCCTATGCCTTTGTCTGCCAAAGGTGGTTGTGCCCCAAATACGACCAAACATGTGTGGCCAACAGATGTTATTTCTTTAGGAGATTCTGGCTATTTGTTGATTTCTGTTCTCAAGCTTCTAAAGTAACAAACCTGAGGATCCCTAAGAACAGATAAGAAAGTGAGTGCCTTGAATAAAGTACTTGTACTTTGTATTTTGTTCCCTTTTAAACAAAAGCACTTGGCAAGCCGTGCTACATGTGTGGATTTGAAATATAGCTAAGTGTTTTATTGCTAATTGGGGAAAGGGATGTAGGAAAGGGATGTTCACATTTTTCAGGAAACACCTTTTAAGGATAACGTGCTATTCCACAGGAGACACCCAGTTTCCTGTATTCAAGTGAGTACAAGCATTAGAAACTTCTAGATAATTGCTACAGAGAGGTATAGTCTTGTAAAAACAGAATTACAAGTTGCCTGATATTTAAAGGACTGGTTAGCTAAGGAAAATAGTTTGTTTCATAAATCAGAGAGGCCAGTAATGTCAAGGAGAAAATGGTTTAATTAGTGTTTCTTATCCTCTTGCACTTTTTCTAGGTGGTTGTTGTTCCATCAAATTGACTCATGGCTGTCTCTTTACAATTGTTGACCAACAATATGCAAATTCGCAAAGCCTGTGAAGGGCAACATAGGCAACTTCAAATTAGTGATGAGAACCTTGACTGCAAAACCACATTGAGTGTGAAACACTTATAAAACCATGCCAATTCCACTTGGACAGCCAAAGAATTGCAGGATGGAAGTGAGCAAATGAGTCTTAACCAATGGGAATTCTTCAGAATAGTTTTTCATTCCAACACGGTCTAATTGATCTGTCTCGTTACAAAAGGGGTTTAAATATGCAAATCTATCCTGATCGTGCCACAAAAATGTTTATGCATTTGGGAATTCTTATATGACTTCTTAGGGTAGGCTGGACTGCCATGTAGTCAGTGCCCAGTTCTAGGGACAAATAAGGTGAAGAGGGTTTGAGGACAATTCACCATAATTCAATTCAACCTGGACAACCAACTCCACTGTCATCTCCAAGAAGAACAGTGAAGCCTTCTCAACCTTTTTCATGGAGAAAATACCGAAAATAGAAAGAGCTATTGCCATAGACAATGAACTGATACAGGTTCGGAGTAGCAACATACACTCCACCCAAAGGACAACTACTAACAAGACTCAAATTTCCAACCAACCCATAAAGACCAAAATTGAGTCTACATGGTGTGAATTCAAATCCCTAAATGAAGGGGAGATACAGAAGCTTATAGTTTTAATGAAACCAACACTGCACTTCGACAACCCAGTCCCGCAAAAATCATCAAGGAGCACAGTCAACTTGTCTCCCTTCACTGGACTAAGAACGGGAACTCATCAGAAACTCAAGGCATCATCCCAGACTGTTGGACAAGTGGCACGCCTCCTGAAAAAACACAACCCTAACCCAACAGTTCTAAATAAGTTCAAAATTATTTCCTAGTTCCTAGAGAAACTGCTGGAAAAATGTGTACACAACCAATTCTGGCAGCACATTGAACAGTTCAACTACTTGACAAATTCCAATTGGGTTTCAGACCAGGTCACAGCACAGAGACAGCTAACCTACACATCATGGGTGATGCACTGAGAATCTTGGACTGGAATGACTTCTGCCTACCCATTTGGCTCGATCTGTCATTCGCATTTGACACAGTCAATCGCAGCAGACTCTTAGATTTGCTAGAACTCAGAGTTGGGCTATGTGGTAACTTCCTCAAATGGTTCATTTCCTCCTACAAAATGGTTCTCAACAAATCAAACTGATTGGCCCATTATCTAACATGTCTTAAATTATACTTGGAGCCCCTCAAGAATCCACTATCTCCTCCGCACTTTTCAGCTTATTGGAGCTCCTCAAACAAGCTAACCTTGTTTACCATCTGTTCCAGACAACACTCAGATATACTTAAAAATATAGGGGCATATTAGCAAGACCAGCGATAAAATTATCGCCGTTTTAGCAGCAGGAAACTGCCGCTAAAACGGCAATAATGGGCTTGATAATATGCGTTATAGAATTCCAATAGAAGCCCAGGTTAGATGTGCAGGACATCTAACCTGGGCTTCTATTGGAATTCCATAACGCATATTAGCAAGCCCATTATCGCCGTTTTAGCGGCAGTTTCCTGCCGCTAAAACGGCGATAATTTTATCGCCGGTCTTGCTAATATGCCCCATAATCTCCATAAAATATCACCCTACTCAACGACACTCTTGAGAAAATCCAAGGCAGGCTGTTTACCTCAAGTTGAACTCCCTGAAAGCCAAACTCCTTTTCATCTCCCATCACACGGCTCATTCTCACATACAGGAATGGATAAACCACTAAACGCTCTCAATCGCACTGTGAAGTCCATGCTGTGCAGGGACTGGGGGTGCATACAGACAGGGGGGCACAACAGGTGCCCACCTGCATGCATCCCATGGCCCAAAGGCAACAGGAGTTTCCTCACCAACACCCTTTTTATGGCAGGATCACTGCCATGAAGAGAGTGGATATGAGAAAATGTAATATGATTGGCAGTGCTGCAGCGGCACCGCCAGCATATTGTGGCCTCACGCCGCTGAGGGATCATGGCTCCCTGGTGGTTGCAGTGGTTCTTTGGTGGTCCAACTGCCAAAGGCATAATAGGGTGATCTGACCGCCGGTGCGGCGGTGCCTGCACCGCCACCGTGGCTACCACCGTAGTCATAATCAGGCCTTAAGTCTTTATGTAGGTAGGCATGCAGTTTTGTCCCCTCTAACCACATAATTCACCATCTACTGTGTGATGTGCAGATTTCAACAAAAAAAAAGTTTGCAGCACAAACGGATCAACAATAGTACCACAATTGGCAAAACCCAATCTTTCGGTTGCTGATTACTATATTCAGGTGTTAAACCTGTACAAATCATATAAAATATCTTACTTTGTAATGTGTGTTAGGATGATAAATGGTGAAATAATACTGCCCTCGAATGTGCACCATTAAGCAGCAAAATTAGTTTTTTCAAGACACAATGCAGCCAACTCTACTGCATAATATGATTCTCCATTTGCCTACAGCAAACAACTTCCTTTGGAATGCTCCTTGAAAAAAAGGACATTGTCCAACACTGATTAGTAATTAATTTGGGGTTCATGTGCCGTGAGCCACAAAACTAGTATCCAATCCAAGATCAAGAAAGAACCAACAGTTTTCATTGTGATAAGTGGATTTACTAAGACTTTTAATACAAAAAAAGTGAGGCTGAGAAATATCAGAATCTTGCCCTTGCTCTCACTCAATCTCTTTTCCATGATCGCCCTAGTCCATCTTCATTTCTACAGTAGATGGGATCAATTTGTTTTTCTGTGTGCTCTACCATAACTTAAAAACAAAAACATATTTATGATTCATATAAAAAAGAATAAAGTTATTCAAACAATCATAAGTAGGTAGGCTCAAAAATTGATTGTTCTCCAAAGAGCTACAAAACCCAAGATCATCTTCATAATTTTGTATAGAATTAAAAATGTGATGTACAAAAATCAAATGGTAGATGGGGGTAGAACACAGTGCCACATATGTCCTATGAATTACTACTGATGCCGTTTGACCGGTCAAAACAAACAATGAACCACAGACCTACACTTGTCATGTTTGTACTAGGAACAAGAGGAAAAGTAAAGTGTTTTGACCGTGATTTGTATTTTTATGTCTATATTGGTTGCTAATGGAGAGAACTTAACATAGAGAAAGAAGCAATGCCTAAGGTCTAGCCAATTTGGGTTTGTCCAGCTCAGTACTGTACGATAAATAGAAAACATGAGGCCATTGGATGTTGAACTTACTATCGAGCTGTTTTCCTAACTCCTCTGAGATGAGTCTTCTCAGGGTATCCAGTGATGGAGGCTCACCCTAAAGAAAGAAAAAGATTCAATCAAGTCACTGTTTAAACATTAAAACAGGCATATTCCTTAAGACACCACTGGTTCTATGCCCAAATGTTTATTGGAAATATACCATGATTCTGAATAAAATATGTATTCTGCTAGGGGCTGATGCACCATGTTAAGAGGTGATCAATATACAACAGTTAATTCTGTTTGTGAGCTACATCAAACAAGGCTGATAAGGACTTTACACCTAAGCCATGGTACGAATTTTGATGCAGCCTTTGTTTCTGCTAGTAGGGAATTTGCCTCTGTAGAAATGGCAGAAGGATTTTCAGCACTGCAGGCAAAATACAATTTGCCACCTTAAGTATGCTCAATACATTGTAAAAGGGTGCTTCTTGGACTAGATAAACTACATGTTCACTACATACATATTCTTACCTCATATAATGACATGGGTATCCACTTAGAGAAAGCTGCTCGAGGTACAGACTTTTCATAAGTTACTTGAAACCAAAACGACAGAATTGCAATCAGTAGAACCTAAAGTATGAATTTTTAAAGGTTCTAGTAAAATCTAGCACCTAAAAGATTGAAGTGCCAACAATGAGCATCTAGTCGCGCAAGACCGATTCGAAAAATATGGCCCACTAGTAGCATTTAATTTACAGGTCCTGGGTATAAGGTATACCACTCTACATGGGACTTATAAGTAAATTAAATATGTAAATTAGTTGTAAGCGATTATTCCATGTTTAGGGGAGTGAGCACAAGCACTTTGCCACCAGTTAGCAATGGGAAAGGGCACAGATTGTTAAGGCCAACAAAAACGAATTTTAGCAAAATGGAGGGAAAGAGGCAAAAGGTTTGGGGAAGACTATCCTCACAGCTGACAGGTCTAACAGTTGTACTGTTGTGCACCGGTAGGTGGCATCATGGGGTTCTGTGCCAGTATTGTTCCACTCTGAAAGTGACGAGTAGAGCTGCATTTAATCACCACCCATGCACACTGATGTCAGTTGCTTTCTGGTGAGCTCAGATGCAGAGGCTAGACCAGTGTGCAGATATCTATATTGGGACATTTTTAGATGCAAAGCAGGGCCCAATTACCAAAACGGGTAGATGGGAGGGCCAGTAATGAATCTTCAGTTAGATAGAGTATCCACCAGAAAGAGCATTACAGAAGGTAAGTAACGTGCTCTTCTGATAGATACTTCTAACCACAAAGTCCTCACCTCGTGAATATTTACCATAGCATTACCTACCTAGATGGTGGGTCTGTGAACTGGTTCAGACTATAAAATGCCTTGAGGACAGAGCAGGCAAAATACCACTCTTGATATGCCCGACTGTAGATGCTGTAATGCTTTGTGAATGTATGTACATATGCCCACGTAGCCACCTGACAAATGTCCAAATCAGGTGTACTCTGTGCTAGTACAGTAGTACACGGCGTGAAGGAGGGCGGCCCGCAGACGCATGAGAGCAGGTAAGTGGTTTTTATTACCCTTTTTTTTGGCCCGTGGTGCAGGGGCTGAGGGGTGTACTCCGCTCCGCCACCTCAACTTCGCATTCCCAGCGGAGCGCGGAGTTGATAAAACTCCGCAAACTCCGCTGGCGGAGTGGAGTACGCCGCCCGGGCTTAGAAATAATGTTGTATAAGGTGGGTTGACAGAGAGAAACTGAAGCTGGCTCACATGACCAACCTGTGTTATGGAGATGAGAAAGACAGTCTTCAACGTTATAAGCCTTCTTGAACAACTGTGTAGTGGCACAAGGGGTCCACATCAAAAAATGAGAATCAAGTTCAAGTCCCATTGTGGCATAACAGAGGGCATTTGCAGACACAAATGTAGCAAACCTTTAAAAATCTCATCACAACAGGTGACTTAAATAAAGAAGGTTGATCTAGCAACCACAAAAAACCTGAAAGAGACAACAGATGTCCTTGAACAGTGGGTAAATATCAATGAGAACTAGCTTATTAGTGGAAGCTAGGTGTCCATGTCAGGAGGAAAAACCTTTTGTTTTTTATGAAGACCCTCACCCACCAACCTAGTTGGTGGCATGCTTCATCATCGGGTCCCACCCAAGGCACCGAGTGCACCTTGGGTGTGCTTCGACGCCTGACTACAGCGGAGCTGGTTTTGTGTAGTGAGAGTGCAGTAAAGTGAATGAATGTGAGTTAAAAGCTGTCCAATGGGTCCCGTTTGACTAAAGGATTTTAATAATGGGCCCTTGGCAGTATTAAAAACAACAAGGCGGATATGTGAGGAGGTACAATTATATCTCCAATATCCTGTAAACATAAGAATGAGGTCTACATGTTTCAGCCAGACTGCTGTGTATGCTGGCTTTCATCAGGACCTATGTGTACGGTGAGTTAGTGGTGGTCAGGTGTGGTTTGTTTGACCAGGTATGTGTCGCACGCACTAAGGTGCGTATAAATGAGGGAGGAAATGTTCCTCTTTTTGCTCAAAACCTGTTGGGAAAAACAGTGCCCATAGCAAGTTCAGGAAGGGCCAGGGACAAAACAAACAACTTAACTTCCGACAACTTGGCTTGTGGTGGGTCAATTTGTTGAGTGCCGCTCTAAGCCACAAAATTATCCCAACAACTGGTGTACAGCGATTTAGTGGTGGAAGGCCTCACTGCCAAGATGACAGCAATGACCTCAGGAGGAAGGTGGTCAACTGCCACTGCACATTCTTCAAGCATTGCGATGCAAAGTGTGCAGGCCCATGTGCAGTACCTTGCCCTGCTGCTGTGACAGAAGATCTTCACGAAGCAGCAGTTTGATCAGAAGACAGGTGCTCCTGCCGGGGAGTTCCTGGTACCACCCTCTCCTGGCCCAATCTGGTGAAACTAGGTTGACGTGGGCCCGATAGTTCCTGATCTTATTCAGAACTAGGGTCAGGAGTGGCAGCAGCAGAAAGGCATACAAGAGTCCCAAGCTGCACTCCAGATGGACTGCATCCCCGAGTAAGATACGTCTTGGAATCTCCAATGTGGAAAACTGCCTACCTTACACATTCTTGGTGGAAGTGAAAAAATCGAGCCAGGGTTCTCCCCAGAGATGGAAGACGCCCTGCACCACCTCCATGATCTGCTAAGCACCGAACGCTACATTAATCCAACCAGGCAGTTAATGATCCTGCCAGTTGTTTCACCAATAAAAAAAAATTCTCTGGTGTTCCAGCCACTTCCAGAGGCATGGAGTTACTGGCACCGGACCCAAAACCCCTCTCCGCTCCGCTTATTTCAGTACCACATGGAGGTGGTGCTGTCTGTGAGCCCCTGCAGCAGACTTCCGCTGATGGTGGGCAGGAAGGCCTTCAATGTGAGTGAATCACCCTCAACTCTAACAAATTCATGTGGAACTGAGACTCTACTGGAGACCAGAGTCCTCTGATCTCCGCCTCTCCCAGTTGTGTTCCCCCACCCAGAAGCAATGTATCCTTCACCAGTGTCAAATCTGGGTGGGGTAAATAGAGGGGTCTACCCCTTATCCAATCACAGTCCTGTAGCCACTACTGCAGATCTTTTGCAGTCTCCTCCGAAATCTGAATACAATCCGACAGATTTCCCTGGTGCTGAGGCCCCACTGTAATGCCCATATGTGGCATCTGATAGGTTTGACCAGCAGGATGCAGGAGGTCAGCAATCCCAGCAGCCTCAGAATCTTCCACCCTAAGATCTAGGACAGAGGCTTTGGAGACATCGGTATCATAGCCCAAATGCTCTTGACCCTCCACTCCGGGGGAAAGGAACAAAGCCGAACTGTATTCAGAATGGTTTAGATGAATGGGAGTGTCTACAAAGAAGTAAGGTGTGACTTCGGCACATTGGTAGTGAACCCCAGTGAAGTTACAAGGTTCGCCATCGTCTGGAGGTTGCAGATGACAGCCTAAGCCAAGCCTACCTTCAGCATCCAGTCATCAAGGTAGGAGAAGACTGGTACACCCAGAGGTGAACTGAGACCACTTTTGTGAACATCAGATCGGCACTGGTGAGGCCAAAAAGGAGCATTGCTAACTGAAAATGGTCCTGGCTCACTACAAACCTGATGTAGGGCCTGTGAGTGCAGGCCAGGAATATGGAAATAAACATCCTGGAGGTCCAATCCAACCATCTAGTCTGGAGTCTTGGGCAGGCAGGACTTTGGCAAGTGTGAGCATCTTCAATTTGTCCTTCAGCAGGAGTTGTACAAAGGGTGAAGATCTAAACTAGGATTTCTGTCCTTCTTTGGCACGTGGAAGTAGCAAGATCAATGCCAATGTCTTACTTCCAATGCCAGAACCCTCTCTTTGGCCCCTTTGACCTAAAGGGCCTGCACTTACTGCTGCAAAATATATAGGTGGTTCTTCCCTTAGTTGCCATGATAGTGGCGGATGGTGCAGTGGAGTGGTAAAAACAAAGGAGTACGTAATTCTGATGTACAAACTGGAGAACCAACTTGCTTGAAGTGATGGCTTGCCACCCATGGAGGAAATATCGGATCCTGCCTCTGAATGGATTGCTGTGGGCTGGATAGGACACACTAAAGAAGTTTTGTGGTTGCAGATGCTGGAGGGCAGGGTACTGAGCTGCACATGGCCTCTGCTGTCCTAGGCGTTGTCTTTGTAATTAACAGCTTCAGCCATGAAAAGGCTGAAAGGCCTGTTGGGCTTGCAGAGGAGTCAGACGCTGGTGAAAATGAAACCCTCGGTGATAACCATGAAAGCGGAGAAATTGGTGGAATTGTCTGATGGATGCAAAAAGACCCAAGAATGTGCGGTGGCCCTGCTTTCCTGAAACCGTTCCATGGCAGAATCTGCCTTGCTGCCAAAAAGGCATGAATTAGCACATGTGCTGCCCATGAAAGATGCCTGGACACCCTATTGACGTCATCAATGCATGGCACTGAATTGGCACACTTCTACCCATCACTCGATCTAAGCAGTTGGTCGTGTCAAAACCAGACTGGATTTCAATCTTTGCTGCATTGCAGCCACCATGGATAGTTTCAGTCATGGATGCCCTCAGGCTGTCAGGAATTGCAGGCAAGACTTGAGACACTGTGTCCCATAGGGCTCGAAAGTAGCAGCCTAGAAAGCAGCTGGCTTTCACTGAACACAGTACAAGGCCTGTGAAAAAAAAAAATTAGTTAACCAAATGTTGTTATTCTTTTCGATTCATGATCAGGTGGGGTGGTGGCGAAGCCATTGGTATGTACTACACTGATGGACACCTGCACCACCAAACTCTCTGGTGCAGGATGCTGTGTAAGAAAAGCAGGGTCACCTGGTGATGGGCAAAGGTACCAAGTGACCTGCCTATTAACTGGTGGTCCTGAACATGGTTTACCCCAAGTGCCCAATAGGGTATATTGCAAGAACTTCATTAAATGGCAATAAAGGTTCTGTAGGTGCTTGACCAGGCTAGACCACCTTTGGCAAAACATTGGACTTCACCTCCACAGTTTGAAGTTTTAGATCCACTATGTCTGCTGCCCTTTGCATACCAATGGCAAAGCATGCACTTTTCTCAGTGGCAGGGTAAAGAGGCGAAACAAGGGCAGTATCTGGAGAAGTCTAGAACAGTGGCTCCTTCGAGTATTTCATGCTAATTTTCCTCACTATATCGGGAAACAAAATCATCCTCTCATCAAAATCGTCCTAGTCTGAATCTGTGCCAAACTGTGTAAAGCCTAGGCCCTAGCATGTGGTAAGGGCAAATTGTCTGAATCAGGGGGATTGGTCACCGGCTACGCTCTGGTAGGAACCTGGTGCAGCCTCGGGTGAGGTCATGGTGGATTGTGCTCGGTGTCAGTAACCATAGTGGGCTGCAATTCTTCCTCCAGTGTTGGCACTGGAGTCAATGCTAAGTGCAAAGGGAACTAGCATAGCAGGTGGTGCCAGAACTGAAGTCAGCACCAAGGCCTGTGAAGAACTAGTTTGATTTCAAAGTGCCAGAAAATGCCGCTGCGGATCTTTGTGGCCTGAGGCGCACCAAAAGGAACCAGTAAACTGCCAAAAATGTGCTTCATGGCCTCCCTAAAGGCCTCCCTTTTTCGCAATGTCATTGATGAACCCTGAACGCTTGAGAGCATTGGGACCAGACTTGGAATCAACTGCAATGGAGATCAGGAGCGAGACTGGGAGGCATATTGATGTCTTCACACCTTCTCTAGAGTTAGAGAATGGCAGGAAGGGGCCAATTCCTCCACTGATTTTTTTATACTTCTTTTTGGACTTACCTGAAAACTTTGACCTCAACAATGATCAGGTCCTTTCGACTTTGGCCGGCCACACCATGAAGTTTTCCAGTGTTTGGAACCATTAGCTTCACCTTGCGGTACAGTATGGCCTTCAGATTCATCTGAGCATAGCTGTTGCAGGCCCTGGAATCAATGCTTAGACACCAGGTAACATAAGCATACTTAATGAGGGTCAGTCACAGACACTTGTTTGAACCCTGTTGTTTTAGAGAGTGAAATCTTTCCTTGCGCACTGTGTGGAAACTTCGAAATCAAAAGCCCAAGGAGCATCTCCGGATCTGTGTCAGAAGGCGTGGAAAGAAAAGAACTGACATCAGCACACACGGATGTCGCTCTGCTCATCACTTCTGGAGTGGGACAATGTTGGCACAGAGCCCCACAACACCACCTGCCTGCATGCAGAAGTACTGCTTTAAAGTTTTCTGATCCAGTTTGATGCTTGGGAAATATTCACAAGGTAAGGAATCTGTGATTAGAATTATCCATCAGAATAACTATTCTTCTCATGTGAATAGCAGAGTAGTTGAGTCTTCTTCAAGATGCAAATTTGAGAATGAAAATATTATTGCATCAAAGAAGACAATGTAGGTTGATAGATAACATACAATGTGAAGTGCCATTGGAATTTCAAAGAACTCTTTCTACCAACATTTGAACTGACTGACCTGTGGAGAATGTGTTTTTTGCGTTTTTTTACTTGTCAGACAGGGGAAACGCCATTGCGAAAGCCGCCAGCGCAACATATTTTATCACAAAATATTAGTGCAGAATGACACCCATGCAATGATGGTGTTAGGGCCCATGGTGTTTGTAGTAGGCCAAGCGAGACACACCCATGGATATGCAAGCCAATTTAATACAGACCTTTTGAAAGGCTATCAATGGAAAGGTGTCCTACTTTCAAATATGTGGTACTTGGATTCGGATCATTAAACAACAGAAATTCATTGTTCATGACCTTACCCTTGGACCTGTTTGTCCTGGTTGTCCGGGTGCACCTGGTGGTCCGGATGGTCCCCGTTCTCCTGATAGTCCTTGTGGACCCATGATTCCTGTGTGGCCTTTGTGGCCGGGTGTACCGGGTTCACCAGCCGAGCCTTTCTCTCCCTGGGCTCCTTTGTCACCTTTAATGCCTGGATCTCCCTAGATAGAAAATAATTCCAATGAAACCAGAGTATTTTATCTCCACCAATCATCATATTAGAGTAACCCGTATATTCATATTCAAGACCATTCTATATATAATTCAAAGTGAGGCCTCACTGATGAACCTCTGCTGTCTTATGCACATTGGGATGGAACATTGGAGGCTGGACAGACAACTACCAGTATAGGTCTGATCATGAAGCAACCTCTGGCTGTCTGCCAACAGCATCCTTGCCTTTACACATGTGGCAATAACTCCAGTAAAGTAGTTACACCCTTTAATTGCCCGAGTTGGTAATTTTTATCCATTATTACTTGCAGCTGTGGGCAGTAACATTTAATTTTAATTTAATTTTCTATACATGAGACAAATAATCTTTCTGATTTCCTTACACCCAATAAACAATACTTCACTTTTCCAGCCTGCTATAAAGAGCTCATATCCGATTTGTTGAGGAAGCATAATACCAATTCAGACATGGCTTTTTGGCAATGCATACTTAACATATTGTTTTCTTTATTTTTAAACAAATCTTCAACTTTGAGCAGAGAGGGGGGCAGAAACAAGGAGGGTAGGGGAAAGGAACTCAGAGGGCATGGGTTGGAAGAGGAACGAACACAGATGCAACTGGGTGAAAATGCAACCCGGGGTGGATAAGCACTTGAGAGCATCAGGGAGGAGGACATGCAGATGCACAAGGGCAGCGAAAAAGCAACGGGAATGAGAGTGGCACAAGGGGAGATGTACACAAGGGATACAGCTGAAAAATACGCTCTTTTGTACAGTGCTTCAACAAAAATTTTACAAATTAAATTGGAGCACCTGAAGATGGAGCAGTGGAAGGACACAAGTAATGTGTCCATGCTCCAGGGGCGGCAAAAACACAGGTAGTGGAAAGAATGCCCACACATGGCAACATAGTAGAACCAAGCAAATGACAGTGACAATTAAGCCAACTAATGGGAAGCAATGGGCGGGCTCTACAGCCACTGTAAGCCAACAATATGTCTTGCAACAGACAGCTGTCTTAGGCGAGACCTAAAAACATCTGTGACAAAAAAAATTATTAAAGAAAATGAATTACTTCTTAGGAAATAATTATTATTTGCTACTATAAAGCCAAAACTAGCATTCACGATGTGAAAGTCTAACAACTGCATGTCCACTTTCCCAGTTCACATACTGACATGCCAGTTTAGTGATTTTCAAGCTGATTCACAATTTGCTATTTGCAGTCAAAAAATAAAGTACTCATGCAACCCTAGATTCTGCATCACTTTTGGAGCAGGATAGTGCGCGCCTTCTGGTCTTGGGTGACTATTCTAAATATATATGCAGCATTTAGTGCAATAATAAGGAAAATTCAACATACCCGTTCACCTTTTGAGCCGCGTTCACCAACTTTCCCAACAGCGCCCTGCAAATAAAAAACTAAATGTAGCATCTAATTGTTGCAGGACATATTTTGTCATGCTATTATTGAGTGTAATTTAAGAGACTCGTACTTAGAAATATACTAAGACACAATATCAACATATTGAATGCAATGGGCTATTTGCGCACGAAGTCTGACTTAGATACCAGTGTACATTCATGTTTTGTATTCACAAAGCGTTAATTAAAACTTGTAATATTGCATGGGAGTAAACTCTCCCCATGGATAACTGAGGAGCGTTTCTGGACTATCTGCAAATGAAATGTACTCAGGTCAAAGCCAGAAGTAAATGCATATTCAGGGTGGTAAGTGGAGGTAACACCCTCAAAATTGATGTGGCTAGAATGGAACCAGTTTCTTCATGGGAAAATATTTTACCCTATCAACGAAATGAAGTGGAAATTAAGGGCCCGATGTACTATAATTCTATTAGGAAAAAATACTTGCAATTTGCGCGCCGACATTTTGAGAATGGTGTAGTATTTTGATAACTGACCTTTGTAGTAATAGGTTGGTTTACAAAATACTTAGTCACAGCGGGTCCCAGAATGATCTGCCTAATTAGTATCCATTAGGCTGGTTGCAATTTGCGACCCCCTCGATTGACTGGAAACACCTGACCTGGTGTCCTGCAAGGGATGTACTCACTGGTTGGTGACTGTTCCTATTAGAGAGGGATGCAACCAATTTGGTTGCAAGAAACAAATGTAAGTGGATAGTCTCTAAGTGTGTTACTGATCTGATGAAGATGGGGAATTTCTCCTTTGGAAAATAGTGCCCTCACACACTCTTGCGAGTGTCATGCTTCATCATCGGGCGTTGCTCCTCGTGGGGTGGCGCTGCTGTCCTCCACGGGCCCCGAGAGGGCTCTTTATCGGAGATCTTTTAGGAGACGCCGCACTTGTGCATGTGGGTGTGTGGGCCTAAAAGAAGGGTGTGGTGCTGGTGTCTTAAAAATACCTCACCGGTACCTAAAAATGAATTTTATTTGTAGGTCCGTGGGGTATGGATAAAAAGCAAGTGTGTGGGAGACTAGGGCACCTCTTGTGAGCAGATAAGGTAGAGGTCGAGGTATTACTCTGCTGCTACTCTGCTGCTCTCAGTCCCGTGCGTGTTAGTGAAAGTGAGGCCTGCTCGACATGTTTCGCGCTGTGGAAGGGGTCCCTAGCGGATCCCAGTGCGCTTTGTCAGGACCGTGTGGAGTGATTGAGTGCGTAAAAAAGTTAAAAAATAGGAGCAGGGAACTAAACCCCTATAGTCCTATGGTACCTTTATTAAGGCTCTGCTTGAGTTATAGTACTCAGGGGAACACCTCAATTGTGCCGGCATTTCCCAAGCGGTAGGGTAGGCATAAGAGCCACTGCGAAGGGGCGCATATAGGCCCCTCATTAGAACCGCTGGGACCCGCCGTAGAGGCACTCTGACTAATACGAAGGGGTAATTAACAGGAGCACCACAATTGAGGTGTTCCCCTGAGTACTATAACTCAAGCAGAGCCTTAATAAAGGTACCATAGGACTATAGGGGTTTAGTTCCCTGCTCCTATTTTTTAACTTTTTTACGCACTCAATCACTCCACACGGTCCTGACGAAGCGCACTGGGATCCGCTACGGACCCCTTCCACAGCGCGAAACATGTCGACCAGGCCTCACTTTCACTAACACGCACGGGACTGAGAGCAGCAGAGTAATACCTCGACCTCTACCTTATCTGCTCACAAGAGGTGCCCTAGTCTCCCACACACTTGCTTTTTATCCATACCCCACGGACCTACAAATAAAATTCATTTTTAGGTACCGGTGAGGTATTTTTAAGACACCAGCACCACACCCTTCTTTTAGGCCCACACACCCACATGCACAACTGCGGCGTCTCCTAAAAGATCTCCGATAAAGAGCCCTCTCGCGGGGCCTGTGGAGGACAGCAGCGCCACCCCCACGAGGAGCAACGCCCGATGATGAAGCATGACACTCGAAAGAGTGTGTGAGGGCACTATTTTCCAAAGGAGAAATTCCCCATCTTCATCAGATCAGTAACACACTTAGAGACTATCCACTTACATTTGTTTCTTGCAACCAAATTGGTTGCATCCCTCTCTAATAGGAACAGTCACCAACCAGTGAGTACAGATACGTCTTTGGGAGCACTGGTACTGGACCTACTCTTTCTTAAACCGCTCCCCGTCCCTCCCTCTTTTAGTGTTTAGAGTCCTGCAAGGGATAGCAGACCGCCCCATCACTATGATTTTCCCCCCAAAAAAATTTCAAAGCAGCCTATGTTGCTTAACCGAACCAGTCCTGCATTTTTTATTATTTTAAAAAGTTTTTTATTTTGGAAAACTTACAGGAAAAAGGCAGTGGTTGCATGGACCACTGCCTACTCCCCCTGGGTCTGCCATCACATTTCTTAAAGGCATTCCTTCCCCTTTGTGACTCAGTTACCACCCCAACTCGGGAGTCTGTAACTCAACAATGGTTTGCAACTGCAATTGTAGTCGTAAATAACTGAAACATTACTTTAGCAATCGAAAGTAGGAGGGTTACAAACATGTCATGTCCCCTCCTATTTGGGATTCAGAAAGGATCGTAAAAGTCCTTTTATGAGTCAGAAAGAATTTTCCAACTGGTAAAAGGGCTTTTGTACATAAACCTTGTGATTTTGCAAATACAGGGTTTATAATCGCCAAAGATCTTTCTAGATCAGGCCCTGCATTTGCCTTTACTGGTATGCATACGCAAATGTATGCTACGTACCTTTATGTATGTACACATGGAAACTTATCAGGATCATGAAATTCAAAAATAATTTTGCACATACCCCTGGACATGGGTGACTGCCGCGTAATCCGAAAGGAGATGTGGAATTAATTGTGAATTACACAATAGTCCCACATTTTCTCCAAATGTAGGAGAAAACCTACTGCTCTTTGTGAATTGGGCACTGCAACAATATAGCAGGTGGGTGTATTGACAGTGTTTGGCAATGTGCAAACACTTTTGCGTGGCAATTCGTTGTAGTAAAGTGTGTATTGATTTGCAAAAGTAGCTGCAAACAGTATAGCAGAAGCTTTAGTTTACATTCGCTAATCAGATATATTTAATTTTTATGTCTTTAAAAAGTAGGGCAGGTTTTACTTTGGGACCCAAGTATGTTTAATTGCTGATGCTTTTCTTCAAATTTAACTCACAACCCGCGCTCATTCACTTTTGGAGAACATTCCATACTCTGAGGGATGCCTTGCAGAGCATGTAGCAGATAATAGAAAATCATCACTCAATCAATCAATAAATGATCTATCTATGATTCCGGATAGGTGCATTGGAATGAAGATAGAAAATTCAAAATAAAGCCCAAATAGAATCATTTCGTAAAGAAAGAGTAGCCATGTAAAAATATTACCAGAAAAGGAAATCGGTGATTCCAGAGTTAAGAATTCTCAAAAGACTGCACTGTTATTTTTAGATTAAAGTGGCCAGAATGAAGCAAGCCAGTGCTATCCAATTTGAATAATAAATGAGTGAGCAATGAGCTCTTTTGAAGATAAAAGAGGCAGGATACTGATCTCTAAATATGAATCAATTCCTTAATTAACATATATTGATTGTTTTTATGTTTGATAGAGTAAAGGGTTTCTGTTGTGATGGTTTTTTTAAAAAATCAATAACTTGTGAACCAAGATGTGAATTAGACTTTGAATTGATTACCAATTTAGTATGTAGCCATAGAAAACTGAAAATGTGAAAATTGAAATTACATTCCCGAAATGATAGCGAACAATGTTGTTATGAGATGATATTCCATCAGTGCAATAGTAATATTCAAATCTGCAGAATGAAACATACATGCAACATCCAAATCTGCGACTTAGCTCTCACCAGGAATGACAACGTATTTTTAATTAATTAAAAAATGTAACTTACGATGAATGAAACAAGTAGGCAAATTATTATAGATCATCTGCTGAACTTTGCCTCAGCATTTACGAAAGAAGCATAAAAGAACGAAATTATGAAAAGCTTATAGCATTTTTAAAATCACATTTTTAGGTCTCACGCCTAGCGTTGCAGTGCGGAGCGCTGCTCGCGCAGCGCGAGACCTCTTGTACGGGCTTCTGAAAGCTAACCACATGCTCGTGCGTGTGGTTTTGCTTTGGGAAGCCCACATTGGCTGTAGCGTGCTTTTTTTTTAAAATAACGGCATGCAATTGGGCAAAGGCGGGCGCATGTCCCGCCTTTGCTCCTCCCATTCCCACTGGTGACTAGCACGCGCAGCAGTGCGCGTTCGCCTCGCTGCCGCACTCCCTCCCCCCGCTCCTCTGTGGTGCGCGCGCACCACTGTTTAGTTTCATGTTTCCAGTAAAGGTGGCAACCCTAGCTGCTGCCCATGCTGTTGTGTGCGGGTAACTTCTTTCCAATGTACACAAACCAGAACCATTAGCTTCGCCAATGTTCGGTTGTTTTGTTGAGCTACCTTTTTTTTTGTAAATTTGAATTTTACGATTCTCAAAATTTCCTGCTACTTCACTCATCATTGATAGTGGGTTTTTCGTCAGTCGCCAGCAAGAATGGAAAACACTTACTTCACATATGTATGTATTCTTCGGAATGTAGATTTTACAATCCGTATTAGGAGATATTTACCCGCTCCTGACTTGAGAGAATATGCCTGGTTGGATGACTGACTGAGGCATTGGTGCGGTCCGGACCGGATTAGTATTAGTACTCCAAAGTTTCACTTCTCAATATGTAGAGGTGCCGGTGGTGGAAGAACTCTTCTATGTCAATTCTTTCGGTCCGTTTCCGCGAGTGTCAAGCCTCGTTCTGAACTGTAAGCTCTCCCTGTGGCGTAATGATTTGTCCTTGAGGCCGCGCTTGCTGATTGGTTGTTTGGAGACGGGGCGTTTGTGAGGCTTTGTCAAGTTTTCTCTGCTAGCCTAGTGAGAGGAGCAACACGAGAAAGCTACGACAAGAACCCGGATGTTGGGAACTGTGCGAGCCCTGCAAAGAGATCACCTGGATTGCGAGGTGCCCAAGAGCCCCACAGTCCACACCGAAGGGAGAGCTTCTACAGAGAGTGTCTGAGCCTTCTTAGGGAGAGAGAGTGTGTAGCCTCCTCTGAGGAGGGATCGCTCGCCTTTGCTCGTTCTCCTTGTATCTCCCTTTGTACATGCCCCTCGATCGGTTGTTTACCCCAGTGCTAAGTCCTACCTCTGACCGATCTTGTAGTTCCTTAGGAATCCCTCCCTAACTCAAGTGCTCGCCTCACAAAACTGCCTTTTCTGGTCTCACTGCAACTCGTTCCGTATTTTGTGTCCCTTAGAGCCCACTTTTCCCTCGCTCCATCGCGAGGTTCTGTTTACTCCTTTTCCCCTCGTGGGGTCTATACTTCCTCCCAGACTCTCCTTTCCCTAGGTCACAGCCACAGTTCTAAAACATGTATACCTCCGTAGGGGTGTATTTGCCCCCTACGCTGTCCAGTTGAAAAGGATTTTCATTATAAAACTGTTTTCCTGCCCCTCCTTGAAAGGCGTGCATTGCTCATACCGTGTAAGTCTACCCACACCGATTCAAGCCAAGTACAGAGCAAAAAGCCCAAGCTAGCTCAGTTCTCAGAAGGGACATTTTACCTTTACGCCTCCACAAAAGGGGAGTGGGGTACCTTCCTTCATACCAACCTTTCCTTCTTGGGACACTTAGTTTGGGCTCATAGCGGTTGGCCAAAGCCTGTACACCTCTGGGCCTTGGGCGGAGCAGCGTACTTTCTTATATGTACATGAGGATGCCCAGGAAGCTCCTGGCTCCTCACAAATCTCTTTCTTCTTCTCACTCGCGTGTCTGGAGAGGTTCAAACGATTACTCGGCCATGAACGCAGCAAGAGAAGGCTACCGGGTCTTCTCGGCGAACTCGACGGCTGCCTGTACCGAACTGGCAAAGAGGATTACAGAGTAAGAGCGGCAACTCTTTACCCTTCAATGTCTTGTTTGGTGGCCTGCGATCCTAATGTACGTACTAATGTATGTATGAGTGAACTGTTCGTTTGTTTTTGTTTCCTTGCTTACTTTGACCACAATTTGGATGCTTACCCCAACTGCCTTTTTAATTTTGCCTCATAAAATCTTTTATCACCCCTTTTTTCCTACCCAAGGACCATTTTAGTGGGTTTGGCTTCTGAATAGTGCACATATGTGGCCACACAACATCCCTGCAGACAGCATAGTTCACACGTACACAGACATCCTTAACCCCAAGAGCAGTGGTGTACAAATTTCGATGCATATACAGATTGTGATGCAGTCATTCATATACACAGATTATCATAGCAGCACACACCAAGTACATGGACCAAACCCATACTGAGTGCACCACAGACTCGTATAAAGCAACACACAGGCAGCCAGATATCGCACAAACCGCCTTAGAATTACAACATAGATAGGACTGGGCAGATGGATGCAGGTTGCATCTACATTTAATCTTTAGCCTGCCTGTAGTATAAATGCAGTTTAGGCTGGAATGTCAATGCCTGTTCAGTCCTGGGGCTATCACTGCTTGGATGTTTGAATACTACAGCCACCAAAAAGAGTGGAACTATAAGCAAGAGAAATCAACTAGAGATACATAAGAGGATTGGAATGCCCCAGAGTTACTCTGCTTATTGCCCGGCCAGATTCTGCTAAGGCTTTCGTACCTTGAAGGATAACACCAAGTGAAGGGTGGCAAATCCGAGTATGCCCCATGACTACTAAAGTGATGGTTGGCAAACATGAGCTTGTCTGAGGATTACTAAGTGATAAATAGAGGATGTTACCAGTTCCTAAAGATTACCAGGCAACGAGGCACACATTTGGACATGTACTGCTGATAGTTATTTAGCAATTGCCACAGTATGGGAGGCTAAATGTGTGCTCCTGGAAAGAAACAACCTAATGTGAAACAGTAGAGGAAAGGCTCAACTGGAACATTGGAACTTATTTTGGTATGAACTGTGGAAATGTTCATTAGCACCACATATGGAATGCTGGAAGTAGGGCAGCCAATCGGAATATTTAGGATGTTGGCACTAAACGCTGTTTGCATAAAACGTTGAGTGAGAGCGTGAAGCAGGCATGTCATTGGATCTGAACATGTTGTGGGAGGTTAAGGGGATGGATGCTTTTCTTTTTGTTCACATGCTGTCAGACATTAATAACTGTTAAATGCCCTCCCTCTTTATCTTGAGCTCATATTTGCATTAAACTGTCCACATGGCTTATTCACAGTCTTTCAGTAATAGTGGAGGAAAATAGTTAAGTACATTATTTCAACAAGCATTTGCAATGCAATAGGTCTCGCATTATTAAAGTTTGAGCTATTGGCATTGCTAAATAATGCAACACCAATAGCTCAAAATGTAATAATGCGAGACCTATTGCATTGCAAATGCTTGTTATATATTATTGCACATTGACTTATTTCGGGGGCAGGAAACCAGATTCCATTTGTGATTGGCATCTACAATAACTAACACTGATTCAAGGTATTGTGTGCTGTTTGCATACTTTTGTGTAACCCCTGCCAACAAAACATTCAGCATTTGCAAAATAACTACATAAGAATTATGGATAAGGATCAGGTCGCTTAATGCCTCCCTCACTGGGGATTTACATTTGTAATGTAAATAAATGACAATGGATATGATATAAGAAGGGCCCTTACTATCCCATTTGCCATCCCCCACACCTGAAAGTACCAATTTTTCAGCATTAAAGATGCACCCAAAGGTAGATTTGGGTCAGTGATATATAGATTTAAAAAAACATGATATAGTACATTAGTACAAATGTGGTTTAATTAGTTACTAATATGTGACATCATGATAAAATACTGTTGATTGATGACAAACCGAATGACTGAAGATCAGTAGGGAGAGATTGCTCCACCAACAAAACCCAAGAATATTCCTTGAGAACTCACCTCTTTTCCTTGAGATCCCTTCTCTCCCGGCTCCCCCTGTAAGATAATCGAGATGAAGATTCAAAGTTAAAAATGAAGAAGCTCACTATATGCATGTGACTCCGAACATTAATGTGTCATGTACCTTCTGTGAGGCGTATTGTGAACATTCCTCATCTTACTCTTTCTTGCCTGTACCCGCACTCATTGCCATCATAACACGTGATAAATTGAACCCTCTGTCTAGCTAGGCTAATTCTAGATGCTCTTTCCAAGTGTACATAGTGAAATCCAGGTATTATTTCAAGCGGAAGTGAAAAAAGTCTGCCTGAAACTTAGATGATGCTACCTAGCATTCATGCAGTATGGCCCAAGTGATAGGGAGACATAGGGCCTGATTACAATGGTGACGGTCGGACTGCCGACAGGCCATTGGCCGACAGCCCTTCCGTCTGACCACCGTATTCCGATACTGGCGGTTGAACCCTAAGCTGTCGGATGCAAGACTGACGGCTCCGTCAGGATCATAGATACTGATGGGGCGGCAGTCGGAGCAGTGTCCCTGAATGGCAGCGGTGCTGAGGCAGGCACCGCTGTCAGGATTACAATATCCCTTTCCGACAGCCTTTTCAAGGGGGGAATTCCACAATGAAAAGGTTGTCGGAAAGGGATATAGGGGGGTCACAAACAGGGCCCCCAGCTGTTGTAGGCCACTGAAAAGTGGCCCTGGGGGCATATGTAGTACCCCAACTCACTTCCATTCACCATGTGCCATGCACGACGTGGTATATAGCACATAGTGCATGGACGTGGAGGAAGTGCTGCACGGCATCAGCATGTGCTGCAGCCCTTTACCATGGCCACAGCATCCCCCCCCCCGAGTTTCCGACTGCCAGCCAGGCGGTCGCATCGTGATACGGCGGTCGAACCACCCGCATGCTTGTGATGCCCATAGTTGCAATACAGCAGAAATCAGAAACCCTTCTAAAGTTGGAGATTTGTAGTCTATGGCAGGTGCGTAGCATAGTTCTGGAAATTAGGACCTCATTCAAGATTTGGGGGATTTGCTGCCAAACTGCTAGGACCTGAAGTTTCCTCTTCTTCAATGAAAGTGCTTTTGCTGATCCGGTGGGAGCATTTTCAGTGAAAATTCACCATGCTGTCTGCCCACAATATCTGGAGAAAATGCCCAAAATGGGGAGTTACTTTTGAAAAACAAAAAAAAGAAGTGGCCCTCATTTAATGGTAATTTCCTCTGCACAGGTCAGGAACATTGTGATTTTTTTTCTCTGTCCAGGACCGCCATTCATACCATGCCATGCACCTGGTCAGAAGAAAGCAGCATCAGAACCCCATGTCTTAAAGAGGACAGCATTTCTGATGCATTGGGTATGGTGGCAAAGTTTCTCCAAGTTTCCTCTAAATGATCCCTAAGACTTGTCTTTACATTGATGACACATTTTTCAAAAAGCGACCCATTTTGTTGCCTTCAATATTTGGAAATTCTGAACAGAAGGAACCTAATTTACATATTTCTGTGTTACCAGGAGGAAAACAAATTCTGTTGTTGACACGCATCATCAGGGCTGTCCACTCCATTAAATGCACACTGCATGGAACTCAGTAATTAGGTCGGAGGACTGAGTGGAAGAGCTATGATTTCAGGATCATGTAACACATGATTAAAGAAAGGACGAAAATGCTATGACATTAGGAGAGACACAGGAGGGGCGACAACTCCCTCAGAGGATTAGAGGAGCATTGAAACAGCAGGCTCTCAATAACATGTGGTGTACTAGGTTCTCCCTTGCATGATGCTCCAGTGTGAGATTAGGTGTCACAGGGGCTGAGGAGGGCTCAAAGAGGCATGATCACAGGAAGTAGAGAGTATGGAAGTGGATTAATAGGGGTATGACCCCTGTATACCAGTTAAACAATTGTTAGAGACTGTATTATTAATTTGGGAATAAAATACCCCATTAATTTAATAAACTCAATCTGATTAGGCCACAACACAGTACTGAAAGAATCTATGCTCAGCCCTGACAGCCATGGCACAAGCATCTGCAGAGAGAAGAGTATGTTATGTTCAAACTGCACCAAACAATTTTGAAGCCAAGATGACAGCATAATAAAATTCTTAAACTTATTTAGAAAATCAAGACCATTTTAATATGCAAAAAGACCCTAACATGACTATAATTGGATAAGGGGGACCTGAGATTTGGAGCTTTAAAACAAAAAAGTCCAAGAAAACACAAAGTGGCAATTAAAAGTCAGTTTGTGGCTGGGACACAAGCACAATTTCAGGCCAAAGGCAATGATGTGGGGTTCTGGTAAGCCAAGAATGGGACATCGGTCAAAGTGTTTAATTTTGGGACTTGGACGTTTTTTTCGGAGTTCAACTCTCACAGCGGGGCAAGGCAGAATGGTGAAGCTGGCAAGGTTCCCTAGAGTTCAGACATATCCGTCACCGGATCACCAGTTGGAGCCTTCAGTTTTGCAGTCAAAAGCTGTGAGCAAGGTATAGCAGGATTCTTTGATCATTGAGATCTCTTCACCTCTGTTTTGGGTTTTACCTTCTTAATTAGTCACTTTTTTGGTTCTCAAAATCCTCCAGTGAGGTGAAGCTGTAGTTGGGCAGGACATCACAAGGCTGTGAAGTCCAGTTGAATCATTTTTCATCACTGCATAAATCTTAGAATCTGATGAATCTGGCTATATTGCCAGGGGAGTGTGTGCCCGCTCTGAGAAACAGTTAGCACCTGGTCCCTTTCTGCCAGAGGTAGAAGAATAACTAAGTCCTAATCTCTTATTGATGCTGGAATTAACACCCTTGAAGGCTGCCACTACTGCAGTCCCAGGTCCTCAGGGCGGCCAGGGCTCCTGCAGGGTCCAGTCCACAGTGGTCAGCTGGGCCTTCTTGGAACCAGGCAGGGCAGGAGGCCAGCCACTTGACACACGTAGAGTAGTTCTTGTCAATGTGTGCCAGCAGGAGTTCCTTCTTTCTTTCCTGCAGCTTCCGGACAGAGTCATCTTTCTTTAGGTTTTGACTTTTCAGGTCCAAAAATATTCTGAGGAGGTTACGATGAGGTTCCAGTATTATCCTGTGCACTAGCGGGGATTGTTAATTCCCTACACCTGATATCGGCAAATTACCTGCAAAATCCCAACCTCGTTTTCCAGCACTTCCTTTCTTGTCCCTCCTTCTTTCCACTCCCATATGGCGATGACGCTTTCCCGCCTCTGCCAGTGCTGAAACTAGCGTTCGTACCTGCTAGGAGTTCAGACAGAATGTGAAGGGAGGGTCTGGGCATGCCCTATTTGGGATCTTCGCTTCAAAGGAAGAACTGTGAAGCTAACTTTTTCATTGTCAACTGTTGCTGTTGCACTTTCAGATGGATAATAGCAGCCAAGCGGCTAAGTTAACACCATTCCATCCTTCCTGCTTCCAGAGACCAAACATTTGTCTTCCAGAAGGAGGGACATTCACAACCAACAAAGAATGTGTATTAAGTCCCTGGAGCAGGATGTGAGGCAAACCAGTTGCAAACTAACTTACTATATTTCAGCACAAAAAACATTATAAGGCCACTTTCCCACTAAATCTATAAGAAATCTACTTTGACCATTTAATTACATTTCTAATACTGAGTGGAAAATAACTTTGATCGTGTTTTTCCAGGGCATAATAAAATTAAGTGGCTTTTATTCACAGCTAGGCTAGCTCATGAATAATTTAATTTTGCCTACACAGTGGCAAACAGTTTTTGTAACCGAACTGTGGGTTACTCATGTTTCCTAATATCTAGCATGGCACTTTTATATGTTATATTTACAGAGCACAAGTAAATCACTACCCAACTATGGGCAAGGGAGCTAATCACAGAATAAAATAGCTGATTGAGGGACTCAGGGGGAAAAATGGCCAGGCGCCCTCTACATATAGCAGAAGGGCGGCATTAGTTACTCCACAGGCATGAGCAAAGTGGGAATCCCTCATCGGTGTTGCCATGAAGGAGGGTTCCCTGTGACATCATGTGGGGGCGCCGCCTGGGACCGCAGCATATAAGGCATTGCGAGGAAAAGGATTGGCCTCTTTTCCCTCCACTGCGCACCGGTATCCATTTTACCATATTCTCACACCCACCCATCCACCCACTCCTGGATGAAGGCGGAATTGACCAAATTTCTTGCAGCAGAAAAGGGGACTACCCCAAATGTGGACTAATTTACTGAACTTTCCACTTAGAGGGGTGTTAATTTGTGTGCCCACTGGGCAAGCAGAATGGGGGGTTACTGACCTGCAGGTGGACCTGGATTTTACTGCCCTACCCCAGGATGCCTGGAGTTAAACATTTTGGGGGATCTGCCTTGTGACAGGTACCCCGGTAGTGCTATGAGGTGCCATGGTGTATGTGTTGGAATGGAACAACAGGTATTGCCTGCCCTCCCTCTGAGAGATGAGGAGAAGTTCCTACTATGGTATGTATGCCCTAGATGCCCTTGGTGGAGGGCATTGGTGATGGATAAGAAAAGGGGCCTTCTGGCACTTTCCATGCTGAAGTCTTCAGCTGTGATGGAAGGTGGCAACACCTCTGTATTACCTACACAATCTTTGAACTGTTTTGCTGACCTTATGTCCTGCATGCTCATAACAATAATGTATGTTGTTGATGATCTTACGTCCTGTATTCTCATAACAATGTCTGCTTCAGTATGGTTATCGTTTAACAATGACACTATGTGAATAAAAGGCTACGCCCTTGGTTAAATCACGTTAATTGCATTTATCGCTCTCCTTGAGAGTTGTTGCAGTGGGGGGTGTGGGGTAGGCAACGTATTGCACTTTGTGAGCACACTATGGATTAGGAAAAATGAGTCCATAAAAAATTAAACGGATCCTAATAGAGTAAAAGGCATCACATAGAGAGGTCCCAAGATCTGACCGTACGATTGTCAACCACGTTTGACCTTACAGCGATTTAACACGTCATCATCCGAGCAAAGAAATTTGTGAGATCACATGGGGAAGGGAGCATGGGTCCCAAATGAAAACTATTAGATGCCCTCAATTTGGGCAGAGAAAAATTGACAATTATTGGTGCAATGGTTTATAAGCCCGTACAGGAGTTACAAGGAGAGATATGGATAAAACGATCCCAAGTAATACGTGAGGGCCAGATCATGATGGTGGTACCTTAAAGGCGCTGGCAGATCGGGCTGGACTGTTCCCACTGGGCACAGGGTCAAGACTGATTTGCATATGTCTGGGTTCAAACTCAAATGGCATGGTGAGCAAAAAAATGATGGATTTAGGCCCAGATCTCTGTACTGGGGTGAATGTATGACATTGTTCTGCATTCTGTCCATCAATTGTTTTTTTTGCATTTGTCACCCCGAGTGGGACGGGTATGCCGAGACGAGGGTCTCGGCCTCTCCATGCCACTGGAGTAAAGCTATCCTGGCTGATGAGGGGTGAAACCCCGAAACGGGTCCTAGGATGCTTGGTTCCAGTCCAGGGAGGACCTGGCCTGGCAGTTCGGGCTGGACTGTTCCCATTGGGCACAGGGTGAAGACGGATTTGCATATGGCTGGGTTCAAACTGGAATGGCATGGTGAACAAAAAAATGATGGATTTAAGCCCGATCTCGGTACTGGGGTGATTGTGTGACATTGTTCTGCATTCTGTCCATCAATTGTTTTTTTTGGATTTGTCACCCCGAGTGGGATGGGTATGCCCAGATGTGGGTCCCGTGCTCTCCATGCCACTGGAGTCAAGCTATCCTGGCTGATGAGGGGTGACACCCCAAAACCGGTCCTATGATGCTTGGTTCCAGTCCAGGGAGGTCCTGGCCTGGCAGTTCGGGCTGGAATTTTCCCATTGGGCAGAGGGTCAAGACTGATTTGCATATGGCTGGGTTCAAACTGGAATGGCATGGTGAGCAAAAGAATGATGGATTTAGGCCCAGATCTCTGTACTGGGGTGAATGTATGATATTGTTCTGCATTCTGTCCATCAATTGTTTTTTTGCATTTCTCACCCCGAGTGGGACGGGTATGCCCAGACGTGGGTCCCGTGCTCTCCATGCCACTGGAGTCAAGCTATCCTGGCTGATGAGGGGTGAAACCCCGAAACCGGTCCTAGGATGCTTGGTTCCAGTCCAGGGAGGACCTGGCCTGGCAGTTCGGGCTGGACTGTTCCCATTGGGAACAGGGTCAAGACTGATTTGCATATGGCTGGGTTCAAACTGGAATGGCATTGTGAGCAAAAAAATGATGGATTTAGGCCCAGATCTCTGTACTGGGGTGTATGTATGACATTGTTCTGCATTCTGTCCATCAATTGTTTTTTTTGCATTTGTCACCCGGAGTGGGACGGGTATGCCCAGACGTGGGTTCCATGCTCTCCATGCCACTGGAGTCAAGCTATCCTGGCTGATGAGGGGTGAACCCCGAAACCGGTCCTAGGATGCTTGGTTCCAGTCCAGGGAGGACCTGGCCTGGCAGTTCGGGCTGGACTGTTCCCATTGGGCACAGGGTGAAGACGGATTTGCATATGGCTGGGTTCAAACTGGAATGGCATGGTGAGCAAAAAAAGTCTGGATTTAGGCCCAGATCTCTGTACTTGGGTGAATGTATGACATTGTTCTGCATTCTGTCCATCAATTGTTTTTTTTGCATTTGTCACCCAGAGTGGGACGGGTATGCCCAGACTTGGGTCCCGTGCTCTCCATGACACTGAAGTCAAGCTATCCTGGCTGATGAGGGGTGAAACCCCGAAACAGGTCCTAGGATGCTTGGTTCCAGTCCAGGGAGGACCTGGCCTGGCAGTTCGGGCTGGACTGTTCCCATTGGGCACAGGGTCAAGACTGATTTGCATATGGCTGGGTTCAAACTGTAATGGCATGGTGAGCAAAAAAATGATGGATTTAGGCCCAGATCTCTGTACTGGGGTGAATGTATGACATTGTTCTCCATTCTGTCCATAAATTGTTTTTTTGCATTTGTCACCCAGAGTGGGACGGGTATGCCGAGACGTGGGTTCCGTGCTCTCCATGCCACTGGAGTCAAGCTATCCTGGCTGATGCAGGGGTGAACACCGAAACCGGTCCTAGGATGCTTGGTTCCAGTCCAGGGAGGACCTGGCCTGGCAGTTCGGGCTGGACTGTTCCCATTGGGGACAGGGTGAAGACGGATTTGCATATGGCTGGGTTCAAACTGGAATGGCATGGTGAGCAAAAAAATGATGGATTTAGGCCCAGATCTCTGTACTGGGGTGAATGTATGACATTGTTCTGCATTCTGTCCATCAATTGTTTTTTTTGCATTTGTCACCCCGAGTGGGACGGGTATGCCCAGAAGTGGGTCCCGTGCTCTCCATGCCACTGGAGTCAAGTTATCCTGGCTGATGAGGGGTGAAACCCCAAAACGGGTCCTAGGATGCTTGGTTCCAGTCCAGGGAGGACCTGGCCTGGCAGTTCGGGCTGGACTGTTCCCATTGGGCACAGGGTCAAGACTGATTTGCATATGGCTGGGTTCAAACTGGAATGGCATGGTGAACAAAAAAATGATGGATTTAGGCCCGATCTCGGTACTGGGGTGATTGTATGACATTGTTCTGCATTCTGTCCATCAATTGTTTTTTTTGCATTTGTCACCCCGAGTGGGATGGGTATGCCCAGATGTGGGTCCCGTGCTCTCCATGCCACTGGAGTCAAGCTATCCTGGCTGATGAGGGGTGACACCCCAAAACCGGTACTATAATGCTTGGTTCCAGTCCAGGGAGGTCCTGGCCTGGCAGTTCGGGCTGGACTTTTCCCATTGGGCACAGGGTCAAGACTGATTTGCATATGGCTGGGTTCAAACTGGAATGGCATGGTGAGCAAAAGAATGATGGATTTAGGCCCAGATCTCTGTACTGGGGTGAATGTATGATATTGTTCTGCATTCTGTCCATCAATTGTTTTTTTGCATTTCTCACCCCGAGTGGGACGGGTATGCCCAGACGTGGGTCCCGTGCTCTCCATGCCACTGGAGTCAAGCTATCCTGGCTGATGAGGGGTGAAACCCCGAAACCGGTCCTAGGATGCTTGGTTCCAGTCCAGGGAGGACCTGGCCTGGCAGTTCGGGCTGGACTGTTCCCATTGGGAACAGGGTCAAGACTGATTTGCATATGGCTGGGTTCAAACTGGAATGGCATTGTGAGCAAAAAAATGATGGATTTAGGCCCAGATCTCTGTACTGGGGTGTATGTATGACATTGTTCTGCATTCTGTCCATCAATTGTTTTTTTTGCATTTGTCACCCGGAGTGGGACGGGTATGCCCAGACGTGGGTTCCATGCTCTCCATGCCACTGGAGTCAAGCTATCCTGGCTGATGAGGGGTGAACCCCGAAACCGGTCCTAGGATGCTTGGTTCCAGTCCAGGGAGGACCTGGCCTGGCAGTTCGGGCTGGACTGTTCCCATTGGGCACAGGGTGACGACGGATTTGCATATGGCTGGGTTCAAACTGGAATGGCATGGTGAGCAAAAAAGTCTGGATTTAGGCCCAGATCTCTGTACTTGGGTGAATGTATGACATTGTTCTGCATTCTGTCCATCAATTGTTTTTTTGCATTTGTCACCCAGAGTGGGACGGGTATGCCCAGACTTGGGTCCCGTGCTCTCCATGACACTGAAGTCAAGCTATCCTGGCTGATGAGGGGTGAAACCCCGAAACAGGTCCTAGGATGCTTGGTTCCAGTCCAGGCAGGACCTGGCCTGGCAGTTCGGGCTGGACTGTTCCCATTGGGCACAGGGTCAAGACTGATTTGCATATGGCTGGGTTCAAACTGTAATGGCATGGTGAGCAAAAAAATGATGGATTTAGGCCCAGATCTCTGTACTGGGGTGAATGTATGACATTGTTCTCCATTCTGTCCATAAATTGTTTTTTTTGCATTTGTCACCCAGAGTGGGACGGGTATGCCGAGACGTGGGTTCCGTGCTCTCCATGCCACTGGAGTCAAGCTATCCTGGCTGATGCAGGGGTGAACACCGAAACCGGTCCTAGGATGCTTGATTCCAGTCCAGGGAGGACCTGGCCTGCCAGTTCGGGCTGGACTGTTCCCATTGGGGACAGGGTGAAGACGGATTTGCATATGGCTGGGTTCAAACTGGAATGGCATGGTGAGCAAAAAAATGATGGATTTAGGCCCAGATCTCTGTACTGGGGTGAATGTATGACATTGTTCTGCATTCTGTCCATCAATTGTTTTTTTTGCATTTGTCACCCCGAGTGGGACGGGTATGCCCAGAAGTGGGTCCCGTGCTCTCCATGCCACTGGAGTCAAGTCGTCCTGGCTGATGAGGGGTGAAACCCCGAAACGGGTCCTAGGATGCTTGGTTCCAGTCCAGGGAGGACCTGGCCTGGCAGTTCGGGCTGGACTGTTCCCATTGGGCACAGGGTCAAGACTGATTTGCATATGGCTGGGTTCAAACTGGAATGGCATGGTGAACAAAAAAATGATGGATTTAGGCCCGATCTCGGTACTGGGGTGATTGTATGACATTGTTCTGCATTCTGTCCATCAATTGTTTTTTTTTGCATTTGTCACCCCGAGTGGGATGGGTATGCCCAGATGTGGGTCCCGTGCTCTCCATGCCACTGGAGTCAAGCTATCCTGGCTGATGAGGGGTGACACCCCAAAACCGGTCCTATAATGCTTGGTTCCAGTCCAGGGAGGTCCTGGCCTGGCAGTTCGGGCTGGACTTTTCCCATTGGGCACAGGGTCAAGACTGATTTGCATATGGCTGGGTTCAAACTGGAATGGCATGGTGAGCAAAATAATGATGGATTCAGGCCCAGATTTCTGTACTGGGGTGAATGTATGACATTGTTCTGCATTCTGTCCATCAATTGTATTTTTTGCATTTGTCACCCAGAGTGGGACGGGTATGCCCAGACGTGGGTCCCGTGCTCTCCATGCCACTGGAGTCAAGCTATCCTGGCTGATGAGGGGTGAAACTCCGAAACCGGTCCTAGGATGCTTGGTTCCAGTCCAGGGAGGACATGGCCTAGCAGTTCGGGCTGGACTGTTCCCATTGGGCACAGGGTCAAGACTGATTTGCATATGGCTGGGTTCAAACTGGAATGGCATGGTGAGCAAAAGAATGATGGATTTAGGCCCAGATCTCTGTACTGGGGTGAATGTATGACATTGTTCTGCATTCTGTCCATCAATTGTTTTTTTTGCATTTGTCACCCGGAGTGGGACGGGTATGCCCAGACGTGGGTTCCGTGCTCTCCATGCCACTGGAGTCAAGCTATCCTGGCTGATGAGGGGTGAACCCCGAAACCGGTCCTAGGATGCTTGGTTCCAGTCCAGGGAGGACCTGGCCTGGCAGTTCGGGCTGGACTGTTCCCATTGGGCACAGGGTGAAGACGGATTTGCATATGGCTGGGTTCAAACTGGAATGGCATGGTGAGCAAAAAAAGTCTGGATTTAGGCCCAGATCTCTGTACTTGGGTGAATGTATGACATTGTTCTGCATTCTGTCCATCAATTGTTTTTTTTGCATTTGTCACCTAGAGTGGGACGGGTATGCCCAGACTTGGGTCCCGTGCTCTCCATGCCACTGGAGTCAAGTTATCCTGGCTGATGAGGGGTGAAACCCCGAAACAGGTCCTAGGATGCTTGGTTCCAGTCCAGGGAGGACCTGGCCTGGCAGTTCGGGCTGGACTGTTCCCATTGGGCACAGGGTCAAAACTGATTTGCATATGGTTGGGTTCAAACTGTAATGGCATGGTGAGCAAAAAAATGATGGATTTAGGCCCAGATCTCTGTACTGGGGTGAATGTATGACATTGTTCTGCATTCTGTCCATCAATTGTTTTTTTTGCATTTGTCACCCCGAGTGGGACGGGTATGCTCAGACGTGGGTCCTGTGCTCTCCATGCCACTGGAGTCAAGCTATCCTGGCTGATGAGGGGTGAAACCACCGAAACCGGTCCTAGGTTGTTTGGTTCCAGTCCAGGGAAGACCTGGCCTGGCAGTTTGGGCTGGACTGTTCCCATTGGGCACAGGGTCAAGACTTATTTGCATATGGCTGGGTTCAAACTGGAATGGCATGGTGAGCAAAAAAATGATGGATTTAGGCCTAGATCTCTGTACTGGGGTGAATGTATGACATTGTTCTGCATTCTGTCCATCAATTGTTTTTTTTGCATTTGTCACCCCGAGTGGGACGGGTATGCCCAGACGTGGGTCCCGTGCTCTCCATGCCACTGGAGTCAAGCTATCCTGGCTGATATGGGGTGAAACTCCGAAACCAGTCCTAGGGTGCTTGGTTCCAGTCCAGGGAGGACATGGCCTGGCAGTTCGGGCTGGACTGTTCCCATTGGGCACAGGGTCAAGACTTATTTGCATATGGCTGGGTTCAAACTCGAATGGCATGGTGAGCAAAAAAATGATGGATTTAGGCCCAGATCTCTGTACTGGGGTGAATGTATGACATTGTTCTGCATTCTGTCCATCAATTGTTTTTTTTGCATTTGTCACCCCGAGTGGGACGGGTATGCCGAGACGTGGGTTCGGTGCTCTCCATGCCACTGGAGTCAAGCTATCCTGGCTGATGCGGGGGTGAACACCGAAACCGGTCCTAGGATGCTTGGTTCCAGTCCAGGGAGGACCTGGCCTGGCAGTTCGGGCTGGACTGTTCCCATTGGGCACAGCGTGAAGACGGATTTGCATATGGCTGGGTTCAAACTGGAATGGCATGGTGAACAAAAAAATGATGGATTTAGGCCCGATCTCTGTACTGGGGTGAATGTATGACATTGTTCTGCATTCTGTCCATCAATTGTTGTTTTTGCATTTGTCACTCCGAGTGGGATGGGTATGCCCAGACGTGGGTCCCGTGCTCTCCATGCCACTGGAGTCAAGCTATCCTGGCTGATGAGGGGTGACACCACAAAACCGGTCCTATGATGCTTGGTTCCAGTCCAGGGAGGTCCTGGCCTGGCAGTTCGGGCTGGACTTTTCCCATTGGGCACAGGGTCAAGACTGATTTGCATATGGCTGGGTTCAAACTGGAATGGCATGGTGAGCAAAATAATGATGGATTCAGGCCCAGAATTCTGTACTGGGGTGAATGTATGACATTGTTCTACATTCTGTCCATCAATTGTTTTTATTGCATTTGTCACCCCGAGTGGGACGGGTATGCCCAGAAGTGGGTCCCGTGCTCTCCATGCCACTGGAGTCAAGCTATCCTGGCTGATGAGGGGTGAAACCCCGAAACGGGTCCTAGGATGCTTGGTTCCAGTCCAGGGAGGACCTGGCCTGGCAGTTCGGGCTGGACTGTTCCCATTGGGCACAGGGTCAAGACTGATTTGCATATGGCTGGGTTCAAACTGGAATGGCATGGTGAACAAAAAAATGATGGATTTAGGCCCGATCTCGGTACTGGGGTGATTGTATGACATTGTTCTGCATTCTGTCCATCAATTGTTTTTTTGCATTTGTCACCCCGAGTGGGATGGGTATGCCGAGACGTGGGTTCCGTGCTCTCCATGCCACTGGAGTCAAGCTATCCTGGCTGATGCAGGGGTGAACACCGAAACCGGTCCTAGGATGCTTGGTTCCAGTCCAGGGAGGACCTGGCCTGGCAGTTCGGGCTGGACTGTTCCCATTGGGGACAGGGTGAAGACGGATTTGCATATGGCTGGGTTCAAACTGGAATGGCATGGTGAGCAAAAAAATGATGGATTTAGGCCCAGATCTCTGTACTGGGGTGAATGTATGACATTGTTCTGCATTCTGTCCATCAATTGTTTTTTTGCATTTGTCACCCCGAGTGGGACGGGTATGCCCAGAAGTGGGTCCCGTGCTCTCCATGCCACTGGAGTCAAGTTATCCTGGCTGATGAGGGTGAAACCCCGAAACGGGTCCTAGGATGCTTGGTTCCAGTCCAGGGAGGACCTGGCCTGGCAGTTCGGGCTGGACTGTTCCCATTGGGCACAGGGTCAAGACTGATTTGCATATGGCTGGGTTCAAACTGGAATGGCATGGTGAACAAAAAAATGATGGATTTAGGCCCGATCTCGGTACTGGGGTGATTGTATGACATTGTTCTGCATTCTGTCCATCAATTGTTTTTTTGCATTTGTCACCCCGAGTGGGATGGGTATGCCCAGATGTGGGTCCCGTGCTCTCCATGCCACTGGAGTCAAGCTATCCTGGCTGATGAGGGGTGACACCCCAAAACCGGTCCTATGATGCTTGGTTCCAGTCCAGGGAGGTCCTGGCCTGGCAGTTCGGGCTGGACTTTTCCCATTGGGCACAGGGTCAAGACTGATTTGCATATGGCTGGGTTCAAACTGGAATGGCATGGTGAGCAAAAGAATGATGGATTCAGGCCCAGATTTCTGTACTGGGGTGAATGTATGACATTGTTCTGCATTCTGTCCATCAATTGTTTTTTTTGCATTTGTCACCCGGAGTGGGACGGGTATGCCCAGACGTGGGTTCCGTACTCTCCATGCCACTGGAGTCAAGCTATCCTGGCTGATGAGGGGTGAACCCCGAAACCGGTCCTAGGATGCTTGGTTCCAGTCCAGGGAGGACCTGGCCTGGCAGTTCGGGCTGGACTGTTCCCATTGGGCACAGGGTGAAGACGGATTTGCATATGGCTGGGTTCAAACTGGAATGGCATGGTGAGCAAAAAAAGTCTGGATTTAGGCCCAGATCTCTGTACTTGGGTGAATGTATGACATTGTTCTGCATTCTGTCCATCAATTGTTTTTTTTGCATTTGTCACCCAGAGTGGGACGGGTATGCTCAGACGTGGGTCCTGTGCTCTCCATGCCACTGGAGTCAAGCTGTCCTGGCTGATGAGGGGTGAAACCACCGAAACCGGTCCTAGGTTGTTTGGTTCCCGTCCAGGGAAGACCTGGCCTGGCAGTTTGGGCTGGACTGTTCCCATTGGGCACAGGGTCAAGACTTATTTGCATATGGCTGGGTTCAAACTGGAATGGCATGGTGAGCAAAAAAATTATGGATTTAGGCCTAGATCTCTGTACTGGGGTGAATGTATGACATTGTTCTGCATTCTGTCCATCAATTGTTTTTTTTGCATTTGTCACCCCGAGTGAGACGGGTATGCCGAGACGTGGGTTCCGTGCTCTCCATGCCACTTGAGTCAACCTATCCTGGCTGATGAGGGGTGAACCCCGAAACCGGTCCTAGGATGCTTGGTTACAGTCCAGGGAGGACCTGGCCTGGCAGTTCGGGCTGGGCTGTTCCCATTGGGCACAGGGTGAAGACGGATTTGCATATGGCTGGGTTCAAACTGGAATGGCATGGTGAGCAAAAAAACGATGGATTTAGGCTCAGATCTCTGTACTGGGGTGAATGTATGACATTGTTCTGCATTCTGTCCATCAATTGTTTTTTTTGCATTTGTCACCCCGAGTAGGACGGGTATGCCCAGATGTGGGTCCCGTGCTCTCCATGCCACTGGAGTCAAGCTATCCTGGCTGATGAGGGGTGAAACCCCAAAACGGGTCCTAGGATGCTTGGTTCCAGTCCATGGAGGACCTGGCCTGGCAGTTCGGGCTGGACTGTTCCCATTGGGCACAGGGTAAAGACTGATTTGCATATGGCTGGGTTCAAACTGGAATGGCATGATGAGCAAAAAAATGATGGATTTAGGCCCGATCTCTGTACTGGGGTGAATGTATGACATTGTTCTGCATTCTGTCCATCAATTGTTTTTTTTGCATTTGTCACCCCGAGTGGGACGGGTATGCCCAGACGTGGGTCCCGTGCTCTCCATGCCACTGGAGTCAAGCTATCCTGGCTGATGAGGGGTGAAACTCCGAAACCAGTCCTAGGATGCTTGGTTCCAGTCCAGGGAGGACATGGCCTGGCAGTTCGGGCTGGACTGTTCCCATTGGGCAGAGGGTCAAGACTGATTTGCATATGGCTGGGTTCAAACTGGAATGGCATGGTGAGCAAAAGAATGATGGATTTAGGCCCAGATCTCTGTACTGGGGTGAATGTATGACATTGTTCTCCATTCTGTCCATAAATTGTTTTTTTGCATTTGTCACCCAGAGTGGGACGGGTATGCCGAGACGTGGGTTCCGTGCTCTCCATGCCACTGGAGTCAAGCTATCCTGGCTGATGCAGGGGTGAACACCGAAACCGGTCCTAGGATGCTTGGTTCCAGTCCAGGGAGGACCTGGCCTGGCAGTTCGGGCTGGACTGTTCCCATTGGGCACAGGGTGAAGACGGATTTGCATATGGCTGGGTTCAAACTGGAATGGCATGGTGAGCAAAAAAATGATGGATTTAGGCCCAGATCTCTGTACTGGGGTGAATGTATGACATTGTTCTGCATTCTGTCCATCAATTGTTTTTTTTGCATTTGTCACCCCGAGTGGGACGGGTATGCCCAGAAGTGGGTCCCGTGCTCTCCATGCCACTGGAGTCAAGCTATCCTGGCTGATGAGGGGTGAAACCCCGAAACGGGTCCTAGGATGCTTGGTTCCAGTCCAGGGAGGACCTGGCCTGGCAGTTCGGGCTGGACTGTTCCCATTGGGCACAGGGTCAAGACTGATTTGCATATGGCTGGGTTCAAACTGGAATGGCATGGTGAACAAAAAAATGATGGATTTAGGCCCGATCTCGGTACTGGGGTGATTGTATGACATTGTTCTGCATTCTGTCCATCAATTGTTTTTTTGCATTTGTCACCCCGAGTGGGATGGGTATGCCGAGACGTGGGTTCCGTGCTCTCCATGCCACTGGAGTCAAGCTATCCTGGCTGATGCAGGGGTGAACACCGAAACCGGTCCTAGGATGCTTGGTTCCAGTCCAGGGAGGACCTGGCCTGGCAGTTCGGGCTGGACTGTTCCCATTGGGGACAGGGTGAAGACGGATTTGCATATGGCTGGGTTCAAACTGGAATGGCATGGTGAGCAAAAAATGATGGATTTAGGCCCAGATCTCTGTACTGGGGTGAATGTATGACATTGTTCTGCATTCTGTCCATCAATTGTTTTTTTGCATTTGTCACCCCGAGTGGGACGGGTATGCCCAGAAGTGGGTCCCGTGCTCTCCATGCCACTGGAGTCAAGTTATCCTGGCTGATGAGGGGTGAAACCCCGAAACGGGTCCTAGGATGCTTGGTTCCAGTCCAGGGAGGACCTGGCCTGGCAGTTCGGGCTGGACTGTTCCCATTGGGCACAGGGTCAAGACTGATTTGCATATGGCTGGGTTCAAACTGGAATGGCATGGTGAACAAAAAAATGATGGATTTAGGCCCGATCTCGGTACTGGGGTGATTGTATGACATTGTTCTGCATTCTGTCCATCAATTGTTTTTTTTGCATTTGTCACCCCGAGTGGGATGGGTATGCCCAGATGTGGGTCCCGTGCTCTCCATGCCACTGGAGTCAAGCTATCCTGGCTGATGAGGGGTGATACCCCAAAACCGGTCCTATGATGCTTGGTTCCAGTCCAGGGAGGTCCTGGCCTGGCAGTTCGGGCTGGACTTTTCCCATTGGGCACAGGGTGAAGACGGATTTGCATATGGCTGGGCTCAAACTGGAATGGCATGGTGAGCAAAAAAAGTCTGGATTTAGGCCCACATCTCTGTACTTGGGTGTATGTATAACATTGTTCTGCATTCTGTCCATCAATTGTTTTTTTTGCATTTGTCACCCAGAGTGGGACGGGTATGCCCAGACTTGGGTCCCGTGCTCTCCATGCCACTGGAGTCAAGCTATCCTGGCTGTTGAGGGGTGAAACCCCGAAACAGGTCCTAGGATGCTTGGTTCCAGTCCAGGGAGGACCTGGCCTGGCAGTTCGGGCTGGACTGTTCCCATTGGGCACAGGGTCAAGACTGATTTGTATATGGCTGGGTTCAAAGTGTAATGGCATGGTGAGCAAAAAAATGATGGATTTAGGCCCAGATCTCTGTACTGGGGTGAATGTATGACATTGTTCTTCATTCTGTCCATCAACTGTTTTTTTTGCATTTGTCACCCCGAGTGGGACGGGTATGCCCAGACGTGGGTCCTGTGCTCTCCATGCCACTGGAGTCAAGCTATTCTGGCTGATGAGAGGGTGAAACCACCGAAACCGGTCCTAGGATGTTTGGTTCCAGTCCAGGGAAGACCTGGCCTGGCAGTTCGGGCTGGACTGTTCCCATTGGGCACAGGGTCAAGACTGATTTGCATATGGCTGGGTTCAAACTGGAATGGCATGGTGAGCAAAAAAATGATGGATTTAGGCCCAGATCTCTGTATTGGGGTGAATGTATGACATTGTTCTGCATTATGTCCATCAATTGTTTTTTTTGCATTTGTCACCCCGAGTGGGACGGGTATGACCAGATGTGGGTCCCGTGCTCTCCATGCCATTGGAGTCAAGCTATCCTGGCTGATGAGGGGTGAAACCCCGAAACGGGTCCTAGGATGCTTGGTTCCAGTCCAGGGAGGACCTAGCCTGGCACTTCGAGCTGGACTGTTCCCATTGGGCACAGGGTCAAGACTGATTTGCATATGGCTGGGTTCAAACTGGAATGGCATGGTGAGCAAGAAAATGATGGATTTAGGCCCAGATCTCTGTACTGGGGTGAATGCATTACATTGTTCTGCATTCTGTCCATCAACTATCTTTTTTGCATTTGTCACCCCGAGTGGGACGGGTATGCCCAGACGTGGGTCCCGTGCTCTCCATGCTACTGGAGTCAAGCTATCCTGGCTGATGAGGGGTGAAACCCCGAAACCGGTCCTAGAATGCCTGGTTCCAGTCCAGGGAGGACCTGGCCTGGCAGTTTGGGCTGGACTGTTCCCATTGGGCACAGGGTCAAGACTGATTTGCATATGGCTGGGTTCAAACTGGAATGGCATGGTGAGCAAAAAAATGATGGACTTAGGCCCAGATCTCTGTACTGGGGTGAATGTATGACATTGTTCTGCATTCTGTCCATCAATTGTTTTTTTTTGCATTTGTCACCCCGAGAAGATCAGGTATGCCTAGACGTGGGTCCAGTGCTCTCCATGTCACTGGAGTCAAGCTATCCTGGCTGATGAGGGGTGAAACCCCGAAACAGGTCCTAGGATGCTTGGTTCCAGTCCAGGGAGGACCTGGCCTGGCAGTTCGGGCTGGACTGTTCCCATTGGGCACAGGGTCAAGACTGATTTGCATATGGCTGGGTTCAAACTGGAATGACATGGTGAGTAAAAAATGATGGATTTAGGCCCAGATCTCTGTACTGGGGTGAATGTATGACATTGTTCTGCATTCTGTCCATCAATTGTTTTTTTGCATTTGTCACCCCGAGTGGGACGGGTATGCCCAGACGTGGGTCCCGTGCTCTCCATGACACTGGAGTCAAGCTGTCCTGGTTGATGAGGGGTGAGACCCAGAAACCGGTCCTAGGATGCTTGGTTCCAGTCCAGGGAGGACATGGCCTGGCAGTACGGGCTGGACTGTTCCCATTGGGCACAGGGTCAAGACTGATTTGCATATGGCTGGGTTCAAACTGGAATGGCATGGTGAGCAAAAAGTGATGGCTTTAGGCCCAGATCTCTGTACTGGGGTGAATGTATGACATTGTTCTGCATTCTGTCCATCAATTGTTTTTTTTGCATTTGTCACCCCGAGTGGGAGGGGTATGCCCAGACGTGGGTCCCGTGCTCTCCATGCCACTGGAGTCAAGCTATCCTGGCTGATGAGGGGTGAAAACCCAAAAACGGTCCTAGGATGCTTGGTTCCAGTCAAGAGAGGACCTGGCCTGGCAGTTCGGGCTGGACTATTCCCATTGGGCACAGGGTCAAGACTGATTTGCATATGGCTGGGCTCAAACTGGAATGGCATGGTGAGCAAGAAAATGATGGATTTAGGCCCAGATCTCTGTACTGGGGTGAATGCATGACATTGTTCTGCATTCTGTCCATCAATTGTCTTTTTTGCATTTGTCACCCCGAGTGGGACGGGTATGCCCAGACGTGGGTCCCGTGCTCTCCATGCTACTGGAGTCAAGCTATCCTGGCTGATGAGGGGTGAAACCCCGAAACCGGTCCTAGAATGCCTGGTTCCAGTCCAGGGAGGACCTGGCCTGGCAGTTTGGGCTGGACTGTTCCCATTGGGCACAGGGTCAAGACTGATTTGCATATGGCTGGGTTCAAACTGGAATGGCATGGTGAGCAAAAAAATGATGGACTTAGGCCCAGATCTCTGTACTGGGGTGAATGTATGACATTGTTCTGCATTCTGTCCATCAATTGTTTTTTTTGCATTTGTCACCCCGAGAAGATCAGGTATGCCTAGACGTGGGTCCAGTGCTCTCCATGTCACTGGAGTCAAGCTATCCTGGCTGATGAGGGGTGAAACCCCGAAACAGGTCCTAGGATGCTTGGTTCCAGTCCAGGGAGGACCTGGCCTGGCAGTTCGGGCTGGACTGTTCCCATTGGGCACAGGGTCAAGACTGATTTGCATATGGCTGGGTTCAAACTGGAATGACATGGTGAGTAAAAAAATGATGGATTTAGGCCCAGATCTCTGTACTGGGGTGAATGTATGACATTGTTCTGCATTCTGTCCATCAATTGTTTTTTTTGCATTTGTCACCCCGAGTGGGACGGGTATGCCCAGACGTGGGTCCCGTGCTCTCCATGACACTGGAGTCAAGCTGTCCTGGTTGATGAGGGGTGAGACCCAGAAACCGGTCCTAGGATGCTTGGTTCCAGTCCAGGGAGGACATGGCCTGGCAGTACGGGCTGGACTGTTCCCATTGGGCACAGGGTCAAGACTGATTTGCATATGGCTGGGTTCAAACTGGAATGGCATGGTGAGCAAAAAAGTGATGGCTTTAGGCCCAGATCTCTGTACTGGGGTGAATGTATGACATTGTTCTGCATTCTGTCCATCAATTGTTTTTTTTGCATTTGTCACCCCGAGTGGGAGGGGTATGCCCAGACGTGGGTCCCGTGCTCTCCATGCCACTGGAGTCAAGCTATCCTGGCTGATGAGGGGTGAAAACCCAAAAACGGTCCTAGGATGCTTGGTTCCAGTCAAGAGAGGACCTGGCCTGGCAGTTCGGGCTGGACTATTCCCATTGGGCACAGGGTCAAGACTGATTTGCATATGGCTGGGTTCAAACTGGAATGGCATGGTGAGCAAACAAATGATGGATTTAGGCCCAGATCTCTGTACTGGGGTGAATGTATGACATTGTTCTGCATTCTGTCCATCAATTGTTTTTTTTGCATTTGTCACCCCGAGAAGATCGGGTATGCCTAGACGTGGGTCCAGTGCTCTCCATGTCACTGGAGTCAAGCTATCCTGGCTGATGGGGGGTGAAACCCTGAAACCGGTCCTAGGATGCTTGGTTCCAGTCCAGGGAGGACCTGGCCTGGCAGCTCGGGCTGGACTGTTCTCATTGGGCACAGGGTCAAGACTGATTTGCGTATGGCTGGGTTCAAACTGGAATGGCATGGTGAGGAAAAAAATGATGGATTTAGGCCCAGATCTCTGTACTGGGGTGAAGGTATGACATTGATCTGCATTCTGTCCATCAATTGTTTTTTTTGCATTTGTCACCCTGAGTGGGACGGGTATGCCCAGACGTGGGTCCCGTGCTCTCCATGCCACTGGAGTCAAGCTATCCTGGCTGATGAGGGGTGAAACCCCGAAACCGGTCCTAGGATGCTTGGTTCCAGTCCAGGGAGGACCTGGCCTGGCAGTTCGGGCTGGACTGTTCGCATTGGGCACAGGGTCAAAACTGATTTGCATAAGGCTGGGTTCAAACTGGAATGGCATGGTGAGCAAAAAAATGATGGATTTAGGCCCAGATCTCTGTACTGGGGTGAATGTATGGCATTGTTCTGCATTCTGTTCATCAATTGTTTTTTTTGCTTTTGTTTTTTTTGTTTTTTTGCTACTGTCATGTATAGCAGGGGTTTGCTTTGGAATATATACTATGCATTTCACAGACAACTATTTAATTTGGGAAAGCCTGATTTCGGCAATGTGTTGCTCATCAACAATATATTTAGGTGCAAAAAAATATCTGCTGGTATAATTCCCCACACTCTAGTTTACAGAACCACGATTTGCAGGGATTTACACATATTTATGGTACCTTCGACTGTGGGAAAATCATGAAATGATACAACTTCGGAACTCATTTGGTTTCGACTAACCATTGTGACTTTGGAAAGATTTGCAAATCAAGTTTAAATAATTTTGCCATTTCCAAGCTGGAGAAGCGAAAATGAACCCTACCTGAGTTGAAGGCGATGGAGGAGAAGGGTTTTCTCTAAGAAATGTGCTAATGAAGATTTCTGCTAAACAAACTCCGGCCTGCAGACATTCCACAGGGCATGTTCAGTGCAGTGCGTTCCTGGAAATCTACAGTTTCTGCTGATTTCCAGGACTCTCTTGAAATCCTTTGATCCGCCAGATAGAAAGTGATCCAGGCAAGTTGTAGCATATATCTATGAGAGAAACATTCTGACTGTAGTCCTATGTTCTTGGCACTTACTGAGATCTTCTACAAGTGGGTTAGCAAGGAAGCTATTGACCTTCATCTGACTTTGTAGTGAAATAAAGCCACAATTGGCCTGCAGCCAAGCCCTCACATCCCTGAACACCGGTGCCACTGCACCTGCTGCACCATGACTAGCTATGCCCCTGGCTTCTTTAGAAATGGTCGTCGTCACAGAGGAGCACTTAGTACATAAGCGATATCAGACAATGCCCACAGAAGACTGTTTTTAGTAACAAGAGTGTTGAAACACTGACAAAAAATAACTGGAAGGATGAGGGACGACTGCTCCTCCAACTCTAATTTACAAAGCATGCAAAGGACCAGTGAAGGAATAGACAGACCACCTGCAGAAACAATGTGATTGAAGGCACCGTCACTCCGTTGTCCACCTTCTATTTCCTGTGATAGCTAACCTTTCTCCTGAAGATGCACTTAGCGGAGAATAAAAGAGGCACACTGTTCTTCGGTGCTATATAAATACCCGTCAAGCTGACACGCAGTGCAGATAATTGCAATGTGCAGTCATTCAACCCGTGTCGCCTTTGAAATAGCGATGCAGATCTGTGATGTGCATCCACCGAATAAATTAACATTGAAAAATACAAGAGCTTGAACTTTTCACAATGGGAAAAATGGCCTGTATCATGATCCCTTTCTGCATATCACACAAGCACAGAAGGGATATGGGCACACTTTATGAAGACATCTCCCTCTCTACACTGCATGCAACGCAGTAAATCAATGAACAGTAATGGGCAATTTTTTGGGTTGTGCTATATGGATGCGAATTAAGATGTAATCCCACCATTTTTGCGTGATCCGCATCTACCTAAAATCGGCTAAAAATAGAAGGAAACTGTATGTGGTCATTTGCAATAGTCAATGTACAATGAAGAATTTGCATGCCATGGGACGTGTAGGCATCTGATGCAGGGTCTGATCTGATTGGCTGCCAGGAGTTAATCAAAATGATATATCACACAGCACTTTTCCAATTTAAAGAATTCATCTGTTAGGACCATTCTCATTGACTGCCAGGTTGCTTACTTCCCATTAGCTATTTTTAGCTTACACTTTCTTAACTTATTTTGTACTTTATTACTATAGATTAGTTATGTTTGTTATTTGGAAATTAATTTGTTTAAAAAATGTGTTACTCTTGTGCTTTAAAATGACCATGGGGGGGGTGGCCAAGATGGCGAACTGACTGGTCGCATAGCCCGTGGGCTCCTCGTCTCCGGCCCATGAAACCGGCCATATCTACTCGCAATCCCCCTCGGATTGAGCAGCTCGTGGGGGTAAACTTGCCAGAAGATCGGCGGCAGCACTGCGGGAACTGTCGGTCGCGGTGCCTCTCAGACGGGAGCCTGCGGGTTCCGGCGGTCGGGGACAGCAATGGCGCCTGGACCGGGGCCAGGGCCCGCCGGCCGAGTGGTTTTCGCGGTGCCAACCCTGCGGAGGTGGTGACGGCGCGGAGAGCAGGAGACACTCCCAGCCCCTACGTGAGTGAGCCTTCGGAGCGGCGGCGCACACAGCAGAGGTGGAGGCGCGCAGCAGAGCGGGCCTGCGGAGATCCGTGCCCTCACCCCACAGCTACTATAGGCGCGGCTTCAGGCCTACGGCGCGCGAGCGCAGGCAATCACCTCCAGCCAGAGGGGCGGCCAAGGGCGGTGAGGAGCAGGAAGAACGACGCTGTGCCCCTGACTTCGGTGTCACCATAGACTCAGCACTCCGGCGAGAGGCCGTCCGCGCCGAGCTGGGTTGTCGAGGAGCCTGAACCCAGGTAGGCAGAGCCGGGGCCGGGGGCCTACGCCGCCGAAGGGGAGTGCCCTCCTATCTACGCCTACAGGACCGCGAGGCCTTGATCGAGAATACACACGGGGGCAGCGAGCACTTAGGGGATACAAGGCACTCGGGGACAGTTAGCCGACGTTGGAATACTTCCCACCCCGGCGGAGTGGAAGACACTGAAGGAGACCCCCGGAAGCATACGCATTGGCGTCCATCCGCCACTGGTGGAGCGGGGGGGAGAGGAGGCCCGGAGGCCTAGACCCCACCGACAGAGCCCCAGCGAAGCAGCAGCGACTAGAGGGGCAAGCTGCAGATAGTGCGCAGCGCGACTCCTGCCCCGAGTGGTCGTACCCTGGACCAGTAGACTGACGGAACACCAGGGCCCTAATTCTTCCATAGCGCCTCTTGGAGTATCACTCTACCCCAAGCCACAGGCGACACACGAGGAGAAACCTTCAGCCCCTAAGGCGGGGGACCGCCAGATAAACGATCCTCTCTCCGTGGCTGCTGGTTCTACCGAGACATTGCCTGCGCCACACGACGTATATCTTACCTAGCCACTACAGGGGGCGCGTCGTGACGATGGCCACAGCCCGGAGGAAGGGGGAAAGGTCCCTAAGGGAGATGCTCATCAAAGGGCCCTTGCCGGGGGACAAAGGCAGCAGAACGCCACCCACCATAACTACCCCTGAGGGAGCGGAGGGCCGAGATGTCCCGATCACTCGATCCTTTCTGGAATCCCTGTTCAACGTCCTACGTGACGATTTCCAGACGCTTAAAAATGAAGTAGCAGGCGAAGTAAAAGAAATTCGACGTGACGTTGATGAAATAGGGGAAAGAGTTGCGGCAATCGAAGAAACCGAGCTGGCCAAAGGCGAAGAGGTTGCATTGCTCCAGCAGGAGGTCATCCGCCTTCGCGACCAACAACTTGACCTACAGGTACAAGCGGAGGACCTCGAAAACCGCTCACGACGCAATAACATCCGCGTCAGAGGGGTCCCGTCGAAGGCAGAAGGGGCTGATGTGACCCAATATCTCCAGGGTCTCTTCCGAGACATTTTGGGTGAGTCGGCAGATTTCGACATCCGTATTGACAGGGCACACCGAGTGGGGCTGCAGAGGCGGGCCCCTGCTCCGCCGCCGGACATTTTGGCCTTCCTGCCTGACTTCCCCTGAAGGAGCGCATTTTGCGAGCGGCACGCTCGAAACAGCCCCTTACATTCCAGGGTAACCCTGTAGCCCTTTATCAAGATTTGGCCGCTATCACTTTACAACGGAGGAAGGCCTTCAAGGCGGTGACCACGCACCTGAGAGAGCAGGGAGTGGCATATTCCTGGGGGCATCCCTTTCGCCTGATTTTCAGGTGGAACGGCAAACTTCACCAGCTTCGTTCCCTCCGGGAATCATGCCAGATCCTGGGCTTGGAGACCCAGAGTCCGAAGAGCTCACCGCAACGCCCACAGAAGCTACCCGGGGCGGGATAGCAACGTTTGGGCCGCAGACGCTCACCTGGCGGGGAGATACGCCCGGATCCCAACGCTTTGGCGCAAGAAAGACAGGCAGCTGTTGAAGCGGTCTTGAAGGACACTGCATCTAAGACTCCTTCATGAGGGCGCGAGGGGAAGTGATGAAGCAATGACATGGCAATGGTCGGGGACGGGGTCCGGGGGCGGGGGGCCCGGGCTACTTGGTCCACACGTACACCCCGATTCTTACTTACCATGTGCCCCCATCTACGGATGACGGGCACGGGACAATGACTGAACTTGGGGACCACTTGGTTGGGGTTAGGGAGGTGGTAGGGGGGGGTATGAGGGAGGGGGTCACAGTGGAAAACACAGACCCCAGTTTAGGGTGGGGGGTTGTTGGGTTGGGGGAAGGTTCGGGTGGGGTGGGTGGGTTGTCCGGTAGTTCGGGAGCTTGATATCACAGATAGTGCCTCGGCGCAACACTATGACAGGGCTTCGACACATGAAGACACACTAGCGCGTTGGGTCAATGTAGGTCATGGCGGCTAGGGAGGTAAAGGTCCTTACCCTTAACGTTAAAGGGCTTAACAATCCAATCAAACGACGAGCTATACTGTCATATTTGGAACACTCGGGAGCAGACGTATGTCTTCTCCAGGAGACTCATCTCTTGGTAGGGGATCACCATCGCATGCGCTCCAGGGCATTCCCGCACCAATATTTTTCGTCCTCGGGGGAAAAAGGCAGGGGTTGCCATACTCGTTGCTAAACGGTGCCCGGGAGCGATACTCGAGAAGGTGGCCGAAATAAAGGGGAGGCTACTGGTTCACAACTTGCGGATTGGCCCACACACCATAGTGATAGGCTCTATATACGCTCCCAATATAGGACAGGAATCCTTCCTCAAACAGGCATTAGCTGACTCGCTGGCGTCCCAGAATCGCATGACCCTCATTGGGGGAGACTTAAACTTAGTGATGGATGCAAGCAAAGATAGAACCCAATCCATATACTCTCCGAGCGGGGAGCTCTCAAAGGGAGGGAAACAATGGCTGCGGGAGATGGGTCTCGGGGACTTATGGAGGGAGGCACACCCGACCTCGCACCAGTACACCTTTTTTCCCATGCACATAAATCCTATGCTCGCATTGATTATTTTCTCGGCACACAGGATATTGCTAGGGTGATTGGATCGGTGAGCATTGAGCAAGCGGCGTTATTGGACCATGAGGCAGTGGTGGCAACCATGTCATTCCCTACGGGACCCATGCGGGTGGGCCAGTGGCGGCTCAGAGAGACGATGCTGCACAAACAGGCCGTGGAGCAGCAACTCACCGCACGTATCCAGGACTACTTGGCTCTTAATGACACGCCAGGTATAGGCCCCACGACTCTTTGGGAAGCGTTGAAAACGGTCATCCGTGGCGAATTGATAGCTATAGCGGCGGCAGACAACAAAGAGCGCAAGGAACTCCGCGCGACATTGACCGCACAGATGCAGGAGCTTGAAAGAGTCCACAGTAGAACTGGGGCACCCCGCGTGTGGCGCCAACTCAAGGCCGCCAGAGCGCAACTGGCAGGTCTGGACTTGGATAGGGCTGAATACGCGGCGGTCCGATTAAAACACTCTTATTACGTAGGAGGCAACCGCACGGGCCGCTTACTAGCTGCTAGACTTCGGGCCCAGAGACAACAAACGCAAGTATCCTCGCTGCGGGACAGTGATGGGGAGGAGATAATGGGAGATCAAGACATAGCGAGGGCCTTCCGAGACTTCTATCAGAAGCTATACACGGCCGATGTATCAACGGACCAGGCGACACTAGACTACCTTGACTCAGTTGAAATGTCCACACTTACGCCCGATCAGACGGCACAGCTAGATGCCCCCATTAGAATAGAAGAAGTCATCACTGCGATATCACGTCTTAAGTTGCTCAAGTCTCCCGGCCCAGACGGGTTCCCTGCCCTCTACTACAAGAAATTCTGTCACTTACTGGCCCCGCTGCTGGTCCGACTGTTTAATTCCTTTGAGGGGGAGGACGCGATTCCCAATACAATGCTGGGGGCCGCCATAGTGGTCCTGCCGAAGCCCGGCAAGGATCGGCAGCAATGCGGCTCATACCGCCCAATATCGCTCCTCAATGTCGATTTTAAGATATTTACTGGAATACTCGCGGCCCGGCTAAGCCCATGCATGCTCAGTTTAATTGAGCCAGATCAAGCTGGGTTTATTCAATCCCGCCAATGCGGAGACAACACCAAACGGATATTACATCTCATTGATAAAGCCAACCAGACAAAACTCGATGCGATCCTCCTGACTATAGATGCCGAAAAGGCGTTTGATCGTGTAGATTGGCGCTTTTTGGGACACACGATGGCTAAATTTGGTTTGGGTGAGAGATTTAGGGAATGGGTGGGTTGTTGCTACAGTGGTCCTACAGCCCACATTAGAGTGAATGGCTCAACTCGCAGCCCTTCGCGATTCGGAGGGGGACACGGCAGGGATGCCCGTTGTCCCCACTCCTTTTTGCATTATACATCGAACCCCTCGCGCAAAGAGTCCGTGACAACCGCACCATCCGGGGCGTTTCATTTGGGGGGGAAACTCATCCAATCAGTCTCTATGCAGATGATGTGATAGCGGCGCTCGAGGAGCCTAGGGTCTCCCTTCCGGCATTTCTGGAGGAGCTGGAGACATTCAGTGAAGTGTCCGGCTTCAAAGTTAATGTTGGGAAATCGCTCATTCTGGATCTACACCCGGCACCGGCATTGCTCAAAAGGCGAGAGAGCGACATGTGCGGCATCCAGGTAGTGGATTCAATCCCATACCTGGGGTTAGAACTAGCGCCGTCAGTGAATCAAACGGTGCACCTGAACTACGCCCGTTTGGCCCAGCAGGCAAAAAAAGACCTGAATAGCTGGAGTAAGCACCAGCTCTCCCTCCTTGGACGAATTGCGGCGATTAAAATGTCCTTACTGCCCAAAGCACTCTTTCTCTTCCAAACTCTCCCAGCGCTGCCACCTCCCGGGGTAATAACTTCATTGCAACGCAACATCAATCGTTTCATCTGGGCGGGAGCGCGGCCACGCATGGGTAAAGCGCTGGGATACCAAAGACCGGAGCAGGGTGGGTTGGGGATTCCAGACCTCCTTGGCTACTACAAAGCCGCGCAGCTGAGATATCTAGTGGAGTGGGTCCGACCGGAGTCGGAAAAACAGTGGCTTTTCCAGGATAGGGCCCTAGCCGGGGTACCACTCTGGAGGGTTCCCTTCCTGAGGAAAACGCAGCACCCACCCGGCCTCATGCGCTCCCCCATTACTAAATCGATGATGTCGGTGTGGGAGGGGTGGCGGTCTGCAGAAAGTTTACTACATATCCTTCGCCTCTGACTCCATTGTTCGGGAACAGCGATTTCACGCCGGGCTGGTCCGATAAAGCGTACACAGCATGGGATGGCACCCCTGCCGCTCAGTGGGTCATCTTTTCGACCTGTCAGGAATCATCCCCTTTACTCAGCTGAAACAAGATTATGGGATCCCAGAAGAAGAGCGGTTTCGATACATGCAATTGAGGCACTGGGTGCTTCAACCGGACATAAAAACAGAGGGGGCCGCATGTTAACCCACTTCGAAAAATGGCTGATTACAAAGACTACGGATAAGGGCTTGGTCTCCAATATATACGACATGCTCAGGCACACCACGCAACCACGAACCACACCGAGCAAGAAAAGATGGGAGCGGGAGTTAGGAGGGGAGCTCACGCAGAAGGACTGGGAGGGGATCTACTCCAGGGCAAAGCGCACAGGTCGCAATGTGGCTAGCATAGAGACCGCCACGAAAATCGCTACCTATTGGTACCTTACTCCGGTCCGCCTACACAGGGGCAATCCGCAGCGCAGTTCTGCCTGCTGGAGGGGCTGTGGTGGAGAGGGCACGCTACTGCACATCTTATGGGACTGCCCGCTACTCTCCCCTTACTGGACCAAGATCCTCGATGTGGTAGACGAGCTGTTCGATACACAGATCATGAGGCTCCCGGTATACGTGGTCTTAGGGCTTCCAAATCCAATCACATATCCACTTAAGAGCGTGAAGGGACGCCAAATGGGGTTGGCATTGGAGGCCGCACTGCAAAACATACTGTATCACTGGGGTACCTCTACTTTGCCCACTCACACGGGTTGGTTACACAGACTCTGGTTCATCCTGGGCATGGAGCGCATTTCGGCCACCCTGACTAACTCCACTACTTCGTTCCAGACAGTGTGGGCCCCTTCTTGAAACTGTTATCGTCTGAATTCAATGAGGTCACACAACCCAAATACCTGGGGGTGCTCCGATTGTCGGATCTATGGAGACCCCATAGCTCTCGCAGACCCTTTAACTAACGCTATAACAGCACTCGCTTCACATTGGCCCTTCGAGGGCGTAGGAACTACCGGACGGGGAGGGGGTGGGTGTTGTTATTGTTTTTAGTTTATTACAGAATGAACCGATTCAGGGTGTGGCCTTCGCAAGGGAGAGGAACACGGCATTATACAGCATGCATTATTCTTTTCGGACATACCCTCCAGGCTATGTTTTTCACCATAAGTTACCTGATACTGCACCATGAATATTCTACTGCCATCTCTGTATGTTGTGTGAGTTTTTTTGTGAAAATTCAATAAATACATTTAAACATAAAATGACCATGGATTAACCTTAGGTAATAAAGTAGTGAAATGATCATAGATTTGAAGACTACGTATGGTGAAATCTAATAACATGCAGTTATCTCTTAGCTTCCTGAAAGAGTTTAACATTGAAAAACACAAACTCTAATACCTGCTATATTTAAAAGATATCCAACTATACTACACATCTCATTATAAACACACACACTGTGCAGGAGAAGACCCCATGCTCATTGTGCTTGTTTTTTTACAAATGTGTAGCATTACTTCAGCACCTTCTGGAAGTCTCTACCATTCTTCTGGCTTGCCCATATTTGCGCTGCTTGCTCTGCGAGGCATGCTGTAGTAGAGCATGCTGTGGAAGCCTTACCCACTCTCCTCCCATATTTTTCATTGGCTGGTGTCATTGCCCTTGGTAAATGCTGACTTCTGATTCATTATGAGGCTTTTTGGTCCCTCCTTGTTACCGCCTTGTCGCCATTTGTTACCACCCATAAGGACTGGACCTTTTACTTGGCACGTTACACGAACTGCTTTATCTAGTGAGTGAGCACTATTTTTGTTATTGACACTGATGGGGACAATGGCGGCTGCTTTATTTTGTCGTATTTGCATGTTGAGTACGGCGCCCGCTTCAGGGACACCGCGCTCTGTTTTTTTAAACTTTAATACTGAGCGCAGCGCCCGCTTCAGGGACACCGCGCTCAATTTATTTTTTAATTTTTTAAAATTTAATACCCAGTGCAGCACACGCTTCAGGGACACCGCGCTCGGTTTATTTTATTATTTTTTTAAATGAAATACCGAGCGCGGCGCCCGCTTCAGGGACACCGCGCTCGGGTTCATTATTTATTTTTATTAACTTTAGTCATGAGCGCGGCGCCAGCTTCAGGGACACCGCGCTCTGCAATGCAATAGGTATTGCTTTTGGTATTGTAAATGACAATGCCTTTTAATTTTTTATAATAGGCATTGCCATTTACAATGCCAATAGCTCCAAAACTCGCAGTTGCGAGACCTATTGCATTGTAAATGCTTGTTTGTTCTGTTGTCCTCATCCTAGTATAGATGGATGGTGCTTCCAAGTCTCCCGCATTTTTGTAGTTAAAACAAACGTTATTTCTACCTTTTGCACAATATTAAAGCCACTTTAGAACTTAGGGTTGCCACTACTATCTTCACGCCTCTTCATCCCTCGCACAGGGGCAATATGTATAAGTGTCTTTTCAGCAAGTTCCAGTTTACATAATGTGGGATACATTTCAGCTCATGAGCTTAGTTTTCATAATTCAAAAACTTTGGGCTTCATTTAATAACTTTTCATCCACCTAAGCTTGACTTGTGTGCACAAAAAATCCCATTCGTGCACGTAATTCACAAATCTAGAATCACAACTGCAAGACATGAAGGCATTTATGCCCAGAGATGGAATGTGCGAGTGGGGAACATCTGTGGTATGAAAGAGATTAGAATTTGGGAAGACTGTGGACAGCCATAAAGTCATAGTTTTCCATCATTACAAATGGTTTTTACCTGATTTGCACATAGCAATTTGCTTGCAGGAAAATGGAATAAGTGTCCAAATCAGATGAAAATAAAGGAACATATAATACGCTAGCGGTCATTTCCACAATACTTGTTATGTGGTGGAAGCAAGTGTTGAGCGGCAGGGTCACACTTGGAACTCTACAACTTGCATAGGCCACCGTAACTATTCCTTATGATTGCTGTGCAATCTCAAAAAGTTAGAAGTCTAAGCAGGTTTCTAACTTTCAAACAAGTACTTTCGAATGTGCTCACTTCACTCCCATGGATCATGGCACCAATGTATACCAGAACTGCTCTGATAATTGTGAAGCATCCGCCTGAAACTGGTCCCTAGCAAATGTGAGGCAGCTTTCATGTGAATGTCCCTTTAACTATTATGCCTACTTTAATACTATTGGTTAATGTTCAAACATTGCAATACAAGGTTAAACTTGCCAGAACTCTAATAAAGAATTTGCATAGAATAATTTATAGCACATATTTGAAAATATCCCTTAATCTTTGCGTATATCCGGCTGATTAAACCTCGAAATTCGTAATAACATAGCGTAAATTAGCTCATCAGAATTGTACATTAGTTTTTCTACAAAATGGCAAGAGACTTTATTGTTCACTGAAATGTAAAGACCTCTACATACTGCATCAATGCAATTTACGTTTTTCACATTTGCTTTCTCTTGGCAAACTCAAAGCAGGATTGGACTTAGTATTGTTCTTTAGGGGTGTCTTTGATCCATGAAAATAGCATCGCTCCCCAGATGTGTCATGTCACCTGATATTCATCATGAATGAAGCATGTTGGTTTTTACTTACTGCTGGGCCTCTCGGTCCCTGAAATCCAGGAAGTCCGGGGCTGCCATTTTCTCCTTTACTCCCTTTCGGACCCTTGAAATAGGAAAAAGACAAATTACATTTGGTTCAATACTTATATTTCCCACAAATTATAATATTTTAGTAAATTTATGTCTCATGGCATGCACAACTGAGCATGGATTTAGATTTGGGTGATAATGGACAAGTCTCTGATTTCTGAGGAGAGTACTCAACCCAAAGGATAATCAGTCAATGGATCCTCCAGATTTAGCACTTCTTCAAGAAATCAGAGGATTTTCTGTAACTGCCAAACTTTTGATGTCCCCCCCACTTCCAGTGCGAATAATATATTTTTATTTTTTAGAGACACCTATTCTGAGCACAAATGTGACTCTGATCGCATGGAACCCTAAGCAGCAAATTGCTTGATTCTTTTGTCTTGCTCCTCAGCCCCCTCCCAGCTTCTTGCTTTTAAGCACATCTACTTTATTCCCCTGCTCTTTGGATTCCTAGATACAGATTGGAAGAGCTCGGCAGCAGCAGTGCACTCCCACATTGCTTCATACATGTCTCAATATGGTGGAATATAAACTTTTTATATGAGTATCTGAAATGTAGTAAGACGGTATAGGATTACAATGCAACAATGGTAGATAGTCTTAGATCCACGAATCAAGGGATGCATGGGAGTAACATAAGCCCCTGCGGTGCAGGCAGGGCACCTTTTCGGGGGGCCCCATACCCCTTCAAGGGGACTCATTCAGGCCAATGTCAATGAATATCTGTGAGATATGGAGACTTGGGGGCCCCACATCACATTTTGCAGGGAAGCCCCATCATTCTGTGTTACACCACTGAGAAGGTGATGAGAGTTAGAGTCAAGAGGACTGGTGTCAGGCACACAATACGGCCCACATAGGACAAAATACATGTCCGCAAGGGATACCCTTAACTTTGTACCTTATATACTCTATCAAAAGCTCACTTCTCAAACTAGAATACTACATAACAGAAAAGACCCTTATCTTTTCATGATATTTTCTGGCCAGATAACTCTAGATTACCTAAATCTTTGCTCACTCCTTTCAAAGATGTATTGTATATTGATCAATAATATAACCTCATATCCAAAATCACAAAATACAAAACTTTCAACACAATTTCACTCCATGCTCATATGTCTAGCTCTCCAAAGCCTTTTCCTAATCAAATTCGCTTATCTTCCATTTTCATCTCAAGAATTCTGCCATACTATCCTCACAGTGAACCCTTTCAGAGTCCTTTAATGATGGTGATACACCCACCACGAATTATCAAACATAACTTCAGTTCTCTGGGAGTTTTCCAAAATATTGTGACAGTTAACATGGATAACTCTAGATTCCTTCGCCTAGAAATTTCTCTTAACCGAAAATGTCTACTCAGCTTCAGACTTTGCAGACGCCTTTCAGTTTATAACTAGAACTACCTTACAGCACTTTTATTAATCAACTTATTTTGTCTAGTGTGTAATCTTCTGATGGTATGGAAACTGCTATGAACACAGTGGTGGAAGTATGAACATGATAGGTGAATACAAATGGTAGCACCCATTGTGTATTTCTTACAATTCCTGAAGTATTTGACACTCTGAATCCTAGTTCTTTAAGTGGACATTCGTTTATTGTAATGGGAAAGTACCATTACTCCCATAGAACTCCAATAGTAGTAATTTCAAAGAGAAATTCAGGAGGAAAATTTGGGGGCATATTATCAAGGGGCTTTATCGCCGCTTTAGCGGCACTTTTTGCCGCTAAAGCGGCGATAATTTTATCGCCCTATTAGCAAGCTGTCGCTAACAGGCGTTAGCGACAGCTTTCAGGCGTTAGAGGTCACGTTTACCATCGCCTTGCATGTCAGCGATAATTATCGCTAATGACATGCAAGGAAGGCGTTCCCTACTAAAAGCGACTGAAAACAGTCGCTAATCCCACTACCCCTATTAGCAAGGCAGGCGAGCGATATAATACTCGCGCTAAGCGCGTTTATCGCTAGATTCTAACACCTGCTAGTGAGGACGACTTACCTGTTTAAAGTATAGGAGGTGGATTCTAATGCTGAATCCACCTTAGCAGTACATGCGAGAATATCGCTGGTTTTCCAGCGATATTCTGCTAGTAGCCGCTATCGCTGGAAATAATATCGCTATGGAGATAAACCTTACTAATAGGGTGTTATCTCATCGATATTTTCCAGCGATAGGCGGCGTTAACCAAAGTCGCGCTAAGCGCGGTTAGCGATAAATATCGCTATTCCTTGATAATATGCCCCTTGGTTCTTCCACCAAGGGGGAAAAAATTACAGTAAATTTACCTGTTTTCCCAGCACAATTTTCCAATGTTAATTAAACACAGAGGGGCATATTTACAAGTCCCTATCGCCACCAGAACGTCACTTTTTTGACGTTCCTGTGGCGATAGGGGCTTCGTCTTATTTACAAGGCAGTATTAAGACACTTAATGTGGCTCAACGCTGCCTTGTAAATAAGGCCCCTTTTCATGCTATACTTAGTGTGAAAGGGGTGGGCAATGGGTGTTGCGGTGGGGGTTTCGCCGCAACACCCACTGATTTTGACACTGTCCCATATTTACAAGAGAGGCGTAAATATGTGGCAGCATATGGTGCAATGAGGAGAAATGCTTTATTTCTCCTCGTTTTTGCTGTTTCTATGTGTGCTGCATTGTGCAGCACACATCGAATCAGCAAATCGTCATGAAGGATTGTTTATGTGCAGGAAGGTATCCCTTCCTGCACACAATCATTTTAAAAATGACGCGTTGCAGTTTCTATGTGTGCTGCACAACGCAGCACACATAGAAGTTACAACTCACCATTTAAGAATGTTTATGTGCAGAAAGGCACACCTTCCTGCACATAAACAATCATACCTCACAACGCAGGCACCCTTGCGCTATGGTGCAAGGGGGCCTGCGTTGGCTCTAGGCAGCTAAATTTAGAGCCAGCGCTGGGGGAAAGGCAGGGCTGCACCGTATTGTTGCAAATACAGTGCAGCCCTGCGTTTCAGAAGTGGCGGAGCGCGGCGTTAAGCCAAGAAGGCTAACGCCGCACTCCGTCACTTCTTTGTAAATATGCCCCAAAGTTTGCAGATGAAAAAGCAATTTGCTGCTCAACCTGGTTTGTGTAAATATTAGTTTGTACATCTATTGCTAAAAGGCTCTTCTTGACTAGGGAGCAGCATAGGAAACTGTGCACAGGCAGAAATATCTGAAGATACTTCGTTGCTGCCAACAGGATGATTCCAAAAGCCATTTTTTTCGGCAAAGGATACGTTTTCTTGCCCCACCTACTGTTACTAGTACAACTATATAGCTAAGGTTTTTATTGTATACACAATCACTCACTAAAAGTGAATAAGACCCTTTAGTTTCCTTGTCTTTTTTCAGAAATGCACAATTTATTAGAAAGCTATGAAGCCAAAGTATCATATTTTTCACACATCGCAAAATGAATCCATGCAGCTATATTTTTTCCAACTATGGCCCTGATTCAGAGTAGAGGGTAAATTCTGGTCCAAGGTATGCAATAAGTATCACACTTGATGTTTTCCCCTGCCAGACGTTTGCTAGGTAAAACACGGGAACAAGCCCAGTAAAAGCTAAATCATGCACATTTAAGTGTGGTAAATACTGAATCTTTATGTTATATCTTTTTCTGAGGTGAGGAATGTAGAACAGGAGGTACAGAGTAAACACCACACCAAGAGTATCAATGTTTACTGGGAGCTTTACTACACCACCCATGTCCTCCCTACTTAGAATCAAAGCCTACATGTGAAACCAATATGCCTATTTACAAATATTAATGGAAGTGTACACACCTGTATACCAGGAGCACCAGCATTTCCCGGAGCACCTGTTGGTCCATTTTTGCCCTGGAAAATAGACAATACATATGAATATATATTCAAATTTTCTTCTGTTGTATTTATAGCATACTGTATTGCATTTAATGAATATGTTATAGCACTGAACTAGCTGGGTAATAACAGAGTGGTGTACAGTAATGGAGATATTGAGAGACATCTTGTCCATCAATTTAGGATTTACAATTTTTTTGATTTTCACAACAAAACATTTCACATATTTAGAACTGTATCACATTTCACACAGGTTCACAAGTTTAGACAGTAGGTGATTAAGGCCAGAATCATATAGTTTTAAATCAAGCATTGTAGGTGGCATTAAAATCAGATCATTATATTTTAAAGTTGTCAGCGTATGCACTAAACACATACCGTTCTCCAATTTGTTTTTTAAGATAGTCTTCACTGCCTGAAATTTCCATTTCCTAACTAATATTTTGCTACTTAGGCACAAAGTGAAATAGAAGCCAATTTGTAAACTAATTCAGTGAAAAACAGGAATGGATTCGCTCTCAAATTTCAGCAAGAAAATCCAGGAAGGTATGATACACTTTGGAACACACAGCTACAACTGTGCACTACGCTGGGTGTCTATCACCCCTATAACATTACAAGATGAACCCTGGAAAGAGCAACGTTTATCCCACATGTGGGAGGGATAATGCAGAATCCTCCCATATACTTTAGGAGTGCCCCATGGTTGTGGAATATTATAGCTTTATAGCCTGCTCCCGAGGACTACAACAGTTCTTAAAGGCTCTCTTTCCTAGGGATCTGAGCCTGTAACAAGGGAGTAGGCTTTTGACAACCACTGAAGCCTGCAGCTGAGGGCTATGAGATTAGTTAAAGACATAAAGGCTATGAACCTGAGGTATAGGCCAGAGCTACAAGCAAGGCCTTATAGCACGTCCGAGGGCCTTTAACAACCAGCATAGCCTGTGGCAGATGGGCTATAATCCTATTACAACATTCTACTCACTGGGGTAGAATGTTGTAAACTAACAACGGATCTACAAAAAGACAAACATGGGGATTTTGGAGCAGAAGGCTTATTTCAACCATTTTCGGAACTAAGCCACTCGCAGTATTCCAATGTTCTAATACAGGTTAGTGCCTGACGGTTGAACACATATGCTGGGCTTAAACTGAAATATACCTCAAGGGCTTGCCTGTTTCAAATTTCTCCAAAGTCTGCCACGTTCAGAATTAAAAAGGTGATACTGCTGGTGCATACATTAGCAAAGAGAAGGTGTTAGAAATTGGGAGGGATATGTACAAAGAAGTGGAGGAGAGAGGCATTGGCCTTCCTGGCTTAACACCTCTCTCCTCCACTTCTGAAACGCAAGGCTGCACCATATTAACAAGAATGTGGTGTAGCCTTGAGTTTCCCCCTGCGATGGCGCTAAGTTTAGCAACTTAGCGCCAACGCAGGCACCCTTGCACCAGAGGGCAAGGGTGTCTGCGTGCAGTGGAGGATTGTTTATGTGTAGGAAGGTGTCCCTTACTGCACATAAACAATCCTAGAAATGCCATTCTGTCACTTTCATGCATGCTGCTTCATGCAGCCCACATGAAAGTGACGAAATGGCATTTTTTTTAAGTTTGTTTATGTACAGGAAGGGATACCTTCCTGTACATAAACAAACAATAGCATTTTGCTTTTTCCATGTGTGCTGCACAATGCAAAATCGAGGAGAAATAATGCATTTCTCCTCGTTTCCCCATCTTGAGACCAGTTTTTATCTGGTCTTAATTTTGGAGCTGCCTCCATGTACGCCACCCTTTTACATTGGGGGCAGAGTCAAAATGAATGGGTGTTGCGGTGGAACGCCCACCGCAACACCCACTGCCCATCCCTTTCACGCTAACCATAGCGTGAAAGTGGGCCTTATGTACAAGGCAGCGTTAAGCCACGTTAAGTGGCTTAACGCTGCCTTGTACATAATCTGCAGCCCCTATCGCCACCACAACGTCACTATAGGTGACGTTGTGGTGGCGATAGGGGCTTGTACATATGCCCCCTGGTCTCTAGTTGGCAGAGGTATGCACCCTGTCCAAGTAGGGACCACAATCCTATTCAGGGTAAGTCAGTTACACAGCATAAATTTGGAACAGAGCAGGCAGGCTTAACTTAGGAGGCAATGTATAAGGTATTTGTGCAACACTTAAAACAGCAAAACAGTAGAACCGGAGTTATGAACTTTTAAAGACTATCTTGAAATGTAGTGCTTAAAAACATAAGCGTCAACTGGGGCTATCTGGTCACGCTTGACCGGGTCAAATCTGAAAGTTCAAGCCAACCGCGATGGAGCATGGATCAGATACGGGGGCCCACTACAATCAGTACATTGTGTGGATGATGCATCAACATCGAAGACCCGATGTGAGCTGCAGAGGAGGCGATGCATAAGCGTTGATCCCTTCAGTTGCAGGCAATGTGTTGAATCCAATCCGGACAGTCAGAGATGGGTCAGCACCGAACCCCTCTCGATGAAGGCGATGCCTCATTGTCGAGCTGCACAGCCAGAGACGCGAGGTCCTTGTCTTCGGCTGCAGCGGTGATGCGTAAAGGGGAGATGCATCGGTTCTGACCGACGCAACAACGGCAATGCATGGATTTCAGCAGAAGAGAGCCAGAAATTCCACTTCCAAGGGCCCAGGACTGGATTGGCATCACTTGGCAGGGCAGGATTCACAGTTAGCAGAGTCCAGAGACTCTAGCAGGGTTGTTGGAAGCCTTTGGTGTCCCTGAGACTTCAAAACAGGAGGCAAGCCTGCAAGCTCTTGGAGTCACCCCAAACTGGAAATATCTATCTTTTCCCAATAGGATATTACACTTATAAAATGTAATAAGGTAATCCCAATGTTACCCTGTACATGTCCTACTTTTTAAATACACTGCACCCTTCCCTTAGGGCTTTCTACGGCCTACCTTAGAGGTGACTTATATGTATTAAAAAGGAAGGTTTGGGTTTGGCAAGAGGCTGAACTTGTCAGGTCTACGTGGCAGTTTAAAACTGCACACCCAGGCTCTGCAATGGCATGCCTGAGACATGTTTAGAGGGCTACTGAAGTGGGTGGCACAATTGGTGCTGCAGGCCTACTAGTAGCTTTTAATTTACAGGCCTGGGCACATGTAGTGCACTTTCTTCGGGACTAAAAAAATAAATTAAATATGTAAATTGTGGATAAGCCAATATTACCATGTCTTAATTACACAGCACATGCACTTTAGCAAAGGTCAGCAGTAGTAAAGTGCCCAGAGTCCTAAAGCCAGCAACAATGAAGTCAGCTAAACAGGAGATCAGAAGGCAAAAAGTCAGGGGAAACCACTCCAAGGATAGCAGGTCTAATAGAAGGCTAGTAATAACATGTATCAGCACAAAGGTGCCATATGAGGAGGAATGGCTGAAGGATAAAGAGACTGGTTAGCAGCAGCAGAAATACATGTGAAGAGGTTTCAAAAGGATGACAGATGAAAAGAGAATCCACATTACTAGAGGGCCATTTTGCATTTACTCTTGTATCCCCCAGACGCACTACCACTGAAAAACAGACATAAGGGGAAGATGACCACTGCATGTTTGTCAAGTGGGGTTAAAGTTATGAAGTAACAGACTGGATCCACCATCTCTTCTTTGCTTGGAGATCCTAATCATGAGCAAATGAATTAGACGTTTCTTCATTGTGATATCTGTTCGTGTAATCTAACCAGAAATCAACATATTTACTCTAAAGTGAGCGATGTTCAACATATTGTAGAATGAATACAAAGAGGCTAATATATTCATGTGTGCATTATATTTATGTTGTTTAATCAATAAAACACATTTTTTTAAACTACCATAGCACAATACACCATGAAATATAAATATCTTTTTATTATTATTATTATTATTGTAGGAAAGTAGGATCTGCTTCTTATGGTTACCCCCACTTTTTGCTTGATGTTACACTGTTTTGACTAGTCTGACTGGGATCCTGCTATTCAGGACCCCAGTCTATCTGCTTTCTCCTTTATATTGTTATGTATGTACTTTGGTACACTCCAGATTGGATACTGGGGTACCCTTATAAGTCCCTAGTATATGGTACCCATGTACCCAGGGCATAGGTACCCCAGGGGTCTCCCATGGGCTGAAGCATGCATTATGCCACCCACGAGAGGCCTTACAAAATGGAACTACAGGTCTGCTACTGCAACCTGTGTAAGCTGGTGCTTGCACCACTTACTTTAGATATAGGTTCACTATATCTATAGGTCACTACACTTAAAACTTATAAGTCACCCCTATAGCAGGCCTTAACAATCTTGAAGGCAGGGTGTTGGGTTTTACCTTACAGGGTGCCCCTGCATGAGCAGAGCCCCTCTGCAGCCTTCGGAGACCATTCCCCTGGGTTGTCTGTGACTCAGCCGGACATATAGGTAGAGGTGCATTATAACCTCGCGGTAAATCCTATCTCGAAAACGGCTGCATAGAAACATATCATGTTTGGTATCAAACACCTTGGAATCATACCTCCACACCGGTAACTGGGGTGGGAGGTATGATTCCACCCTTCTGAAGCGAGCTTCATGGGGTCATTGGTCTATCCAGTGCCAGCCTTCTTGACCCGGTCAGCACAAAATGGATGCTGCCGACCAGAGACACATTTCTGCCCTCTTGCTGCTGAGCCAAGCTCGAGCAGAGGAAGGCAGCACAATAGGCTTCCTGTCACAGGGAGGTGTGACCACCTCCCAGACAGGATTTAGTGTATTGGGGGGGCTGGGTGGGTGCACTCTGAGAGTGCCTGAAATTCTGCACCTGGGGCACATTTGGTGTCCCTGTGCATAGCCCAGCTCAAACCAGTTCTGGGAGCCTTTGGCTCCTGCTCTGGCGCGAAACTGGACAAAGGACATGGGTGTAACCGTCCCTCTCCTGATCCTCCACTAGGAGGGTCCCCCGAATCTGTCCAACCCTCTCCTGTGGGTACAAAAGGGCTTACCTGACTGTAGCTCTTTTGATTTTACGTGGACAAGATTCTACAAGAAGAAACTGCTGATCTTCGACCGTCTGGACACTCTGGACTTCGCTGGACTTCGACTGGGCCCGACTTCGTCTCCCTCTCCGTCCAAAGCTTTGTCTGTGCCCTTGCTCCATACAGGCTCTGTGCAGGACCTGTGGTGCACTAAGGACAACTGAAGAATCTCCCTTGGGGTGAAGGAGTCACTCCCCTGCATTCGCAGGCACCGTAACGCAACTGACCGGTCTGTTGATCCTGAGCTCCTGCGGAGTCCGAAGGCTCCAGCAGCACATGAGGTGGGTTCCGAAGGTCCCTGAGGTTGATCTGCCCTCTCAGCAAGTTTGAGGCCAGCAGTATCCCTCATGGGGACTGCATAACCCGAACCCCTGTGCACCGCGTCTATTTGCAAGTGCATATGCTTGTTGGCGATTCCCGAGCTTGTGCATTGGACTCCGTGTAGTCCTGACCCCGAGCAGTATTTCCACCAAAGAACTCCGGCCTCCTCGCACCGAGTGCTCCGTGGGCTGGTACTTCGTGATCTTGCTCGAGGTCCCCTCACGACTCCTGGTCATTCAGCCTGTGGGTCATCTTGAATTCTCTTGGGCTTTCCTGGTTGCTTTAGACGTGCCCTGACTCTCCCTTGCTTGGGGAGTCCACAGGACCTTGCTGGTCCTCACTGTAACCTGCTTGACCTTCCTGCATGGGTTGCTTTTGCCAAGGCTTGTTGGTGCTCCAACCGGACACCGACCCCTCAGTACTCGACATCCTTCGTGGGACAGCTCGCATCTGGCTCCTGGTCGTCTTCGACATCTCCTGGTGGCTGCAGAGTCAAGCATCCCTTCTTCGCACCTGAAGCACCCGACATCGGTGGGCATTCGTCTACCAAGCCCCTGGTCACCCTCAAGTGACCCAGACTCTGTCCCCTATGCTTTCAGGTTCCTTTCGTCAAGAATCCATCCTTGGATTCCACCGGACCCTTTTCACCTTCACGGCAGCAGCTCTTCTTCGCAGCCCTCCATTGAGAACGATGGCAGTTTCCGACACCAATCCAGGCCTATGCACCAGGCTCCTCTGGGATAGGTAACGCGGGTACTACGGTATCCACAGGTGGGGTGGCTCACATAGCTCCTAAGTTCCAAAGGGTTTCCTCGAAGTCCTCCTAGAAGGGTCCTTAAACTGTAAAATTGCAACCTCGACTTCCCCATAGAATTGTACGGAGCCCGAGGTCGTGTTAGCACACTGCACCCGTCCTCCGTGGGGTCCCTATCTACTTGGAGTCCCAACGAATCTACGTGCTCCAGACCTTGTCTTGACCCGAGTCGTGGTTGTTATACCACTATTTTAGTATATGGTTTGGTCTCCCTCTGGAGCCCACTGTGTATTGTGCTACTTACAACTGTTCTATTGATCTCCTATTGTGTGCTTTGTGTTCTATCCTCGGGTAGAGGATACTAGAGAGTGTTATATTAATAAAAACATATTTTTATATAACTACTGTGTGGTTCTCCTTTCATTTAGTTAATGCAGGAGGTGATATTCTGGTAAAGCACGCTGCTTTACATTCCTTCAAGATTAAGCCTGAAGGCTGCTCTCCACAGCTACCACTAGGATAGCTTTCTAAAGGTTATCTTTGACCTCATACATCATAAGGGTCGTTTGGACTGGTGCAAGGTGCCCACTTTAATTAGTGGACAGCATATACCAGGCCAACTTCTCACAATTATTATTATTATTATTAATAATAATAATAATAAAGTATTTATAAAGTGCACCCTCATCTTCTAAGGAATATCCCAGTGCTAGACCTTATACTTGCCCAGTTCTAACTTACACCAAATAGTTAGATCGGAAACAATCAAGTCTTCAAAGTTCTCCGAAAGACTAACTAATCTGATGTCAAATGTAGAATCAGTGGAAGAGTATTCCAGTGGGGAGCTGCCAAAAAACTAAAAGAGCGACCATCCATTCTAGATTTCTTGATTCGTCAACAATATATCAAAGACAGATTGCAGGGGGCATAGATCCCATGTTGGCTTATAAAATGGAACTCTATCGAATAGGATTGCTGGACCATTGCTATAAAGTGCAAACTAGCTTATGCATTACTCTCTTATGAACTGGAAGCCAGTGAAGAGAATTGAGTCAAGCCAAAGTGGTACTCCTGCTAGGCCTGTTACAAATCAGTTTTGCTGCCCCATTGGAATAAACTGAAGACACATGAGCAAATAATCCGGCATGCCCACTATAGCGCGTTCCCATAGTCTAGCCTACTCATAATCAATGCTTGAACAATATTGCTTTACCACGTCACTGGGATCTGCTGAAATATCTTGCGAAGAGTGTGCAGTAGTCCAAAACACCTCCTGCGCACTATATTTACCTGTTCCTGCATTGAAGGAGAATCATCAATTAAAAATCCAAATTCTTTGCCATCCTTTTAAGACTGGGTGTGGGACCAAACAACGAAGGCCACTTAGAATCATTCCAGACCTTGAAAGTCCCACTAAAATGCAAGGTTTCTGTTTTGTCTGTTGTACGTTTTAAACAATATGCCTGCAATCACCCTGCTACTTCTGAGACAGCCAACTAAATTCACTTGCGTCTCAGAGTACTTGTAGATCAAATAATCAGCTGAGTTTCATCAGTATACATAAAGATGTTAAAGCCCCATGATTTGACAAGGTGCCAAATTAAAGTTAAACAAGGTTGGACCCAGGGAGGATCCCTGAGGAACCCCAAATGCAGTCTCAGAGGGCTAGATTTAAAAGGTTGGAGCTGTACCGAATGAGATCTTTTATCTAAAAACAAGTTGAACCACTGCAAGGTAGAGGAATGCAGACCAATTTCATGCAGCCTCTGAAGCAAAAGGTGGTGAGACATGGTGTTGAAAGCCACAGACCGTTCTAAAAGGATTAGGGCTGCTGATCTGCCCTGATCCACTAAAGACCTAATACTGTCCAACACCACCAATAAAGTAGACTCTGTCCTGTTTTTAGCTCTGAACCCAGTTTGAGAATGGTCCTGCTAGTTTTTACTCTCCAAATACTGAGTTAGTTGGATGTTGACAAATCTTCCCAACACCTTTGCCAGGTAAGGGCAATAGTTGGACAGTGTGGAGTCGTCTAAACCAGCTTTCTTCACCAACGGTAAAACAAAAGACTGTTTCCAGTCTGCGGGAAACAGCCTACTTCAAAGATTTATTCAAGAGTGATGTTACCTACAGACTAAGGATAGGCGTCAGGAGAGTGAAAATATAACATGGACAAGTGTCCACCATCTCCACTGTTAGTTCAGCAACCCTACCCCAGTTGGAGGCAGCTCCTGGGTGCAGTCTAACATTTTTTTAAAGTTCCTCACCCAACAGGGATTGATCTCCAAAAGTCGAATAAATAGTCTCAATTTTGTTATTAAAGAACACAGTCAATTCCTCAGTAAAAGGGGCCGAAGCTCTGACTCCTGAGCAACTGGATGAGATAACTCTTTAACTATTTTCAATAGTTCCCTAGATGATCCACTATTCTCCTTAAATACTATTGCCTCATAACTTGTCTACGTTGTTTACGATAGGCTTTGAGTGCATTTTTATAGATTCCCGATCCTCTACATGCTTAGTGTGCCGCCACTTAGGCTCAAGAATGATACAATCCCGTTTTATTTTCCTTAATTCATTTGAGTACCACTTCTCAGATAATGGTCTACTCAAAGGATTACTCTCCTTTACAGGGGCACGTATATCAAATGTTAAAGTCCTTGCATTTGTGAGATTATTAACTGCTGTTTCCACAGAGTAGTCCTCCCTAATTATAGGGGGGGCTAAAATTGCTAGTAAAAAGAGCAGGATTTACTTTCCCCCAAGATCTCTGTAAAACAGAAGGAAAGGTCTGGCTGTCTGGCACACCACCACAAGAAAAAGAGAAATTCACTAAAAAATGACCCAAACAAATGATGGCATCAATTCATGGAGTCATCACCTTATTTAAATTTGTGAATAGTAGAACAAGAGTATGCCCAGCCTTAATTGTTGGACTCAATATCCACGGCTTTAGCGGCAAAATCTGCATCTCATTCTCCAATGTCCTAGTCAGAGAATCTGACTGTCCACAAAGTGAAGGTTTAAATCCTCGATAAGGAGAAAGAGTTTAAATTTTAACACAAATGGGGACAGCACGTCAGTTCGCTGCAAACTGAGTTATGACCAGGGGGTCTCTATAGAATAACACCTCCCAGTTTTACCATTTTATTGAGCGAAGTCTGAAAAAATTAAACTTTTGCAGTCCCCCACATGGGAATTGCTCACTCTCACACACTCATAAGCCCCTCTGTAAAAGATTGCAACACCCCACTTTTTCTCCCAACACGATCATATTTTAACACCCTGTATCCAGCTGGCATAGCCAGTGTCAATTCAGGCATAGAATGGCTATTCAGCCATCTCTCAGTAATAGATGCTAGGTATGGCTTTGCATTATAGGTAACGTCCCAAATCTCCATTCAATGTTTGGGAAGCAATTTGGAAATAAAATAAAGGCATCTAAACACTAGACCAACCCTACTAGTCTCTCTCAATTCATACATTCCCCGAGGGCCACCGCCAAACTTTGTGTCTATAGGTAAGCACAAGTCCTAAGCCCTTCCAATGATAGCTCTAATTCAGACTATACTAGACTACCTACATCCAGCACAGAAGAACGGTCCCGATACCTTCTGAATACTGCATACAATAATTTCATTTTACAGTGTGTGGTCAAGTCAGCAATCGGGCAATCTTACCTGTTGAAGTCGGCCCAGTGCAAATCAACCAGTTTTTAGCTGGTCAGGATGCGTGATATAGATTGCAAAATAGGTATTACTTAATTACTTCCAAGCACTGGAGTAGGTTACTCTTAGCCACCCCCAAACAATAAATGACTGCAGGAAACTTACCGTCTGTCCTCGAATGCCGCGGGGGCCTTGTGGTCCGGGAGGACCCTGCTCTCCCTAGAAATTTACAAAAATAATTAGTTATGAAGTTCTAAGGGTGGAAGATTTTCGACTATATTCACATTTATGTAATAGTAAGAGACAAATACAACAACACATCCTTTTATGGTTTGAATTCTCCAAAATCCTTATTGGCACATTCAGGATGTGAGGACATTTATGACACAAATTCAAAATTCTGCAGTGGAAAATGACACAATGTAAGGTTTTTATGCCATCTTATGTTGCTAGGTGTTGTGCCCACCTAGCTCTCAGCCAGGATGAGACTTGAACAAAAGGAGTGCAGATGGCCCTTTAAGTAAGACATTTTGTGTTGCATCCAGATGCAATGAAAATAAGAGGCATCCCTCAACACCGGAAGGTTGCTACCCTGAAGGCCAGGCACATACAGTGCTGGTGCGGCTGGGATGTCTCCTGCTGAATGTCGGAAAATTGCACTGAAGCACAGCGCATATCATTGGGGATGCCGCATCCCAATAGCAGCTGGAGCCGGGATCCCGCTGGATCCCCGTCTCTTCCAGCATTGCTCCCAATACATTTTCCCAGTTAACATGTATATGCACCTGTAGTCCTAGAAAGGTTGCTATAATGGTTCAGTGGAACAGACACGACCATATTATCCTTGAGTTTACTGGGAAGCATTTTTAAAATTCAAAAAGGAATTCCATCTGTAGCAATACATTTTTGTTAAAGTTGTATGGGCAAATGTATATACTTCTGTCAAACTTACGCCTGTGAATTGTGCACCTTGCAGGCAGTCCGCAGGAGTAAATGTAAGGTTGTAGGAGTGTGCTCAGACATCTACAATTTGCTGATAGTTCAAAGGTGTACTTGTCGAGATTTTATGAATCTTTAAAGAAATTGAAATTGACCCAAAATGTTGATAGGAATCTAGGATTCGGAAATGCTGTTTTTTTGCATTTTTGTTCGTCCAAAATCTAAAATTATAAGTACCCACTGCATTTCAGTAGAAAACGTTCGATGTAAATGTCTCACTGTTGTATAGCCATATACATTTTCTATTCATAGACGTTTAGTCAAAAGGAAATCAATGCATCGTAGATGTACATGTATGGTTTGCATACATTTCCTACTGTGATGTGGCCCGAATTCTCTATTTACAAGGGGCTAAAAGGTGCACCTACATTGGGCCACAAGTTCTGATTTAGAAATGGGCCCAGCGGCCAGTTTGTCGGGTGCAAGTTCAGATGTTGTGCTCACATTTCTATCCCAGCCCTCTATGGATGACAAAGCGCTTATATACATTGGCGCCCTGGCCATGGGGACAGGCCTGCTGACGTCAAGGAGGCTCCCACCCTCATACTAAGGTCAACTAATAGAATCGGACTTAGCACCTACAGGCCATAAATGGTTTGCTCATATTAATACTTAATTTACATTTCCAAACACAATGTAGATGAACAAGGAATGTAAATCGGTACTCCACTGTTCATGAAGCACATGACCAGTAAGTTACAGATAGGGAACACTTCTGTCTCCTGTTTCCAGTGCTTAATTTGAGCCGGTGGTTTTAGGTGGGGTCTACTGGCACTCATATGTCCTAAGCGGACTTTGATCCAAAGCATGAGAGAGAAAAACACAAATGGGGTGGTGGAGATATGGTGGAGGGAGAAGAAAAAGATGGAGAAACGTGACAAAAGCAGACTGTAGGGATGCAGGGGGTGTCTGGTGGTGTGTTAAGGAGGCATGAGGTGGAATCAAGACTACGAGCCTTGGTATTTGGCACCCCACCCGTCGATAGTGCTGGCCACGTGCTTCTGAGCAAAAATTGGGCACTGGCCCTTAATCTTTTACAAATTAAGCACTACTTGTTTCCATTGGTCCTTATTCTGTGCTTCGCCAGGACTGCACTAGGGGAACTAAAGGAGTGACAAGTGTATATTCCTGTACAATACTATATGAATTAAGGATGCACTGGAATCTGCTCCAGGCACATGCCCCACCAGTGAAAAACTTTGTGGGGCAAGATGCATGATGCATGAATAGATCTACATTATACGAACAAGCACATTTCTTTTGTGAATTTGTGTGTGCACAAAATCTAATATTCTCTAAGAGTGTTTGTTGTTTCCAGGATAAAGTGTTTCTATTTTTTTTTGTGGAGCATATTACTATTGTACAGTGCTTACTATGAACTGAGCCTCCTCCAGGTGTTTACAACAGGCAACAAGCTTAGGAGCTGAGGCTGGAGGCAGTGCAAGGTTCTCACAGTACCTGTGAGTGTGTCAGAAAGCTGTTAGGAATATATGGTCATCCAATCCTTGGCCTCTCTGCATAGCACTCAGCGCAATGGCCACGTATTGCAGTTGCAATTGTGATGCTGTGCAAATATGTGTGAAGGAGTTATTGACAAGGAGGAAGTAAAAGAAAATGCAGTGCTTACAGAGGAGTAGGTCTGTTTGAGGGGTTGTGATGTGAAGGAGATGCGAGCAACTGCATTCAGGAGAGACTGAAAACAGTGTGTTGAAGAGAAATGTGTAAGATATAGCTAGAGGAGATGTGAAGAGGAAAAGGGTGTACATATCTAGCAGAGTGAACATAATGGGAGCATTTCAGGCACTCTGTAGCCCACTATAAAACGCCAGAGGCCAAAGTAATATTTAATTCACAATCCCACGATTTCTGATTTAAAACATTTTTATTTTCAGAATTACTTACAACAAAATCATTGTTCTTACTCATTTATCTTAAAAGCTAACAACCACTGACAAAGCCAATAGTCTTGGCTGACTTTAGATGCATGTCAGTTGTTGGGTTATAGAGCTCAGAGAGGCACCAAAATACCGGTCGGTGGCACATTATGGAAATCACAGAAGCTTAGTTTATGTGTTTAGGCCATGCCCTAAATTGTATTGGCCAGGCCTCTTTTAAAGACCCTCCCACCCCCATTTTTTTCATCTAACTTAAAGCCCTGCATAAGTGCACCAAATATTTGCAACTCAGGCGATTTGATTACTGAGTTTACATTAGTTTCATCATGCTGTTTTCTACCTCATCTAGAACAATGTAAGGGGGAGAGGTGCAGACCTACAGCTCTTAAAGTGTAGAGAGATCCTCTGGAGCGAGGTTGAAGGGATACAACCTCCTTATTATATACGTCAGAACAAAAAGGTATCCCTTCTGGAGCGAAAAACAACTCCTTGAAGTCTTATATAGGACCAGTAGTATGCCGTGAAATGACACACCCACTATAGAGGTGGGAAGGGAAAAGAAACCCTTTTCTTTATTAACCCTCACTCACTCTAGTAGTGGCATGCTCATCATCGGGGACACCCTGACTCCTAAAGGTCAGGGTGGGCTCGACCATGTTTCAGGGAGGTCTTATGAAGATAATGTGTAAGGGGGTGTAACTTTAAAGATAACATTTGTCACCCACACCAAAAGGTATCCTTGATTAGTGGGGTGGGAGGGAAGGTTAAAATTAGAATACTATGAGGGTGTAATGATGTGATGGTCCTATGCCCTATAACACCAAGATGTTTCAGCCCTGTTCTACTGTCCTGTGTGAGGTCCTGGGCTTTTGTAAGGCAAGGTTAGTAAAGAGGTCACTCCCCCATTGACGTGACCAATGTGTGGTTTCTTTTGTGGGCATAGGGTTTGCATGCACGAGAGTTTTTATATATATACTTGCCGCTGTTGGGTATTACCAAAAGCAAGTGGGACAAACGTTCCCACGGGGCGTGAGTGGGCGGCCCTGCAGTCTCGCTTTCATCAAGGGTCCCGTCCTGTCTCATTACCTATCTTCGGCTCAGCTCCCCTGCTTGCAGTTTTCTAACCCAGCAGTCAGCCAGTATACACCAATACAGTTAACACATAGGAGTTATTTTAGCTCTGCGTAGTATACTTACGTCTTTCCCTGGCGATCCTTCGCGACCAGCAGGACCCGTCAAGCCCACTTCACCCTTCAAAGCAGGAGAGAAGAAAGCAGTTCAGTAATAGTCAGATCCGCCCAGTGCAGAAGATGACCTAGAAATGTCTTAAGCCATAACAGATCGCCCAGAGCAGGCCAGGAGGGCTGTGTGTGGCTGACAACAGGGCTGCGGCGTCATTTCATCAGATTCACATCTGTGCACACCGGTCAGGACTGCAGTGACTTAGCAGCCAAGCACAGTTTTGGCTGTCAAAAGAAATTAATTCACCAACAGTAAATTGCAGTGGGATTCTCATACCTCTTGGGGAATATATACTTTTGTTCCTGCTCTGAACTTAATTTTATTTCAGCCTCAGAGCAGCTATTTTCTGTGGTCAAAGCCTTAGTGCGGCCTTTAATTCCATGGGCTGTGTTTGCAGAATTGTAGCAGGGATTTCACCTTACCAAGTGGGTGCCCTTCCAAGCGTCCCTTTAAGCCATCCCCACACTACAAGTGGTCAGAGGTTTCTTTTAATGTCTTTTTATTCAACTTATGCTCAGAACAATCGGACCGTTTCATACATAAACGTTGACACAAGATATACATGAATATGTTCTGCATGCGTAATGTACGATAATGTTCACTAAGGAAATGGGGCAACTGTCCATATTGAGTATACCTTCATACATTACTGGTTAGTCTAACAAAATCTCTTTATGCAGGCAATCTCACTTCTTCAAGGTGCATGATTCAATAACCCCTGTATGCTTCCCACTGACCCCAAACCTTCTCACACTTTCTCGGCCAACCCCGACTTTGGTATACCACCTTTTCTGCTTCCCTGCACCAATCTAGATCAATTTTCCAATCTCGTAATGGTCAGAGGTTTGATCCTGTCAATGGCTGGGATAACTTATTTTCCACGGTGCGAAAAGGAATTAAACACCTCAGATGTTCGTGTTAAAGAGAGGAAATGCTTTTTCCATTAAAAAATTATTTTTCCCTCCGAGAAAAAAAAAAATGGAAAATTTGCACAGAGGCTCTTGTTTTCCCCTAAGCAAGATAGTACTTCGAGTACAATTCCACAGTGAGTAATACCAGCACGGACAATAGTTACAGGACTCTCCCGGGAGCATGACTGGAAAGCATCGACTTGCACAGCTTTCCAAGTATTCTTCTGGAAATGGCTTGAAAATAGCAACATAAAAAATGAATAAAAAAACTCTAAGGCTACGTCCAGCTCTCTAATTAGTTTAACGCTTATTTATTAAGCGGGCCATAAGCCTCGATCAGACACAACAAGGGAAGATCTAATAGTTAAAAAAATAAAACAGTATCGACTAACATTGTTAGACATTAACAGCCTTTTATAATATGCAATTCTGATATCATTTGGAGTTTTTTTCCATAGAGTTCCGTGAATGCACACAAATTAACAGGGATCAAGTGGAAAGCGTGTAAAGCTGGTACACTGGATTTCCCTCATAGTAAAAAAGTTGTCAAGAATAATGCCCTTCCCACACAACACACATTTTGCAATTTCCTCCGAGTTAAAATTTGATTATAAAGTGTGTTTTTTAAAGCCAAACATTTTTACTCTATCGATGCAACGCCGGGGGAATTTGGGGATCAGAGGCTTTCACGCAGAAACTATGCCACAACTTCATAAAGGTGTAAGTAAAACATCTACAATACATTTCAAATCCGAATCACGTGCTGTGAAGGAAGTCCAAGAAACTAGTATCGATATTTATTAAAAGTAATTCTGTCGTTAATACCCTTCCTGCCATTTCTAATCTCCCATTGAATTGTGGACCTTGTAGTTGTATAGTTTACAATGAATCCGTTACCGTTTAATAGCAGGTTTCAATAGTCCAAATGCTAAGAACGACCATTAGAGTTAGTCATATAGTAATTACTTCCTCACTTTGCTCCAATGCAACTACGTATACATATTTCACTTCATTCGTAGCTCACTGAAGCAATGCACCAGTACTGGTTTGGAAGCACTTAAATATTCTTGCAACATCTGCCTGTCAAGAGCAGTTTGTGCTGCAAAGGGACAGCTCTCCAGGGATGAGTGTTTCAAAGTTGACTGCTTCGAAATTAAAGTCTCCTATTTTTGTGTTCAGGCGTTCGCTCCTACCACAGACATCTGTTTCACGGTTCAGTTCCTTGTTCTTGTTTTTAGATGCCTTGCTGCTTGAAAAAAAAAATTGAATGCTGAGAACTGTAATTCCTGCCAGCGTGGTCCCTGAGAGATGTGCGGTGACACTGATATACCTGACAGTAGACGAGGAGCTCTAAAACATTAAGCAGCCTTCCACGTATCCACACGGTGTTGGGGCGCTGGTGCGCGTGCAATGGCTGACACGGCGGAGATGGCGCGAGGGACAATGAACGCCTCCGGGTCAACGTGGATCATTCCTCTCTAAAGTGAGAGGGAGAAATACTATAGGCAGCCACAGTGTATTGTAAATTGCAATATTTGCAGTTTGTGAGTAGAAATTAAAGATATTAGACAAATCTATGGTGGAAGCTTAAATTTATTTATTTTTTCCAGAATTTTAAAGGATACGCCATGCTTCTGCAGTCATGAATCAAATGCACTTGTTTCAAACAAAAGGCAAGTGAACATGTGGTTTCAGAAAGTGAATTATCAGAGATATATAGGATTGCACAGGTGGAAAACCAATCCAGATCAGGGTCATATCGCAGGCCCCAGCAGCACAGGGGGACTCCAATCCTATCTGTGAAATCTATGAGATATGGTAGACTCAGGGGCCCCCTCTTCCTATTCTACAGGGACCCCCCCATCACTTTGAGTTACAACATTGATCTAGATAAGATTGACAGCTACCCACATATTCAAAAGAGTTATGCTTTGATTTTTCCACGGAGCTTTAGCTCCACCTGTGCCTTGTTACCCGCTATGCCCCTCCGCTTTTTTGGCTTTCTCTTCTAACTCACTTTCCATGCATGCAACAAATGTGTATTGGTTACATCTCCTCTGTCAGACCTCTCCTGTCACCCTCACTTCACACCACATGGTACCATACAGAAGATGGACATCATTCGCCTCTCACTCCACTCGGACAGAAATCCCTCTCCACCCACCTCCACTCCTCTCTCACCCTTTCCACCCTATCGGCAGTCGCTTCCCTTTCCCTCTCAACCTGTCCATCCAGCATCCTTACCCACTCCTTTTACCAATCCTCTCAACTGTCACCTTCCTTGCTTACTCTCTTCCCATTCTACCATTATCCACCAATCATCATCCTTCTCTGCATCCTCAAAGTTAGACCAATGAATGAGAAACACAATAACATCCATGAACTGATCTGTCACACAAGTGTGGACCTCTACCTCACAACAGAGATCTGAGAAGATGGGCTTGCAGTTATCATTCTACACGTCAGCAACCTATTGGGCAACTGCATCCTGATCAGAAACCATCCTGATAGGACCACTGAAGAATTAGCAGTTTTAAAAAACTCCTTACCTACCTACCACCAGCCACACTTTTCAGCTGCAGAATACACATTTTACTTCAGTTTGTTAACATAGTGAGCACGAGCTTGTTATAAACACAATCATTATTACAGCACTTAGAGGCCGTAAATTAGTCAAGTTGAAAAATAATTCAAAAGATTTTAACATACCCTTTCCCCTGGTGCTCCAGCTTCTCCCCGGTGACCTTTGAACCCCTGAAAGACAGAAACGATTATTACTGTGTGAGCTTCACCCATTTGCCCTCTGATGTGGGCGTGTAACCAATTACAGATGGTGCAATCAAATCCTTCTAAATCGGAACCAAAGTGCTGACAGACTGCCTTTGGCTTATATTTCTAAAAACAACTTTTTCGCTCGGTTAACAATAGCATTGGGTCGGTGGAGCCTAAATCTGTCACTTCGGTGAGAAACGAACATCTTTTGTCTTCATCCTCTTTTGAAACAACTATCTGGTTATCAAACAAGAGTGTCTAGATAGGATGCCTGTTGCATTATGCAGCAGGTATGCATACGATCTAAATGCATTCCAAGGTAACCAATATTTAAGAGCTGCACTTGGCAGCTTCTCCTGCTGGGCAGTCAGTGATGAGAGACAGGGAGGGATGGAGGGATGGTTTCATGGTGGAAGCTGGGCGTCATCGCATAGAAGCCTAAAGGAATCAATCACTGACTGCAGGACAAGCTACAATCACAGCTCGAGGAGGGAACATGCACAAAAAGAAACACTTTACTATGATTCTGTTCGTGTGACTAACGTTTGTGTCTAATAGCCTGCTTTTGCACCAAACGTGAGCATGAATATTAAAGAAAATGCATACTCAGGCCTAGCACAAATCACAGAGCATAACTGCACATGCACTACTGAAAAACAGTCAATGTGCAACTTATGCACATGTGCCATGCATAAAATCTGTGCAAATGGGGCTAGCATGGGGGTGGAGTTCAAAGAAGCGGGCGCATTTCTTGTCCACAATGGACCGCATCCGAGCCCAGGGTGGCATCTCTGATCATGCCCATGGAGCGATCTGGCTGATCGGAAGTAGTATTGCCCATACAGGGCTGGACTGGGGAACCAAACTGAGCCCTGGCTAAAATGATCAAACTAGAAAAGCTCCATTCATTTTCTCGCGCAATCTCTCACTTTCCATCCTTTCTATCGCTATCCTTCTTTCTGTGCTCTCTTTTTCATCTGTGATCACTTTCTCTCTAACTTTCTCCTCGTTTTCTCTCACTCTCTCTTGAAGCATCCTGAGCCTTCAGCATTTAACCTTGGGTAGCTGGGGAAAGTGATTTAGGCACCAGGAACGTCCCTGGGCTTTCAAATTTGCCTTTAATAGCTCCATATTAAGAGGGAAATGCCCAGTGGAATATAAGGCCAGTCCGGCCCTGTGCACACAGGGAAGGCCATGGCTGGTTATTTTAACCTGTCACCAACATCCATGGCATTATGCAGTATATTGAAGGCTAGTGGCGGAGGTGCGAGTCAGGACATGAAAGGAAATTAGAAGATTGTGGAGCCACTAGGAATATCATTTAAAATGTACCACCTTACAGGGGGGCACTGTGAGAGTGTGGATAACTCACCCCCAACTTAGCATCCAAGTCTCAAACAGATTTGTTTTGTCTTTAAATTATTTTATTTTCATTGCCTGCTAAATTTCCTCACTGATTTGTCTTTATACTTTGCTTTCTAGTGTCAGAGTGCAAGACCATTCACGTTGTTTTCTCAATAAAAACAGCATATTGACAGGTTATATATATATATATATTCAAACAAGGAAGAGTCGGAGCACTCGCAGGGTCAATCCTTTATTTATTACGGCAGACGCGTTTTGACAAACCATGCCTTTTTCAATGCCTCGGTTTAAATAAAGTTGGCGCCATTATGTCCATTTTATATTTAGAACATAGATTGCTCCTATTGGAGGAAAAATGTGGCAAGTGAAAGAGGACTGAAATCCAGCCGTCTCAGTTTAAATACATATTAGTTGGCCACCATCTTTGCGTGTGTTTTCACCATAATTATTCGTTTCGGGATGTATCCATAACTAACATTTCAGCCGAAATGCGTTGTGTGAATAAACAGTTTCCTGCAATACTGTGGCTCTTTGTGCTGCATCCTGAGAGCGCGCCGACCTGACTTTCACAAATAAATATATATATATATATATATATATATATATATATATATATATATATATATATATATATATATATATATATATCTCAATCAAAGAACGAGTCTGCAAAAATGTACAGAGGCAATCTGCAGTACTACACGTTTGATGCAGAATTTGAAAAATAATGTTCCTGTCATTTGTGACACATCTCTGGCTGACCTTCACTTCATAGTTTGCTGTCTCTGCTTTCACATTCACTCTCATACCGTACCGTACACAGGTTCATTACTTATATTGGATTTCTCTCAAATACTTTTTCCAAGCATTATGAGCAATTTCATACTTACCGGCAATCCTCTCATGCCTTCTCTTCCAGCAGGTCCAGGCTCTCCTGGTGTGCCCTGAGGGGAAAAGAGCCCATGGGGTATTACTTACAGAACTTTCCTGTGAAAGTAAGTGCGAGGAGGGGACTGTTGCAGCATATTTTAGGAATAGTAAGTTGTCCCTATCTAATGCCATGGAGGGACTGATGTTTACACGGTCGAACACAAACATCTTGTAGATGTTCAGGACCGAAGAGGAGAAGAACAGTTGGATGTAATCTCTGCTCACCCGTTGAGGATATAATTGTGATTTTTCAAGACCTTTGTCCACCCGCATTCCCTTGAGGAAATTTCTGTGAGGTTTGTGGACAATAGGTTTAATCAGTCACTCGACTGAATTTGGTCCTTGCGATTTTGAGGCTTGTGTCCTCTTTGAAACGTGTGTGTCTGCTGGGAGCTGATGCTCAAGGTAGCTCTGGCGTGGGGAAGGTATGTGTATTCAGATGAATCATGAAGAAGATTGGAAGCAGGTGTGAGGGTGGACCGGTATATTGTGGACTGGGTTTCTTGGCTGGAATGCTCCTGCCACCTTCCCACTGGAGACCTCCAATGAATACAGGTGAAAAATGTGTAAAAGCAATTTTGCCAAAAACATAATTTTAAATTTCAAGCTGGTAAACCCATGTCAATTCGCAGGTGCAGAAAGAGAGTGTGATCCATCCGAAGCTTTCCAATTTGGGCGTGCCTGCCTGCACCTGCAATAACTCTTACCGTAGGTACACAGCCTGGAGCAACTCAGATTGAGTGCAATCTCCAGGATAGTGCAGCTGAAGATTTTTTAGCTCCATAATCGGTTGTAAGTGCCAAAATCTAATCCTTCAGTGAGGCAGACCTCCAGTTAGTATCTGACCGGTAATGCAGGAAAGACAGGTACCGGGGAGTTTGAAGTTATGATTAACTTTATGACGGTCACTTAGAAACTTTATTACCACTATTCCTTTTTGATTTTGTTAATGATTTCTAAGGTAGCACTTGTCCCTGTTCATTGGGAATGTTTTAGATTTTTTTTTTGTTTGTTTCCAAAAAGTTTTAAAGTTACCTTTTGACCAATATTTTCATTGATGATAATTGTCACTATCAAATCAAATCAAATCAAATCACTATTTTATCATTGATTTCCATTAGTGACAGTTGCCATAATTTTTGTTTTTTATGTGATCTTTGTAGGAGAGTAGGATCTGCTTCACATGGGTACCCCCACTTTTTGCTGATGCTTCACTGTTTTTCGACTTTAGTCTGGCTGGGGCCCTGCTAATCAGAACCCCAGCCTAGCTGCTTCCTCTCTAAAATGGTTTCCATGTGCCTTAGGCACATCTCTGATTGGAATCTGGAGTGCCCTTATAAGTCCCTAGTATATGGTATACTATGTACCCAGGGCATAGGTACCTCAGAGGCCTACCAGGAGCTGCAGCATGTATTGTGCCACCCCTGGAAGGCCATCCAAAATGACACCACAGGTCTGCTACTGCAGCCTGGGTAAGGTGGTGCATGCACCCCTTACAGTGGTATAGGCTACCTATATCACTACCATTGCACACACATATAAACCTATAAGTCACTCCTATGGCAGGCCTTACCAATCCTGAAGGCAGAGTGCTTGGTTTTTATGTGAGAGGGTGCCCCTGCATGAGCAGAGCCCTCTACAGCGTTTGGAGTCCCTCCTCTGATGCTGTTTGTGGTACAGCCTGACCATATACTCTTAAGTGCATTATATCCTCGCGGTACAATGCTAACTTTGGACTGGCTGCACCAAAACATGTCGTGTTTGGTGTCAAACATCTTGGAATACTACCCCCCGCCAGACCTGGTGGCGGGGGTAGCATTCCACCCTTCTAGAGGGAGAGACATGTACACACCGGGCTACCCGGTAACTTCTTTCCAGAGCCCTGGCATCACAAAATGGATGCCGCTGCCACAGACACAGGTCTGGCCTCCTGCTGCTGACTGAAACTCCGGCAGGGGAGGCCTGGACAATAGGTTTCCTGTCGAAGGGAGGTGTAACCACCTCCCCAGACAGGATAGTGTGTATTGGGGCTGGGCGGGAGCACTCTCTGGTGCTTTGAAGTCCTGCACTGGGGGCACATTTGGTGTCCCTGTGCATACCCCAGTTCAAACCGGCTCAGGGGCTTCCAGCCCCTGCTCTGGCGCGAAACTGGACAAAAGGAAAGGGGTGTAACCACCCCTCTGCCCTGACCCTCCCATAGGTGGGTCCCCAGAGTATGTCCAACCCCCTAACTTGGTATAAGTATGGGACCCCAGTCCTTAGGACTTGAGATTTACCTGGACGAAACTCTGATACAGAATCCTGGACCTTCGACGCTCTACTTCAAGATTAGAGGACTGAAGAATCTCCCTTGGGGTCAAGGAGTGGCTCCCCTGCTTGGCAGGCACCTAAGAAGCAATTGTCCGGTCTGCATCGCTGAAGCTCCCGCCGGACGCCGAAGTCTTTGCAACACCAGAGGTAGATTTCCAGACTTCCCCGAGGCTGCCCTGAGTCCCCAGCAAAGCTGAGGCCCGTAGCTGTCGTGGGTAACGTGGAACCGTGACCCCTGGACACCGAGCATATTTGCAAGTGCACCCTCTTCCTGGTCTTCCACGTAGTTGTGCTTTGGGCTCGGAGTAGCCCCCGCCTCCAGCACCGACTGCACTGAAGATCACTGGCCTCCACTCCACGAGTGTCCTGTGAGCCAGCTCTAAGTGCATCCACTCGAGGCTCCTTCGCGGTCGCTAGTCCGTTGGCTAGTGGGCCCTCCCGAAGGCAACTCTTCTTCTGCTTGGGCTTCCCTGGTTGCTCCAGACGTGCCCTGACTTACCCTCGCTGGGTGAGTTCCTCAGACCTTGCTGGTCTGCACCATCGTCCTTCTTCTATTTCCACGAGACTTGCCGTTGCCAAGGCTTGTTGGGTCCAATCCGGTCGCCGACACCCCTGCAATCGACAGACGTCGTGGGACAGCTCGAATCCAGCTCCTGGTCGTCGTCGACGCCTCCTGGACCTCGTGGCTGAAGAGTCAAGACGACCGTCAACCTACCTGAAGCACCCGACATCGGTGGGCATCCGCTCATCGCCTTCCTGGTCACTGGCTAGTGACCCAGACTCTGTCCCCTCTGCTTTCAGGTTCTTCAGATCTTCGATCCACCTTTGGATCCACCAGAACACTTTCGACTTGGCCGCCAGCAGCACTTTGCAGCAGATCGCCATTGAAAACGACGACGAAACCTGACCCCGAAAGACACCTATGCACCCGGCTTCCCTGGGTGAGGTAACTCGAGTACTCCGGTGCTCCCATGCATAGAGACTCTAGAACAACCTAGTTCTAAAGGGGTTTGCTCCAAGTCCTCCTCTAAGTGTCCCTTTTCTTTAAAACTCCAACCGCGACATTCCCCATAGAAGTCAACGGCGGCACGCGGCTGTGTTCTCACACTGCACGCGCCCCCCGTGGGTCCCCTGTGTCACTACCTTGGGTGGTTCCTTGAGGGCCAAGCACTTCTACAGGCTCTAGGCCTTGTGTCTAGCTCAGTCGTGGTTCTTATACCACTTTATTGGTATATGGTTTGGTACGCCCCTAGGGCTCAAACGTGTATTTGTGCTATTACTGTTGATATTCGACTTGTAACTTATGTACTTCGAACTCTAGCCTCATAAAGCGACTAGAGGGGTGTGTTTAAGACTAAATACATATATTTTAAATATATACCTGGTGTGGTCCTCTTTCATTTGGTCACTCAAGAGATTATAGACTGGTAAAACAAGCTGCTTTACATTCCTTCAAGACTTAGCCTGAAGGCTGCTCTCCATAGCTACCACTAGGATAGCTTTCAATAAAGGTTGTCTTTAACCTATCTCCAATAAGGGGTTGTTTGGACTGGTGCAAGGTGCCCACTATAATTAGTGGACAGCATATACCAGGCCAACTTCTCACATTGGTGTGCATCGTGTGGGATTCCAGCTTGCTATTGTTTTACCAGATAATCTCAATTGAATTGATCAACTGAAAACCACTAAGGGTACCTTAGGTACATATAAATCAAGCTTAGGATACAGTAAGTTCTACTGAACTTAGAGTTGTGTGTTAAGGGATAGCACACCCTTTCTACAACTCAAGAGAGTTTAGTAGGCCACACTAGAGTAGGTAGTGCATACACCACACCTCACTAGTAATGTCTTCAAAGCCAGGACCCAGTGAGTCCTTGCCAGAAGCCAGTGGGCTTCTTCCCTCCAAGTATGATAATCTCCCATTCTTGGAATTGAGAGCATTGTGCAATACTAGGAAGCTGAAGACAGGCAAAAGTGCCAGCACCCAACTCCTCAGGGAGGTGCTACTGTCAGATGATCTCAGCAGACCTCTAGGGTCTGAAGGGGTAGGCAGAGAGGGTGGGGCAGAAGATGAGGAAGGGGCCAGGGGCGACATCACCCAGGACCCAACCTCTGAGACTGGCCAGGAAGGTGACAATGACCTTGACCTGGAAAATCCAGCTCCTCCTGTGGATGAGGAGGAGGATCCGAATGACCTCCCCTTTGTCCCCCCAGGAAGAGTTGTGAGTGTGCCCAGAAGGCCTAGATCTCCTTCTCAGGAGTCTAACCACTCTGACACCTCAGTAGGGACCTCTGTTTCCTCTCATAGGAGGGAATCCTCAAGTGAGAGGAAGGAGAGACTGCTCAGATATGGAGAAGCTCAGTTGAGACTCAGAAGAGAGCAGTTGGCTATAGACAGGGAGTCCCTAGAGCTTGAAAAGCAAAGAAAAAGATGGGACTAGAGTCCCATGGTGGCAGCAATTTCCCCAGAGATAGGGAAAGGTCTTATGACCATAGAAACCTGAGCAAGATTGTCCCTCCCTACCAGAGTGGGGATGACATCCACAAGTGGATAACTGCACTGGAGAGGGCCTGTAAAGTACAGAGGGTCCCTCAGGAGCAGTGGGCAGCAATCTTGTGGCTCTCCTTTGCAGACAAAGGTAGAGACAAGCTCCTCACTGTTAGAGAAGAGGATGCTGACAATTACAAAGTCTTGAAGAGTGCTCTGATTGATGGGTTTGGCCTAACAACTGAACAATACAGGTTAAAGTTCAGAGATACCCAAAAGCACAGACTCAAGACTGGGTGGACTATGTGGATTGTTCTGCTAAGGCTCTGGATGGTTGGTTATTGGGCAGCAAGGTATGTGACTTCACAGGATTGTACAATCTTATCATGAGGGAGCAGATTCTTAATAACTGTCAAAATCAGCTGTTGCATCAGTACCTGGTTGACTCTGATCTGACCTCTCCCCAAGAATTGGGAAAGAAGGCAGACAAATGGGTCAGAACCAGGGTGAGGCAGAAGGTAGAGAACCAAGGTGGTGACCCAAAGAAGCAAGATTCTAAGAACTCTGATAAGGGTGGGGAGAAGGGTAAAGACCAAAAGTCTTCACAAGGCCCCCAAAAATCTTCTTCAGGTGGGGATGCACAGTCTAACAAGGGAAAAGGCCAAAAGAAACCATGGTGCAAAGTCTGTAAGCAAAAGACACACTGGACCAGTGATTGCACCAAGTCCAAAGACTCTATTCCAGCCCCCACCAATGCCCCTAATGCACCTGTTCCCTCTAGTGCAAGTACAATTGGTGGTGGGAGTACACAGGCCAAGGGTTTAGTAGGTTTGACCCTGGGTAAAGAGATGAGCTCTGACCTAGTCAGAGAACTCACTAAGGCTGTCCTAGTCTGTGATGGAGGCATGGATGTGACCTCCTCTGTGAGTCCCAGTAATCTGGGCAAGTACAGACAACAGCCCTTAATCAATGGAAAAGAGGCTTTGGCATTTAGGGACACAGGGGCAAGTGTCACCATGGTGACACAAGACCTTGTGGATCCTGGGCAGATTATACTTGGTGAAATGTACCAAGTGACCAATGCTAGCAATGTCAGAACAGACCATACTCTGGCAGTTGTTAACTTCTCCTGGGGAGGGGTAACTGGCCTTAAGAAGGTTGTGGTGAGTGCAAACCTACCAGTGGAATGCTTGCTTGGCAATGATCTTGAAACTTCAGCTTGGGCAGAAGTGGAGCTCAGGACCCATGCAGAAATGCTGGGGATCCCTGCAGATGTGTTTGCTGTGACCAGGTCACAGAGCAAAATGTCTAACACTGAACAGGCCTTGGATTCTGAAATAATGGACCAAGTGCCATCCAAGAGGAGGAGTAGTAGGGTAAAGGCAGTGCCTTCCCCCTTGGCTCAGAAGGAAGATCAGTCTCTTGAGGGGGATGATCTCAGTCCTGAGGAAGGAACTGTCCCAGAGGAGCTTGAACCTCACCAGGTTGAGTTCTTGGGGACAGGGGGCCCTTCCAGGACAGATCTAAGCCAGGAGCAGCAGAGCTGCCCCTCTCTTGAACCCCTCAGACAGCAAGCTGCTGCTGAGGCTGCTGGGAATGCTAGTGGTCCCCATAAAGTATATTGGGATGATGGACTCTTGTACTCAGAGTGTAGAGACCCCAAGCCTGGTGCCACCAGGAGGTTGGTTATACCTCTGAAGTTCAGGGGCTTCCTATTGACCCTAGCCCATGATATTCCCCTAGCAGGTCACCTGGGCCAGAACAAGACTTGGGACAGAATTGTCCCTCACTTTCACTGGCCCCACATGTCTGAAGACACCAAGGAGTTTTGTCGCTCCTGTGTAACCTGCCAGGCCAGTGGCAAGGCAGGTGGCACTACAAAGGCCCCCTGATACCACTACCTGTGGTGGGGGTTCCCTTTGAAAGGGTGGGGATTGACATTGTTGGTCCCATGGATCCCCAAACAGCATCTGGGCACAGGTTTATCCTGGTGGTAGTGGATCATGCCACCAGGTACCCAGAGGCTATTCCCCTTAGGACCACTACAGCACCTGTGGTGGCAAGGGCCCTCCTGGGAATTTTCTCAAGAGTGGGCTTTCCTAAGGAGGTTGTATCAGACAGGGGTGCAAACTTTATGTCTGGATACTTGAAAGCAATGTGGAAGGAGTGTGGAGTGACTTACAAGTTCACCACACCCTATCACCCACAATGCAATGGTTTAGTTGAGAGATTCAACAAAACCTTGAAGGGCATGATTAAAGGGCTCCCAGAGAAGCTTAGGCGAAGATGGGACATACTCTTGCCCTGCCTTTTATTTGCATACAGGGAGGTGCCTCAAAAGGGGTTGGCTACAGCCCTTTTGAACTTTTGTTTGGTCACCCTGTCAGGGGTCCATTGTGCTTGGTAAAGGAAGGATGGGAGTTACCTCTCAAGCCCCCAAAGCATGACATAGTGGACTATGTACTTGGTCTCCGCTCCAGGATGGCTGAATACATGAAAAAGGCAACTAAAAACCTTGAGGCTAGCCAGGAACTGCAAAAAGCCTGGCATGACCAAAGGCTGTACTGACTGTTTACCAGCCAGGACAGAAGGTGTGGGTGTTGGAGCCAGTGGCCCCAGCAGCTCTCCAAGACAAATGGAGTGGACCCCATACCATTGTTGAACAGAAGGGTGAGGTTACCTATTTAGTAGACCCAGGAACACCCAGGAGTCCCCACAGGGTTCTCCATGTCAACAGACTGAAACCATATGTGGACAGGGCAGACATGGGCTTGCTCATGGCTACTGATGAGGGCCAGGAGGAAGAGAGTGACCCACTCCCTGACCTGCTCTCCCAGAACCCTGATGATGGGTCAGTGGATGGTGTAGCCTTGGCAGGCAGCCTCACTGCTCAGCAGCAAACTGATTGTAGACAAGTGCTCAATCAGTACAGACATATGTTCTCTCTGACTCCAAGTCAGACCACCTGGTGCACTCATGAAGTGGACACTGGGGACAGTCTGCCTATTAAAAATAAGATTTATAGGCAACCTGACCATGTCAGGGACTGTATCAGGACAGAAGTCCAGAAAATGTTGGATTTGGGAGTTATTGAACCCTCAGATAGCCCTTGGGCTAGTCCAGTGGTCCTTGTGCCAAAACCTCACACCAGTGGTGGGAAAAGAGAGATGAGGTTTTGTGTGGACTACAGGGGTCTCAATGCAGTCACTAGGACTGATGCCCATCCAATACCTAGGGCAGATGAGCTAATAGACACTTTGGCCTCAGCCAAGTATCTAAGCACATTTGACCTGACAGCTGGCTACTGGCAGATCAGACTAGCTGATGATGCAAAGCCAAAGACAGCATTCTCAACCCCTAGTGGGCATTATCAATTTGTGGTAATGCCCTTTGGTCTGAAGAATGCACCTGCCACTTTTCAGAGGTTGGTGAATACAGTCCTTACAGGTCTGGAAGCCTATAGTGCAGCATATCTAGATGATATTGCTGTCTTTAGCTCCACCTGGGAGGATCACCTGGTCCACCTCAGAAATGTTTTGCAGGCCCTGCAGAAAGCAGGCCTAACTATCAAGGCCACAAAGTGCCAGATAGGGCAGAGTCAGGTTGTGTACCTGGGCCACCTTGTGGGTGGAGGCCAGGTTCAACCATTGCAGAGCAAGATCCAGACCATCATGGACTGGACTGCTCCAACTACCCAGACTCAGGTGAGAGCCTTTTTAGGCCTGACTGGGTACTATAGGAGATTTGTCAAGGGGTATGGATCAATAGTGACACCCCTGAATGACTTAACTTCCAAGAAAATGCCCAAAAAGGTTCAGTGGACAGTTAGCTGTCAAAAGGCATTTGATGACCTGAAGCAGGCCATGTGCACTGCTCCCATTCTACAGAGTCCTGATTACTCCAAGAAGTTCATTGTCCAAACAGATGCATCTGAATTGGGGGTAGGGGCTGTACTGTCACAATTGAATGATGAAGGTCAGGATCAGCCAGTAGCTTTTATTAGCAGAAGGCTGACCCCTAGAGAGAAACGTTGGTCAGCCATAGAGAGGGAGGCCTTTGCTGTGGTTTGGGCTCTGAAGAAGTTGAGGCCATACTTGTTTGGTACTCACTTCCTTGTTCAAACAGACCACAAGCCCCTCCTATGGCTAAAACAAATGAAGGGTGAAAACCCCAAACTGCTTAGGTGGTCCATTTCCCTACAGGGGATGGACTTTACAGTGGAACATAGACCTGGGAGTAACCATGCCAATGCAGATGGACTCTCTAGGTACTTCCACTTAGAACATGAAGACTCAACTGGTCAAGGTTAGTTTAATGTCCCTACGTTTGGGGGGGGGGTTGTGTAGGAGAGTAGGCTCTGCTTCCCATGGGTACCCCCACTTTTTGCTGATGCTTCACTGTTTTTCGACTTTAGTCTGGCTGGGGCCCTGCTAATCAGAACCCCAGCCTAGCTGCTTCCTCTCTAAAATGGTTTCCATCGTGCCTTAGGCACATCTCTGATTGGAATCTGGAGTGCCCTTATAAGTCCCTAGTATATGGTATACTATGTACCCAGGGCATAGGTACCTCAGAGGCCTACCAGGGGCTGCAGCATGTATTGTGCCACCCCTGGAAGGCCATCCACAATGACACCACAGGTCTGCTACTGCAGCCTGGGTAAGGTGGTGCATGCACCCCTTACAGTGGTATAGGCTACCTATATCACTACCATTGCACACACATATAAACCTATAAGTCACTCCTATGGCAGGCCTTACCAATCCTGAAGGCAGAGTGCTTGATTTTTATGTGAGAGGGTGCCCCTGCATGAGCAGAGCCCCTCTACAGCGTTCGGAGTCCCTCCTCTGATGCTGTTTGTGGTACAGCCTGACCATATACTCTTAAGTGCATTATATCCTCGCGGTACAATGCTAACTTTGGACTGGCTGCACCAAAACATGTCGTGTTTGGTGTCAAACATCTTGGAATACTACCCCCCGCCAGTCCTGGCGGCGGGGTAGCATTCCACCCTTCTAGAGGGAGAGACATGTACACAGCGGGCTACCCGGTAACTTCTTTCCAGAGCCCTGGCATCACAAAATGGATGCCGCTGCCACAGACACGGGTCTGGCCTCCTGCTGCTGACTGAAACTCCGGCAGGGGAGGCCTGGACAATAGGTTTCCTGTCGAAGGGAGGTGTAACCACCTCCCCAGACAGGATAGTGTATATTGGGGCTGGGCGGGAGCACTCTCTGGTGCTTTGAAGTCCTGCACTGGGGGCACATTTGGTGTCCCTGTGCATACCCCAGTTCAAACCGGCTCAGGGGCTTCCAGCCCCTGCTCTGGCGCGAAACTGGACAAAGGGAAAGGGGTGTAACCACCCCTCTGCCCTGACCCTCCCATAGGTGGGTCCCCAGAGTATGTCCAACCCCCTAACTTGGTATAAGTATGGGACCCCAGTCCTTAGGACTTTAGATTTACCTGGACGAAACTCTGATACAGAATCCTGGATCTTCGACGCTCTACTTCAAGATTAGAGGACTGAAGAATCTCCCTTGGGGTCAAGGAGTGGCTCCCCTGCTTGGCAGGCACCTAAGAAGCAATTGTCCGGTCTGCATCGCTGAAGCTCCCGCCGGACGCCGAAGTCTTTGCAACACCAGAGGTGGATTTCCAGACTTCCCCGAGGCTGCCCTGAGTTCCCAGCAAAGCTGAGACCCGTAGCTGTCGTGGGTAACGTGGAACCGTGACCCCTGGACACCGAGCACATTTGCAAGTGCACCCTCTTCCTGGTCTCCCACAAAGTTGTGCTTTGGGCTCCGAGTAGCCCCCGCCTCCAGCACCGACTGCACCGAAGATCACTGGCCTCCACTCCACGAGTGTCCTGTGAGCCAGCTCTAAGTGCGTCCACTCGAGGCTCCTTCGCGGTCGCTAGTCCGTTGGCTAGTGGGCCCTCCCGAAGGCAACTCTTCTTCTGCTTGGGCTTCCCTGGTTGCTCCAGACGTGCCCTGACTTACCTTCGCTGAGTGAGTCCCTCAGACCTTGCTGGTCTGCACCACCGTCCTTCTTCTATTTCCACGAGACTTGCCGTTGCCAAGGCTTGTTGGGTCCAATCCGGTCGCCGACACCCCTGCAATCGACAGACGTCGTGGGACAGCTTGAATCCAGCTCCTGGTCATCGTCGACGCCTCCTGGACCTCGTGGCTGAAGAGTCAAGATGACCGTCAACCTACCTGAAGCACCCTACATCGGTGGGCATCCGCTCATCGCCTTCCTGGTCACTGGCTAGTGACCCAGACTCTGTCCCCTCTGCTTTCAGGTTCTTCAGATCTTCGATCCACCTTTGGATCCACCCGAACACTTTCGACTTGGCCGCCAGCAGCACTTTGCAGCAGATCGCCATTGAAAACGACGACGAAACCCGACCCCGAAAGACACCTATGCACCCGGCTTCCCTGGGTGAGGTAACTCGAGTACTCCGGTGCTCCCGTGGGTAGAGACTCTAGAACAACCTAGTTCTAAAGGGGTTTGCTCCAAGTCCTCCTCTAAGTGTCCCTTTTCTTTAAAACTCCAACCGCGACATTCCCCATAGAAGTCAACGGCGGCTCGCGGCTGTGTTCTCACACTGCACGCGTCCCCTGTGGGTCCCCTGTGTCACTACCTTGGGTGGTTCCTTGAGGGCCAAGCACTTCTACAGGCTCTAGGCCTTGTGTTTAGCTCAGTCATGGTTCTTATACCACTTTATTGGTATATGGTTTGGTACGCCCGTAGGGCTCAAACGTGTATTTGTGCTATTACTGTTGATATTCGACTTGTAACTTATGTACTTCGAACTCTAGCCTCATAAAGCGACTAGAGGGGTGTGTTTAAGACTAAATACATATATTTTGAATATATACCTGGTGTGGTCCTCTTTCATTTGGTCACTCAAGAGATTATAGACTGGTAAAACAAGCTGCTTTACATTCCTTCAAGACTTAGCCTGAAGGCTGCTCTCCATAGCTACCACTAGGATAGCTTTCAATAAAGGTTGTCTTTAACCTATCTCCAATAAGGGGTTGTTTGGACTGGTGCAAGGTGCCCACTATAATTAGTGGACAGCATATGCCAGGCCAACTTCTCACAATCTTGATCTATTAATTTCTGATGGTAGTCATTTCCATTATGATTAGGTTTACATTCATCTTGAATACAGCGTCGTTTAGCAATGAACATTATTTGTCATTCTTTACACTTTGAACCTTATATCTCTTTTTCTTTTTCTTGATCTCTGATTCCTTATCAGATTTGTATGCTTTTAATTAAGCTTGTTGTGTACATTGATGTGCTTCTTTTATATTGTTGTTATTGCTGGTTTGCTGTTCAGAGCACACTATGCTACTTTGTCACTCTTCTCAGTCACTGAAGTCAAATTATCAAGGATGGGCCATGGATGTACTCAATGAAAAGGGTTTATCTTTGTGTCATGGCCTGCTGGGCATATCCAGGTGTCTCAAACAGCCATTCAGAAAGAGCCAGGCCCACAAGGAGAGGTTTGAACTCCACCACAGGGTACCACGCTCTGAGCAGTGCCTGTGTCAAGGTAAAGTCTTTTTGAGACGTTAAACCAGTACTAACTTTCTGTGCTTGAGATCTTTTTATGCCTCTCTTTTCTTGCAAAAAACCTTATCAAAGTTGTTTCCTGACGCCTTGGACCACACTACAATTTTAACTCAGTCACTGACAATCTACATGGGTCTCCTTTGATATATTGAACATACAAATATCTTTTGGCATTATGTTACTGTTCCCGTCCCCGATGCCAAGGTAGGATGAATCCCTCATACTGAAGTGTTCAGTGAAAATGAAAGGTGGTCAGCCTACGTTACCTCGTCTGTTTGTCGCATTATTGGGTTAATCTATTCGTAACATTCCGAAAGTAAAAATAAGATTCGTATACATACTGCTTCTCCTGGAGGTCCTGGTTTTCCCTCTTTTCCGTCTTTCCCAGCTAGGCCCTGCAAGTGAAAAACACACATCAGGCTCTCCTACCCTAATTAACCATTTCACCCAGGTGAACTGATACAAAGTAAGGAATAACTTACAAACGCCAATTTCAGACTAACTCTCACGTCTCCCTTTTGAACTCGATTTAATCTCACACGTTGTTTAATGTAAAGCAGGATCAGTATACATTTAGAGCATTACTTTGCCTCTGCCTTCGATCTAGCGCTATATACTGCCACTCGCTATGGCCCGTAACCTTTACTTGTTTCTCCCTGGATGAACAGCTTTTTCATCAAATCAGAATATATTTGTCTCTCATTTTCTTGAGAAGGTCCCTTGTTTTGCAATCAGTGCTATCAGTGAAGGAGCAACATTGCATTGCGCTCAGTTCCCCATGCATGGAGGCAGGAACCCCCTTGGTGCACTACTCAGAGTGGGAAAAATGAAAGCCAACAAATCCTGTTGCTGAGTCTTCACCGGTGCTGAATAGGTCCACCTCCCAAAGCTGTTTACAGTGAAGTACGTAACACACAGCTGCACTGCCCCCACTCCACCATCGAGCACAAATTACAGCATATGCAACAAGTGCACATTGCTAAATAATTTAAACCATGACGTAACCGACGGATGAGGTGGGGTTGTGGCACACTGTTGCCAGGCTGATGGCGGACACATCAATAAAGTGCCACTCAGCTGCCCCAAACACCATACATGTGTATGTGTGTGTGTCACACAGACCCAGATTATTGCTATGACTGTCAAGATGTATGGGCGGGATATTCGACTCCAAGAGCATAAACTGAGTGTAACTGGATCTGGAACATCCTGCCCCTCCACGTCAGGCAATCCGCGTCGCTGACCCAATTCAAGAAGGACCTCAAGACCTGGCTTTTCGAATGATCCTACCCCTAGAGGGATCAGCAGCCCCCCCACTGCCTCCCCCCCCCACACACAGTGCCTTTAGTCCCTCACGGGTGAGTAGCCGCACTTTACAAGCCCCTGATTGATTGATTGATTGATGGCATAAGGGGCACCCAGCAGCATGCCATCAATGCCAATTATTCATATAGTCTAGCCCTGGAAGTGCACAAGGCCGAGCTTCCTGCACACAAAGCGAGTACTAGTTGAGAAATGTATTTTATTTAATGTCTTTATCACTTACGGGCAGTCCAGGTAATCCAGGTGGACTCCTGTGGCTCTGACGGGCCTTCTTTACCCTGAAACAACAGACACAACAATCTTTAGAGGTAAAATTTGACGGTACGTGCCATATCATATAAACACTTTAATTTGGGAGGGACTTTTTTAAGTACAAAGATTTTTTCATAAGGTAGACAAAATACACGGAATTCTAAGCAACAACATTAGGAATTTGTATTCCAGGATATTGTCATTAGGAGTTAAATTGACCCACAAATTATTCAACACACACTGGCTTTTACAACAACTTTGAGCATTGGCACACTTTGGAATCTTGACATCTTTATAATGGCAGCTTTATTACCGCAGTCATTGAACAAAGTGAGCCCTCTCCATATTAATTTAATTTTAAGAATCAAATGTACCAGTTCTTTGTACGCAAACGTCACCAGTGGTCTGCAAAAATATCTCATTGTGATTAGCAAGGCCATTTTCAAAACGAAAATGTTGTACAAGTCTGAAGTAAATATACTATTTCTTCTCCAGCACATATTTGACTCGAGTCTGCAAGAGAAAACAGAGGAGAGCAAAATGAAACCAGGGAAATGGGAAACCACGGTGATGCCTCCATGTGCAGGATTGTCCCCTCAGAAATCCTCCGTCTGCAACCGACATCCACATGTCAGCAAAGTGGTGGACACTCCTTGGTTCTTGCAAATGGAATGTTCTGGAAAGCCAAGGGGGCCTCTTCAGAAAGGCCTTTTGCAGTATGCCCAGTAGTAGTCTTATAGTGATCTTTAACTTCCATTTCTCATAAATTATCTTGTAAACCAGCCCCAATATGTTTGCCCATCACCTGATTTAACTAGCCACCTGATGGTCAGACACCTTAGACCGGTCCCACGACAAGCCTACACATGGGTTGCACTAATGCGTCCAAACTAAGGCTCTTCAGACAAATCCATCACCCGGCGAGCTCCCCTCATGCCAACAGAAGCAGAAGGCAGAAGCCACCCCAAACGCAGACACAACCTATAGTGACTACTGACAGCCCTCCTTCTCTGGCTTCCCAGGTGCACACTAGTGGAGATAGGTTCTTTCAAAAATCTCAAAATAATAATTTTAAAAAAGTTATTTGGAGCGCATCATTTTTTGTTGCTGTTGTAACCCTGGCTAGTGTGCATGCTGGATTGGTTGAAGGCGGCTCTGAGGCAAGGAATCTTGTCCAAAAGTTGCATGAATCACTTCATCCACTGAAAACATATACTGAACGTAATATTATAAGGCCCTCATTTTTGAGATTTTGTAACTCATGAAACCCTCACTAAGAGCTCAGTGCGTGAAACCTTTTTGCGTCAAGTCATAGTAAAATTAAATAATAAATCTTAATTTAGAAGACAGTGGAACACATGTAGGGGGTGTAATCCAGAAGAAAAGAATGGCAAATAGCAGGTTCTTAAGGCATGCTACTATTGTTTTTTGTGCGGTGCATCCTATACTTACTGATGGTCCTGGTAACCCCGGTGGCCCGGAAGGACCTACTGCTCCATCGTTGCCCTGAATTCAATGAGATACAAAAGAAAAATAAATCCTATTGGAAACTTAATAATAAACACCAAAGACACTCAATGTCCATTCATTAAGCTTTGGTCTCCAACATTAACCTACTGAGCTAACTGAAGAATCACATGCGCTGTAGTGAAGACTAGCCCTCTAGTTACTCATAACAAGTAACTTCTTTGTTCTAGACTTCTTCAGGTTATGTGTTGGCAGATGTTAGAAATGTGATTTCTGGTTGACTAGGGCAAGCGCCTAAGCCAGGCAGAAACCACCACTCTAGTCAGGGCAAGGGAGTTACACGCTGAAGATAACCCCTGCTCACCCTCCTTGGTAGCTTGGCACGAGCAGTCAGGCTTATCCCAGAGGCAATGTGTAAAGCGTTTGCGCAGCACACACACACAGCAGCGACACACTAGGCACACCACAAAAGAAACTCCACACAAGGATATATCAAAAATAGCCTTTGTATTACTCATAAAACACATTAAAACATAATCACATATGTACGCTGTGCCATCTGGCACTTAGTATGACTTCACAGGGGTTATATACATGACAGGGCCAATCGGGCCACTGTCAGAACCATCACAACTCACAATTGTACAGTTAGAGAAACCAACCAGTAACTACTGGTAAAGGTGCTCTTAGCACCCCACATTAGGCATAAACATCTTAGGCATACATCCTAAATCACCAGTGCACCACAGTAACACTAATAAGGTGCACACATCACCTCAGGGCCTTATGCCCAACCAAAACATGGAGCCGATCTCCAGGCCGTCTGGCCTTATCCTCGGGGGGCCCGTCTTGGGCTCCCCCGCGATGCCCTTGTCCAAAAGCCAGGGCTCTCCCTACTATGTGCTCTTCCAGCAGCTGCCAGCGATCTGGAGGTGCAGCTGCGAACACCGATTCTCGCCCCAAACTGCGGGCAGCACAAAAGGGATTCAGGGCAATCTGAGACTTCAAGGGGGGAGGGAAGCCGACACCTTGCTCCCCCTCCTCTGCTCTCGCTCAAAATGAATGATGCGCCCGCCCTCACGGCGACCGGAGCTTACTGCACGGAAGCTCAGCCCCACTCACCATTCCCTTGGGGGCTGAGCGGTTCTGCTCACAGCCGTTGGCTGAATCGCATGGGAGCCGGGAGGATTCCTACCTCTCGTCGGCTCCGCTCACCGGAGAAAGGCGGGAAGCAGCAGAGGGGAGCCCGCGAGGCTCCGGTCCTTCTATTCTTGTCCGGTCTGCCCACGAGGCTCTGTCTCCTCTCACCGCCGGTCTCATCCACAACAGGAGCGGCTGCACACAGGGCTCTCCTCGACCACGGGAGCGCTGCCTACAACCAGGCACGGACTCTGCCTGACTTCCGGCGGTCTCTCCTGGACCGCTCCTGTTGGTTTGCCGCGCACAGCAACGGCCCCGCCCACAACCAGGCAACAGCCGCCTGGCTTCTTGGACGCTGCAATTCACGGAGCGAAAGTCTCCATCAATTTCGCCGCTATCTGGCCACTGCGCCCGCCGCACCAAGGCAGATGGAGCCCACTCCTTGGGCTCAAACACCAGGCACACGCTACCCTGCACTTGGTAGGCCACCAGCGCTGCCTCACACAAGAGCGCTCTTTCACAGGCAAGGTTGTAGTCCCCCTCCTTGGGCTCAGACAATGAAGATGTAGCGCCCACGAGGCGCTAAGTCCAAAGCTCCCTAGGACAGAGCTGGGCACAGGCAGGCCAGCACGTAGGGATCCCCAGGAGACAGCAGCTGGGTCCCACGGCGGTTCCTCCTAATGCCCGGCAGTCCTTCAGCTCCAAGCAGGTACTACTTTTCATGGGGTCACAGCCCCAATACTTATACCATCTCAAGTCTTTGTTCTCCCCCTGGCACAGGCCTCTGTGCCTGGTCCAAACCAGTTCTGGGGGGGCACTTAAACATTTTATCTACAGTGCACAACAACCTCCTTTGTTAGGGTAGGCTCTGGCACCAGACACAACACAGGAGGGCAGAGCCAGCATTGTGTAAGGCAGGCACAGGCCTATTCAGGCCCAGGTGCTACTCCTCCCACTACTCCAAATGCAGATCAGCCTATTCAGCCTAGCGCTGACTCACTCAGCCCCTCTGGAGCCACTGCACCTCCCCAGCCCCTGTCACTCTAGAGCCAGACAGGCAATACACAACAGGCAGGCACAAAAGACACATAGCACACAGAAATGCCCACTTCTAAAAGTGGCATTTCTAAAATAGTGAGAATAAATCTGTGAACACCATTACGCAGCATTTGTTACCACTATCCCAAACATACCAAACTTGACCATGCTACTCCTCTCATGTCAGGAATTACCACTGAAACACATATCAGGGAATCCCCAATGCATTCCTAAGAGAGGGCAGCCTCACAGTAGTGAGAAACCAAAATGGCTGTTTGTCACTATCAGGACATGCCACACAGTTAAGGCACATGTCCTACCTTTTGCCTACAGCGCGCCCTGCCCATAGGGCTAGGTAGGGCCTACCTTAGGGGTGACTGATATGTAGTAAAAGGGGAGTCACAGACGTGGCACCCACTTTATGTGCCACTGCACAGCGGCAGTAAACTGCGCACGCAGGCCCTGCAATGGCAGAGACCTGAGACAGGTTGGAAAGGCTACTTTGGTGGGTGGCGCAATCAGCGCTGCAAGCCCACCAGTAGCTTTTAATTTACTGGCCCTGGGTATATGAGATACCACTTTACAAGGGACTGATAGGTAAATTTAATACGCCAAACAGGTGTAGACCAATCTTACCATGTTTACCATAGAGAGCACATGCACTTTACCCTGGACAGCAGTGATAAAGTGCTCAGAGTCCTAAAACCACCAACACCAGGTCAGAAAAAATACCAGGAGGAAGGCAAAAAGTTCAGGGATGACCCTGCAAAAAGGGCCAAGTCTAACAGTAGATGAACACAGCTCTCTAGGGGTGTACAGCACTCAGGTGTCACACTTAAATCAGAAAACTTCGACTTGACACTTGACACACCATGGCAGGGTAACCCACAGACGTTCCGCAAGCACTCACACATATACAACAAAGAAAACATGGCTAACCACACTAACCCAAAGAGGTGCAACCACAGTTAAGTGAGGCTGCAACAGAAGTTTTATGAATGAGGCCTAAAGAACAGAGACAGGGAGACTGTGAAATAACATTAGAGTTTAAGAGGTGCATAAACGTCTAGAGTTAAAACAAACCTGGGTACTGAGACTTGGGGGCCACGGTCATTGCTTTGAATGGAAAGCCTGAATGTTTATAGCTATGTGTTAAATGGTTCTAATCATAGTCACTCACCATCACCTTATGGGAAAGCAAAAATCTCATAAGCTGTCCCTAGGGTATCTGTAGACTGATCTCCTATAGCCTGCAACACTAAAGGATGTATCGCCTATGGCGTTCCAAGAGGTTGAAGTAAAGCCCTGTCTTATGTCTATTCTAACTTCCTATAAGAAGAATATGAGGCTAGCCTGTAAGGATGTGCAGCACACTCACTGTGCCCTGCCAGGCTCACAACAGTTCAGCAAAAACTCAGGATTCATGCATGCTGAAGACGTGACCTTCAGAGCTGCACAGACATTTTAAAAAGTCTGACTGGACCTATCAGTAATGGAAGTGGTGAGGCTCAAAGTAAACTTGGGTAGAACCGAAGCTCTCTTACAAGGGGAGGCTTTTAGTCAAGAAAGGAAGACCAGTATTAATAAGCCTATTGATCCTAAGAACTTTTTTTCCTACTGTTCACCTACGGATTTCACAGTCTTCTCATTGGAAACATTTAGCTATTCACTTGGAATCACATAGTAAATACTAGGGAAAAACTTCCAGAAGGCACCGTCATGTCAGAACTCAACTTTTTTACGCCAATCAGGGAACTTGTGTGACACTGTTGGGTGTTATAAGTCAATCACAGTCACATAACCTATACAAATACCATAGTGTGGCCATCCTGAAATAGATTTTTATGGAACAGTTCTTATTAAAACTGAAATGTCAGATGCTGTCACTGTGGGCCAGATGTACTAAGCTATTTGGGGCTGCAAATGCTCTGAATCTCAAAATAGGAGCCTTTGCAACTGCAAAATAGTTTTTTCCGATGTACACATCCCATTTTAGGTTTTACCTAAGTACTGACTCCTAAAATGGGATTGCAAATATATACCGATACAGAATTTGAAAGAGCCATGTTATAGGGCTCCCCTACAAATTGTGAATTGGTACCATATGTATTAATCGCTTGTTACTCGAGTTCTGGATGTAAACCAGTGAAAGGTTATAAACTCCTAAGCTGAGGTGGTAACTAATTCAGAAAAGGGAAGGGGTCACCTTTGAATCCCCTCCCCTTTGTGAATGGTGAAAAAACGTACAAAGGGAGGAAGCAGTGGGCCGACACTGCTAACTGCCTCAGAAACCTTTAAAAAAAAAATCTTGGTTGCAGGTCACTATCCATATGATTGTGACAAATTGAAGTGAATTGTTATTTGCAGCCAACTTGATGAATAATAATTAGGTAGGTTAGATTGGGACTCAACCCAATTAAAATATGTTGCAAAGCAACCTAGTAGTATATAGGTCGGTTTGCAAAATTGCGCATCAGTCGCAAAAAAACTGGTTGTAAATTGCACCAGTTTTAGCAGCTAGTATCTTAGTATATCTGCCCCTCTATATTGTACAGGTTTCATAACAAAGTTCCTTGTACTTCTATTTATAGAGTATATAAAGGGAATTGCTTGTAAGGGTGTTTCCCATATGATGCCAGGCAAGCTGGGACAGACGTAATTTCCCAGGAGTTCTCTGGGAAAACCTTTGTGACTTATCATCTACAGCAATGCAAATGCTTTTATGTGTGTGCCCAGAAAACATTTAAGTCAGGGGGAAAGATGGACAGGAGACCCCCGGGGGCGAAGGGGGCAGGCCCTGCTGGGACCCCAGAGGGCAGAGGTTACTAGAGTGATACTTACGAATGGCCCGGTTACGTTGGGTGACCAGGCGTCCCGGATTTGCCCGGACAGTCCCTGGTTTTCACCAGCTGTTCCGGCAGATTTCGGCAATTTTGACTCATGTCCCGGTTTTTAGAAGGGGTCGACTGAAACCAGTGAGAGGCACTTATTTGGTGTTCTAAAGTTGTGCTAGTTAGCAGCTCTTATAAGTAAGCAATTTAATTAACGGGTATGATGCTGATTTTAGAAATTACATTTTATTTATTTTGTTAGTGCTTCTGTGTTCCTATGTTGATATGCACCTTGCCCAAAGCGGACGCCGAGCCCAAAATGACGGCCGCGAAATAAATACCCGAGCAGCCGTGAATCAGTACTTGGCCCACTATCGTGATGCAAAAGAGGAAAAAAGCAGTGATAGCTCCGCAGGACCGGGGCCCCTAACGAGAGAAAGACATTTCGATGAGTGACGGAGGTGAATCCGTAAGACAGCCCGGCAAGTGCTGCATTAGTGACGCGCAGCAGGAGTTGCAGGCGCTGCGGCGGTACACAAAATGGTGCCGTTCAACTGCGGCTGCCGAACTTGAATATCGGCAGAGATGAAAAGGCTGAGTGCTATCGGTGACAGGACAGGGAGTGAGGGCAGACAGCCGGAGGAATGATAGAAATGCATGCTCTTACAGTTGGATAATTTGACATCAGGGCCATAATACGAGCATCATCGCGAAGACAGCAGCCGCCTTTAAAGGGGAGTCGGTTTGCGGCAGAGGGGGTGAGTGCGGACGCTGCACGCCAACACAGGTGCTGTCCCCTAGTAATTCCCAAAGTTAGAGGGGAGCTACAAAGAGAAGGGGGGCACGCTGAGTGTGGCAAAGTGTACGCCCCATGACGCCTGAGCCTAAGAGGGCGGCCGGAGTGTTCCCCTGGGGAATCACGACACGGTGATACCAGGAAGGTGTCTCGTAAGGCGGTGGGAAGACTCGGGGGCCCCTGAAGAAACCTCATGTGAGAGGAGACAATTTGACTTCTCGCATGGGCAAACCTGAGCAATGGGATATGCCTGACCTCAAGATGGCCGCCATCGGTGACATCTAACACGAAGAGCCACACCTTGACTGGTACTTTGAGAAGTCGAATAGACGCCCTATCAAGATCATAATGACTGAGAGCATTTTTTAAAGCGCAGAAACCTGGCTTTGGATGAGTCTAGCGAGCTGAGGGGTCCGTGTATCCCTCGCAGATGGTGGATATTGCCTCTATGCTACCTAATAAGGCTACATGCAGCCAAGGTATCACACTTCTGTGTACCCATGACGAACAAGCAATCATCAGAGCAGGGGGAACGCCAAATCCAGCACGGCGCTGACTAAAGTAAACCAGTTGGCGTCCATGAAGGACTTCAAGTTAGAACTACGCCCCGTTATTCAAGGACCGGAGTATGCATACTACTCGAGCCGTATGAGCTTCGACCAGCTGAGAAGAGACGAGTGCCGGAGAGATGGAGGTTGAGGCGGGCAGCGCTTCCCAGTCTTCCCTGGCTGAAACCATAAATGTTGTACATACCGTGGAGTTCGAGCAATCATGGCCGATGCCCGATGGAGCTGTTTAGTCAGCTATAGAGGAGTCTGGCTCTGGTTCACCCCCTCAGCCTTCACCTACCCAGCCGGACATTGGACATAGTTCTTCCTCTTTCTCCCGGTCATGCTTCCTTCCCTCCTCCACCTCCCCCATCTATTATCCTGTAACTACCACCTACCAGTTAAACCAATTTACTGTTTGTACTTACCGTGGAGCCCGAGTACCCTTGACCGATGCCCGGTGGAGCTGTCCCATGCAGCTATAGAGGAGTCTGGCTCTGGTTCACTCCCTCGGCCGTCACCTACCCAGCCGGACATCGGACATTGTTTTTCATGGTTTCTTCACGGTTTTGTTTGGCTTTCACCTTAACTCCTTGTCTGCCTTGTTCCCCTTAAATACTTTCCCCCTGCCGGTCTGCTTGACTCTATCTGCTTTCACCTCCCCTGTTTTCCTTTCCCCCCTACCTTCCATTCCCTATAAGAAGGGCGTCTTGGCTATTCTACGCGCTAGCAACCTATTCTATTGTGTTTTCTCATGGTTTTCTCCTATGCCTATACTTGATTCCTGCAACGGATGTAACTTTTTGTATCATGCAACTTGCTGATCCTCATGTAAAGCGCTCTGATACCTTCGGGTCTAGCCAGCGCTATATAAAACTCTGAAAATAAAATAAAATAAAATAAATAAATAACTACATGAGGGCAATAGCACTTTGACTTATTTTTCAAATATTTCTCCAAGGATGAAAAATGTTTCCCAGTTGAGAAAGTCCTTCACCTACACTCTCACCAATTTTGTGGTATTACTTTAGCATTCCAAACCCGGAAACAGATTTACCTATGCACATGTAAGAACTATATCTATAAATGCTTCAGGGTGGCGGTGCGATAGTTTCTGAATGGCCACAAATTTTACACACTATTCCCGCCTTGGAGTATCCACTTTTGCTCCAGGGGGTAGATTTACCAACATGAAAAAGTATGTGTAAGAATATAATTTTCCTAGTGTAAAACCACATTTTGTGAGCCACAAACGTTGCTTGATGTTGGTTAAATAAATGCCACTGGCTTGTCTAAATTAAACTTATATGGAAACCTGTTTAAGGTGTCCATGCTTATTTTAGGCAGGTATGACTGCAGTCAGATGATGGAGCTACCAGTCTGGAAATAAATCTGGTGTGAGAAATATTTCTTCACCAGGAAGCTTTCTTGTTTGCTTCAAGCAAAAATGTGATACTGAATCTAAAACCAAATGGTAAGACATAGAATTTCTAAGTAATAGACAATAACACAATGCACATAGTATTTATGAAAGATATCAAATCTTGACTGAAACTTTAATATTCTACTTCTATGTAGACTAGGACACTCCTGCCATTTTAAAGAAAGGCACTCAGAGATGTGATCTGGATATAACTGTCCCAAATGTAAATATCATGTGTAAATAATATAAAGACATCACCGGTCATATCTCACAACCAGGCCACCAGCCATTGGTCCCAAGGAGTCAGAGAATTTGCAAGTGATTTTCTGAGTCCAGTCCCCATGCTTGCCTTAAAGAAAATGTGCATTTGACAGGTCATCACTGATAGAGTTTATCTTCTGACAGCAATAAACTGGAATTTGAAACAATCACCAAGGACTTTCTCCACATCATTATGCTGATGCTTAATGTCCTAACCTGTCTCATTTCTCGCATGTCTTACTAACTATGCATCCAGCATCAGTACAGAGTTTGAAACAGTTGAAATTCAGAAATATTGAATAATGATTCAGAAATGTACGCAATTTCTTACAGTTCAAAATGCAAATCCAAAGGTAACAACTTTGCGGTCCATATATCTTGGCTACACTTTTCTTCTACTTCAACTACTTCATCAGCTGCAGGCCCTTTATTCAATCCTTTCAAGTGGTTTGCACTCTTTTGTTGTAATCATAGCTTACTTAGATGTTGTTAGAATGCACTTGCTAGGGCCATTAACAAAGGACGTGTCTCAAATGACCAAGAAAAAGATTTCATAAGTTAGACTGGCACAACAATGCATGGTCCATGATTAAATCAGTAAAGTTTCACAAGATTGCATTTTATTTGTTTGTCCATACTTTCATTTAACCAAGACCCCAATAAGTACTTACAGGTGGTCCAGGATCACCAGGAGATCCCATAAAGCCAGGAATACCAGTGTGGCCCTGCACAAAAGCAAATATGAAAGTCACAGATAGAATTTCAATATAAAAACATTCTAGAGAACATGGCCTAAAGATTGTTGTGTTATAAATCAATTAGAGTCATAACAAGTTTGTTTACATGACTCAACAAGTGTTAATTCGCTCATTTAGTACAAGTGGGATCCACCTTGCTACAGACACCTTTATTAGCTACATAAATAATCCAATTATCAGTAAAATCAGAAAGCCATAAATGCTGCTGACCTTGTTGGGTAGTAAAAGAAAATGTGAATACTTTGGAAAGCGTATTAAATGCAAGTAGGAAAGAACTAGAGAGCAAAACAAAAGTAAAATGTTGAGAGGAAAACATTGTTTGAATTGAATAGCTGAGCAAAAGAATAGTGTTGGAGGGGAAAAGGTAAGTCAGCAAGAAATTGGCACTAATATAAGGAAGAGAGATGAAATCACAAGTTTTTTTTTAATCTTCTTCCTTCTCAAGAGGCTGTCCATTCAGTGATATAAGTGGAGATTCACTGCTAATAGCACTCTTTAAATGAGCAAAGAGAGCACTGTGGCAATTGCATCCAGCTACCTATCACCAGGCAAGCTCAAAACCAACTCCTTCATTTCACATGCTCTCCTTACTCAACCATGAAAATAAACTTTCCCCAAACATCAAAATGCCTACCTACACCTTGGCCAAACAGTGCTGATCTTAAAAGTGTACAGCTGAGGCATTGCCGACCTGCTGTCCTACACAAGGTGTGACTTCAAAGAACAGTTTACATGCATGTGATAATGTTGGTTCTGATTGATAATGTGTTCACTCTGCAGGATCTTCATCTGTAAACCTTCCCAACCACATACTGTGAGTCCATAAAACCTTTCACATGCTGTCACAGACAAGGCTGGTACCACTTATGCCACATTTTGGCATAATAGCTGGTAAGTAGCAGCAGCACTGGGTGCACGAATACTGCTCCTCACCCCAGGCCCTTCGCTTTCCAGAAATTAAGAGCATATTGGGCATTAGAAGACCTCCAGGCTTTGAGGCGAGACAGTCGATGATGATTCTGCAGTGGGATCGAAAGAGCCATCATAACCAACAATACAAAAGGTGGGCAAGATTTTTTCTCAATAGATGCCACTTTATCAGCAGATTTTTATCTTTGAAATGTTACTCAGAAATGACTAAGGACTTTAGATGGAGGACCCCAATAAGCCATAGGAGGCCTAGTTACCAATTTGCTTCCGAACGACTGATGCTTTACATATAGCTTTAGCCCTGGCATCCCTTTCAAGGCAATATGCTATGAAAATGCATGGAGAGAGGTCCATGCAGCCTGAAACACATTGACTCCTCTGGCCATAGTTAATGCCACCAGACAGGCAGACTTCAAGACAAGACCTGTACACCACAACAGTGGAGCCATCAATTGAGCCAATTCTAAAACAGGCTACTGATGTGTTATTATGAATGGTGCATGTGGAAACTGCTTCACCATCTCCCTCAGAAAAAGGTAGGTGCAAGAACATTAGAAAAGAAGGCTAATTCAGCTTCTTTCTAATTAAACAAAGGAATTAATTAACCCTAACACTAATTTTTAGATTTCCATTTACCCGGCAGGCATTTCAATAATTGACAGGAACCACCATCAAGGCTGTTTCTGCCAATGCATTGTAACATTGCTAGATTGCTCCATCAAACATGACGATGGAATATGGCAGAGTTACAATTTTCAAAAAGAAAATCCCAAAGCGGTATTTCCTTTCTGATAATAAAAAAAACCAATCCCCATCACTCCCTCGCCATAGGAGAAAACTCCCATGGCGAGGAGGCATTGAGCTCTATTCAATGTCCCTTACCACCAGGTTTTGCCTGGAGGTAAAGGGCGTTGAATAACAGCTATATGCCCGCCCTTGTAAATTAGGTGGGCAGACAGCCAACCAATTCTCCAACTCCAGGTCGAGCTGTCAAGAGAGCTTTGACCATGTTATCAAATTATGGTCTGTCCAAATCAAATTGGGCGGGCAGACCATATTCTTAGCAGCGAGGAAACTTTGTCACCATTACAACGGAGTTCACTCTCCCCCAACATTTAAATCGGGCCCCTAGTGTCTGTCCTTCATTTTGAACACAGATACTTTTGTGTACTAGAAGAACTGGAATATGGAGATATGCATATTGCAATCAGCTTACTTTATGGATTTGATATATGCATGAGAGAGGCTTTCCTCAATGAGTATTCTCAGGTCTTAAGACTGATCCACTATTAGGCAACTCTTGTATAGACATATAGATTCTACATGTCACAGACTGCTCTCTGTAGCTTTTTGACAGACGCTCCTTACATCTTCCAATCTCTATGTTAGTGCTATGATCAACTGAAGTGATTGCTGTATCTCTTTAAGCACACTGATTGGCAAGGTACTGAGATACCTTGGGCCCACCACGCCCTTCCCTCCCAAATTATGCTAAATGTGCACTATAAAGATTTCCTGACCTCTCACATGAACTCCTTGATCAAAAATTTCATACTGGCCTTCTGACTCTGATGAATCATCATTCATGTTAAAAGGCAACTACATGCATACCACAACCATGTGTCCTAGCAAATAAAGGAGAGTTTGTGAGTAATGTTTGTGTCTACGTCTATTATCCTACGGAGATGCTTCTCAGCATACACAGGGATCTGACCACTATATCTCAGTATAGCAATGGCATTAGATGACCTCCTCCACTTTCCCTTATATGTGCTCCATCTGATGCATGATGGGGCCCATTCCTGGCATAAGAGCGATACTCACTCACAGGGATTACAGTGATGCTTCTTGTCATAATGTGGGCATGCACGGCATCATTGTGTACATCCCAAGTCGAATGCTGACTGTTCTATAATTGTAGTAATTCTCTGTATAGTGGGGACACCCATAAAATAATGGTGTCCACTTCCGGGCATAATATGGTCTCCATAACTATAGTGGTTTGCATACCATGGACACTATGACATGAAGGCACCCATTTCTGAAATAATGCTCTCTTTAGTATATTGATGGCAATTCCTATTGGTGAAAATTAATTACATTATTTGCCCATCCCATGACATAATGCTGTCCCTAACATAATAGTGGCAATTTTTGGCATAGATTAGACTGTTTAAAACATGTTTTGGAAAAGGCCAGCATTTATTTATTCAGTCACATGCACCCTCAGACCACTTTTGCAATGTTGATGAGAGATGTGTCCACCATAAATAATGGGCTACATCAATGAGAGCCTAAAGGCTAGAGCGGTCGACCTCAAACTGGTGAACCGGGTTCGAGTCTTGGCAAGGACGATCAACATCCTGTGATTCTGGGCAAATCACTTAATCTCTCCATGCCTAACAAAATGAATGTGTCCATCTGTAACACAACTGGTGCTCATGTAAAGCTCTCTGATACATTTGGGTCGCGTTTGCGCTATATAAAACTAAAACAAATGAAAATCCTGTTAGACAGTCTCTTTGAGTAATCCCACTGGTTATAGGACGTTGTGTCTATTCTTGTACATGTACTCATAGGTAGCTATTTATTTATTTACGGTTGCTGTATGTATACTCTCCTTTCAGACGAGTCAAATCTTAGCAATGAAATGATATAAAAGTGATAAATCCACACTGTAAAACAAATGTATCCTGTTTAGTGACATCATCTATAACATGCTTCTGCAATACTCATCTATCACATGCACGCGCTTTACCATGGATGGTCACGTGACTGAGATTTACAGATATTTACCTTTTCTCCTTTTTGACCAATTTCACCATCATTTCCACGATCACCTTTTATCCCCTAGAAATGTACATAGGAAAAGTTTATATCAACCAATGGTGTTCACAAAGAGTCAAAAACAAGAACATTAAGGTATTTCTCTAAATTGCTGCTTGCATATTGAACATGTGCTGTGTGGTGTTCCTGGTACGCGGCATCTCAAGAGGTGGTGACGCATGGAGTGCTAATGCAATGTCTCATGTTGTAGAATGTGTGTCTGTGAGTGTTCTTTGTGAATTGAAATTTAATATCAATGAGCCGAGTGGGATATAAGAACAGCCTACTGGTTCTTCACCTGGTGGGGTGTGTAATATTCATTGTAGCTTTACTAATGGATCTTAATTTTTTTTAAACTTTTTTGTACAGATCAGCATGTGGTTACCTTGTTACACCATGTTTTTAAAGCCAGAATCTCATTATTGGTTATCGCAGATTAAGGACTGGTCCAAGACAGCTGTAATAAATGTCCCTGCTTTATTAGGTTTTAATTTTAAAAAAATGAATTATTGCAATGTGCAGCCAAGGTTTGTCCACCATTCTGTGGGGTGGCTTTAATTAATGAATCACAAGTACATACTGCTCTTTCTTTCAGTTTTGCAGTTAAATAATCAATTTCATTTAGTGAAAAGAGGTACTCCGCATCATTGAATTTCAGTCACAGGCACAGAACATTTCCTTCTGTGTATTGATGACTCAGCCATTGCCAAATTACCTGGATTCATAGAACTCATTCGGGGTCGTCGTGCATTTAAAGATGTCCCACCATTGCTATGTAATAAAACTGTACAACGTGTACTATGCTACGCTGGCATACAGCCTGTTATCAAGCAAATGCGGTAGCCTCATTGATGACAAATGGACATTTATTCACGAACAACATTAGCTAGCGGTGGTACACCACAGGCCAGCCAGCTTCCACACTGACAACAACCTCCATAAGGAAAATAAACATACAATGGGGAACCTTGCAGAGTTCTACAAATTATTAAAGGTAAAACACATCCCTTGCCATTAATATTCACTGTATCTGGATCTACACAATGTAAGGAAAAGAGCACCAAAACCACTCAAATGCAAAATAGCAAAAAGAAGGATCAACCCCAAATCTAATCATCAAAGCTTCCTGGAGCTTTTAGTGTCCCATGCATTAGAAGCTCACTGATGAATACTGCTCAGGGAAATCTCCATTCTTCCACTATTATTTCCCA